>OZ024859.1:9618469-9655969 GCA_964017155.1 Oasisia sp. SBJ-2009
GTCAATAGTCCGACACTTGAGTTGCGGCCAAGTCCCGCTTCGGGGCGGATCAGTCAACACGTCGGTAGTAACGCGGTGGGCGTGAGTGGAGTGGGCACTAGGCACACGTACACGCACACGGGCAGCAGTTGAATAGCCGGGATCAGTCTGTCAGTCTGCATGGCTTATAGTTATAGGTCCGCCTGTCAGTTTTCTAGGCTTATAGGTCTGTCTGTCAGTCTGCTTGTCTTACAGGTCCGTCGGTCAGTCTGCGTGGCTTATAGGTCCGTCTGTCAGTCTGTTTGGCTTATAGGTCCGTGTGTCAGTCTGGTTGGCTTATATGTGCTTGTGTCAGTCTGCATGGCTTATAGGTCCGTCTGCCACACTCTGGGTGGCTTATAGGTCTGTTTGTCAGTCTGCATAGCTTATAGGTCCTTCTGTCAGTCTGCATGGCTCGTAGGTCCGTCTGTCAACCTGGGTGGCTTATAGGTCCGTCTGCCAGTCTGCATGGCTTATAGGTCCGTCTGTCACTCTGGGTGGCATATAGGTCTGTTTGTCAGTCTGCACAGCTTATAGGTCCTTCTGTCAGTCTGCATGGCTTGTAGGTCCGACTGTCAGTCTGCGTGGCTTATAGGTCCGTCTGTCAATCTGTTTGGCTTATAGGTCCGTCCTGCATGGCTTAGAGGTCTGTCTGTCAGTCTGCATGGCTTAGAGGTCTGTCTGTCAGTCTCCATGGCTTATATAGGCCCATATGGAAACACACGATCAGTATTTGTTAATACTTCACCTGGCGAAATAGGTCCGTCTATCAGTCTGCTTAGCTAATAGAACCGTCAGTCTGCATGACTTGACCTATAGGTCTGTCTATCAGTCTGCGTGGCTTATACATACAGTATATATATAAATAAATAAATAAATATATATATATATATATATATATATATATATATATATATAGAGAGAGAGAGAGAGAGAGAGAGAGAGAGAGAGAGAGAGGGAGGGAGAAGTCTTATATAGTTGTGTATGTCAGCCTGCTATGCTTGTAGGTCCGTCTGTCTTCCCTTGCTTTGCACAGGTCCGTCTGTGCACCTGCCATTCTCGTAATCCCCTCTGTCAGTGTACATTCCTTGTAGTTTCCTCTGTTCATCCGTCTTGCGTGTAATCCAGTCTGTCAGTCTGGATTGTTTGTCGGTCCGTCAACCCACGTGTCTCGTTTGTAATCTCGTCTTTCTACCTGTTTTACTTATAAGTACATATGCTATCCTGTCTTACGTGTAAGTCCATTAAAAAAACCGACGCTGCCATTGCCCTTCATGCTGACATTTAATGACCTTGAAATAATGTCAGACATACTTTTCGTTTAAAGGTCATCCTGCTATAGAGTGAACGCAATTTTTTAAATAACTCAACCAGGATACACAGCGAACATAATTAAAAAAAACACCACCAAAAGCAAGACAAAGCTTATATAACACCACACGAACAGGCAACAACTAGCTCAGTCGCCACGCGTGGACGCCATATTAAGAAAGCGACTCGTTCGCCGAGCTGAGCAATAAACGCTACAGGAGGTAGAGAAGACGGTGAAAAACCAATAACGGATTCAAAAACCCAGACACACTGTCCGCGTTTGGAGGACAGTTTGCATGGCAGAGCGGATCACGTTAAATACTAAGCTAATGGTATGGGCGCAGTGGTTTGAAGGACGGCGAAATATATAGCTGCGACGTCCTACGTTTTATTACGCAGTTTGAAGATGTGCGCTTTTTTCATAGGACAGGTTTCACTCAGTGTACAGTAAAACTGAAAAAGTTGCTTATGATTTGTAAGGTCGGACAACACTACTTGAGCGAATAGTTTGGTTAAACAGATCACGGATGGGATTAGATAATGATATACCTGTAGACACGATGACAATGTATAGGTGTGTGCGTGCGTGTGTTTGTGCGTGTGTGTGTGTGTGCGTGCGTGTGTGTGTGTGTGTGTGTGTGTGTGTGTTTGTGTCCTCGCGTGTGTATGCGAGCGTATGTATACGTGTGTGTGCATGTTTGTGCAATGTAAGCATGTGCGTGGATATGTGTGATTGCGTAGCTACATACGTATATGACCGAGCAACTGCTTTATATAATACACCTGTTCCACAGTTTACGGTGGTTCTTGTCATTTCGAGTAGCGTTGGCTCCAGTCAAAGAAAGACTATATTATGATAATAAAACCTGTGCACTCGCATAGTTCTCATCCCTGGACAGTTCAGCACTTGTCCGACTGTCAACTCTTTGTCTCAACGACAACAGCTGAGTTAATTAATTTCTCCGTAAAATGTTGGTATGCACTTTGACATTTCAACATTTACCATAATATGCTAATGTGCTTTGTTTTGGAAATATTTGGTTTAATTAACGAACGAGTGATTAATTAATTAAATATATTTAAACAACTCAGGAATGCGATTTTGCCATTCTACTTTACCACGTAACACCAATTAAACTATCACTGAGCGAATTAACTACATGTCTATTTTCATGGTAATGCATTCCTATCAATATATGTTGAATTCCCGAGTATGCGCTGACATATGACAATTTGACATATACAAACTAATCATATAACAAATATTCGTAAACGTTGGTAAATTTCGGGATGACAGTTTGTTTGATAGTTCTTAGGAATCGCGAGGAAAATAAGTTTACCCAGTGGCACCGTCTAGCGGGCAAAAACGTATTACCGCCCATCGAAGCTATTATAGTTATTATAGGCAGAATCGGGTAGACCTGTGGGAACTGTTTCGACCATGTAACCACGTCTAATCAATTGTATCCGGCGAACTGTCAATCGAGTGGACGGTGGTTCAATCCCACTTACCGCCGTTTCGAAACTTAGGCCATTTCGTTCACCCCACATTTGCCTGTGTCTTTCGGAAGAGACACTAAAAGCCGGTGGTCCCTTCTATCTGGTGTCTATGAAAAGTGAAAGAGCCCATACAAGGGGTAAATGTGTAACCTGTAGTGGACTCACTAATTCTAGAGAAGAACAACTCTTGCATTAGCCCGAGTTTGGGCTGTTTGGATGTAACCACCTGAGACATGAGCACATTGAATCAACTCCAGCACCAAATATTGAGGGGGAAGGGTAGATATAAAAATAACCCACTGGTCATATGACTAGTAGCCTTAAAATGTTACTCATCCCATGAAATTTCACCAGTCCTGCGTTGGGGTGAACTACGCCGAGTCGCGAATGGTTATGCAAATTCGTCCATAGATCAGCAACGCTCCATAAATAAAACATGTTGTAAACTAGAATGAATGATAATTTCATTACAGATGACACACATAATTAGTTCTGTGAAACAATTGGAAAATAGCTACTAGTCCGGGACAGGCATTAAGGTCGATCTCTGCTGATGGGAGACGGTGGTTTGAGCCATGGCAAATTGAGAACACGATGCTTAAAAAAGAGCCACTAAAGAATTACCAGGTATGAAGGACCTAATATATATTATATATATATATATATATATATATATATATATATATATATATATATATATATATATATATATATATATACGTATACGTATACGTATACGTATACGTATACGTATACGTATACGTATATGTATATATATATATATATATATATATATATATATATATAAGACTAAAATTTACTACCTACATTAGCATATCGAAGATCAAGAGAACACATGATACAAGTCTACAAAATAATACATAACATTTATGACCACGAATCTGTACCAAATCATTTGAGAAACAATGAAATGTCACAAAGAACAGGAAACAGGGGACACTCTCTTAAATTATTCACACAAAGAGCCAAACCAAAAAACAGATTTCCAATTCGCGTAACCAAACCTGATACAGCGGTAACAGCTAAATTCCTAGACTCATCTAAAACACTAATAGACACATTCTGGTATACCCAGGATATTGTGTATGCCTTTGAAGTACCGTTAAGAATAACTAACAATAGAACCGGAACACGCGATCTTATATTAATAGATTATGAAAACGAAGAGCTGATCACAGAGGAACAGAGGATCCTACGATCAGAACCATCTTAAGGTATCCTAAGGTAATTTTTCATTTTTATTTCAGATTGTGAGCTTATAAGATGTTTGATGACGTGTGCTTGTGCATTTTCAAAGGACATCGAACAAAACATTATAATACCTAAAACAAATTGCTTTGTATTTTTGGGTAGGACGATATGATTTGGGAGGTGTCATTTTGTCACGCAGATCACGTATAGGGGAGACCGGGGCTAGTTGTAACACGGGTAAGTTGTAATAGAGGGCTTGCAGACAAAACTGCTAATGCAAATTATTCTGCAAGACGACAGCATGTTCATCAACAGATTTGAGCATTTCGTGTGTAATATTACGGGAATCCGTCGACACGCCATAAAGGTACGCCATTTTAAAAGAAAAGAGGTACTACCTTACCGGGGTAACTTGTAACACTTTAGGACACCTTATTTAACTCACTATGCCACAAATACGTAATAAACCAGATATTTAATTATGCACCAATTATCTGCGGGAGATATCTGGGGACCCTTTGGGATAACAAAAGTTTAGACCGGTTAAGAAACTCATCCGCAATCCTGAAACAAGTCTTATTTTTGTTACAACTAGCCCCGGTCTCACCTAAGAGTTGAGTAATTATAAAATATTTGTAGAACATCTCGACAATGCATGCGTGTGTCTGCATGCACGTGAACGTGGGTATGTTTGTGTTTCTTTGCGTACGTGCGTGCATGCGTGTGTATGCTTAAGCACGTATGTGTGTAGTGTGCTTGTTTGTGTCAGCAATTTGAATCCATTAGGATTAGCGAAACAACAAAATAGTTCGTTACCATCAAACCAATTGGTACGATCAATTACTATTGTACGTAATTATTTCGGTATGCGCCTTGGCATTGTAATATTTAATTAATCCCCGCCCTGACCGCTCCTATCACATGGTTTACTCTCAACACCATCCGCTCGGACAGAGTCGCTTTGTTCCCCGACGAGTTACACTGATTAACGAACAATGGCCACATTGCTAGAGCAACGAGGGAGGTGGAATTCCTACTGAAGTATGGAAGCGCGGAGGAGACAATATATTCAGCAGACTGCACCCTTCTAATCAACAATCCCTGGGAGGTGGGTTCTGTACCACAAGCACGGAAGGATGCCAGCAATGTAATCATCTACAAGAAATGTGATCGAACAGACTGTGTGAACTATAGAGAAATCTCTCTTTTTTCCACAGGAGGCAAGATCTTCGCCAGGAACCTCCTCAACAGACTGTCTACCAGAGGAAGTTCCGGAGACATAACGTGTCTTCAGAGGTAACCGGAGCACCGTGGATATGATATTTTGTCTCCGACAGCTACAAGAAAAGTGCATTGAGCAGGACCGACCACTGTATACATGGTACCTGTCGACTTCAGTAAGGCGTTCGATACAGTTGGGAGGACCGGGTTACATACGTATATGACTGAGCAATATGTGGCTGCTTTATATAACATACCTGTTACAGAGTTTACGGTGTTTCTTGTAATTTCGAGTAGTCCGACTGTCAACTCTTTGTCTCAACAACAACAGCTGAGTTAATTAATTTCTCCGTAAAATGTTGGTATGCACTTTGACATGTCATTATTTACCATACTATGCTAATGTGTTTTGTTTTGGAAATATTTGGTTTAATTAACGAACGAATGATTAATTCATTAAATCTATTTCTACAACTCAGGAATGCGATTTTGCCATTTGACTTTACCACGTAACACCAATCAATTAAACTATCACTGAGCGAATTAACTACATGTCTATTTTCCTGGTAATGCGTGTAATGGGTAATGATAATAATATCAATATATGTTGAATTCCAGAGTATGCGCAGACATATGACGATTTGGCATTTACCAACTAATCATATAATCAATATTCATAGACGTTGGTAAATTTCGGGATGACAGTTTGTTTGATAGTTCGTAGGAATCGCGAGGAAAATAAGTTTATGCAATGGCACCATCTAGCGGGCGAAAGACGTATTACCGCCCATCGAAGCTATTATTAGGCAGAATTGGGAGAACTGTTTCGACCATGTAACCACGTCAAATCAGTTGTATCTGGCGCTATATAATGTGATGCTGGGAGCGGTGGTCGCGCGGTAGAGCGCCGGACTGTCAATCGAAGCGACAGTGGTTCAATCCCACCTACCGCCGTTTCGAAACTTAGCCAATTTCGTTCACCCCTCATTTGCCTATACTATGTCTTTCGGAAGAGACACTAAAAGCCGGTGGTCCCTTCTATCTGGTATCTATGCCAGGAAGTAAAAGATCCCACACAGAGGGTAAATGTATAACCTGTAGTGGACTCATTAATTCTAGAGAAGAACAATTTCTGCGTTAGCCCAAGTTTGGGCAGTTTGGAGGAAACCACCTGAGACCTAAGCACATTGAATCAACTCCAGCACCAACTACTGAGGGGCAAGGGTAGATATAAAAATAACCCACTGGTCATAGGACTAGTTGCCTTAAAGTGTTACTCATCCCATTACATGTCACCAGTCCTGAGTTGGGGTGAACAACGCCGAGTCGCGAATGGCTATAGCCATGAGCAAATTTGTCCGTAGATCAGCAACGCTCCATAAATAAAACATGTTGTAAACTATAATGAATGATAATTTCATTACAGATGACACACATAATTAGTTCTGGAAAATAGCTACAAGTCCGGGACAGGCATTAAGGTCGATCTCTGCTGATGGGAGACGGTGGTTTGAGTCATGGAAATTTGACGCAACGAGAACACGATACACACACAAAATTGCTTAGAAAAGAGCCACTAAAGAATTACCAGGTATGAGGGACCTAACATATATAGAAAGACTAAAATTACTTAAACTACCTACATTAACATATCGAAGATTAAGAGAAGATATGATACAAGTCTACAAAATAACACATAACACTTATGAACACGAGTCTGTACCAACTCTTTTGAGAAACATGAAATGTCGCAAAGAACAGGATTAGCATGCGTGCGTGCGTGCATGTGTATGCTTAAGCACATATGTGTGTAGTGTGCTTGTTTGTGTCCGAACGTTACACATATCGTGAACTATTTTGGTCAGCAAATTGAATCCATTAGGATTAGCGAAACAACAAAATAGTTCGTTACCATCAAACCAATTGGTACGATCAATTACTATTGTACGTAATTATTTCGGTATGCGCCTTGGCATTGTAATATTTAATTAATCCCCGCCCTGACCGCTCCTATCACATGGTTTACTCTCAACACCATCCGCTCGGACAGAGTCGCTTTGTTCCCCGACGAGTTACACTGATTAACGAACAATGGCCACATTGCTAGAGCAACGAGGGAGGTGGAATTCCTACTGAAGTATGGAAGCGCGGAGGAGACAATATGTTCAGCAGACTGCACCCTTCTAATCACCAATCCCTGGGAGGTGGGTTCTGTACCACAAGCACGGAAGGATGCCAGCAATGTAACCATCTATAATAAATGTGATCGAACAGACTGTGTGAACTATAGAGAAATCTCTCTGTTTTCCACAGGAGGCATGATCTTCGCGAGGATCCTCCTCAACAGACTGTCTACCCACATAACAACAGAGGTAGTTCCGGAGACATAACGTGGCTTCAGAGGTAACCGGAGCACCGTGGATATGATATTTTGTCTCCGACAGCTACAATAAAAGTGCATTGAGCAGGACCGACCAATGTACATGGTATTTGTCGATTTCAGCAAGGCGTTCGAAACAGTTGGGATGACCGGGGTATGGCAGCTACTAGGGAAGTATGGATGCCCAGAAAAGTTCACAACTATGATCGAGGCTCGACATACCGGAATGATGGCGAATGTTAGTGTTGGAGGGGAAGTCTCGGAATCGTTCAGTGCTACAAATGGGGTCAAGCAAGGTTGTGTACGGGCCCCCACGCTCTTCTCCATTTTCCTATATATCAGCAATGCTCGAGGAGACTTTCCGAGACACGGGGGGTGGCGTCTACCTATGGTCCAGACAGAGCGCTGACCTATTCAACGTCGCACACTTCAGAGCGAAGACCAATACTACTCGGACACTGATGAGAGAGCTGCTATTCGCAGATGACAGTGCACTGGTTGCCCACTCTGCTGAAGAGATGCAGAAAATAGTGGATGCTTTCTCAGAGGAATACAGAGGAGGATGGCCAAGGCTAGTGCACCTTTCGGCCGACTACGCCAGAGACTCTGGAACAACCACCAATATGTCCATGCGGGTTAAAGGCAAGATATACCGTGCAATCGTGTTGTCCACCCTCCTACATGGAGCCGAGGCCTGGACAGTGTACAGATGACATATGAAAAAGTTGCATGCCTTCATGATGTGACATCTGCGTTCGATTATGAGGATAACCTGGATGGACAAAGTGACAAACAAGGAAATACTCGAACGGACAGGGCTGCCATCTATGGAAGATCTTCTGATCAGAAAGAATCTCCGGTGGACTGGACACCTCATGAGGATGTCACCAGACAGACTACCAAAGCAGGTTCTCTACTCGCAACTGTCTTCTGGTCACAGAAAAAGAGGGCGCCCTCGTCTCCGGTTCAAGGATACCATCAAGAGAAACCCGAAGCTGAGAGACATAAAGATCGACTCATGGACATCACTCTCACAGCAGAGAGATAAATGGAGAGCAACAGTCAAGTGACGGAAGCAGTCTTTGTCGCATCGCGACCGACAGCATGATGATGATGATGGCCACAATGTAGGTAGCAATCATAAACAATCTCTCTCTTGCCGTCCGTCCGTCCGTCCGTCCGTCCGTCCGTCCGTCCGTCCGTCCGTCCGTCCGTCCGTCCGTCCGTCCGTCCGTCCGTCCGTCCGTCCGTCCGTCCGTCCGTCCGTCCGTCCGTCCGTCCGTCCGTCCGTCCGTCCGTCCGTCCGTCCGTCCGTCCGTCCGGAGGTAGGGTTTTGCGATAATGGCGGTGGTTCATTTGCATATTGGAAATAAATATACACGTTAACACTTTCTAACAATGTTTATCCTATTCACTGACCTTGAAAATATAGCTAAAGACACAATTTTTGAGAGAGTACCACGCATACGTTTGACAATATTGAATAAAATAGGTTTTTCGATAATGGCCCCACGCATTTGCATAAAAAATTCCCCACCCAAGGTTGTCGGAATGACAACCCAACTGGATTTCATCAGTGATCCCACACGATAACAAATCCAGCATAAAATCTTATACTATTGACAATTCGTAGCTTCACCAAACGGCAAATTGACCATTACGCCTTCATCTGGGTAAAGACGACCGACCTAATTTAATTTGGAAATGCCGAAATGAATATGTCTGGCTTAAAACATTGGCGAGATGTAGTCACGAGTTAAGTCGCTTTAGCGCGGCGATCGACGCCTCCCAAGTAGGTTAGATCGTACCACATTAGCTGCTGATTGCAACTGCCGATATTAATTTACAAGTACCACATAGGTGGCTGCTGGCTTACGCCGGCTTAGCGCGTTTCGTGCAGTGCGATTTCGCCAGACGCGTTGGAGATCCTCGCCTCCAGAACATTGTCATCCGCGAGACAATGTGCGGTAGATAGACACCGGGGTGTCGTTCTTATTGTATCGCCGTGTCTTCCCTTAATTGCTGGATAGCTTGTAGGATGCAAAGGAGATTATTATTGGCCCACCCATAAAGACGTATGTCGCGTTAAGCTATGAGCGCATAATCAGCTTTCAGTTTCACTTATCCTACCAACGCGAACACTTGTTAATATATCAGACACAACATTCAATATATATGCCATAGAATCATATATAGACGACGAGTGGGTGCGTGGGTGCGTGCGTGCGTGCGTGCCTGTCCATATCTCTTGCATCACGTGTTCTTTTATATCAAAGGTCTGCATATCCAGTAGGGGACAGTTACTGTAATCTTGGTAGCTATTTCGACGTTTCTGAATACGTTTTTACCGAAAAACATGAATAATCATCGTCTAGGAAAAAGGACAAATCACTTATCCCAAAAGTGCGAGGTGTTTTTCCCTTTGCAACTTATAAACATGATGCAACTTCCAATGTCATATACATCTAGTAAATTATATACGACTAACTGTTGAGATTTTCAAATTTCCATTAACTATCTGGCTAGTCGTTCCAATATTCTTGATTGTTTTCCTAAATAAGTCTGACTAAAGGCGAACGAAAATCGAACTGCGACGGCTGGTTTAATTAAAAGCCTGTCGCGGTTCTACGACAAGTAGGTGGCGGTGTCGGAGCGCGCTCAGACCTGCCATCTAGCGACCAATATATTAAACACAACGCCAATGTGGTGCATAGTATAGTCGCCTGGTGGATTTCATAACGATCGTAGTACACGAAATGCGTCGTTGCGTCAAGCCTATGACAATTTCAGTATGTTTAATAAGGCGATTATGGAATAATAACGCTTTTGTCAGTGTTGTTATAATATACTTGCACGAAGATAAACCCACCAGTTATCCAAAATGTGCAAATGTGTTTGCGATTAACTTTGTTTCGCAAAAACGTGTTCGCAGGCGTGCATGTCCTCATCTAATAGAAATAGTTATATTGGCGACAGGTTGCTTTTTTGTGATTTAAAATATTTAAATAAGACCTAAGCTATCTGTTCCGTAAGCCAACTTACTGTTTAATGAGAACCGCACAACAGTAATCCATATATGATTTTAATGCAGAGTATAATGGTGGCTTAATTTAGAGTTTAAAACATGATTTTTCAGAATTTGTTTTCCGTGTAAATACGGAATTAAACACTAAATCACGTTGTACACGTTTAAGTTTGCATAATCTTGCTGGCTTATTGAGCACGTTTCATCCTGGTTAACAAAGCACAGATAAATTAAAACAATCATCAAATGATACACCACAACGTTGGGGGGTGCACACATAAAAATCTGAAGAAAATAGATGTGTGAACATTATTTATTAGTTGTGGTGTCACCATGATGGTAACAATGGAATCCACATTGACATGCACTGTAATGTTGTTCAGCAGCGCAATTACAGGGCAAAATGGTTATATACCAGGTCAACGTTCCACAAACTACAACCCGCGGGCCAAACTTGGCCTGCGGGCCAAACTTGGCCCACGGACGGTTCCCAACTGGACAGCGAGACGTGCGCTAAGAAAATGGTCGCGTTCTATGACACAATACGAAGTGTTCATTGGTTCAACCGTGCAGCGGTACTGGCGAGATATGTAAGTATACATTTGTGACAATTCTGCGTGGAAGTGACCTTAAACATAGGAAGACAGTTTGCAGTTTTAAACGCATTTCTATTTTGTGTTTCATTTATCTTCTTTGACAGTATTTTACATAAAAAATACACGCTTAATGTATATTATATTTCATTTATTGTACGTGGGATCATGCGATGTATGACGACTATCCTTCTTAGGACAATGAAGTGAATTGAATGTTTGCATTGCCTCCAGATAGTTTTGTGGCGAAGATAATGCTCGTATCGAAGATATGAACCCTGTGTTTATCGGTGACCTACTGAACAGCCTACTGTACATCTTCAGTGGTCGATTTGCCAACCTCGCTGCCTCTTTTGCAAGTCCGTTTGTCACTCTTGCAGACTGACGAAGTGGACTTTGTCGCAATCTTTTTGAGATGACAAAGCTGCATTTCAGGAGAATCTGTAGTACCACCGTCAAATGATAAGGGTTTAAAAGAAGAATTTCATTACGAAAGGTAACAAGGCAATAACAGCACTTGTTTTACTACTGCTGAAGACATTGCCAGAAATGGTTGGCCGCACGTCACTGGGCGATATCGGAATTCCCAACGGCGAATCATATCAGGTAGATTGTTTCGATATCATTTGAAGATTCTTTTGGCAGGCAGCGTCATCCCTTTGCGTCGATATTGTTTTTATTGGACACTTAGATTAGTGCTATGTTTTTTGTTAGATGTGGTCCATGGTAGCAAAAACATATCTTTACGATTACATCAGAAAAATCATACCTCCTGCGTATTTAACATGTCTTGGTCCGCGGCGAAGTGACTGGAACATATTTGGTCCGTGTCTAAAAACAGTTTGCCGAACCCTGTATATACTCAATCAATAGAACGTGGTCCACTAATACCGGCGTGTACTATGGCGTGGACTAATCTGTGATAACGCTGACGTTTAATGTATTGAGTGATTTAAAAGAAGCGTATATATCAACACAACTTTTCAAGAAAATGTATGTATCCAAGCCGTACTGATATATATAAACTGGCCACTTTTAAGGTTATTAATAATGATGTGCTGAATGTTTTTTTTACAATATATTTATTATTATTATTTCAAGCATTTCTATAGCGCCGAATCTCCGGGACCAGCCCGTTCATAGGCACGTACCCACTTTACAATAAAACGTACGAGTTAGAAATATATACATATATATATACATGTGTAATGTGTATTGCAAATAATTAAGATATAGGATATTGTTTCTAAAATTGCGTAAATATAAATAGATAAGATTAATTTAAAAAGTAAAACATAATTATTATACAATAAAATAATAATACCGAAATTAATATTTAAAAATTATATTATAATAATAATATACATGTTTGCCTTCAGAATAGTTCACTGTATACATTGGCGTCAGATAAAGTAGTATTCAATATCAATCCGCTTTCGAATCATGAAATCGGGCGGTTTGCTGTTGAATGTTTCTCGCTCGCATGCAAACATCCCAGATTGTTCTTAACAGAAATCCACAAGCGGAACGTCTGATCTTCTACGTGCGCTGGTTTGGCGTTTTCGCTTTAAGACTACATGCAAGACTTATTCTTCGTGATGCTATATCAGTTCCACATGACTTGACAACGGGGAACCTTATGGGCCTGTATCATGTCCTCGCGCGACTGGAGCTGATTGGGCACAGGACACAATAATTATATTCTAACGACCGATCACAGTTGAAGTTTCCGACTGATGAATACTAGGGAAATCAGGTCTTAAATATCTTGTGTTATAGCTTTCTTATCTAACTGTCCGATTTAATATTCAGTTTACCACACTGTCATAGACACATAGCGATTTATGTAGCTCAGATGGTATGAACGATTTTAGGCCATATGTGTATTTTTATGCGATTTGCATTTTACATTGCTTTACGTTATGGTTTCACAACAGTTTGATAAGCACTTATATCTGACAAGTTTTCTAAATGCACGTAATCATAACACGTGTACACGTTTGCCCCAAAACATATGGTACTATTGCGCGAAATATGGCATTTTTCATTACTAAGCAAGATCGCTAAACACTAGTACTAGCCGCCGATGCCATCATAATAATCGATTTCCATGATCATTGTCACCGGCAAAGTGTACCACTGCTTCTGCTTGTAATTATCCTTCGGAAAACATAACTATTTGGGGACAGCCCGATTATTACAACCAAAAAAGTCCTATATGTTAACATGGAGAATATGGACTTCCTGCCCCAACCTCGTTTTCGAGCGCGAAACTGATATGGCCTATAGAAAGATACTCTGTTAAAAACGAATGGGATCGCAACGCCTCAGTCTCAGAGTCTTTGGCAAAGGCGAAAACGTTAACACACACACGTGCACGTTATATATACGCACGCACGAACGCACGCACACACGCACACCTGCCAACACCAAAACCAGACTCGCATGAAAACACAAACGGCGAAAAGCAAAACAAAAATGATTTACCTGATTCAGAATCGCATGAAAACACAAACAAAAGCAAAACAAAAATGATTTACCTGATTCAGGAGCGAAGTGACGTAGCTGGTATCACCGACTAGTAGAGTCTAGACAAAATTCTAGTGAGTGGCTGTTTCCATACAGGATTGAGCCACATCGAACAGCAACCAGAACGAGGCGATCTCCACCACTTACAGAAGACTACGATGCAGACGATTTCGTTTACTTAATATCTCTATGTCGCCGCCGAGTTTACACGAAATTATGAGCGACTAATGCAGGGGGTAATGGGCATTAATTGAGCGTTGCTCGGTCACGGACGGTTCGCAGCGCCCCCCGACGTTCGTCGCATCCGTCCGAAATGCGATCAATTAATTTAGCAAATCACACCGAATTAGGAGGCGACGATTGAAACAGATGTAGCTCACAGTTTGATATTTCATACCAATTGAATTTTCGCCTTTGTGTTGCGCGGAATTAGCCGACAGCAGGCGCGCTTTTTAGCGACTGCCACGCCGGCCACTTGGCGGGGCTACCGACGATGCAATGAAGGCTCCCCGTCGGGAGCAGCCATTACGCGACAGAACAGCGTAGAGCGTGGAGCTGGCGAAAAGGCGGACAAAGAGCGCTGGATTCTAAGAGTAAATCCGCGATACGCAGACCGCAGACTATTAATTACCGGGGGCGCAACTTTCATCTGTACCTTGACATTAGAAATATTTTCCAATGTCCGTTTTTACCCCCAAAACCACAAAAATATATCATATTTTGGTGATTTTTGGGGTAAAAACAGATTAAGGTAGAATGCCCGAGCAATGTTGTGTCTTGTGATCTTCAAAATTTTGTTGTGCAAGTTGTAGGTTTCATCAAATGTTCGGTGAAATCACACATTACAAATATGTGGTGGTGATGTTTTCAAGTCCATTGTGGTGTGAATCGTGTCAACAACAGATAAAACCATCCATGGTCAAAGCATCTGCATACAACTCGTGAAGCGAGGCATCTCAGGATAGAGACAGAGAGAAAACTAACACTCAGATCGACTGCAAAAACGTGGCGTTGTGCAACTGCACACCTGGCGAAAACGAGTAAAATTGTGTTTACTCGCATTGACAATTGAAAAAAAATGCCAAACGTTCTCTCATCCACATCCGGGTTTGTTAGTGGTCGCATCGGGTGATGTAAAGGTGAAGACATCTCTTTCTCATTGGTTCCTTGGTATAAACATAAACCGTGGTTATGAACGCGTGAGCACTGTCACTGCGTTAACTCACAAATCACGTGTGTTCGGGTGGAGTAAATTTGAGTTTGTTGTTTTGTACTTAATCCTTTGATTATTGTGATTATCTTGCACGACCCTCACGACAGTGTTCAACGGACAGTGTAAATTCAAAAGGAAACTATTCAAGTGATGCCAAAAATGAATAACATAATCCCGCTGTTTGTGGCGGAAGCCGACCAAACCGTGATCACATTCCACGGATGACCAAACAAAAGATCCTCCATGGGTAACAACAATTCTATATAGATTACATAAATATGCAGGGACATGTATGCGCTAATTTAGAAAACACCTTACGATTGAAGTGTACGGCCATTCTGGGGTAGGCGAAGCCTTTCACGTAAATCTACTTTCACGTCGAGGAAAGACCCAACCGAGTTAGACTTTGAAAGAAAGTGATCATCGCAGAAGGACCGAAACAACTGAAGACTTACTTCCATAACCCAGCTACAACGTGACAATGTATCTGCAGCAAATTAAGAACTGCATAACAATCCATCCGCTTGATATAAGTAGAAGACGGCCCGCTATAGGGGAGACCGGGGCTAGTTGTAACAAAAACAACATATTTCAGGATTGCGGGAGGGTTTCGGAACCGATCGAATTTTTTTTTATACCAAAAGGTCCTCACATATCTCCCGCAGTTAATTGGAGATAATTAATTGTCTGGGATATTTGTTGTTGTGTTGATGGATTCACGTGATATTAGACATGACATGCTGAAATATGTTGATAGACATGCTGTCGTCTTGCAGAATAATTTGGATTAGCAGTTTTGTCTGCAAGCCCTCTGTTACAACTTACCCGTGTTACAACTAGCCCCGGTCTCCCCTAGGGCACGCAAGAAGTGCCCGTTTCCGGTGAGTTTGAGCGATATTTGACACAACTATACATAAACTACACACAACTGGGTCCCCACTCGTCGCCCGTCTAAGCGTATTTAAAATCACCGTTACTGCAATACGGACACGATTTGAAAATAATAACTTATCCCTTACAAGAGCCAATAGTAGCCTATACCACTGATTACCATTGAATACTATTCAGTATCATTCAGTGCCATTGGACCATTCAATGATATTTCAGTAGGACTCAGTGGTACTCTCAACGGTAATTTAAAATACCATTCAATACCACTGAACGAGACAAAGAATCCAAAATATAATTTAGATACTATTCAAATACCATTGGCCATAATACCCCCTAGAACCATTCAATGGTATTTAAATGGTTTAAATGGTATTTTTGTAAGGGATATACGGATACGATTTGAAAATAATAATAACTTATCTGCATAATAGTTCCCACCTTCTAGTTCTAGATGAGTTTTTGTTCAGTGGAACTCTATAAAGGTTAAAACGGAGGTTTATGCTGTGGTTGTTGCGAAACAATAACAAATATAGTTCGTTATCGAGGCTAAGTTCGTTCAAGTCGTGGAGACCGAATCATGAATGAAAATGGCAAAAAAAAGGCGACAGGTGACCCTTGCATGCAATACGGGTATTACGCAAGCATAACGAGACAAAACGACTCGTCCTATTTACCTCGACAGTTGTTCCCCTAGCCGGAACCCGTAATAGGCCCTTCAGACTGGCCGGATACGACAAGTGGCTCGCACGTGCCACTCGTCGAAGTCCTGTCGCCGAGCTAGCGTCATCAACCGCCGCCCGGCAGACAACGGACAGGCCACGACCTAATTCAATTAGCGTATTTGATCTCAGCGAGCGTTGCCCTACCGTAGCCGCCCGGGCCGTCGCCACGGGTCCCGTCGTACCGCTTAATTGCCGTGCAGGTGTCGTCTGCAGCGGCAAGTGTTCTTTGCGACGCCATTAATTAAACAAGCGTTTTGACGCAAATCGGATGATCGCGTTATTGACGATGACTAAATAAAGCTACTTTTGTTCATATGCGAATGTCAAGCTGCGGGGGAAGTAGTGAGCATCGGTTAATCCCTGAAATGAGGTTCGTATTGCAAATGAAGCTGTAAGGGATGGAATTGTGTCTTTGTATTGAAAATGCAACAGCGCATTGGCTGCAAATTAATGGTGCGTCGGCTTATAATCGTCGGATTTTATTTCTGTTGTTTCTGCTCGTGAAAGGTAATAGCAAATAAAGATGCATTAGACTTCTGTTTGATTCATCTACTGGTTACTGGCTATTAACGAATCATGTTATTTTGTACTCAGGTGTAATTATATTGCGTGAATAGAACAGCTTAAAAAAAGTGTGCAATTGTTACATATGCTTAAATTGTTTAACCACTAGTTTGGTCATTACATCTGGGAATTTGATATAGCGTATTGCCAAGCTGATATTTGGCATTCAACCCCAAACATGTCATATGTCGGTTTGTAGTTTTTAGAGATTAAAACTGGTCGACATTTCGACAACATGAACAGCAAAAACACCTGCAAAATCGTATTGCGAATTTAAGAGATCCCAATTTGGAAATTCACTTTCTTTGGCAATAACTAAAGATGTTGCACTAAAATGGTTTGTCTGGTGATTTCAACGGAAAGAACATATGCCAGAATGTTTTTGCTCAAGCGGCTAACACGTCGGTTTGTCGTTTTGTAAATAAAGACAAAATACAAAGATGAGGAAAATACAATACAATACAATTGTCCCGGACCGGGAAATTAATTAATTTTGCAGCGTTCGTCATAACAACATAAAATACAGGAGCAAAAAGTATAAAAATACAGATAAATTTATTATTAAAACAGTATGTAAACAGTAATCATAATAAAATACAAGACTAATCTAAAATATAATTTAAAAGCATAGTTATAATTGTAATTGTGGTTGTCCTTTCACCAAAACAATCTAACATACACATATAACGTCAGAGGTGCTTGTCGTTGAGAAGTCGTACATACATTGGAATCAGTGAATCACGGTACTTATTTGTTTTAGATATGATAGTTCTTAACCTTCTGGACGAGGACAGAAGGACGTACTCGTCATTGTAGAATATGTTGTTGTCATTAATTATTTTATTGGCTTTACGCAGTACCTGCTTTTCATACAAAGCAGTGAGACAGGATTGTTTGAAGCCGGTTATTTAGCTACTAATGTTTATAACGCGCTGCAACTTATTCTTGTCTTTTGACTGATGTTCCCAAACCAACACATAAAAGAAAATGTCAAAACATTCTGGATACAAGATTTATAACATTTAACCGAAGAGACGTATTTAATGCAACAGTTGTTGGGGGCGACTGTTAGAGGTTACCTCGTTAGTCGGCTTGTTAGCGCCTTGTTGGACCAATAAACGGACGGATGTCATCACTACACACTTCCGGGATAACCGGAAACGCATTCGTAACAGCGCATAAACTGTGACAATCCGACATTTGGAACATTGTTGGGAAAGCAACCAACGTGCAAATGGCCAGTAACACTGTGTTATTAGTGTTTGCAACTGTTACATTCTTGACTTTCTTGAACTGTTACATTCTTGTGTTGCGCTGTAGAGGCGACTTCATCTGCAGAAACATAAAATGCTGCGGTACAAACGCAATGTTTCAGAGGCCTGATCAGTCCATTGGAAGAGGACGTGTCGGTGGGCTTGGACTTGAACCAGAAGAAATCCACCTTTAGCATTGACGTGGCAAAGAGGACTGCCTCTTGTCGAAAAGTAGACGAACATGTCACGGTTTCAGTCCCCCAAGAAATGCCCTAGTCTTCATTGTCGGATATAAGCTGCAAAGGCTAGAAACGACAACATCTGACAAGGTCATACACGACCTTGGAAATATTACCAGAGCTGCCAAGTTGAATTGAGTGTGATGCGGGAGATCTCCCTCCTACAGTATGTCAAAAGAGGGAGAAATATATGCAAGACGTAAAGCGCCTTGCCCGAGGTTGCGAAGCAACCGATAATGCTAGAAAGGTCCGGGGCATGCCCCCCCCCGGATTTAAAAAAAATTAAGAATGCCAAATACGTGATTTCCTGCCGTTTTTGCTTATATTTAGCACCTATAACTCTTCGAAAGTGAACTCTATTTTAAATAATAATATATTATATTTTAAACTTTCATATGTGGATATATAATTAATTTATATTTTTGGGGGGTTTACAGAGACTTTCAAGATTCTTTCACTATTATAAAAATGGACATGGTTGTGGTATTGTAACAGTTTATTTTAGCTATAAACAGCAGTCACAAAATAAATAGTTCAAGCAGAACTGCATTTCTGTCCATTTCTAAATGTGCTCTTCTAGCGTCTTAATTTCCATCATGTGTTCTTCAGCTCTTGCTACTGCAAGGTCAGCTTTCGCCTTGCTGACTGCCTTCCTGACACCATCTGCCAGGCCTCTGTAGCAGATGCTGCTTGCATTGACCTTGAAGGCCAACAGGTCACAGACCCTGCGGTTGGATATACTTCTATAGTCTCCGCTCGGCTGCTCTCGGCACTTTCCGTGTACCGTAGATGACTCACAGCTGGCAAAAGGGTGCGCCGGCAAAATAAATCGAAAAATACGCGTAAAAAAGACAAAACGATTCTTTTGCGGGAGAGTGCAAATCAAAACCGGGAGATCGGGAGATTGGTTTTATTTTGCTATATTTCCGGGAGATCTCCCGATAAATCGGGAGACTTGGCAGCTCTGTATTGCACTTATGGAAACACGTCGGCCAAGACAAACACATACCAAAGTATGTACCAGTCAAAACCTCTCCCCATTTATAGCTCTGAGTATGTTGGAAACACAGCGAATGTTGCGACTCATCCTGGCGTGCCATGCAGGTGTGGCTGTTGCTGATTACGCCGATGTCAGCAAGTACCCCTGGCTGATCGCTTTACAAATCTCTTAATTTAAATTCAACCAAATGAAATTGCCCGCCAGATGTTTTAGTTGTCGCCAGGTTGGTTTCGGTTGTCGCCAACGTATAGGATGCGAACTGGCCATTACACTGGATTTTAGCCAGTCTTTAAATTGGGGCGGATATCTGCGCTGTTTTCACGATTCACGCAGTCGCGACAGGCGAAGTCAACGGGAAACCTGCAGGATCGCGGGGCGGCGCTGATACGCAACTGGAGCTGTGACGTAGGTTGCGCCGTTTATTTAATTTTTAGTTTGTCTTTGAATTAATTCTTTTACACTCCAACTGTTATTAATATAAGGTATATCTACAACGTGTGTAAATAAATGCGAGATATAATGAATACTTGAATGCGGCGTAACCAGGTAATGGGACGCTGGCGGTTGACGACACAAGGCCCGAATTGCGTAATGGCGCCACCTGGTTTATTAGTTATATAGATTCCCCATTATTACACATCTTCACCATGTTAAATTGGAGCTTCAACTTGAACGTATCTGAAGGGTCACACGCCTCTTTCCAGTCGTCGAGTTGGCTGAACCCAGAAACAAAAATCAAGTCCACATGCGTTAACCTAAGTGGTTGCTTTGTAAAAACAAAGCAAAGACGACATGTGACGTCATCACCGCTGGTACCCAAAGACGCTAGCGTCAGTGCAACTGTTCTGCGTACAGGAATCGACGCATCCAGTACGCCGAGGTTTGATTACGTCACAATGAGAATTCTGTCAACCTTTGACTTTAACAATGTAAATTACATTAGTACCACTATTACGACACACACACACACACACACACACACACACACACACACACACACACACACACACACACACACACACACACACACACACACACACACACACACACACACACACACACACACACACACACGGCACTTCCTAGAGCAAACATTACTGCATATATTTGACACTAACAATTTCCATTTAGGTTTTCGTGAATAATCTTCTGAAACCAGAATTTCAACAATATACGACAAAACACGTGCTCAGGCAGCTATTTTATTGACCCTTGGTGGAGGTAGCTAAGCGAACTGGATACATCTATTGTTGTATCAAATACGTCGTTTGCTTTCATCACAATAACAAATAACTATTTTATGTTAAAAAAGCGAACACCATCCATAGACTACTGCCAATTACTGTCAGAGGTATACACATATGGAACGGTCTAGCAAGTGACATAACACAGCTGCCAAGTTTGCAACAATTTAAGAAAAGATTAAAGTCGACGTTACTTTCTTCGTATTTGTGAACAGTTAACACAATGATAAAAAATACCATTACTGCTGCTTTGTATTCAATCTTGTAAATCTTACTACAACTACTATCCATTTTAGTTGAAAAGGACATAACGCCTTACAAGTCACATGACTTCTGCTATGTCCCTTTAACAGCAGCAGCGATTCACCAATCATGGAATTGTATTATACTGTATTGTCTTTACCATTATTACTGTATTATTTACCCATAATATATTGTATATTCCTGTGTTGTTGTTGTTAAATAAACTTTCATTCAATATGCGCGAGACATCCATCAAGCTCAATCGCCAATAATGTTGATAACAGTTAAATATGTGAATTATATTATTACTGCGACATGACATCTCCTAGAGCAAACATTGCGGTATACGTCTGACATTTTGGCAATTTCCTTTAGGGGTGGTTTTATCATAAAGATAATCTGACCCATAAATTCAACAAAATAAACGACGAAAAATATGTGTTCAAGGAGCCATTTTGTTGATCACCTCGACGGAATTATTACAACCTGGATATATCCAATTATTATGAGTCACAAAATTGGGACCTTACAAAGTCAATCTGTGATATGATTGTCTGTTAAGATCTGCTAACGTCCATAGCTATTAGCTATCTTAAAATACGTGACGGACACTTTCAGTGAGTTACACGAAGAGAGCTTGTTCCAAAGAGTTAGGATAACTACAGAAAAAACCCTAATTCTGTTTGTATTGATTCTTCGTACGAAAATTAAGTTAGCAACAGATGACCGAAGCTGGATACGATTTCTTATATACCTATGTGATGAGTTACTGGTCAAAGTAAAATATCATCGACAATTTAAACAAATGTACGCATCTTTAACAAACCGAATCTGCAGTGTATTGTAAATATTCCCACAGCACACGGTGGAATCAGCTGGATTAGAGATGGGCTCAGCCAAATGAAAATACATGATAAACCTTCAGTATTTTGTATATGCTAAATCCATATCATAATTTATGCAAACACACTTTTCTAAAAAAATATTCGAGTAAGGCAATTACAGCAGAATCCTAATCTTACAGAAGACACCTGCGACAACAATGACGCGCCTAATCACCGCCGTGCAAAGCCTTCTATGACCAGAGCGAGTCACGTGATCATATTAAAGTAGTCCAGGAGTTATAATACGAGCTTTAAATTCAGACGCATTATTTTTAACATGGCACTAAGTCGTTTGTGTGCCGGTTTAATGTGCCTGCCAACTTTGGGGAGTCAAGGTCCAAAATGGAAAAACGCGGTAGTTCTTTCTTGCTAATTTTTACACATTTGCTAGCATTATATGTAATTATATTTTATGTATGTACACCTTTACATTTCTATATCGAATAACTAAATAAAATCAGCGGATTAGCAGTTTCTCCAAACGCTGGCGAATAGGTTCGGCGCATTTTCGTGGCACGGCGAACCACTACCAAGTCCAAGACTCAAGAGCAACACTTAGGCGCCACTTAGCGCGGCCAAATTAGTCCGGCAAAACGACCTCGATTCGACACAAGTGACACACGTCCGAAAGCCAACGACTGCAATCATTTAATAGCGCCAACTAATCAAAGCAAATTAATGTCAAATTATCGAAATAATCGCGGCGCGCGCACATGATACCGCGGCGCTAACTAGCTGAGAGCGGCGCGGTAATTGCGGGAGGGGCGCTCGGGGAAATGGCGAAATGGCCGGAAGCTGTCGTTCGGCCAATTTTGTGATGATCTGCCGTTGAGAGCAACGACGAAGTAGCGTCTTAGAGAACAAACACCAGTGCTATTACCGACATCTCCTTCGCTTGACAACGGCTGCTATTTAACTACTCATCATCCCTGTAACAATGTCGCCTAGCTAATCCAACGGTCGTCCACTTTCGTGAAGTCGCAGAGAACTCTCGGAAGAAGCGAGAGCGGCAAACGGTGGCGCCACATCCCGACAGCTGGGTAATTGAGTGTAGTGGGGTAGTGGCTTCTTGCTAACCACTCACGTACAAGTGCCCATCAAATGCATGTAAAACACCTAATGTCAATCTTGTCAAAAGTACCTTCAACCTAACGCTAACCTAAATACTAACCCCATCACTAACCCTAAGCCTTAAGCTTTTAAAGGGATACTCAAGTCAGTGAGAGGTTCTAAGTATTAACTTACATGATATGTTATGTATACTACATTGTCATTGGTTGTGCCCAATAATTATGCACATATATAATTAATAAACAATTATTTATAGTTTTATGGTATCAAAAACATGCTATGTTATGGTGGCCACAGTCACTGACCTACCGATTTTTCGTCGGGAATATCGCAGACCGGACACCGGGAACCGACATAGAGCTATTTTTAGTAAACATCGTAGAGTGTATGCACGAAATCCGTCGGAATAATTACGTTTGTTCGCGATTTAATATGTCGAATCTTCAACAGCAATGATTGTATAGTGTGAGCATAAAAAAAAATCGGGGACCGCGAAGCGAACCAGTCTATGCATGTATTGTTGCGAATAGAATAGATCGGCGACCCATCAGCCAATCAGGCGGCAGTCTGAGATCAGCTGCACCTCTGAACTTGTGCAAAAACAAAGCAGGGGACAGATGAATAAAATTACGGTATACGCCACTCTCCTGGGGTGTTATGCATGGAACCTGTTGTCTGTGACTATTTCGCAATTATTGGCTGACGTTGGCGTTGTGTTTATTGTGATCGGATATGTTAAAGTGGCCAAATATGCTTTCTTCTTCAGAACTGGACACTTTGGATCTGCAATTATAAATGCGACAGTCCTTCTTGTCTACTTGATGAAACCAGTTCATTGGCAGATGGAACTGAAACACTGCAGGATGACGCCGGATCACTGGACACAAGCACACAAGCATTGAACCTTATAGCTGCTTGATCGTTATTCCTCGGGAAATCTTCAGAAACAGCAGTCACCTTATTGTGACAAGAACCTGGAACAACGTAGATTTAGGGAATTAAGTAGTTGTATGATTGGGTGATAACTAACAACAAGATAACAGTTGAAATAGTCTGCATATAAATATTGCATTTTTACTGCATTGCTAAGTATCATTGCAATCTTTCTTCTTCATTCGTACCTACACCCGTCTGAGTTATGCTATTTTCTTTTTGTAAATAATTAAGTGATGCAAATATTAATATTTGTATATGATTATCATAATAAAAATATTATATATGCTAAATTTGTTTTTATGTTGCCTTGTATGTGAATTGTAATCATTTGAAGTAATAAATAAGGCATTAAGCTTTCTTCTGACCTGATTTGTTATGATACATGACACAAACATACATAAATTATGAACATTACTTTGTAAATATTAAATGGGGTCTATGTTAGTACATGTTTTTCTGGGGTTAGCAAACATTGAACAAGCCATGCAGATTTTTTATTTGTAATTATTATATGTGGTAGCAATATAAGGTGACGTAAATTTTAATGCAAGATCTTAGGACACTTACCTTCTGTATCATTCACCACGTTGTCTTGTTAGTGTTGTCTGTGAGACGATGCACCTCACCAAGTTCTCAGTAGGCACCTCAGGTAGATGCTATATCCTTGCCTCTGATTTTACCTGAGCCATCATTATTAAACAGCTTGTTTAATATCTTTTCATCTGTTTTGTCTGGGCTACTGAGTTCCCACTGTCACTCACGTTATCAGCAAACTTTGCCAGATTGACATAGTTTAGAAAATGAATCAAATTCATTTAACAAAAGAAAAGTTTCTCTTCAAAAGTATTACAACAGTAATTCCACCATTGTTGCATGGAAAATGACTCTACTGAAAGGTGACATGAAGACTGCATTTACTATACTAAACATATTTGCGAATATTTAGAGCAATGTGTCAAACCGTTGAAAAGGCATGCAAGTTATAGTACACAAGGAGCGCTGTGTGACCACAAGGAGAGAGTGCGACTGCATCATATAATACCTACAGTAGGCGCGTCTACACTGAACATTGAGCCACGGAATGATAGAAGGAAAGATACACAGAGGACGACCAGAGTGATACTGGCACTGAGTAATATGAACTTTTTTTAAGAGACTGGAAGCACTTGACACTACTACTTGAGTAGATTGAGACGTCTACTAGATAGTGCGAACAGAAATCGTGCGTCCTAATGTTTCATGCTGTTTTGACAACCCTTGAACAAAAACAAATACAGTCCCGTTTCAAATTCTAAAATGTCAACACATATGTTAACATACAATGTCGTGAAAACAAAATAATTTTCAGTGATAGAATTTCAATTTCGCAATTTATGAAAAAGACGCATAGGACCAACAACCAGGTAAAAAAAACGTGCATCCTATCTGCGCTTTATAAATTGCTCCTTGGCCAGAATGTGTCACTTAAACCACAAATCAAATAAAATGTTATTTCGTAACAACACCACGAATGCATGTACATTAGCAATCAAAACAAAACAGTATTGTTACGTGGTGGTCACCACTACAAGAACATATCAACAGTATTTAAAAATAGGCTAAGAGCTCGAACACAGTTAAGTGGTAGGTGTTTTGACCTGTGACTGGATGGATTGCAGAAATAGAGAGACAGAGAGAGACAGAGAGAGAGAGAGAGACAGAGACACAGAGAGAGAGAGAGAGAGAGAGAGAGAGAGAGCGAGAGACAGAGAGAGAGAGAGAGAGACATTATGCCGTACTTGTCAGGTGATGATAGAGAGCGCAGCACAGTACAAGTTCATTATGCGATGACAACATATTCTGTTATTACTTGTTCTCGGACTTTTTTTGTATGTAATAGACATGTCTGACCTCAGTGTTGTATATAATTGAAAGGTTTGTCCGATATTAATATAGTTATTTGTAATAAATAGTTCCATCCTAAGTTAGAAATGTTGTACATAACAGATAGGTGTGATAAAAGTGAGTGTTGCTGTGTTCAGAGACAGCAGTGTCAAGGCTGAGGTGATTAGTACAGGGGGTGTAGAATAGGAGAAGTCTCAGGGGGTGCTTCAGTTCCTCCACTGTGAGGGGAAGGCACAAGTGGTGGTCTGGATGAACAGAGAACCCATGGTGAGCTGGCAACAGACTAGGCTCTCTGTCTCTGTCTCTGTCTCTGTCTCTGTCTCTGTCTCTGTCTCTGTCTCTGTCTCTGTCTCTGTCTCTGTCTCTGTCTCTGTCTCTGTCTCTGTCTCTGTCTCTGTCTCTGTCTCTGTCTCTGTCTCTGTCTCTGTCTCTGTCTCTGTCTCTGTCTCTGTCTCTGTCTCTGTCTCTGTCTCTGTCTCTGTCTCTGTCTCTGTCTCTGTCTCTGTCTCTGTCTGTATGTCTATCTGTCTGTCTCTGTCTCTCACTCTCTCTCTGTCTCTGTCTCTCTCTCTGTCTCTCTCTGTCTCTCTTTGTGTCTCTCTGTCTGTCTTTATGTCTGTGTCTCCCTCTGTCTCTGTCTGTCTGTCTGTCTGTCTGTCTCTCTGTCTCTCTGTCTGTTTGTATATCTCTGTCTCTCTCTGTCTCTCTTTCTCTGTCTCTGTGTGTGTCTGTCTTTCTGTCTCTGTCTCTGTCTCTGTCTGTCTCTCTCTCTCTCTCTCTCTCTCTCTCTCTCTCTCTCTCTCTCTCTCTCTCTCTCTCTCTCTCTGTCTCTCTCTGTGTCTCTCTGTCTCTCCCTGTCTCTCACTGTCTCTCTCTGTCTCTCTTTGTCTCCCCGTCTCTCTGTCTGTCTGTCTTTCTCTCGCTCTCTGTCTGTCTCTCTCCTTATCCGTCTCCCTGTCCGTCCGTCCGTCTGTCTGTCTTTCTTGTTTGTCTGTCTGTCTGTCTGTCTGTCTGTCTGTCTGTCTGTCTGTCTGTCTGTCTGTCTGTCTGTCTCTCTCTCTCTCTCTCTCTCTCTCTCTCTCTCGCTGTCTGTATTTCTGTCAGCTTCTCCACTGTCTCTTGCTCTCTCTCTCTCTCTCTCTCTCTCTCTCTCTCTCTGTCTCCTTCTCCACTCTCTCTCTCTCTCTCTCTCTCTCTCTCTCTCTCTCTCTGTCTCCTTCTCCACTCTCTCTCTCTCTCTGTTTCCTACTCCACTATCTCTCTCTGTCTCTCCCTCCTCTATCTCATTCCATCCCTCCCTCTCTGTCCGTTTCGCTGTCCCTTTCAGTATCCCTTTCTATGCCCCTTTCCATCATTGTGTCCCTCCCTCCCTCTCACAATCCCTTCTGCCCTCAGCGAATAAAAATGATGTCACACTGTCAGGGAAGTTGTTAACTGTGGCTGCTTCCAGCCAATGCAGTGACAGTGTGACATGGTGTGACACAGTGTGACACGGTATGCTGTACTAAGTTGACTGATGAATCTCGTCTGTGTTTGTAGAATGTGTGAGTAATGGAGGATAACCCCCACGGCACCATTCAAAATGCCCCACGAGAACTCTTTTCCCTCGAACAAGAGAAACAAACAATGTAGATAAGAATTGTCACATCTGCAGCTGGTCAGTCTCTTGACAGGGTTGACACCAACAATGTGACCCTTATGAAGATACTACTCTATGCATTTCTACATTGATCCTATTTTAAAGTGGCCATTGTATTCAAATACTGTTTGTATTATTCAATCAAGCAATGTCATCACATACATATGCATGTACGTCTGCAAACACACTCCATACATATACCACACCACAAACACACACACACACACACACACACACACACACACACACACACACACACACACACACACACACACACACACACACACACACACACACACACACCACACACAAATACACATTCACTGTAAAGAGAAATTTTTGTTTCTGTCTATGCATGTGGTATGGTAATGTAATGTTTAAGATGCACACAGGCAAGCCTGATAAAGATCTCACATTCAGTAAGGGAGACATCAAACCAAATTTCACATACACAGATGTAATTATTAACCACACGTGAAGCATTGCTATAGGTACTGATTTGATACATGTAATATAATATCTGTGTAAACATTGTAAGAAAAATTTGATAATTTCATTAAAAATTTCATGTTTGTAGAATCATTGATTTTATTGTCAGAGAAAAAAAATTGTAAAGAATTCATGACATACATTGTTGTATCCTGACCAAACATTCACACAGTCAACGGATCAAGGTTTGTAAGTAAACTGATGAGATATTTTGTTATTGTCCACCTGTCTCCACCTCTTTGTGTTTTCTCTTTCTGCCCTAGTACTGCATTACTGGTCTAATGCCAGCATCTTTCAGCTTGGAGACATTGAACCATTTCATTAGCCTAATCGGTGTTACTGTTCTTTTAATCTTCAGCTTGATGTGTGCAACAACAAGGTGGTGAACGCTGCCAACATCCACTCCACTTCTAAAATGTACATCTTGTAAGGATCATTGCCACTAGCCACTGATGAGAAGGTGGTCAATTTGTTTCTTGTCTCTTTGGTTAGGTGAGATCCAAATAAGTTTGTGTATTTCTTTATGTTCAAATAGGATGACAAAGTTGTTTATATCATTCGAGTATGGCACAATATATGTACAGCATATGACAGTACCATATGACACAATGTAAGTACAGCATGAGAGAGTAGAGTAAGGCACAATGTAAGTATGGCATGTGACAGTAGAGTACGGCATAATATAAGCATGGCATATGACAATAGAGTGTGGCACAATGTAAGTACTTCATGTGACAGTAGAGTACAGCACAATGTAAGTTCGCCATGTAACAGTAGAGTATGGCACAATGTAATTATACCTTGTGACCGTAGAGTATGGCACTATGTAAGTACATATGGCATATGACGTTCGAGTATGGCACAGTGTAAGAACAGCACGAGTCAGTCGAATGTGGCACAACGTAAGTTACGCATATAACAGTCAAGAAAGGCATAATGTAATTATGTCATGTGACAGTAACGTGACAATGACTATGGTCCAGTGCGAGTACATCATGTGACAATAATGAGACAGTAGAATATGGGAAAATGTGACTATGTCATGTGATGATAGAGAGAGCAGCACAGTACGAGTTCATTATGTGATGACAACTTATTCTGTTATTTCTTGTTCTCTGACTTTTCTTGTATGCAATAGACATGTCTGACCTCAGTGTTGTTGTATATAATCGACAGATTTGTCCGATATAAATATAGTTGTATGTAATAGATAGTACCATCCTAAGTTAGAATTGTTGTACATAACAGATAGGTGTGATGAAAGTGAGTGTTGCTGTGTTCAGAGACGGCAGTGTCAAGGCTGAGGTGATTGGCACAGGGGGTGTAGAATAGGAGAAGTCTCAGGGGGTGCTTCAGTTCCTCCACTGTGAGGCGAAGAAACAAGTGGTGGTCTGGATGAACAGACAACCCATGGTGAGCTTGCAACAGACTAGTGTCTCTCTCTCTCTCTCTCTCTCTCTCTCTCTCTCTCCCTCTCTCTCTCTCTCTCCATCTCTCTCTCTCTCCATATCTCTCTCTCTCCATCTCTCTCTCTCTCTCTCTCTTTCTCTCTCTCTCTCTCTCTGTCTGTCTGTCTGTCTCTCTCTCACTCTCTCGCTCTCTCGCTCTCTCGCTTTCTCGCTCTCTCGCTCTCTCGCTCTCTCGCTCTCTCGCTCCCTCGCTCTCTCGCTCTCTCGCTCTCTCGCTCTCTCGCTCTCTCGCTCTCTCGTTCTCTCGCTCTCACGCTCTCTCGCTCTCTCGCTCTCTCGCTCTCTCACTCTCTTGCTCTCTCGCTCTCGCTGTCTCTCTCTCTCTCTGTTGCTCTCTCTCTCTCTATTTGACTCTCTCTGTGTCTTTCTTTGTCTCTCGCAGCCTGTCTGTCTGTCTGTCTGTCTTTCTCTTGCTCTCTGTCTCTCTCCTCTCTCTGTCTCTCTGTCTCTCTGTCTCTCTGTCTCTCTGTCTCTCTGTCTCTCTGTCTCTCTGTCTCTCTGTCTCTCTGTCTCTCTGTCTCTCTGTCTCTCTGTCTCTCTGTCTCTCGGTCTCTCTGTCTCTCTGTCTCTCTGTCTCTCTGTCTCTCTGTCTCTCTGTCTCTCTGTCTCTCGGTCTCTCGGTCTCTCGGTCTCTCGGTCTCTCGGTCTCTCGGTCTCTCGGTCTCTCGGTCTCTCGGTCTCTCGGCCATGCTCACCCATTTTACTCTCTTCTGTTGTGGACGCCACCTCCCTCCCTCCCTTTCTCTCACTACCCCTTTCTCTCTTCAGCCACACACACACACACACTTTACTCTCTTCTGTTGCAGATACAGCCTCTCTCTGTCTATCTTCAGCTACGTTAACCGTCACTCTTCAGACACGTACATTACCCCCATTTCTTTCTCTCTCTCTCTCTCTCTCGCCCTCGCCCTCGCCCTCGCCCTCGCCCTCGCCCTCGCCCTCGCCCTCGCCCTCGCCCTCGCCCTCGCCCTCGCCCTCGCCCTCGCCCTCGCCCTCGCCCTCGCCCTCGCCCTCGCCCTCGCCCTCGCCCTCGCCCTCGCCCTCGCCCTCGCCCTCGCCCTCGCCCTCGCCCTCGCCCTCGCCCTCGCCCTCGCCCTCGCCCTCGCCCTCGCCCTCGCCCTCGCCCTCGCCCTCGCCCTCGCCCTCGCCCTCGCCCTCGCCCTCGCCCTCGCCCTCGCCCTCGCCCTCGCCCTCGCCCTCGCCCTCGCCCTCGCCCTCGCCCTCGCCCTCGCCCTCGCCCTCGCCCTCGCCCTCGCCCTCGCCCTCGCCCTCGCCCTCGCCCTCGCCCTCGCCCTCGCCCTCGCCCTCGCCCTCGCCCTCGCCCTCGCCCTCGCCCTCGCCCTCGCCCTCGCCCTCGCCCTCGCCCTCGCCCTCGCCCTCGCCCTCGCCCTCGCCCTCGCCCTCGCCCTCGCCCTCGCCCTCGCCCTCGCCCTCGCCCTCGCCCTCGCCCTCGCCCTCGCCCTCGCCCTCGCCCTCGCCCTCGCCCTCGCCCTCGCCCTCGCCCTCGCCCTCGCCCTCGCCCTCGCCCTCGCCCTCGCCCTCGCCCTCGCCCTCGCCCTCGCCCTCGCCCTCGCCCTCGCCCTCGCCCTCGCCCTCGCCCTCGCCCTCGCCCTCGCCCTCCCTCCCTCTCTTTCATTAATTTCCCATAAAATGCAATAGGATGGTGCCAGTCAGTGCAATATGATTATATATTAACTTTCTAGAGCTACTTTCTATAGACTATTGCTCAAAGTCATAATATATATAGCATAGTTACTTTCGATTTGTCTGCTAAGGGAATTAAACTTGGAGCAAAAAAATGTTAGAAGTCTTTGAATGGGTTCAGTCTTTAAGTGACTGATAATTTGAGAGCACAGTTTGGGAGCTCTCAATCATTTCATTCTGACGCCCCGTCTGACGGACTGAATGTATCCTGGACACTCTTAGGGATCCTGTAAATGATTTCACTGTCTGGTGCACAGATTACACATAGGGACCGTCTCATCATTCTCTGGTGCACTAGTAACTCTTAGGGACCATCTCGATTATCATTCTCTAGTACCGGGCTGATAATTCTTAGGGATTGTGTTGATCATCATTCTCTGATGCACTGGTGAATGTTAGGAACTGCCTCAGTTATCATTCTCTGATGCTCTGATTGTCTTAGGGACCATCTCAATCATCATTCTCTGATGGACTGGTGACTATTAGGGACCGTCTCAGTCATCATTCACTCTTGCCCTGATGACTCTTAGGGACCATCTCAATCATAATTCTCTGATGGACTGGTGACTATTAGGGACCATCTCAGGCATCATTCACTGGTGCCCCCCCCTCTCTCTCTCTTTCGCTGTTTTGCTCTCTCTTCAGCCATGCTCATACAATTTACTCACTTTGATTGTGGACACCACCTCTCTCTGTCTCTGTCTCTCTCACCCTCTCTGTTTTATGTGCACCCAACCATTCGTGATAAGATGGATAGAAGTCTCTATTTTTCCAGTCTTCAGCATATGCTGTGCTAACCCCAACAAGCAATATAATTGTTGTACTTAAATTAATGACCTGGTAGAACTGACCAGTATTATGATGCTAGCGAGAAACATTTTATCTGCCTTCTTCTACAGCCCACTTGTAGGTCTTACGTCTTATTTGTGTGAGTTGGATATTAATTCCTCTTTGTTTGGCAACCAAGATGCATGACATTTATGAAGAAAGAATTATGCCGACAATTTATATATATATATATATATATATATATATATATATATATATATATATATATATATATATATATATATATATATATATATATATATATATATTATAATGATATAAGTAGTTTAATGCATTTCAAAAATATCACAAAACCAGCTAAACGTATGAAATGGAATCAATGTGTGTGCACACAACATGTAGTGTTTGCATGAGGAACACCAGCAGGGTATGAACCTGCCACACACAACACTGAACCGATATTACCCTAAACTGTGCAAGTGAACAAAATGGCTTAGAGAAACATTTGACAGTGCTTCTGCATTAAACCGCAATATTCTAACTGCAACCATTCACATCTGTAATGTTAAAAAAATGAATATACATGGTCTGATAGGAATACAAAATTAACAGTACACGATCTGTAAAAGCATGCACAAACTGATTTTTTTGGACAAGACTGCTAATTGTAGTTTTGAGTATTTCATATCGCGGCACTAAGGCTGCCCAACAGCCAATTTCAAAGAATGTTTATGCCAGAAAAGTTACAAAACGAGTATAATTGTGTCCTACAAGCATGAATGTTTAGTGACGGTTATTAAACCAGAAAATGTTGCATCGTCTAACAATATCCAACATATTCTCAAGATCGTTATCTTCAATACATTTCCGTTAGGTGTGGGAGCGTGTGTATGTGCAGTCTATTTGTCTATGTGTGTCTAATAATTATGAATGCATGCACAATCCTACGTTTTATATAATAAAAAGGAAAATGTGTAAGTTCAAGATATGTTCGATCCTGTCATAATTTTGTAATAGTTGTTTTATTGATACAGGTACTTTATCACGTATTGTGTACACGTATGAATGTGATGTATGTACGCGATTATACTGATTGGGTAGTAGTATTTCTATTTACTATGTTTCTTAAGTATTAAGAAAAATATTAATTTAACATGAATGAATATCTCATGGAAAAGAGTATAACTAAAGGTTATAGTACATAACATATACATGTATAAATAAACGCAAACAAATGTTAACAAATATCTTAACATTGAATGATCGCAGTTATTTATACATACATTGAAAGTATTATTGTTAACATATCATAGTTGCATTTATTTAGTTATTGACGATTAAAGACATAGCAGTATATTTAAATAGTAAAAATTATTGCATCTTAGCTATTTATTATAAGTAAAATAGTTATGATTGAACTATTTCACAATTTAAAATAGTTCCAGCATTTGTGTAACTTTCAATAATATAGTTTTCCGTACGCGCAAAAAGTTAACTAAAGTTTGTCGTGAAGCTGAGATGTTGTGTACAATTAAAACAAAACAACATGTGTTTGAAGTTAAACATTAAAAGCCTTGAATTTAGTTAAATTACTATTTTTCTTAATACCTTACAAATAACAGTCAATGTCACACATTAACTGTTTTAAAGAAAAACTTTGAAAAAGAAAAAAGAGGGAATGAGGAAGTGGGAGACACTGGGTATATAGCCTGTAGTACAATCTAATGTAACTAGTTCAGCCAGGGGTACCTCATCGGTTGCTCCTCATAACGTTCCCTGGCACGGTTGGTCACAATCCTTACTCCCTCACAACTGACCGACTTCCGCCGGAAGTGTTCCTATGGGAGGGAAATTACCTGGCCCAAACCCCGGTTCGCCGCACCGGTTGTGACCTCCATAGGATGAGCGTCACTGGTAACCCCTTCCGCCACGTGCGGTCGGAACACTCAGTTGCAATGAAGGTAGCCATTTTGTTTGCTTATAAAGCAATGTCTACCCATAGCTGGCGAAATTGTGGTGTCAACTTGTAAGACACGTAAGCTGATATATATGACGTTATTTATGTTGTAGCATTACATTACAACTTCGCTTATATGTCATGGTATATCATATGATACATCAAACATGTTAACATGCATAACTATAATTATTAATGTTGACTTATGCAGATTCATAGTTCGGAAGCGGAAGCGGACGTTTGGCAACAATATGGCGCACACATCGCCGTCGTTTTTTCCTTCATAAAATTAAACAAGACATTATTTTTAAACGCAGGTACATAACACAGGACATCCTACAGTGAATAATATAACTCGCATTGATATACGAAAATTCATAATTTAAGATAATAAACCGAGGTGGATTAAAACATTAGTTATTTGTTATTTTATTGTATAAATAAATACAATGCTTACCTACGATTTATATCGACGTAAATCAGCAAGTGGATTCATTCATTACTTATCAAATATGTTGCCAAATAATGTTTTGATTAATGAGAAATGGATTATCTGTGTAATTATGTTCACAGTAGAACGACGCTAACATTTATGTATAATGTTGACGATGTTTGTCTTCCGTAAAGCCTTGCAGGTTTGACTATGCAAGTTAGCAATACAGAATGTCGACACTGTACCACATGGCAATACATGTAGTGTTCTACCAACAGTTGCCGTTCTACATAACACACCAACATTACACAAATAGCCTACCTTAAAGCAATTGTCTGTAGCAATCGTCGCTCTCGTTTTCGGCGTCTAGTTGTATATCCCAATGTCTGATGACTGCCAATTGCAGCTCATTCAAGGCCACCTGTCAACCACGTAGAGCGTCACATTGTTTGTCGAATAGCATGCGATACGCTGCACCAGACCGCACACGAAACATCCATAAACACGTGACGTTGGTCTTGTCCTGAAAACCGGGAGAACTGCATTTTGACTACAACTGCATTTCGACAAATCCATGCTTTCGATCGAACGCTTAAGTCATTTGTTTGTAGCAGCTGTCATGTTCAACGCGAAAGAGGCTGCTAATTATACGTTGTCAACCAGTGCGTTCTTGCGCGGGACCAAGAGCATACCATTGTCGGAGGCCGCACGTCAGTCTAAGAATGTCCACGGCAGTGAAGCAATGCATTGTCTGTGTTAAACTGACAATGAAGCATGACAGGTATTACACACGGACAAAACAAGTTAGCCTTGAATAGCACAAGTAGCTTCGCTCTTCTTGTCGAATGTGCAATTACCCATGACCGTACCGAATTGCGGTTTAATTAGAATGACGGGAGGGTTGAAAAGGATTGGTGGATGAAAGAATGGAGGAAGAGGGGTGTAGAGGAACAGTGGGAAGGGAAATAGTAGGGGATAAAGAAAGTGAGGGAGTGGGAGAAGGAGAGGGCGAGGGGCCGCCAAGCAGAGAGGAAGGGAGAAAATGTTGAGTTTTTTAAAGGAAGGGATGGGGAGAGGTAAATCAGAAGGGAGACAGATAAAGTGAAACAACCTCACAAACGTGTTCACTCTGACACATTGTGCATCAGAACGAAAAAGGATACTAATTTCTGCATTTCATTCATCTATTTGCTAAAAATGGACACTGGACGGTTTAAATAATAATAATAAAGGTTTTATATAGCGCTAATTCCCGCATAGCGGATCGATGCGCTGCACAAGAGATATACTGAATGTATATTAATAAATAGAAATGTAAATTATATAAATTAATATAAGTCATTAATTGTTTTGGTTTTAAGATGTACTAGTAAACCCCTTGGTATGTAAATTATATAAATTAATATAAAATAAATTAAGCACCGCTTTTAAGATGTATAGTACTAAAACTTAGAATGTTAATTATATATATAAAATTAAAATTAAACCTTTACTAAACGTGTACGTAAATATATATTTATATCAATCTATAAATTAATCTAAAACATGAACACTTATTGTAACGTGTATGACACTAAAAAGGAATTCTAAAGCAATGTCCGTCATTTCAAAACAATTTGAATTAATTGAAATGTCTAATAAAAATATATGTTTTTAAACACTTTCTAAACATACATAATGTCCCGGATGCAAGAATGTTCACAGGTAATTCAATCGACAGTCGAGGTGCTGCTGCGCCAAATCACCAATGCACTTCTTTATAATGGTCTTCTATATACGGGATTAGATAGATGGGTGATATTAGCACTAAGAAACATTATTCTGATGATGCAGTGAGGGGGTGGAGGGAGGGAAGGAGAGGGATGAAGGAAGGAGAGGGAGAGAGGGGAGACTGAGGGGAGAGATTAACGGGAGAACAAAGAGAGCGTGCTTTTATGTGTAAGAGATTGTGTTGTATGGATATATGTTGTCATCGTCACATTTCTTTTTGTATTAATCGGCACCCACCTTCCGATGAAGACTTTATATTATCATAGACATTACCGATAACATCAAGTTTCTTACTGCTTTTAGAGCAAACATATAGTATATTTATAGATAACTTCCAACAATCATCAAATGCGTACGCAGCGTAATCTAACATTGTCACGTCAAGTAACCTCTTGCCTATCACCGGTGTGTCCATAAAAGATGGGATCAGTTTGATATAGCAGATATGATGCCGCCCATACGTTACCATTATAAATACTGTTGGCAAAGGTTATGCTTGATGAAGGTCACGTGCAGCAATTGATTGTGACGTACACAAACCGCAACGGAACGGTTTAGTAAATTAATTTGGGTTTTATCTATTTAAATAAACCATTACTAATTCAAAAACGTAAAAGCAAGATATTTAAAATATTTAAGAATCGCATAATGTTCAGTCTGCGTCTGATCTAACACTAGATCGAAGTGATCATAGACCTATATTCCAAAGACTAATACAGACATAGAAAAATACCTAGGCCTACTCCCAATATTGCTATTTACTATTGTGGTAAAATGTAAAACAGAACCAGATAATCGATGCTGGGTAGGTTTTCTAATAAGAGTAAGCAATGAATGTTATTAAGACACACACACACACACACACACACACACACACACACACACACACACACACACACACACACCACACACACACACACACACACACACACACACACACACACACACACACACACACGCACGCACGCACGCACGCACGCACGCACGCACGCACGCACGCACGTACGCACGCACGCACGCACGCACGCGCGCTCGCACGCACGCACGCAAGCACGCACTCAAGCAATGTAGAATGAAATAAAATGCCCAAGGATTTAACACCGCAGCACAGGATGTTTCACGTCCGGGTAATCTATTTGAAGAGACAAGCCGTCAATCGATGCCATTTCGACGACTTTCAATGTTATTAGTAAGATCATTTCTTTCCAATTAAACCATTACTTAGAACTGCATCTGCTTTGAACATGCTAAATGCGCTGCTTTCCAGTTTGACTTGCACGGCGCAACATATTCGTCACATCCCATGATCGTTCGACG
>OZ024859.1:9660969-9665969 GCA_964017155.1 Oasisia sp. SBJ-2009
GTATTTCTTTGTGTCTCTGTCCTTGTGTCACTCTGTCACTCTGTCACTGTCTCTCCTCTGTCTGTCCTTCTCCCTGTCCCTCTCCTTGTCCGTCCGTCTCTTCTCTCTCCCCCCTCTCTCTCTGTCTCTCTCTGTCTGTCTGTCTGACTGTCTCTCTGTCTGTCTGTCTGTCTGTCTGTCTGTCTGTCTGTCTCTCGCGCTCTGTCTCTGTCTCTCTCTCTCCCTCTCTGTATGTCTGTCTGTCCCTCTCTCTGTTTTTCTTTCGCTCTCTGTCTCTCTTTCTATTTCTCTCTCTCTCTCTCTTGCTCTCTCTGTCTGTCTGTCTGTCTGTCTGTCTGTCTGACTGTCTGACTGCCTCTTTGTCTGTCTGTCGCTCTATCTGTGTGTCTGTGTGTCTGTGTCTGTGTGTCTGTCGATGTGTCTGTCTTTCTCTGTCTGTCTCTGTTTGTCTGTCTGTCTGTCTGTTTGTCTGTTTGTCTGTTTGTCTGTTTGTCTGTTTGTCTGTCTGTCTGTCTGTCTGTCTGTCTATTTCTGTCTCTGTATCTCTTTGTGTCTCTCTGTCTCTCTCTGTCTGTCTGTCTTTCTCTCGCTCTCTTTCTCTCTCACTGTCTGTCTGTCTCTCTGTCTCTCGGTCTCTCTTTGTCTCTCTATCTCGCTCTATCTCTCTGTCTGTCTGTCTGTCTGTCTGTCTGTCTGTCTGTCTCTCTCTCTCTGTGTGCGTCTGTCTTTCTCTCGCTCACTGACTCTGTCACTCTCTCTCTTGCTCTCTCTCTCTCTCTCCCTTTTTGTATCTCTGTCTCTCTCTCTGTCTCTCTGTAGCTCCCTCTCTCTCTCTTTCTCTCTCTCTGTCAGTCTTTCTCTCTATTTTGCTCTCTCTGTGTCTGTCTGCCTCTCTCTCTCTCTCTCTCTCTCTCGCTGTCTCTCGCTGTCTCACTCGCTCGGTTTGTCTGTTTTTCTCTCTGTCTCCCTGTCTGTGTGTCTGTGTGTGTGTCGTTCTGTCTCTGTCTGTTTGTATGTCAGACTCTTTCTGTCTCTGTATCTCTTTGTGTCTCTCTGTCTTTATGTCACTCTGTCACTGTCTCTCTGTCTGTGTCTGCCTGTCTCTCTACGTGTCTCCCTGTCGGTCTCCCTGTCCGTCTCCCTGTCCCTCTCCCTGTCCGTCTCCCTGTCCGTCTCACTGTCAATCTCACTGTCCGTCTCCCTGTCCGTCTACCTGTCCGTCTCACTGTCAATCTCTCTGTCCGTCTCCTTGTCTGTCTCCCTGTCCGTCTCCCTGTCGGTCTCCCTGTCCGTCTCCCTGTCCGTCTCCCTGTCCGTCTCCCTGTCCGTCTCTCTGTCCATCTCCCTGTCCGTCTCCCTGTCCATCTCCCTGTCCATCTCACTGTCCATCTCCCTGTCCGTCTCCCTGTCCGTCTCCCTGTCCGTCTCCCTGTCCATCTCCCTGTTCGTCTCCCTGTCCATATCCCTGTCCGTCTCTCTGTCCGTCTCCCTGTCCATCTCCCTGTCAATCTCACTGTCCATCTCCCTGTCCGTCTCCCTGTCCGTCTCCCTGTCCGTCTCCCTATCCATCTCCCTGTCCGTCTCCCTGTCCGTCTCCCTGTCCGTCTCACTGTCCGTCTCCCTATCACTTTCCTTGCCCGTCTCCCTGCCCGTCTCCCTGTCCGTCTCCCTGTCCGTCTCTCTGTCCGTCTCTCTGTCCGCCTCCCTGTCTGTCTCCCTGTCCGTCTCCCTGTCTGTCTCCCTGTCCGTCCCTGTCGGTCTCCCTGTCCGTCTCCCTATCCATCTCCCTGTCCATCTCCCTGTCCGTCTCCCTGTCCGTCTCACTGTCAATCTCACTGTCCGTCTCCCTGTCCGTCTCCCTGTCCGTCTACCTCTCCGTCTCACTGTCAATCTCTCTGTCCGTCTCCTTGTCTGTCTCCCTGTCCGTCTCCCTGTCGGTCTCCCTGTCCATCTCCCTGTCCGTCTCACTGTCCATCTCCCTGTGCGTCTCCCTGTCCGTCTCCCTGTCCGTCTCCCTGTCACTCTCCTTTTCCGTCCGTCCGTCCGTCCGTCCGTCCGTCCGTCCGTCCGTCCGTCCGTCCGTCCGTCCGTCCGTCCGTCCGTCCGTCCGTCCGTCCGTCCGTCCGTCCGTCCGTCCGTCCGTCCGTCCGTCCGTCCGTCCGTCCGTCCGTCCGTCCGTCCGTCCGTCCGTCCGTCCGTCCGTCCGTCCGTCCGTCCGTCCGTCCGTCCGTCCGTCCGTCCGTCCGTCCGTCCGTCCGTCCGTCCGTCCGTCCGTCCGTCCGTCCGTCCGTCCGTCCGTCCGTCCGTCCGTCCGTCCGTCCGTCCGTCCGTCCGTCCGTCCGTCCGTCCGTCCGTCCGTCCGTCCGTCCGTCCGTCCGTCCGTCCGTCCGTCCGTCCGTCCGTCCGTCCGTCCGTCCGTCCGTCCGTCCGTCCGTCCGTCCGTCCGTCCGTCCGTCCGTCCGTCCGTCCGCCCGCCCGCCCGCCCGCCCGCCCGTCCGTCCGTCCGTCCGTCCGTCCGTCCGTCCGTCCGTCCGCCCGCCCGCCCGCCCGCCCGCCCGCCCGCCCGCCCGCCCGCCCGCCCGTCCGTCCGTCCGCCCGCCCGCCCGCCCGCCCGCCCGCCCGCCCGCCCGTCCGTCCGTCCGTCCGTCCGCCCGCCCGCCCGCCCGCCCGCCCGCCCGCCCGCCCGCCCGCCCGCCCGCCCGTCCGTCCGTCCGTCCGCCCGCCCGCCCGCCCGCCCGCCCGCCCGCCCGCCCGCCCGCCCGCCCGCCCGCCCGCCCGCCCGCCCGCCCGTCCGTCCGTCCGTCCGTCCGTCCGTCCGTCTGTCTGTCTGACTCTCTCTCTCTCTCTCTCTTTCTTGCTGTCTCTGTTTCTGGCAGCTTCTCCACTCTCTCTTGCTCTCTCTCTCTCTCTCTCTCTCTCTCTGGCATTCTCAGCCCTCTCTCTCTCTCTATCTCTCTCTCCTTCTCCACCCGGTCTCTCTCTCTCTCACTCTCTCCCCCTCCTCTACCTCATTCCATCCCTCCCTCTCTCTCACTTTCCCTGTCCTTTTCAGTGTCTGCCTTCAGCGAATAAAAATGATGTCACACTGTCAGGGAATTTGTTAACTGTGGCTGCTTCCAGCCAATGCAGTGACAGTGTGACATGGTGTGACACAGTGTGACACGGTATGCTGTACTAAGTTGACTGATGAATCTCGTCTGTGTTTGTAGAATGTGTGAGTACTGGAGGATAACTCCCATGGCACCATTCACGGTGCCCCACGAGAACTTGTTTCTCTCAAACAAGAGAAACAAACAAGGTAAATAAGAATTGTCACATCTGCAGCTGGTCAGTCTCTTGACAGGGTTGACACCGACAGTGTGACCCTTGTGAAGACACTACTTTATGCATTTCTACATTGATCCTATTTTAAAGTGACCATTGTATTCATATTCAAATACTTTTTGTATTATTCAATCAAGCAATGTCATGGTATTTCACATACATATACATGTATGTCTACACACACACTCATACATATACCACACCACACCACAAACACACACACACACACACACACACACACACACACACACACACACACACACACACACACACACACACACACACACACACACACACACACACACACACACACACACACACACACACACACACACACACACACACACACACACACACACACACACACACACACACACACACACACACACACACACACACACACACCAAACACATCACACACACGTTCACTGTGAAGAGAAATGTTTGTTTCTGTCTATGCATGTGGTATGGTAATGCAATGTTTAAGATGCACTCAGTCAAGCCTGATAAAGATCTCACATAATGTAATGGAGCCATCAATTTCACATACACAGATGTAAATATTAACCACACATGATATATCGTTGCTATAGGTACTGATTTGATACATGTAATATAATATCTGTGTAACCATTGTCAGAAAAACTTGATCATTTCATTACAAATTTCATGTTTGCAGAATCATTGATTTTATAGTCAGAGAAAAAAGTTTGTAAAGAAATTCATGATATACTTTGTTGTATCCTAACCAAACATTCACAGAATCAAAGGGTCAAAGTTTGTAAGTAAACTGATGAGATATTTTGTTGTTGTCCACGTGTCTCCACTTCAGCCAGTCTTTGTGTTTCCTCTTTCTGTCCTATTACTGCATTACTGGTCTAATGCCAGCATCTTTCAGCTTGGAGACATTGAACCATTTCAACAGCCTAATCGGTGTTACTGTTCTTTTAAGCTTCAGCTTGATGTGTGCGACAACAAGGTGGTGATTGCTGCCAACATCCACTCCACTTCTATAGCATACATCTTGTAAGGATCGTCTCCACTTGCCACTGATGAGAAGGGGGTCAATTTGTTTCTTGTCTCTTTGGTTAGGTGAGATCCAAGTAAGCTTGTGTATTTGTTTGTGTGCAAATAGGATGACAAAGTTGTTTGTATCAGTAGAGTATGGCACAATGTAAGTACAGCATGTGACAATAGCATATGACACAATGTAAGTACAGCATGAGAGAGTAAAGTAAGGCACAATGTAAGTATGGCACGTGACAGTAGAGTGCGGCACAATGTAAGCATGGCATATGACAGTAGAGTGCGGCACAATGTAAGTCATCATGTGACAGTAGAGTATAGCACAATGTAATTATACCTTGTGACCGTAGAGCATGGCGCTATGTAAGTATGGCATATGACATTCGAGTATGGCACAGTGTAAGTACAGCATGAGTCAGTCGAATTTTGCACAATGTAAGTAAGGCATATAACAGTCGAGAAAGGCATAATGTAATTATGTCATGTGACAGTAACATGACAATGAGTATGGTCCAGTGTGAGTACATCATGTGACAGTAATGAGACAGTAGAATATGTGACTATGTCATGTGATGATAGAGAGAGCAGCACAGTACGAATTCATTATGTGATGACAACTTATTCTGTTATTTCTTGTTCTCTGACTTTTC
>OZ024859.1:9668469-9673469 GCA_964017155.1 Oasisia sp. SBJ-2009
TCTGTCCTTGTGTCACTCTGTCACTCTGTCACTGTCTCTCCTCTGTCTGTCCTTCTCCCTGTCCCTCTCCTTGTCCGTCCGTCTCTTCTCTCTCCCCCCTCTCTCTCTGTCTCTCTCTGTCTGTCTGTCTGACTGTCTCTCTGTCTGTCTGTCTGTCTGTCTGTCTGTCTGTCTGTCTCTCGCGCTCTGTCTCTGTCTCTCTCTCTCCCTCTCTGTATGTCTGTCTGTCCCTCTCTCTGTTTTTCTTTCGCTCTCTGTCTCTCTTTCTATTTCTCTCTCTCTCTCTCTTGCTCTCTCTGTCTGTCTGTCTGTCTGTCTGTCTGTCTGACTGTCTGACTGCCTCTTTGTCTGTCTGTCGCTCTATCTGTGTGTCTGTGTGTCTGTGTCTGTGTGTCTGTCGATGTGTCTGTCTTTCTCTGTCTGTCTCTGTTTGTCTGTCTGTCTGTCTGTTTGTCTGTTTGTCTGTTTGTCTGTTTGTCTGTTTGTCTGTCTGTCTGTCTGTCTGTCTGTCTATTTCTGTCTCTGTATCTCTTTGTGTCTCTCTGTCTCTCTCTGTCTGTCTGTCTTTCTCTCGCTCTCTTTCTCTCTCACTGTCTGTCTGTCTCTCTGTCTCTCGGTCTCTCTTTGTCTCTCTATCTCGCTCTATCTCTCTGTCTGTCTGTCTGTCTGTCTGTCTGTCTGTCTCTCTCTCTCTGTGTGCGTCTGTCTTTCTCTCGCTCACTGACTCTGTCACTCTCTCTCTTGCTCTCTCTCTCTCTCTCCCTTTTTGTATCTCTGTCTCTCTCTCTGTCTCTCTGTAGCTCCCTCTCTCTCTCTTTCTCTCTCTCTGTCAGTCTTTCTCTCTATTTTGCTCTCTCTGTGTCTGTCTGCCTCTCTCTCTCTCTCTCTCTCTCTCGCTGTCTCTCGCTGTCTCACTCGCTCGGTTTGTCTGTTTTTCTCTCTGTCTCCCTGTCTGTGTGTCTGTGTGTGTGTCGTTCTGTCTCTGTCTGTTTGTATGTCAGACTCTTTCTGTCTCTGTATCTCTTTGTGTCTCTCTGTCTTTATGTCACTCTGTCACTGTCTCTCTGTCTGTGTCTGCCTGTCTCTCTACGTGTCTCCCTGTCGGTCTCCCTGTCCGTCTCCCTGTCCCTCTCCCTGTCCGTCTCCCTGTCCGTCTCACTGTCAATCTCACTGTCCGTCTCCCTGTCCGTCTACCTGTCCGTCTCACTGTCAATCTCTCTGTCCGTCTCCTTGTCTGTCTCCCTGTCCGTCTCCCTGTCGGTCTCCCTGTCCGTCTCCCTGTCCGTCTCCCTGTCCGTCTCCCTGTCCGTCTCTCTGTCCATCTCCCTGTCCGTCTCCCTGTCCATCTCCCTGTCCATCTCACTGTCCATCTCCCTGTCCGTCTCCCTGTCCGTCTCCCTGTCCGTCTCCCTGTCCATCTCCCTGTTCGTCTCCCTGTCCATATCCCTGTCCGTCTCTCTGTCCGTCTCCCTGTCCATCTCCCTGTCAATCTCACTGTCCATCTCCCTGTCCGTCTCCCTGTCCGTCTCCCTGTCCGTCTCCCTATCCATCTCCCTGTCCGTCTCCCTGTCCGTCTCCCTGTCCGTCTCACTGTCCGTCTCCCTATCACTTTCCTTGCCCGTCTCCCTGCCCGTCTCCCTGTCCGTCTCCCTGTCCGTCTCTCTGTCCGTCTCTCTGTCCGCCTCCCTGTCTGTCTCCCTGTCCGTCTCCCTGTCTGTCTCCCTGTCCGTCTCCCTGTCGGTCTCCCTGTCCGTCTCCCTATCCATCTCCCTGTCCATCTCCCTGTCCGTCTCCCTGTCCGTCTCACTGTCAATCTCACTGTCCGTCTCCCTGTCCGTCTCCCTGTCCGTCTACCTCTCCGTCTCACTGTCAATCTCTCTGTCCGTCTCCTTGTCTGTCTCCCTGTCCGTCTCCCTGTCGGTCTCCCTGTCCATCTCCCTGTCCGTCTCACTGTCCATCTCCCTGTGCGTCTCCCTGTCCGTCTCCCTGTCCGTCTCCCTGTCACTCTCCTTTTCCGTCCGTCCGTCCGTCCGTCCGTCCGTCCGTCCGTCCGTCCGTCCGTCCGTCCGTCCGTCCGTCCGTCCGTCCGTCCGTCCGTCCGTCCGTCCGTCCGTCCGTCCGTCCGTCCGTCCGTCCGTCCGTCCGTCCGTCCGTCCGTCCGTCCGTCCGTCCGTCCGTCCGTCCGTCCGTCCGTCCGTCCGTCCGTCCGTCCGTCCGTCCGTCCGTCCGTCCGTCCGTCCGTCCGTCCGTCCGTCCGTCCGTCCGTCCGTCCGTCCGTCCGTCCGTCCGTCCGTCCGTCCGTCCGTCCGTCCGTCCGTCCGTCCGTCCGTCCGTCCGTCCGTCCGTCCGTCCGTCCGTCCGTCCGTCCGTCCGTCCGTCCGTCCGTCCGTCCGTCCGTCCGTCCGTCCGTCCGTCCGTCCGTCCGCCCGCCCGCCCGCCCGCCCGCCCGTCCGTCCGTCCGTCCGTCCGTCCGTCCGTCCGTCCGCCCGCCCGTCCGTCCGCCCGCCCGCCCGCCCGCCCGCCCGCCCGCCCGCCCGCCCGCCCGCCCGCCCGTCCGTCCGTCCGCCCGCCCGCCCGCCCGCCCGCCCGCCCGCCCGCCCGTCCGTCCGTCCGTCCGCCCGCCCGCCCGCCCGCCCGCCCGCCCGCCCGCCCGCCCGCCCGCCCGCCCGTCCGTCCGTCCGTCCGCCCGCCCGCCCGCCCGCCCGCCCGCCCGCCCGCCCGCCCGCCCGCCCGCCCGCCCGCCCGCCCGCCCGCCCGTCCGTCCGTCCGTCCGTCCGTCCGTCCGTCTGTCTGTCTGACTCTCTCTCTCTCTCTCTCTTTCTTGCTGTCTCTGTTTCTGGCAGCTTCTCCACTCTCTCTTGCTCTCTCTCTCTCTCTCTCTCTCTCTCTGGCATTCTCAGCCCTCTCTCTCTCTCTATCTCTCTCTCCTTCTCCACCCGGTCTCTCTCTCTCTCACTCTCTCCCCCTCCTCTACCTCATTCCATCCCTCCCTCTCTCTCACTTTCCCTGTCCTTTTCAGTGTCTGCCTTCAGCGAATAAAAATGATGTCACACTGTCAGGGAATTTGTTAACTGTGGCTGCTTCCAGCCAATGCAGTGACAGTGTGACATGGTGTGACACAGTGTGACACGGTATGCTGTACTAAGTTGACTGATGAATCTCGTCTGTGTTTGTAGAATGTGTGAGTACTGGAGGATAACTCCCATGGCACCATTCACGGTGCCCCACGAGAACTTGTTTCTCTCAAACAAGAGAAACAAACAAGGTAAATAAGAATTGTCACATCTGCAGCTGGTCAGTCTCTTGACAGGGTTGACACCGACAGTGTGACCCTTGTGAAGACACTACTTTATGCATTTCTACATTGATCCTATTTTAAAGTGACCATTGTATTCAAATACTTTTTGTATTATTCAATCAAGCAATGTCATGGTATTTCACATACATATACATGTATGTCTACACACACACTCATACATATACCACACCACACCACAAACACACACACACACACACACACACACACACACACACACACACACACACACACACACACACACACACACACACACACACACACACACACACACACACACACACACACACACACACACACACACACACACACACACACACACACACACACACACACACACACACACACACACACACACACACACACACCAAACACATCACACACACGTTCACTGTGAAGAGAAATGTTTGTTTCTGTCTATGCATGTGGTATGGTAATGCAATGTTTAAGATGCACTCAGTCAAGCCTGATAAAGATCTCACATAATGTAATGGAGCCATCAAACCTAATTTCACATACACAGATGTAAATATTAACCACACATGATATATCGTTGCTATAGGTACTGATTTGATACATGTAATATAATATCTGTGTAACCATTGTCAGAAAAACTTGATCATTTCATTACAAATTTCATGTTTGCAGAATCATTGATTTTATAGTCAGAGAAAAAAGTTTGTAAAGAAATTCATGATATACTTTGTTGTATCCTAACCAAACATTCACAGAATCAAAGGGTCAAAGTTTGTAAGTAAACTGATGAGATATTTTGTTGTTGTCCACGTGTCTCCACTTCAGCCAGTCTTTGTGTTTCCTCTTTCTGTCCTATTACTGCATTACTGGTCTAATGCCAGCATCTTTCAGCTTGGAGACATTGAACCATTTCAACAGCCTAATCGGTGTTACTGTTCTTTTAAGCTTCAGCTTGATGTGTGCGACAACAAGGTGGTGATTGCTGCCAACATCCACTCCACTTCTATAGCATACATCTTGTAAGGATCGTCTCCACTTGCCACTGATGAGAAGGGGGTCAATTTGTTTCTTGTCTCTTTGGTTAGGTGAGATCCAAGTAAGCTTGTGTATTTGTTTGTGTGCAAATAGGATGACAAAGTTGTTTGTATCAGTAGAGTATGGCACAATGTAAGTACAGCATGTGACAATAGCATATGACACAATGTAAGTACAGCATGAGAGAGTAAAGTAAGGCACAATGTAAGTATGGCACGTGACAGTAGAGTGCGGCACAATGTAAGCATGGCATATGACAGTAGAGTGCGGCACAATGTAAGTCATCATGTGACAGTAGAGTATAGCACAATGTAATTATACCTTGTGACCGTAGAGCATGGCGCTATGTAAGTATGGCATATGACATTCGAGTATGGCACAGTGTAAGTACAGCATGAGTCAGTCGAATTTTGCACAATGTAAGTAAGGCATATAACAGTCGAGAAAGGCATAATGTAATTATGTCATGTGACAGTAACATGACAATGAGTATGGTCCAGTGTGAGTACATCATGTGACAGTAATGAGACAGTAGAATATGTGACTATGTCATGTGATGATAGAGAGAGCAGCACAGTACGAATTCATTATGTGATGACAACTTATTCTGTTATTTCTTGTTCTCTGACTTTTCTTGTATGCAAAAGGTATGTCTGACCTCAGTCTTGCTGTA
>OZ024859.1:9680969-9805969 GCA_964017155.1 Oasisia sp. SBJ-2009
TTATAGTACATAACATATACATGTATAAATAAACGCAAACAAATGTTAACAAATATCTTAACATTGAATGATCGCAGTTATTTATACATACATTGAACGTATTATTGTTAACATATCATAGTTGCATTTATGCATTTATTAGTTATTGACGATTAAAGACATAGCAGTATATTTAAATATTAAACATTATTGCATCTTAGCTATTTATTATAAGTAAAATAGTTATGATTTAACTATTTCACAATTTAAAATAGTTCCAGCATTTGTGTAACTTTCAATAATATAGTTTTCCGTACGCGCAAAAAGTTAATGAAAGTTTGTCGGGAAGCTGAGATGTGTACAATTAAAACAAAACAACATGTGTTTGAAGTTAAACATTAAAAGCCTTGAATTTAGTTAAATTACTATTTACCTTACAAATAACAGTCAATGTTACACATTAACTGTTTTAAAGAAAAACTTTGAAAAAGAAAAAAGAGGGAATGAGGAAGTGGGAGACACTGGGTATATAGCCTGTAGTACAATCTAATGTAACTAGTTCAGCCAGGGGTACCTCATCGGTTGCTCCTCATAACGTTCCCTGGCACGGTTGGTCACAATCCTTACTCCCTCACAACTGACCGACTTCCGCCGGAAGTGTTCCTATGGGAGGGAAATTACCTGGCCCAAACCCCGGTTCGCCGCACCGGTTGTGACCTCCATAGGATGAGCGTCACTGGTAACCCCTTCCGCCACGTGCGGTCGGAACACTCAGTTGCAATGAAGGTAGCCATTTTGTTTGCTTATAAAGCAATGTCTACCCATAGCTGGCGAAATTGTGGTGTCAACTTGTAAGACACGTAAGCTGATATATATGACGTTATTTATGTTGTAGCATTACATTACAACCTCGCTTATATGTCATGCTATATCATATGATACATCAAACATGTTAACATGCATAACTATAATTATTAATGTTGACTTATCCAGATTCATGGTTCGGAAGCGGAAGCGGACGTTTGGCAACAATATGGCGCACACATCGCCGTCATTTTTTCCTTCATAAAATTAAACAAGACATTATTTTTAAACGCCGATACATAATACAGGAATAGTATAACTTGCATTGATATACGAGAATTCATAATTTAAGATAATAAACCGAGGTGGATTAAAACATTAGTTATTTGTTATTTTATTGTATAAATAAATACCATGCTTACCTACGAATTATATCGACGCAAATCAACAAGTGGATCCATTCATTACATATCAAATATGTTGCCAAATAATGTTTTTATTAATGAGAAATGGATTATCTGTGTAATTATATTCACAGTAGAACGACGCTAACAGTTATGTATAATGTTGATGATGTTTGTCTTCCGTAATGCCTTGCAGGCTTGACTATGCAAGTTAGCAATACAGAATGTCGACACTGTACCACATGGCAATATATGTAGTGTACTACCAACAGTTGCCGTTCTAAATAACACAACATTACATACATAGCCTACCTTAAAGCAATTGTCTGTAGCAATCGTCGCTCTCGTTTTCGGCGTCTAGTTGTATATCCCAATGTCTGATGACTGCCAAACTGCAAAGGAGTTCAAGCTCATTCAAGACCAACTGTCAAACCACGTAGAGCGTCATATTGTTTGCCGAATAGCATGCGATACGCTGCACCCGACCGCAAACGAAACATCCATAAACACGTGACGTTGGTCTTGTACTGAAAACAGGGAGAACTGCATTTCGACTACAACTGCATTTCGACAAATCCATGATTTCGATCGAACGCTTAAGTCATTTGTTTGTAGCAGCTGTCATGTTCAACGCGAAAGAATCTGCTAATTATACGTTGTCAATCAGTGCGTTCTTGCGCGGGACCAAGAGCATACCATTGTCGGAGATCGCACATCAGTCTAAGAATGTCCACGGCAGTGAAGCATTGCATTGTCTGTGTTAAACTGACAATGAAGCATGACAGGTATTACACACGGACAAAACAAATTTGCCTTGAATAGCACAAGTAGCTTCGCTCTTCTTGTCGAATGTGCAATTACCCATGACCGTACCGAATTGCGGCTTAATTAGAATGACGGGAGGGTTGAAAAGGATTGGTGGATGAAAGTATGGAGGAAGAGGGGTGTAGAGGAACAGTGAGAAGGGAAATAGTAGAGGCTAAAGAAAGTGAGGGAATGGGAGAAGAGGGCGAGGGGCCGCCAAGCATGGAGGAAGGGAGAACATGTTGAGTATTTTTAAAGGAAGGGATGGGGAGAGGTAAATCAGAAGGGAGACAGATAAAGTGAGCCAACCTCACAAACTTGTTCACTCTAACACATTGTGCATCAGAACGAAAAAGGATTGCAGCTCTATTCATTTCCGTATTTCATTCATCTATTTGCTAAAAATGGACACTGGACGGTTTAAATAATAATAATAATAATAAAGGTTTTATATAGCGAATGTTCACAGGTACTTCAATCCACAGTCGAGGTGCTGCTGCGCCAAATCACCAATACACTTCTTTATAATGGTATTCTTTATACGAGCTTAGATAGATGGATGATATTAGCACTAACAAACATTATTCTGATGATGCAGTGAGGGGGTAGACGGAGGGAAGGAGAGGGATGAAGGAAGGAGAGGGAGAGAGGGGAGACTGAGGGGAGAGATTAACGGGAGAAAAAAAGAGCGTGCTTTTAGGTGTAAGAGATTGTGTTGTGTGGATATATGTTGTCATCGTCACATTTCTTGTTGTATTAATCGGCACCCACCTTCCGATGAAGACTTTATATTATCATAGACATACGCAGCATAATCTAATATTATCACGTCACGTAACCTCTTGCCTATCACCGGTTTGTCCATAAAAGATGGGATCAGTTTGATATAGCAGATATGATGCCGCCCATACGTTACCATTATAAATACTGTTGGCAAAGGTTATGCTTGACGAAGGTCACGTGCAGCAATTGATAGTCACGTAAACAAACCGCAACGTAACGGTTTAGTAAATTAATTTGGGTTTTATCTATTTTAATAAACCATTACTAATTCAAAAACGTAAAAGCAAGATATTTAAAATATTTAAGAATCGCATAATGTTTCAGTCTGCGTCTGATCTAACAATAGATCGAAGTAATCATAGACCTATATTTCAGTAAGTAAGAGTGACACAGAAAAACACCTACTCCCAACATTGTTATTTACTATTGTGGTAAAATGTAAAATACAACCAGATAATCGATGCTGGGTAGGTTTTTTTTAGTAAGAGTAAGCAATGAATGTAAATACGACACACACACACACACACACACACACACACACACACACACACACACACACACACACACACACACACACACCCACACACACCCATGAACACACCCATGAACACACACACACACACACACACACACACACACACACACACACACACACACACACACACACACACACACACACACATACACACACACGCGCGCGCACACACGCCCACATACACATACCCACATCCCCGGACACCCGTGCACACGCGCACGCGCGCGCGCACGCGCACGCGCACGCACACGCACACGCACACGCACACGCACACGCACACGCACACGCACACGCACACGCACACGCACACGCACACGCACACGCACACGCACACGCACACGCACACGCACACGCACACGCACACGCACACGCACACGCACACGCACACGCACACGCACACGCACACGCACACGCACACGCACACGCACACGCACACGCACACGCACACGCACACGCACACGCACACGCACACGCACACGCACACGCACACGCACACGCACACGCACACGCACACGCACACGCACACGCACACGCACACGCACACGCACACGCACACGCACACGCACACGCACACAAACACGCACACAAACACAAACACAAACACAAACACAAACACAAACACAAACACAAACACAAACACAAACACAAACACAAACACAAACACAAACACAAACACAAACACAAACACAAACACACAGTGGTGGAAGGTAATGAAAGCTTTATGAAACTTGTCACAGCCTGGCAATTCTTACGGTTTATCATGTAGGCTTATTTGAAAAGATAAACAGGCATTGGTGAAGTGCGAGTAGATGCTGGCGGTGGCGGTGGCTGAGCGAGTTGGAAGATGATCGACAAAACAAATTACTGAACACCTGCAAGAGAGACGGGAAGTTCACAGAGGAATAAAGAACGGTGCTAAGTGTCCGAATATAGAAAAGAAAGGGAGATGTGCATGACCCGGGAACACATTGAGGCACTACGTTGCTAAGCCATATGTTGAAGTCGCTGGAAAGAATCTGGATTGCAGAATAAGAGCAATAGTGTAAGGGTTAATCGGTGAAGAACAGTTGGAATTTAGACAAGGATTGCTCAAAGCGCTTTACACTTTACTTCCCTGGCAGTCCTATTCAATCAGACACTGACACATCTCTGGGAAGCATGCAGCCATATGCTGCAAATAATGCGCGAAGGCTACTCGCACACATATATCAATCACTTGTCTATTGCCAGGTATTCATTTATACAGCTGCGTGAACGTGAGCAATGTAGAATGAAATAAATTGCCCAAGGTTTTAACACCGCAGCACAGGATTCCAACCCGGGTCCTCTTAGTTGAACCTGATGGTCAAAAATGAACTAGTGATTTCCCTCCAAAAATACGGCGTTTATACAGGTACAAAATAAGCCGATAAAAAGACCGGGGAAAGTTATTTCTAATTTCGAAAAAATTGTGAACTATATAGCAGGATGGAAATATCATTTAGGGGGAAAGTATCACCATGCAATCTGTGCTGTGCAGCTCCATTTGGCACAGAGGGAGTCTTAACTCAGTACCAAAGAAGGTGGTGAAAAATTGGCATTTCCATATCTTTGGAAAAGTAAACCCGAAGCTTTGAAAATAAAATCACTATTAAACACATTTGCGGACGGAGATCTTAATATTGTAGATCTTAGAACTAAAATAGAATCTCTATTTTTATAACGCAAGGTGGACCTTCTTAGCAGTGTATTGGCTGGGTATACACCTCAAAGAGCATCTATTTCTATTCCGTCTTTACCCACCTTAAATGTCATGGTGCTGGTTCACGTCCGGGTAGTCTATTTGAAGAGACAAGCCATCAATCAATGCCATTTTGACGACTTTCAATGTTATTAGTAAGATAATTTCTTTCCAATTAAACAATTACGTGGAACTGTATCAGCTGAGAACATGTTCAATGCGATTCTTTTTAGTTTGACTTGCTCGGCGCGACATGTTCGCCATGTCCCATAATCGTTCGACGGACAGCCACGCGTGCTCGGACAGCCAGTCGCTGCCACGCCCCACGAACGTCGCCCGGTACAAAATTATGCAACATGTACGGGAGTGCTAGCGACCGATGTCGCTTCGATCAGCGCAGCAACTTGTCTCTTGTTTCGGCCGGCCGCATCTATTCACACCTCGAAGTGCTGAACCAGGTAATATCATCGGGCAACAGGATCGTGCTAACAAACACGCCGAACGCTGATGGTATCAGGTATCAGAGCAGTGTGGAATTGCAGCAGCGAAGGCAAACCAAATTCTTGGATTAATTAGGCGAAATATAGTATACAAAGAAAAAGAACTAATAATACCGCTTTATAAAACAATAGTTAGGCCACATTTAGAATATTGTATACAAGCATGGAGGCCATATCGCAAGAAGGATATTGATATGCTAGAAAGAGTACAAAGGAGAGCAACAAAAATGATACCAAAACTCAGGAATATTAGTTATGAAATGCGTCTAAAAGAATGTGGTCTAACAACACTAGAAACCAGAAGATTGAGAGGAGATCAGATTGAGGTTTTTAAAATATTGAATGGGTATGAAAATATTGACAGAAATATTTTTTTCACGGTCAAGGAAGAGAGAAGGACTAGAGGACATGGAGTTGCATTAGCAAAGAAGCAGTGTAGACTAGATATTAGAAAATTTTCATTTTCCCAAAGAATAGTAAACGAATGGAACAAATTATCAGCTGATTGTGTAGGTGCTAGAAGTGTTAATATGTTTAAAAATAAAATTGACATATACCTAAGACGGGCAGGGTATACTTAGATAGATAGGTTGGACTCTCGATAAGCCAAACGGCTTCCTTGTCCACCTGCCATCTAGAGTTGATTCTCTAGGTGGCAATCTTGTTAAATCTTGTTAAATCTATCCTCCTTAGCCTCCTAGCTCCTTCAACCATCCATCCATCCATCCATCCATCCATCCATCCATCCATCCATCCATCCATCCATCCATCCATCCATCCATCCATCCATCCATCCATCCATCCATCCATCCATCCATCCATCCACCCACCCACCCACCCACCCACCCACCCATCCATCCATCCATCCATCCATCCATTGACAACTCACGCATTGTTTTACGATTACAAGTTTGCTTAATCCCTTGGTCTTGTCGCGCCACTGAGCTTGGTGTTCGAGGAAATTGGCGTAAATAAAGTCATTATTATTATTATCTATGCGGGGGGGGGGGGGGGGGGGGGGTTGTCACTTCAGATTCAAAACGCGTGAGGGCGCGGTTTTCTAAACCAGACATGGTACGCCTGAATTTCAAAGGATTACGGACCCGCTTGTGAAGTGGATATTTATACCCATACGAACGCTCCGCATATTTCTGCCCATAGTAATTGACCACCATGTTCATTATTGTGTCCATCGTATACTATTGTTTAACCTTCACAAACGAATACAGTGCTTGTATATTAAACACGTTTAAGACAATTCTCTCAAACGACCCGGGAATATTGTATAAAAACCCGATCTGATCCTTTCTCTCTGTCTGTCTGTCTGTCTGTCTGTCTGTCTGTCTGTCTCTCTATCTCTCCCTGTATCTCTGTTTGTCTTTCTCTCGCTCTCTTCCTCGAGTTCCCGTCGCCTTGACGCAAGCATTGAAGAGCTCGTAGTCCATATCTCGTTGTCATCGTGGATGTTTTCTGCAACTGCAATACCACAGTTACACTTCCCGGATGGGAATGTGTAATTAGTTTTTTTATAGAAATTACTTTTTTCTCGACATTCACTTGCTGTGAGGTCAGTTCATTTGAGCAGTCAGATTTCCAGGATTTCTGCATGCGCCCTTTTCTATATATTGACGGGTGTCGAATGCTACTTCCCCACATACACGACCTTGGCCACGACTGAGCACGATTTAAGCAGATCTATGCAGTCGCGCTCAGTCGCATTGAGGTCGGGAACATGATCGTGGTCAGTCGTATGTGATCGTTGGTGATCGTGCGCGATCTTATGATGATCGTACAGGTGGTTAGATCGTGCTCTAATTTTTGAACATGTTCAAAAAAATAAGAACACGACCTGAGAAGTCAATTTAGTCATACTCAGGCGTATGACTATCGTATGAAGATCGTGTGAAGATCGAATATATTCGTGTTGAGTCGTGTCCAATTGTATGGCGATCGTATGAAGATCGTGTTCAGTCGTTCAAGGAAGCATGGGAAAGAAGTTATACGACTGAACATGATCTTCATACGATTAAAATACGACTGTATATGACTTTCATACGACCTTCATACGACGATCATACGACGGAACAAGACTTCCATAAAACCGTCACATGAGCGATATTTGAACTTCCTGTTAATTAAAGTCAAATCAACAACAAGAATGCCGCCTCGCAAACTTTATATAAAACTGCATCCCATTTATATACACATCAGACCACGTCACCAAAGAGTAGTCTTGTACAGTCGTATGCCATTCGTATAGGTCGTATTGATACATTGTAAGTTCTTATGGCCATCGTGTTGACATCGTGATAAGTCATGTCACAGTCGTAACGGGTCGTATACAAGTCGTACTGCCATCGTATAAATAACGTACATCGTCGTAATGCGCCGTACGACTGTCATATGACGAGCGTATAACAACAGTCTATTATACGTAACTTGGTTACGGTCCCGTCAGATAACATTAATTTTAATTAAATTTCCGCTATGTATGATTTAACTGTAGAAATGATCTGAAAGGAAATACGTTACGGTGGATATATATATATATATGCAAGGAATTTATTGATGCATCATAGATGATGATAACATTTAAAAACACCGTTTTGTGTGGTCACGTGACCCGAGTAGACGCTCTGAGCCGGCGACTGAGCGTGGTTCGTTCGTGTCAATCCTGAATGAATGGTACGCTCTCGACCAGCACTGGAAACACAGCTAGTCTAATTAGAATGGCATTGAACAATAATTGTGGTCTCAAATGTTAAATCAAGAATTATTTGTGCTTGCAAAAATGTGCTTCTCCATTCTTAGCAGCCATGCAAGGTCATGTTTTCTGGAACTGAATAATTGAAGCTTCATCTTCGAATTGAGATGGGGGAAGAAAAGGCAAACAGTGTTCCAGTGGTGGGGTTCTTCCTTGCCCTGCTTAAAAGTTAAGTTAATAAAATAAATTAATACTTACCCGTGTAGCAACAAACTAGATCATAGTAAAACACTGTTGAGTTATTCTATCTATTGCTAGGCTCTATAAATCATACCCTTCAACTGAATGTTCTGATTCTTTTTTATTTTAGTTTTTATAAAAGTAGTCAATACTACTGTCTGATATTTGTTTCAGTTTGTGGGAAAGGTTTATAATTAAGACATGTGTAGTGGAAACGTGGGTCATGCGGTTGTACAACAAAACGTATCGTCGCACCATCGGAATGGCTCCGACGAGTGTCGATGCATCGAACCAGGAGACTGTGTGGCAGCGGATATACGGAGGCGACGCTGGTCGGAGCAAGCCGAAACTGCGAGTGGGCGATCGCGTGCGTATACGCAAGGCAAAGAAACGATTCAGGAAAGGTTACATGGCGAGCTGGAGTGAAGAACTCTTCACCGTGGGAGGGACGCATCCGTTCGATCCACTCGTATACCGACTGATCGACGACGCCGGAACAATACTCGACGGAACGTCCTACGAACAAGAATTGCAGAAAGTAATCGTCTCGCAGGACAAACTTTATCGCGTGGAAGCTGTACTGTAACGTCGGAAGAAAGGGAAGCGCGCCGAAGTACTAGTGAAATGGAGTGTGGCTACCCAGCTTCATTCAACACCTGGATCGACGCCAAGGCGGTCGTGGCGTACAAGGGGTGATCGCCGCGTGAACGAAATGCATCGGTGGCGACCGCGTCAGATTGTGTCCGACGGGAGCTACTTATAAACGTTAGTAACACGACTTCCGAACATCACACGGGAGATGGACGAAGTGGATGCAACCAGTAACGTTGGGAGCATCGGGTCGTCGCGTCGCTGGCGACTCTGCGGTAACGAGTGCCCGAAAGCGGAAATCTTTTTCTTATGCCAAGTCGTCATCTTGTACACGGTCATCGTAGTCAGTATATACAATCTCACGCAAGGTCGCACCATTCTAGGCTTTCGCGACAACCCGCTGATTGGTCCGTATGATGGCACCGACATCGTCAGGGAAGCCGATTCCGTTGTAGACATGTCGCGGGGGTTCGAATCGCTATACGTTTACACGAACGTTGTTGAATCCCGTGTCGTCGGCGACAGCCTCGTGCCGTTGCTAAGCATCGTCCCGCTGAGCGGTAGGCAGGGCGATACCGTGTCGAACACCTCCCAAAAGACGCAGTACGTCCCCGTACTGTGCAAAGAGGTTGGTACAATCGAGTTTCATATATGAGACGACACCGGTCGATCGGTTCCATTCGAACGCGGGAAGGCAGTCTTGACGCTCCATTTCAGAAGGATCAAGTCGAGGTTGTTTTGAATAATGAGGGCCAGCAGCAGCGTGTACGAGGACTATTACACGCGGCAAGTCGGAGGTAACCTGCCGTTTTTCGTAGGCGCCAGAGTACAGCGAGGTCACGGGTTGGGAAACTTGTTCGGAAGCCTTCTACGAAGCGCGATGCCTCTCATCAAAAGAGGCGCCTTAACACTGGGAAAGCGAGCTCTAACAACGGGCATGCGCGTGGCGGGCGACGTGGCAGCAGGGCAGAACCTGAAACAGGCAGTAACACGACGTGCGAAAGAAGTGGGAGGCGAACTACTCGACGGTCTGCTGAAGAGTAAACAACCACCACCGGGTCGGAGACGGGTCGGCGCTATAAAACGATCTGGAAAGACCAGGAGGTTCAGTACACCGAAACGACGCCGAAAAGAACGGGGGCGCACCCACCGCAGACACATTCACAAACTAAAGAATGGCATTCGTGCACCAGCAATCGTGCGAGGGTCTAAAGAACGAACTGGACCTGTTCAGCGTGCCGACGACGCAGACGAGTGTTGAAAGTGGTCAATGGGTGGAGCACCAACCGTTGACGGCTCTCGACGCGGGGATCCCATCGAATTTCACATACCGGGGTCGGGAGACGATTACCTGGACCTGTCGAGCGTCAGACGGTACGTTAGAGCGCGCGTGGTGAAGGGGACCGGTACGGATCTCGAAGATGCCAGCACAGCGGCTCCGGTCAACAACTGGCTGCACTCGCTGTTTTGTCAAGTCGACGCGTCGATGAACGGCACGTTGGTGACACCGTCGACGAGCACGTATCCCTACCGCGCCTACATAGAAACGCTTTTGAGTTACGGCGCCGAAGCCAACGTCTTGGGCAAACTGTTATTTGTAGTGCGCCAACTCTGCCTGGCACGATATATTTCCGAAATGTTTTTTTTTGGAAAAGAAATATCAAGATCACTTCTGGGATTGTGTTCATACAAACGTTGCATTGATGCATGGTTCTTTTGGAGTTCGGTCACACCCTGATTGTCCTATCAACACGGTTATTATTATACAGTTTTCAAACTTCTCGACATATACCTATCACCGGTATACAGCTCTTCTCGGGTCACTTGCTATTATATTGTAGCAGGCAAATGTGGCTGCACATACATAGGCCTGCACTCAGTCACACATGGTTGAACTTCTGTTAGCACTTGCACCAACCACAAATACGAACGAACGAACGAACGAACGAACGAACGAACGAACGAACGAACGAACGAACGAACGAACGAACGAACGAACGAACGAACGAACGAACGAATGGAAGAATAAACTTAATTTACAACGACAATAATAATAACAATACAAAAACAGTCACACCCAACTTCGTCAGCAACACAAATTTATTCATTTACAAATGACTCTGTGTCATTGATAGCTCAAAGACAAAACTACTGAAAATCATCTAGAAACAACAACATCAAAGATTGTTTTATTTATTTCATAGATCAACATAACCTTTCCACTAAACTGCTTCGCCGTGAAATTGGCAAGCCAACTTAATTACTAATTCCAACAATTAGTATATATTATGCTCTAATTACTGATACTGACTGTATCTGAAATGGTTTTGTTTGAATAATTTAGAGAAAATATTGGCAAACACACGTACACAAACAGCAGACAAGAATAGTTATTGGCACTTAGCATAACCACTAGCATATTGTTCACCAAAACTCGAAAATACCACATATTTTGGAAGTTAATCCATCCACATTTTAACAATTTGTTGATATTTTCATTTTCATAAGTATCGTGCAACAAAATCAACCATGTTTCGGCAATGCTGACATTCAACTAAATGGCACGCCATTTGTCTTGTTTCTACCAACCAATGGTAAAACTAAAACGCTTAAAACAGCATTACCCAAAATCATGTGCAAGTTATTTGCTCATAGACGTTTATAATGAAAATAAAACATTGCCTATGCGAGGTGACAGCGGGTGGAAGCCAACCTCTTTGTACAAACTTGGCAAGAGTTACTCAGGTCGTTTTTGTAGAAGCAAAGCTGTGAATTCAGTCCGATCCTACCAACATCTACGACCTAGGCCAAAGCTTTATTGCTCTGAACATAAACATAACCCTCTAACCATGAAATGAACTTCACTCTACCATCTAATGTTTTATAGTTACTGACATCACAGAAATGAGGAAAAATAATGCCCTTTTAAATGACCCAAAAATGATACATTAAAGACTTGATAATATTCATGTATACTACTTACAAATAAAAAAAATTCTTAGCTCTTACAGACAGATTTAAGTTAATCATATATATATATATATATATATTTATTTATATATATATTTCTTAGCAGTAACACAGATTTACCAGATGACTATTTGGCCTAAATCTCAAAATGAAAGTTGGTGGAATGACTCATTTTTTGGAGAGTCACATATAACAAAACATTATCGCTTTTATATTGCAGGTGTTCTCCAGTTCTTGTGCAGAAAGACCACTGCTTTGAAAAATTACAAATACATAAACAACATGTTACAAAAACACAGCATACATACATTGCATTAAGAACTGTGTAATAGCACTACCCAACTACTGGGGATGTACTTTTGTACCTTGCTCATGTCACACACGTCATTGCAGCGACAATTAATTGTTTGCGTAGCCTTGAATGTCATGAGCGTCATATTTAAATGTGAAATTTTCTTGATGGGATTAGCACAACTCTAGGTTACTACTTCTAAATCTGGTGTCAAATAAACTGGATAATCCACCACAGCTGTCACAAGATGCCATGCAAAGCTAGCTTGAAAATACAAAATATCTGGCAATGAGTATGGTATCCTGACATTCTTATGTAACATTGCACCTTTGCAAATATGCTGCTGTAATTGTATAAAACAGTGATGTGGTAACAAATATCTTTGGACAAAACCGTGTCCGATTACATGTGTTAAAACTAGTGTCATCCCAGTGGAATCTACACCGCAGAGGTTCTGGTACATTTGTACCGATTTATTTTAGCCAGTTCTACTCCACGTTGGTTGCTATGTTTTCTGTCAACACAGTCAGTTGTATTGGTTTAAACAATTGGACTTTGAACATGACAACCATGTCATGGCAAAACCATTTTCGACACATGTTTTTAAATATCATCAGTGCACTGCATATATTACACATGTCTGTCGTAATTTAATTGTTGGTGGGGAAAGAAAAATGCATTGAAAGAGAGATAAACAGGTTGAAATGTCATGATGTATTATATAAGGCAGTGCACCAATTCAATGCATGAATCCAATGTTTTAAAATGTATTTCTAAGTAAAACTGTACGAAATTACCAACAAGTCAACAACGTGAGCATTTTCCATCGCAGTGTTCAACCTACTTTAATTTCTACACCAACAAAACGGTTCTTAAAATGGCAAAACGTCAAAGCAACTTCTAGCACAAGTGTACGATTCAGTTAGTTTTCACAAAATACACTTTACAAACAATAATAATAGAAAACATAGTCTCTGTACACCTGCACATAATTGGTGACAATCAATTTAGCATTACAAACAGTACACTCATAAACATAATTGCAGTAGCTATTTACAGCAAATAATTTATATTTTTATAAGTTATTACGTTTTCTGAAACCTGTACAACAAATCAACGTATTAAACGTACTCAACAATTGCAAGCGAGTGCAAGCAATTCGGCATACACACAAAATGCACAAAGTCACCATATCTACTCTTTATGTCTCGCAGAATGCAAGTTTTCTTTAACTGTAAAACTGTACAATCATACAGCAGATTCTAATGCATTTGCGCACACAGCTGGGAGCCTCCACCCAAAAACAACGCTAGCTTCCCCCGCACCTACAAACTACGGACGGTTTTGTAAGTAACATACTCTTTTAGGGATAATCTCAAAACATTGATGTCTGATGTAATAAGAATTATTTGGATTTGCGATATTCTGAGGCTGTCTCATTGGGCACAGGACTTTGATATTTTAATATTTTCACAGATTCTGTTAATATTAATCACATCAACATTTACACACTATTGTCTGGGGGGTGGGGAGGTAAAGCCAAAGGAAAGTAATTTTGTCTGGATGTCGACGTTCTGAGATGATCCCTTACCCACGGTGTTTACGCACTCAAACACTCTCAAAACATCCACAATTACTCATGACAGATTACATCATCATAGCGCACAATTCCTTGTTATGTAATCAATACTGGATTATTCCAGCAAATCCAAATGATTTTAATGGTTCCGACCCTTATTAGGTATATTAGTCAACCACTCATGATTGACGACTCTACTTTTACAGAGTTTTAGTATTTGTCAACAGTGACCTGAGTTCGTAAGTTCATAATTTTGAGCAAATTAAAACTTCAGCTAAACCATCCTGCCTAGGACCTTTCGTTAAAACATTATGATTGTCAGATATCTTTAATCCATTGCGCTACCCTTTACCTTGGTATCATATTAAGTCAAAATTACGACTCTTGTGCAGCTCCGAGAACATTATGATTCATTTATAGTAGCTACTCATGTGTACATTACTACTCATTTGCCTAAATCAATCATGACTCATGTGCATGCTATGACTCATGTGCCTAAACCAATCATGACTCATGTGCATGTTATGACTCTTGTGCCTAAATCAATCATGACTCATGTGCATGTTATGACCCATGTGCCTAAATCAATCATGACTCATGTGCACGTTATGACCCATGTGCCTAAATCAATCATGACTCATGTGCATGTTATGACTCATGTGCCTAAATCAGTCATGACTCGTGCATGTTATGACTCATGTGCCTAAATCAGTCATGACTCATGTGCATGTTATGACTCATGTGCCTAAATCAATCATGACTCATGTGCATGTTATGACTCATGTGCCTAAATCAATCATGACTCATGTGCATGTTATGACTTGTGACTATATTAATCATGACTCATGTGTCACACCAATCACATATTATGACTCGTGCCTATGTCAACCATGGCACACGTCACATGTGCCTACACCAGTCACGACTCCCGTGCTCTCTGTCACTTCTGTGCCTGACACAGAAGTCAAACTCACAGCGTGATTTAAGCATGGCTGTATAAGTTCATAAAACCCAAGAAAGTAAAGCATTCCCAGTTGGTTTAGTCAGTGTGTGACTTCAAACAATAGACTAGCCATCACTTAAATGGCTTCTTGTGTAAGACAGAATGCAGTTTTAGGGAATTAGTGAACTTGTACTGCTGACCTTTGCCTCCAGAGGGAGCTCTCGTCACAGACAGACCAACAGTCACCATGGCAACAGTCACCATGGCAACAGTCACCATGGCAACAGTCACCATGGCAACAGTTACCATGGCGACGGGTAAGTATGGGAGACCATGGTCCATACTTGTATTCAGATGGCACAGACCACGGCTGTTCTAGTAACCGTGGCAACACTGAATGCTAACCCAAGCATTCTGTGATGTCTGCTTGTGTCACCAACATGAGGCCATATTTTAGTGACATGTCTTTATCGACGGCTGGTGGACAGTGTGCGTATCATTTAATTTCTCGTAGCTTCAGCTACAGGTCACCTTGATCTCTGCTGGGACAAGTCGTCCACCATGTTATGACATTTGGTGACACAGTTGGCAACATGCCAAGTCCAAAGACCTAGCGTCAGTACACAGTGATACATCCTGTGTGTTTTAGCAAAGTAAGAAACAGTAGTGACACGCCGCTGTTGACATCATTCATGCAGGCGACGGTTAACTAAAACACCCAGTGACATGTCACCTGTCATCGCCTATGTCATCCGACGTCACTGCGTCGATCACTGAACGACTACTTGCGACGGTGACATCAATGTTCCGTCAGTGGCGAGGTCGTCGGTGGCACCGACGAACTATACGCGTAGCCTTCGGGCGAAAAGTCTGGCGCCATCTGGTGGCTGCCAGAGGTGTAACACTCGTGTACGCCGGACTGCGGCGACGAATGCGACACTGAACCCTCCCTCGAGACGTCTCGGCCGGAGGCTCTGGAGATAGAACTCTCACGCGACACTTCACCCTTGCTCTTATCCTTCTTCTTGAAGAGACGACGAAGACTCGAACTGAGCGAGTGCGACCTTGACTTTCGTAGTCGACCTTGTGGCACTTCAGCGCCCTCTACATCCTCTGCAAGAAACAAATGGCGCGGGTTAGGTTGTTAGTTCTGACGGCGGGTTAAATTTGGGTCTGAAAATGTGTGATTTGTGAATGGTCGGGCAACAATGTGGACAATGTTACTATAACGATTGAATGTACTGGAACATAAAATTCTTGGTTGTCAAAAAAATACAGCATAATAATGAAATATTTTTATTGTCTTAAAAACATGTGTGAAATATACTGGGACATGTAAAAATAACTCTCAATTGAAAATGTACAATATAGAAAATAATTATTTGGTAAACTTTAATATTGTCCTAAAACAGGCTGTGTGAACCCATACAGTCAGTGACACTCGGTGAAATGCTCAGTCCCACTATCTCAGTATCTCATGAGTCTTTTCTACTCTTAACTCGCCACTGCATGCCTCCAGGTTGCGTAAGTTTGTATCATATTAATTTATTAAATCATAGCTTAAAGCTGTTATTAATATTACAGCAATGAATATTACGAATGCAGTAGTGTCAGTGTGTGTTGTGAGACAATGCTTAACTTAGATGCTTCGTTCTGGGTAATAGCCACCATGATGCCATGAATACTTAGTATCAAGGGCTTACCATAAATATAATAACTTATTTTGTTAAATTTAATTTTAGAAGAAACGCATCAAATTATCTTTTTACCGGCTAATGCAATCTATGGATGCATTTAAAAGAAATTCATCCAATCAAATAAGGTATCTTGAAAAATATGCAATAAAAAGAAATAACCAGCTATATAAAAGATAAACAAATAAGATAATTGACCATAAATTAATAAGAAACAATATGTATACTGTTATAATGTATGTGCTTTTGTCACGCCATGAGCATAATTTTTGTATGTAAAAGAAGTCCAAGCCAATAAATGCAAACAAAATACCATAACCTCACCCTACACCGATGTCATATAGCATATCGACCCCATGGAAAATGGACACCCGGTCGGTATTCCCTATGGAATATGGACTCGGTGGATCCACGTTCTACACCATAGAATTTCGACCTGGGTGGGGTCCATATCCTACATGCCTCATAGAATATGGACCTCCCATAGAAAATGGATTCCGGTCCATATTATAGATGTGTCATAGAATATGGACCCCAGATTGAGTCGTTGATATATTTTATTCCTGATGTAACTTAGAAACTGAGCCATACCTAAAATTCCAATGGAGTTGAAATTTAGCATCTCTTACAAGCTCTTATATATAGTCGTTTGTGTGAACACTGTTGAAAGTGAGACTGAACAGTCAACTCAAGGTTTAAAAACATGAACTGGTCCTACACGAAACATTACAAAAAAATTCTCTGCATATTGTAATTTATTGAGATGACAGCAAATGAATTAATAAGTAAATATTACTCTTAGAACTTTATATTCATTCAACCATCTCACAATACGGAACAATTCACTTTAACAATTGATAGGAATCACAGTATTCACACCCAAAGATGACTGGCATTTTAATGACAATGGTGGCTTAAATGTAAAACTAAAAAAAACTGTTTTTACAAAAGTGTTATAAATGATGGCTGTGATATTCTAGTTACAATCTGTGAACTGCATTATATTATTTTACCACTTTGTTCAGCTTTTTAAAAGAGGTTCAAAATTCTGTATGGGGGTGTAAATTCTATAATAGAATATGGACTCCCGGGTACATTTTCTATGGGGGTCCATATTCCATCTGACACTGGTGTCAGCTTCTAAGGCAACACCATGTAACTTGACAATTAGAACAATCCAATAGATGGCAGCACTAACTGAAAATTTAAATACACCAGAGGGCAGCACTAGTAAAAAAAGGATATGGACATAAATCCACAAAGAGAAGCATTGTTCTTGCATATATGCTACCTTAAATGTGTAACATTATTGAACAAAGTGAAATACAGACACTTAGAAATTACGAGTTTCTCATGATGTAAATAATATCTAATATTTAAGATAAGTTTTGAACCTTGTGTGCCAAAAATAATAAGCATGCGATAAATACATGTGTTAATCTGGAAAGGAATGCATGCTGGGTAAATAGAAAGATGACGTACCCAAGATACTCTCACCTGACAGGGAAGAGGCTAGGGCAGAGAGACATGGGGTTAGTGGGGTTAGTTGGGAACTGTCCAATAACCAGGTGTGTGACCTTGATCAAATAACCCTCTTTAAATTGTTACCTGGAGACGATACCATGACATTGCCACACCTTAACCTACAGTGGGGTGGGTCGTAAGCCATTAGGACACAAATTCCATGGATCTATTTCGGAGGTCAACTTCCAATCTTCAACCTGTTTTGGGGCCAACTTCCTATCTTCCAACCTGTTTTAGGGCCAACCATTTCCAGCCTGTTTTGGGGGCCAAACTCCCATCTTTATCCTGTCTGGGGGACTAACACCCAACACTTAACCTATTTTTGGGGCTAACACCCCATTGTCCCATTGTCAAACTATTTCAGGGCTAACATGCCAACTTCAACCCATTTTTCTGACCAACCTCTCATCTTTCCCATATACTGGGGACCAATCTTCCATTTCCCACGTGTTTAAGGGGACAACGTTTCATTGCTCCCGCCACAGATTCTATACGATAAATCATTATTTAGTTATCCATTCTATAATTATTTTAAAACAAGTAGTTAATCAAACATGTATTTGTAAATAAAATAGCAAACATTAACAACAATGTGGCTTGTACAATAGTGACAAATGTAGTTTTAATAGGAGTCTCCCTTTCCATATATTTTATTATATTTATAAAAAAAGTTATGTTGTTGCCACTTTAGCGTTTGGTTAACATATACAGGTAATAATATATTGTATGTTTTCTGAATAGATTATCCGTCTTTTGTTTGAAACAAATATGTGATTTGTTTAGTCATATTCTAAGTCAAGGTCTATGCAGTGATCACAACTGTATTGGCAACGTTAGTAAATTTAGTGATATATTTCACCATTAATTACCAACCTTCACACACCACACACATACTAAACTAGTGTACTGAAATAGAGTGTGACTTTTTATTAATATATATTATTTGTATCTAGAACCTAATTGTACACATTTATTTTGCATAAGAAATGCAGTATTGTTGGTGGATGGAAGTCAAATACGAAACTAAAACTAGCATGTTACATCATATATATATACGAAACTAAAACCAGATGTTACATCATATATACATACCAGAGTTGGGATGAAAAACGCATTTCTGGATAAAAATACAGATATGTTATATTTTTAACTTTTTAACAAGTAGAAATGCAAATGTCAGCACTTTTCTTGAATCCTGGTGAAAACTGATTTATCTTTACAACTACAGTGTACATTGTGGTCTACATTTGCTACCCCTGTGTGTCAGTCCCATCATTCAACATCATCCTTACTTTGTGAAAATATTGCTTTTGAGGCCGAAAGAGCGACCCAGATTGCATAAATATGTTATTTTGGCATCAAATCTGCACAAAGATGCAATAATTTTGAAACAGAAATGAGTGGTGATGAATGATGGAACTAATACACTGAAGTATAAAATTTGGCAAAAATGTTGTTTTAACGATGACATTGATGTGGGCACGGGTACCACACAGCTATATTTTAAAATTTCTAATGCAAATACTCTTAACTCAATAAATCCAAGCTCTATCAAAATATCAAACATACGCCTGGGGTTAACTCCAGTAACTACACTGGAAGGGCCTTTGTATAATAATAATTACAATAAAATACAAATATTTCCATATTATATTCTTTTACAATTTTTTTAATGCAATATTACCTATGTACACTGCATGTGTTTTAAGCAAGTTGTTGGCATTTTTAATAAAGCATATAGAAATTTACAAACAAGTGATTATCTATGTTATTTAATTAAAAAGTAAATAAATGGGTTGAAATAGGGAGTTATGCAGTTACCAATACTTATCACCCTAAATGTGCATGATCAAGACATTTAAATAACCAAATACATATATATGCTTTGTTTGTAAAATAAATAGTTACATAATGTGATGTGATTACAAGTACAATTAAACATATGTTCAGGAAACTTTCAAATCAAAATATGAATACACAAAATTGGCATATTTAAAAATAAATACCTATTTTTTTGGAAGAAATTAACTTACTTTGGACATAATTTTATTTTATGTACATTAAAAAAAATTATGCTTCAAAAATACCGGGTAAGTTAATTTCTTACAAAATAACCACATCTTGTAGCCACGAACAATATATTCGAAATACCTAGTCAACCCCAACTTTGATATGCACTCTAACAAGCACAACAAACTTGTTAAATCAACTCCTTAAGTCTACGCAATCATATTTAACTGTAGCCACCTTTTGCCAAAAGACAAGGCTTATTTCATCAGAATCTGTTTTGATGTACTTGTGTTCTCTACGCTATATTGAGAGATGGGTGGTAATGATAACCATGTGATATGGAAGGGGTAAATTGGAGTCATTTCAACGTGTCTAGTCTGTCATAAAGCTGGTCACCTTTCTTTCTAAGACACAAACATGACAGGCAAAGATCAAACAGTCAATCTAATAAGTTTGTAAATTTCATAACAAAATGCTGTAGTGGGTATTTCATGTTGTTTGAACTCACCACCCACCCACCCATACACAGTGCAGGACTTGTGATTTTGTGTGACACAAAATTACTCCCAAAACTAGAGCCAACATACACACGATCCAACTGACATGATGTGGAAGTCAAGATATTACCCATCATGCCCAATTCCGACAGTCATAACATAACTGCATCAGTATGCATTATTATATGCTCCACTGAACAGATGTCGCTAGCATATCAATCTATTTCCCTCGTGATACCAACCCACCACCCAGGCACCCACCACCCAGGCACCCACCACCCACCACCCAGGCACCCACCACCCAGGCACCCACTCAAACAGAATCTTATATCTTTTATATTGTACGAACGTATATTGGTGGTTTCTGAACTGATGGCCGTTATCCCAGATCTAAGATGTCTCCATCTCGGCTAAATACATTCTCAGCCTGGGTTAATCCATGCAGTGTAATGCCACCGTTACTCCCAATTGTCGCAACTAACCTGCGGTTCTGCTGCCAGCCTGCAGATGGTGCTGGTTGGGCGGTCGCAGTAGACTGCCTTCGCGCATGGATGACGCTCGATCTGCGCTCTGTGAACGACTCTTCTTGCTGCGTTGAAATTTGCGCTTCAAAGTGCTGGCAAACGATCGCGACTTCTTCACTTCTGTAGAACACAACGTCGGAACTGTGTTACTTAATGGAGTAAAAATGTACTTCAGATAGCCATAACATTTTAACTTACTGTATACACTTTGCGAATTTGAATTTTATTGAGACAACAACTATAAAGTTAAAACTTACTTCAACGTTTCAAGAAAAAACTTGGTAATATTTTAACATAAGGAATAATGTGATTAGTATAGAAACAGAAGATGATTTTTGGTATTGGAAAAGACTGGTCCACACAAATCATGTATAATTATTTACATTATATTTTTATTATTAAGTAGAGCACAACAAGATGTGTTCCACAGATAAATGTCATGCCTGGTTCTAAAATACTGTCAGTGTTTATATCTTGATCAAATCAGAAACACAGTTAAATTGAAAAAACAATCTTTCAACCTCACATCACTCTTAAAGACACTCGAGTCAAATAAATCACATGCATTTGAAGAAGAATGGTAATGAAACAATCTGATAGGTGGCGCCATCATAGAAATAAACAATCCCATACGTGGCGCTGTCATAGAAATAAACAATCCCATAGGTGGCGCTGTCATATAAATAAACAATCCCATAGGTGGCGGGCGCTGTCATCAACGTAAACAGCCTGTAGGTGGCGCTGTCTTCACAGCAACTGCGATCATTTTATTCAAAAGGTTCATAATATTATAGACATTTATGGATACACTGAATGAGTAGATTGTGTCAATAAAGTACTGATAAAGAGTAGAGCAGATGGGTGGGTAAAACCACTCGCAAACAAGGATTGACAGACAGGACAGGACGGACGGACGGACGGACGGACGGACGGACGGACGGACGGACGGACGGACGGACGGACGGACGGACGGACGGACGGACGGACGGACGGACGGACGGACGGACGGACGGACGGACGGACGGACGGACGGACGGACGGACGGAAACACGTAAATCTGACACACAGACTTGAAGAGATGGACACACATACAAACAAAATATGCATAGAAACAGAAAAGGCCGGCAGAAGAAGAGGAACAAGAAAATGACAAAGAAGAAGTGGGACACTGGGAGTGAGGTGTGACGAGAGAAGAGTGGAAGTGTTTCTGGATGACAGAGGGAGAGACGGAGAGTTAGGGAGCAACGTGGAGGAAAATACACATTAGCTGTCTGCCTACGTGGGAGCCAGAGGATGACAAAGAGGAAGAAATGGACAGACAGACGGAGGAGACCGACCGACCGACCGACCGACCGACCGACCGACCGACCGACCGACCGACCGACCGACCGACCGACCGACCGACCGACCGACCGACCGACCGACCGACCGACCGACCGACCGACCGACCGACCGACCGACCGACCGACCGACCGACCGACCGACCGACCGACCGACCGACCGACCGACCGACCGACCGACCGACAAATAGCAACTCAGACAGGTTGACACATAGACAGCTGTAACATTGTTTTTGTAACATAACAATGACATTATAATTATACAACATCTCTCGTGGCTGTCAGTTAGACAACAGTATCTACAAAAAGTTACACTATTTTTTATCGTGGATCCCATTTGTATATTTTCAACCAACCGACAAGCTAGGCACCATATGGGACGGGGGTGGGGGTTGGTAGGGACACAGAACCACAAGTGCTGGGGGGATGGGGGGCGGGGAGCACAGATGGGTAACTTGGTTACCTGCAAACAGGTTAGGTACACCATGCAAAGCACTAACATACCCTCTCTACTGACTCGGCCTTGCGTTGCCCCTGCCCCGGCTGCAGCGAAGTAAAACATGCCAGGGGTGTTCATCAGTCAGTCACATATCACACACCCCATTAAGTACACATCAAAATTTGTCTGAAAAATTTGTCTGGATATCTTGCCTGGCTGCCTCTATTTCCCAAAGAAGTTGAGATGGTGTCTGAGTGAACAGGTCTACCAGTGAAGTGTATACTTATTTGTAAGTTTCTGTGCAGCCAGTTTGGTTGGTTATAACATTTTCATAAAACCAGTAATGAAGTGCAATAATCTGAAACTGTATGTGAAGTTGTTTCTTCAAGCATATACCTGGGAACAAACTAAATATATATATATATATATATATATATATTTATTTAGTTATATTATATATATATATATATATATATATACAAATGTATATATATATATATATTTATTTATTTTATTTACATTTTCTTCAAGGAGAAATGTATGCTGATGCTTCCTTGTTTTCCCCTAAACACAATTAGCAGTTACCAATTGGGTAACAGTGTAGTAGGAGTTTGCAGGGTAACACATCTCAGCAACAGGTTGACCTCGGCTCCAGTTGAGATAATGTCCTACACCACTTCATTTGTCAAGGTTCAGAAGCATCAGTTTTTTAAGCGTGGACATTGGGTGATGTTAACAAAGATCCCATGCAGCATATCATTTAGGAAAATCTAAAACATTTTTCACTTGTCCTCTGTGATAATGCCAATAACAAATCGCGGTGTCAAAGTTACTTCTAAGTTTATAATATCAATCGTGAGATAAAGTCTAGTAGTTCTGTTCCAAAACAATTCAAGTTAGAAGTTATTCAGAGTCGATTCAGAATAACTGGCTGTAGTATGTTCACATATGAACATTTTGGGGATAAAACTGAAGAATGTGTCGCTATTTTGAAGAGAATGACATAGAAAGTTATGACACCAAACCTTATAGTGATTGTTTAATATTTTTGCAGTTAGCTAAAATTTATTATGTAAATATGAAATTAATTTAAATTGAAGGAAAAACATGAGCGACAAAATGTCCTGAAAAAAACTATTTGATCTGGAATCAGAAGGTAAACATTTCCTGAAGAGGAAAACTTATTTTTGAAAATTGTTGCACAACAGCACAACCAGATGGCAGCACTGTCCCACCAAGAGTTTGGCAACCATACCTTTCTGATCCATCGAGCCGTTTGTCGACATACTCATTGCATCTCGTTCCTCCAGGGGGCTGCTCTGGGTCATCTAAAACAAGAATTTGCACATTTACATGACAGTTTATAGTGACAATTGTTTTCTCCAAAAATGAACTCTTTGTGTCAACTGCTTGTGGCGTATAATATTTTTTGGCTATGTTTCAGATACAAATATATAATGGAACTCTGCTTTATGGTTACCCCTACAATTCAGTCACTTCACAATAAAAGTCACCATATGGCAGTCCCAGGTTATTTTCTGAAGAGAAATGTTTGATAGACTTGGCTTGATAACATCCACCTTCCTATTCAGGTCACTCCATGAGGTGGCCCTAGTAGACAGGTTCCACTGTTTATTATGCAGAATACAGAACACTGTTTGTTATAATGAAAACAGTCATATCATACGGCATTTACTTCAATTTTTGGGTAGGAATAACCTGCTTTTAGCAAGGGACATCATATCATATTCATTGGTTGTTAATTTGTTTTTTCCCACAGACATTTCTCAAAGATCGAGTAAAACTTATTACAGTCTTTGCAAGGTGGGGACAGCTTGAGTCGACGGCGATGTCATCATGACTAACTGATAGTTCAAAACTACGACCCATGTGTCGTGAATGTTTTCAAAGATACACCATCATAGTCATGCAGATATACAACAAGTCAACAACTCTAACTGACATAACTTGTGTCAATGAATTTGAGCATGGTTGAAAACAAAACTGACAAAGAGTTGGGGGTTGCCACCTTCCACGTGGGAAGGAAATCCCCATTCCCATTACAAAGGATGTATTATTTGTCTTGCAAATATGGAATATTCCATATTTTAGGGACGGGTTGCAAGCCTACAAAGAGTTCTTAGACACATGTGACATTCTGTGTAAACACACCCAGACACAGTGTGTCACATCTCCGAAGTTTATAATTGAAACGTGGATTAGTTTATCTATTACCATCTTGTGCAGAATTAAAATTTAATGTGCCTTAGTATATATATACCACTTGCAGGGTTACAAACACAAAGTCCAGAAAAGTTAAATGCAGCAAATTAAGTGCAGTCATATTTGTGTGTGTACTGAATGGTCTCTGAGGGTGTGTCATGAAATGACATACCATCTAAAGTAGTGCTATTAGTTAGGAGCTGGGGCACTCCTTCCAATTGGGACCAAATGGGCACAGATCCCACTCAATATCAGACGTCTCGTTGTTTAGTACAGTGTCTGTTTTAGTTTTGATCCCATCCATGTGAGGGCGCTGTGTATTGAAGAGACCCAGCTCAGATGTATTAGCTCTGTCTAAATGTTAAATGCTAACTGTTGCCATGACAACCGACTACCCGATAACCAGATGTAGCCACTATAATCAATTCTTTTGGATTTTTTTTTTTTATTACATCAACTGCGGATATTAATTAAACTTTTCATATATTACATATTTGCATTCCAATGAAACAGACTAATAGCAGGTTAGGCCAGCTACAGACACACCTTAAACCCCCATTAGTTGCTAATTGCTAATTAATTGCTAACTAAATATGTCACTAATGCTGATATATAATAAAACTGACATTTACAACCCATATGCACACGTTAATTGCTACTGCTCAGTAAGCTCGTAGCTGTAGATATTCAAATTCATGAAACAAAGCGATTCATAAATCATGCCCGTCTCATTCAAAACCACTTATACAGTCTCCTCTTGGATGCAGGAGAAAACAGTTCTATCCTAAGCAAACTTAAAAATAACCACAACAATACTGAAATGCAACACAGACTCCTATTTATACAGAATCTAGAAAACTGAATGTAAGCAAGAAGGCAAATATTTTCAATATTTTAATAAATGGATTTAGTCTACTGTAGTTTAAGTGAAGCACCATACAAAAAGTAGCACTTGTAGAGAATCAGAGAATCCTGGATATATCAGTTTTCTATAGAAATGTGAGACTATCTCCGAATCTATGGATGCCAAAACGAGCAAATAGGTGGCATAAATATAAACTCTGCGTAAAATATTTGAAAGGTTACTAAACATATTCTTTATAAGCATGAGAGAAGACTGGATTAAACGAAATGTGCAATATTGCAAATGGCCGCGTCTCACCGCAACAAACCCTTACCTCTGACAAATCTGGAGACTTTGGTTTGTCCTATTGTCAAATGAAATTTAAAAGAAATTACAGGAAATAAATTATTTTTACAATTCAGAAAAGCATAAACATCATGCAATTCCAGTCTGATAATGATGGGACACTACACCATAAATTAAGTTGATTCTTGTGCGAATTCAATATGTCCTCTATTAGACAATATTTCTTTGTCATATGTCATATCATTGTTCAATCATATTACACTTTACAGTTGTCATACAAGCTACATCTACACAGAGAATTACACATGCAGGATTACATTCAATTACACAGTTGTTATTTATATTAACTTTTACACTGTACAATTACAACATACGTGGCAGAGTGTAATGAAATATTTTAACGGACTTGTTGCCTTAGAATTATAATCTCAGAACAGGTATTCAAAATTTAGGCAAGTAAAGTTACAATTTACTAAGAAAAACACATGGGTGAATTGCTTTAGTTAAGGTAAACAGAAAATATAATTGTAATGTAATAAACTGCATACATTTTCGTAAAAACAATGATATCATATTACAGGGATATATTGTAATCAATTACATGTTATTTGTACACTATTTTGTATACCTTTAATGGTAAAATGTACTGTTATCAATGATATGGACCAACTGCTAGCATTACATTGATATCATAACACTGAAATGTACGACTGTAACGTAATTGATTACAACAAACACTGTAATCAATTACAATTGATTATGGCAGTGATGGAGTGGATCATTACATGTGACAGAAAGCACATTCAAGAGGGCAAGGGGTAAGCAAGATAAAAGGGTAACAAACCTTGATAACAGGGATGGAAGGCTCCTAGGTAGGGGGAAAGGGAAAGAAAACAAGGAATTAGTTCCACACACAACGTCATACACACACTACGTCGACTATAATAATATTATGTGTTAGAAATACACCAACTTTTATCAGCTATATTTCTATAGTACAGTATGTTCTTTTGCTACACATTTTTATAGTTAAACACAATATATTGATTAGTCGCATGCAATTGTGGTTTATTGTGTCAATATCACAGTCAGGCAAGCACACAATAAACCGGATTCTGGTACCATTTAAAAATAGGGTAACTACAAAATCCAGAAACACTGATCCAAAACTAATGTTAACATCATTATTAAAAATCACACCATTAAAAAGTATTACTATAATTTTAAACAATCATTACATGCAAATTAAAGTAATTTATACATGCAAACCATTACAATATATGCTCCATTGTACACAGATAATAGTTTAATCTAACAAATACGAGATTTATTAGAGGATTATTCGTGAGACATCGATTCTTCCGTCTGTACACCTTACCCTTTGTACCCCTGTGATAACAATTGTACTGGTTTTAATCGGGGTGTGTTGTTGGTGCAATGGGACAGTGTCGCCCCCTGCTGCCTTCGCTTGGAGTTCCTTCAGCGCGAGATTTGTGACACTTTCACCCCCATTGTGTAGCGTGGGTCCTGGAAACAGACGATATTTCGCATGCTCAGAAACCAACACATAAGCCTAACATACACAGCCGCATGCAATACTCACCGGCAGTGTTGCCGATTTAGACGGTTTCGTCAACGTTAGTTTTGGTGATGTCAGTGCGGTGGCACCACCGGCTGAAAGAACGAGCGAGAATTGCAGAGTACGGCGTCTGTGAAACGTTCACATCTCCAACATCTGTGCACTGTGGTAGTTGCCTAGCAACGATCTTTCTAATTACGGCCTAACAATTTTTATTCATTTTTATTTAAATATTTCATTTTATGAGAAAATTCTAAAATATGAAGTCTGTATCAACTTTAAATGTGAGATAGTATGTTTCTGTACTTTGTCACATAGCAACACATTGCCGTAAATTTTTGGGCTTAAATAAGTATGTAGGTATTTTACCTAATGAACCATTAGTTTGCACAGGATACTGCAAAAAAGTTGTGAATAATGCTGGATTGCTCACTGTGATTTCATAGAAAGATATTTATTGTTTATGATGTGAGTAAAATATAAAATGTTCATGCGATATCCTGGTATTGTGGTTTTGTTATTTCACAATAAAACTGCTATAACGTTATACACTGAAAGGTGATGAATACACGTGTATAATTTTGTTATGGTCTTCAGCTCATTAGATGTAAGTACAAGCCACAAAGAACCACACCATTAATTTGTTATTTATTAAACAGTGTGATTCAGCTGAAATATAAATACATTAAGTACACCATACGATACGCAATACATGTGTCTATCAGTGCCACTGAGGGCAAATAGATACTGTATGTTTCCATGTATGTTCCGCCCGAATGTGTAATAGTCACCGCAATGTTAAAAAAAAAATTGTGATATTATCATGTATAATGTGTGTACATTTGTACCAAGTTTTGATCTCAACTCTTTGGTTCTCTGATTCTGACGGTTTCCTTCATTACCCACTATCATTTATCCACAGTTTGTTTATTGTGAGCCTTGAATCCATATCAGAATGACACACAAATTTCAGCGTCACTGCCAGCATTTTGCATGCAACAATATCACCTGCTGAATAAAACATGAATGTAATGACATATGGAAACTTACAGTAAGTAAACAAATAATTGTTACAAATTAATATTAAAAGTGAGATGATGTTTGACTACAATGCCCATTTAAATCTCTGTATGCGTGATTCTTCTTTTCATCACCAGATTTTGTTTCCATCATCTGGTCATTTCTACTGTCTTCAGCATTCAAATCACCAATTCCAATCTTCTGTAGTTCTTTCTCATTTTGGCTCCTTCCCACAAATCTTAATTTTAAACTTAATCATCCTTTTCCTCTTCCATTTTCGATGTTCTTTTTATAAATCTTTTCTCTCTCTCTCATTCAACAGCGTCGAAAAAACAAAGTCTGTTTCAATTACATATTCATGGACTAAAATAATTTACTGCCAAGTACAAATGAACACAAACATCATAGAAATATCAAACAATGCAAAAAAATGACATTAGTAGTAGCATGCAGAAAGTTATATCTAAATATAATTGAGTTTGTGTGTGTGCATGTTTGTTTGCATGTGTGTGTGCGTGTGCGTGTGTGCGTGCGTGAGTGTGTGTGTGTACATATGTGTGTGTACATGTGTGTATGTGTGTATGTATGTGTGTGTGTGTGTGTGTGTGTGTGTGTGTGTGTGTGTGTGAGTGTGTGTGAGTGTGTGAGTGTGTGAGTGTGTGAGTGTGTGAGTGTGTGTGTGTGTATGTGTGTGTGTGTATGTGTGTGTGTGTGTGTGTATGTGTGAGTGTGTGAGTGTGTGTGTATGTGTGTGTATGTATGTGTGTGTGCATGTGTATGTGTGTGTGCGTGTGTGCATGCATGTGTGTATGTGTGTGTGTGCGTGTGTGCATGCGTGTGTGTATGTGTGTGTGTGCGTGTGTGCATGCGTGTGTGCATGCAAACACAATAAGGTAATGTTGTCCCCTATGATGGTTGGTGCATCTCAGGGGCCAAAAATTCAGTAAAATTAAATCTAGTCCACAACAATTATAATTCATACCACTCATCAGAGTACCCCAATTTTTTGTTTCACAGTTTACAAAACATGATAAATAGACATTAATCAACTACTTGCACTGTGACAATGCAACTGTGCCATGTTAACAGTAACCAGTTGGGGGAATAACTTACATAACTTTCACTTCAAAAAGACGCCAAACAAATATTTATCTCACAAACAAGTCATCAGTGCCGACTTAAAAAATCCACCTTCTCTGAATATGTCCTGTCATCTGACCAAAAAATTAAGTGATAATAATAATTACAACAACAATTAGTATATATGAATATATCACGCCATCTGGAGTAAATTTGTTAGTGACAATAACAACAACAAAATTAATATAATTAATGATGCAAGCATAGGGAGGCTCACGAAGGGGGGCCTCAAAATAACAATACCTTGTGAGGCCGAGAGGCCGGCCTCATGAGCCCCAAGTTGGGAGCCTTGGCCCGTGTAGGGGGAGTAGTCCCCACCCTCAGCCTTCTCAATCATGTTTGGTTCCTCTGTAACAGGAAAAACAGACTTTCTTTCAGAATCCACATTACCGTGCAACTAGGTAACAGAATAAGAAACAGAACTACCAATGAACTTTAATGTAATACTCAAGTTAGTAAAACTTACTTAGATAAAAGTTCCAATATAAAAAATTATTAAAACGTCCCATGAACTTGTGGATCAGTAATAAATTCAATCTCCTCATCCCTGTCAGGGGGAATGTAAGGAGATTAGGAAATGAAAAATATTTTGCATATCAAAACATGTAAGGAGATTAGGAAATGAAAAAAACATTTTGCATATCAAAACATGTAAGGAGATTAGGAAATGAAAAACATTTTACATATAAAAAAACATGTAAGGAGATTAGGACATGATAACTGTTTTGGTATCACTGACCATTATATCGAGGCTCATTCCTCTGATCTTTAAGTCTCTCCGTTGTTGTCGTCATTGTGGTGACCACAGTGCCACCTGGTGTGACACTGCGTGACGTCTCGATGTATCGTCTCGGGGACATGGCGTCCATGACGTTGTTGACGTCGGACGGTTCCATGAACAGGAACTGTCGAACAAAAGAAACGGGTGAATACAGAGTGAACATGTCCCAGCTGTGAACTTGGCAGCAAATAGGCCCAGGAATTTATTTCGCCTGGTCTGACTCAAATCCGCTGTACAAAACAATAGTTAGGCCTCATTTAGAATATTGCATACAGGCATGGAGGCCATATCGCAAGAAGGATATTGATATACTAGAAAGAGTACAAAGGAATGCAACCAAAATGATATAAAAACTCAGGAATATTAGTTATGAAATGCGTCTAAAAGAATGTGGATTAACAACACTAGAAACCAGGAGACTCGGAACAGACACTAAAAGCCGGTGGTCCCGTCTATCTGGTGTCAAGCCAGGGGAAGTAAAAGATCCCACACAGGGGGTAAATGTGTAACCTGTAGTGGACTCACTACTTCTACAACTCCTGCATTAGCCCAAGTTTGGGCTGTTTGGAGGAGACCACCTGAGCCCTGAGACGTAGTTCGTACCTCGACCGTGATGGAGCCAGACGTGGCACTGATGTTGTTCGCTCGGCCGGTGAGAGGGATGATCTGCCTGCTACTAGACATCTTCTTCAGGTCCTCTATCGAAACGATGGCGTGGCCGAGGAACTCTCCTGGGTTGGAGGAACAAAGATGCACACGTGTTACTGGCAGCTGGAGGTAGTTGTAATATCGGGCAACATTGTTAAAGGTGTTTTTGTGTTGCCAAGAGGTAAAGTAAATGTCACCTGACACGTGTCCTTACCTCGTTGTCTTGCGTCGTCAAACACCTCAAAGTTGAGCTGCTTTGAGTCCTTGTCCAGGTCACTGCAACACCAGGAACACTGTCACTCTCCTTGCATACATGTGCACGCACACATGCAAGCATGCAAGCATACACACATATACACACACAGACACACACACACAGACACGCACACGCACACACACACACACAGACACACACACACACAGATAAACACACACAGATAAACACGCACAGACATACACAGACACACACAGAAACATACACACACAGACACATATACACAGACACACACTGACATACTGACATACTGACACGCACACACATGTAAATGCATACACATACAAACACAAACACAACCACGCACACACATACACACATGTTCACACACACATATGCATACACATTGTTATTTACACGGTACAGTGTGTAACAACTGACAAAAGGAAGTGTTCGTCCCAGAAAGGGTTGATGGTGTTATTTACAAGACAACAACTGACAAAAGGAAGTGTTTGTCCCAGAAAGGGTTGATGGTGTTATTTACAAGACAACAACTGACAAAAGGAAGTGTTCGTCCCAGAAAGGGTTGATGGTGTTATTTACAAGACAACAACTGACAAAAGGAAGTGTTCGTCCCAGAAAGGGTTGATGGTGTTATTTACAAGACAACAACTCACAAAAGGAAGTGTTCGTCCCAGAAGGGGTTGATGGTGTTATTTACAAGACAACAACTCACAAAAGGAAGTGTTCGTCCCAGAAGGGGTTGATGGTGTTCTTGACGAGACTTGTCTTGTGAGACTGTGAAGGGAAGTCAAGTCGCACCACACAGTACGAGTCAGCCTGGGCTGTAGACAAACATCACATCACATCATCAGAAACATGCATGAGCAGTATGGTCAAGACAGCAAGGATGGGACGAATCTGAACTTTCATTCGAATCGAATATCGAATCTTGTCGAAATTTAAAATACGAATCGAATATTTTCGAGTTTGTTTTGTGAAGTTTATTCGTTTAAGTATTTTGTAACCCAGTGAGTGTATACATATACTTATAAGATATGTGAGGAATAATTTGGCAGTTGTAGTTTTTTATAGTTAAGTCAGAAAGTAAAAGATCGCCAGGGACCGATTTTGCGGCGGAGGTCATGAAGACAAATATTCGAGCGATATTCGCTTATATAGCTATGAATATTTGAATTTCTAATCGAACTGAACAGCGACAAAATATTTGAATATTTGAAATTTCGAATACAAATCGAATATTCGTCCCATCCTTACAAGACGGTCGCCTTTCCTCGAGCGAAACCAATTCTCTTGAATACATGCTCTGACAAGAGACTGTCACATGAGTGTCACATGACTCTTCACTGGGTGTGTCATAAGTGAACTGCTCCAAAGTTTGTGTACATGTAAAAGATAAGTTAAGTTCTTATATAGCGCAGTATCCAGTCCTCAGGACCGTTCAAAGCGCTTTTACACTTTACTTCCCTGACAGACCTGTTCACTCAGACACCATTTAGGTTTCTCTGGGAAGCATCCAGCCATGTGCTACAATTAATGCGCGAAGGCTGCTCATACACATATCCACCACTGTCTATAGCCAGGTACTCATTTATACAGCTGAGTGAACTGGAGCAATGTAGAGTGAACAAACTTGCCCGAGGTTTTAACACCGCAGCACAGGATTCGAACCCGGGTCCTCTTAGTCGAGAGGCCGAAGCTCTACCCCTGAGCCATTGGTCTTTACACGCCAGCTTACAGATGAGATTATTAGTAAAATCCATGGATTCCGATCCCAGTACATGGTCAGTCTGTTAGACCACCATGTTACCGTGCTGCAGTCTGACCAGAGAGTGACCACACTGACCAGTGGGGGGGGGGAGTCACTGCTGGAATTAGCTTGGACATGTAAATTTCCCACTGTGAAAAAAGTGCTCATGCCAATCGCAAAGTTCATCCTGCCACCATTATCATATTCTGCGTGAATTTCACATCATTACCTTGATTGAAGTAGCAACAATTTGATGAGGGGAGACCAACTATTTCTGTCCAACTGACAACAGTATACACTGCACCGGTAACAACAATGGGTAATATGAATATTCATATATCCTCCCACATGACACTGTGACCTCATTCGTCCATGTGTTTAAACCCATTAGCACACAGCCAATTTTGACATGAAGCCTGTGCCTCCTCAAATATTTGACCTAGATTAAAAAAAATATTGATAGCGCCATTTTCTTTGCTCTACCGCCTTCATTATTCAATTCTCGCAATTGCATGTTGTATGCATGCTGCAGATAATAAAAGTACCTACACGGTGGTGTCAAAACTGTTAAAATATGTTGACCCTTTCTTGATTGACATAAGACATTTTGATTTTTTTGTAAAACAAATACTTTGTTGTGGTGTAACTTTTTTATGCTTAGCTTTTTACTGCTACAATTTGGGTTTATTTAAAAGAACGTTAAATTATGTGGTATATAATTTGTTATTGTTATCCTAGCTAGAAGACATTTTTAAATGTCCAAAAACAAAAACTATTGCTGTTAAATTTTCAAAAACGCGGTAAATATTTTAGAGAACGGAGAACTATCCAAAATAGCCACAATTTAATGTTATATGTCTAGTAGGTGTCACATTTATTCCATCTCTTAATCACTAGATGCAACCACGTAAACCGAATTCAAACGCTGTGATGTATTCGCTGGCCGGCTATGGCCGACCTGAGGAGGTCCTATCGACTGTCAATGCCCGACTTAAGTGCCAATCGGTTAACCCATGCCTGGATGAGTTCACATTGTTAACCACTTGGATCAACTGACAAGCCAATGTGATTACGACAAAAGTAATCTTGTTGACATTAACACGCAGAATAATGATCACATACTTGTGCAAAGGGAATTTATTATTAATAAAGTGTGATCCATTTTAACAGAAGGAAAATATAAACTACAGTGTATTTTCCTAGAGGATTATAAATTAATCAGGAAAATTATCTACGCTGGTACTCATTGTTCTGATGAAGTGAGTAAATGTTTTAAAATAAAACTAATGCATGATACTACATATGTCTGATATTGGCAGCCTATGCATACCTGGTAATATAAAAATGTTAGACTCTTGATAAACAAGTAAGTTCCTTGGCCATTTGCCATAAGGCACTTCTTGTTGTGGATGGATTTTTTTTTTAAATTTAACAGATTTTATATAGGAAAACATTACACAGGACTCACCAAATTCCTTGTCGGCGAGTCCGTTAGCTTTGATCATCTTCACCAGCAGCCGTTTGTGTTGGAGGGAGGTCTGACTCGGTAACTGGAGAACGAGGGAGAATTCATTATTTCACTGAGTGTGACAGTATATGACTTTAAGTGAAAGCAATTAGCTTTGTCTGATTGTGATCAGTTTAAAAGTGAACAATTGTTAATATGCAAGTTATAAGTCTGTACTGTTTAAGTCTTTACTGTGAAAGCGATAAAGTGCAAGGAAAATGTGGATTGTTTAAAGTGATGACTTCTAAAGAGAAAGTTATGAGTTTTAATATGAACATGACAAGTTTCAACGAGGAAGCACCAATAATGCATTTTAATATGAAAATAATAAAAGTTTCAAAGACAAATTTATTAAATATACACAAAAGTAATAAGTTATAAAGTTAATGGGACAAGTTTTAATATGAAAATGGCTAGTATTACAGAAATATGATATAATTATATATATATATTATATATATAGATATTATATATATATATATATATATATAAATATTATATATATATATATATATGTATATATATATATATTATATATATATATATATATATATATATATATATAAGCTATACACATGACAACTGTCCTGGAGTGTCTCTGTACTCAGGGCAATGTGGCCTTGAGAAGTGAAAGAATTAGTTCAGGGTGTAAACCTAGCTTTTATACCCCAGCTAGAACACAAACATCTGATGGTTTTTACACATCATCACTGTTGTCAGAGTATTTTTTCTTTTCTGACTTGGCATTCATCATCATCACTGTGCATGTGTCACAGGTCCGGTGGTTGGACAAAGGTGTCAATGTACAGTTTCCACATCTGCCTGTCTGCCTTTCCAGTCTCGTCTTGTTCGTCTCACCATCGTCTCACCAGTCTTCCTCCAGATCATTTCCAATCGCAAGGTTTCTAGATGGTGATACGCTATGTCCATGTACGATATGTATTTTAGTATCATACCTAGCCTCGGTTACCCAGGCTCCGTGAGGTGGCAGCACTTTTAAGCCCCTCAACTCTGCTTGGGGAATTAATGGGCTGCAGTTGTAACCGCCAGGGCGGCCTTACCCCAGATTCGGGTAGAGATGCTGATTGGTTCTCAGGCCGAATTTGAAACAACACATTAAATAACGATAGTTTTTTTTATCAGTTAATGCTGTATTATAAAAGCTATTCGAAATTAAACTTATACTAACACAACAATAAATAGAAATAAACATTTCCAGTTGTTTATAAAATAAGAATTAAGGCAGGATTAAACAGTATCTGTGAGGTGGCAGCATTGTTTAGCCCCACACGGATAATATTCAAAAGCCAGGAAAGTCACCAGACTGTCTTCTCGGTGTAGTTCTGCAGCCGACCAACAGACAGTTAAGCGAGACTATGTCATACCCTGCCCAGTTCCACTTTCGCCTTTTGTTTTGATCAGTGATGTATGTGGCCGACTGGCCGTTGCCTTTTCTCTTACTCAGATATTTGTTCATCTCGATAAAAGGTTTAACAAGTTGCCGTCCAGAGCCAAACTCCAGACGGAATGTGAACAAGGAAGCCTACGGCTTATCGAGTGTTCACTAAATTAATTAAACTACTTATATTATAAAAGTGTACATAAATTAGTATTATACTTAAAATTATAAATATATAAAATGCCACTAAAATGCTACTAATTAAAATGCGTTGTCTCTAAAAATACATACCGGGGGTAAGTAAAATAAAAATTATACGTTGCCTGTAAAAAGTGAAATAAAAATGATAAGTTGTCTCTAAAAATACATAAGTAAAATAACAATTATAAGCTGTCTCTAAAAATACATACCAGGTAAGTACCAAACAAATTCAAAAAATTCCCATTTGTTATAATAATAAACTAATTAAAATAAATATATGAAAAAATATTTTAATCAGATACGTGATGATTAATAATACTGCCATATTCCATCACAACACATGACCATAATAATACTATGTAGTGCTGATTTGTGATGTTGAGGTAATAAAAACAGCATATTTCACTGAACAGATTAATATTCATTGTTAAAATGTGTAATTTATAACAGTTCTGCTATATCGCCTCAAACATGTTAACGTGCACTTTTGCTACGACAGTCAATGTACATCTACAACTGTAAAACCTGTTACGACAGTCAATGTACATCTACAACTGTAAAACCTGTTACAACTAAGAGTATTATAAACGTTATGTATGTTACTGACAGGTGCTGTATATCGGCGCCAGTCATTTACAGGTGATTGTAACAGACAGGTGTATATGATACACAGGTGCATGTAATAGACAGGCGTCTGTATTAGACAGGTGTCTGTAATAAACAGTTGTCTGTAATAGACATGTGTCTGTAATAAACAGTTGTCTGTAATAGACAGATGTATGTAATAGACAGACGTATGTAATAGACAGTTAGTTGTCTGTAACAGACAACTGTCTGTAATAGACAGGTGTCTGTAATAGAGAAGTGTATGTCATAGACAAGTTATGTAATAGACAGGTGTCTGTAATAGACAACTGTCTGTAATAGAGAGGTGTATATAACATAGATGTCTGCTATAGACATTACTTGTGTCAGTCACATTCAGCAGTCTATGACAGAAAGATGGTCATTGCAGACATGTGTCCATTGTAAAAGGGGCATTTGTGTCAACGTTATACGAATAAATGAGGTATGCTATGTCAATAAACAACGTTTGGGTTTCTACTGTACAATATTCTCAGTTAATAAACCATGACATTTGTTTTCGCCTTTGGGCTTACAAGGTTCCACTGAAAATGCAACATTTAATCTCTATTCTACTACATATTTACCTGATGTTAATAACAAGTTGTAATTGTTATTAATTGTTAAAAAATCTGCAATGTGCTACCTACTGAGTACCTACCCTTCTATAACCAAATGAGAACTGCAAAAACAAACAACTTTTCAATGTACAAACTATAATTATGTCGTACTAGTTGTCAAGGATATGTATCTGTTCACGTTTAACCTAGAGGTGTAAATACAGTAATTTCAGTTTACAACATATTATAGGATTTATTAATCAAAATGATTTACTATGACTTGTTGGAATGCCCAACAGAATACTCTATCAAAACATTTCTTTACAACTGTAAACTTGTTTAACTGAATCGAACCAAAGACCACTATTGTTATAAGCATTAAAACACCCACTAAAATGGAATGTGTATTGGGAACTATAATATTTGTAGTGGTTAATTCATAATGCATTTTTATCACACATATCTACAGTGTACTCAGAAATATTATATTATATTGGTTTAGTGCTTAAAAAACGTCATAGCTATTTATAGGAATAGTTGTCATGGTAACAATGGAGCAGCTTCGAGTGTTGTGAAACTGCATGATAATTATTATTGTATGATAACTGTTATTGTATGGTCGCACACCAGATAAAATGCAAATGTTAAATGGATGAGGGAAATAAAGGAATATAGGTCAGGGAAGAAAGGAAGGCAAATAGAGAGTGGGAAAGGTGATAGGGAAGGCTGCAGTGTAAAGGGATGACCCAGTTAGGATGAAGATGGAGATGATAGAAAGAAAGTGAGACACTGGCTAGATGAACGACAGACAGGTAAAATAATAAATTATATTATATTATATTCATAAATGAAGAAATTTGATAACATACATAATATATATTATATATATATATATGTATATATATATATATATATACATATATATATATATGTATATATATATATATATATATACATATATATATATATATATATATATATATATATATATATATGTATATATATATATATATATAGTATATATGTGTACAAGTGCATAATTTATTAAATCGTGTTTCTTCTGAACACATCCACTTTTACTCACAACATTTCAATGTGTGTGAAGTGACAAAAGTGATATGTATATTATACACAATGACACAGATGTACAACATAAATAGCATATGTATGTGTACATACGCATACTGTATCGTGTACTCACATCTCGTGGTCTGCTGTTATCCCGGGATGTGTTTGTAGGGGTCTAGTGTAAAAAACAGGTGATTTGATTCGTACTTTCCGTGACAATGAAAATAAAAGTTACATCACAAAATGTAATTGTGCTATTAAAAACAGCCGAACAACTCATGCGAAAGTGACCATTGACATGCACTGTGAGTTGTTAGGAACTAAGTCTAAAGTGGCATTAATTGTGAATGAGACTAGGCTAAAGAAAGTGGTGTTATTAGGTTATGATGAAAGTGCACAGAAGAAGGTTTATTTGTGGATGATGAAGTGAAAGTGAACGTATGTCAAAGACGACCCACAGAGGAGGTTATTATGTGGTTAATTAATAGTTAAGGACAATTACACACAACAAGCGGGTGGTGTGTGTGTGTGTGTGTTTGTGTGTGTATCTATGTGTGTTTGTGTGTGTGTGTGTGTGTGTGTGTGTGTGTGTGTGTGTGTGTGTGTGTTTGTGTATGTGTGGTGTGCATGTTTGTGTGTATATGTGTGTGACTGTGAGTGTATGTGAGTTTATGACAGAACAACGCAACAACTCGTGTAATACATAATAGAATTTATTATGGCAAAAATGGGACAGTCCGGCCAGATCTCTTTGGGGCCAGCTGTGACAGCCTGAGAATGGGATGCGAGACTGGGATGTTTGACTGGTGGACTTGGTCCGGGCCAGCTAGTTCACCAATCATGTGACTGCGATCACATGACCAGAATCCCGGGTCTGCATCCCTCTGGGTGTCAAGCCATGCCACAGGATGCGAGACTGGGATGTTTCACTGGTGGACTTGGTCCGGGCCAGCTAGTTCACCAATCATGTGATTGCGATCACATGACCAGAATCCCGGGTCTGCATTCCCCTGGACCATGCCTATCAAACCAGGATATTGATCGATGGAGATGTGATTGCGATCGCATAACCAGAATCCCAGGTTTGAACTCATCAGAGTATCACACCAACCCTTTGAGATACTAGCCGTCCTATCATTTACACTGGTGGAGAAATGGGGCTGGTCGGTGGGTGACGTGCTTCTTGGTTCGTGTTCAATAGAAAGATGGCGTTGAGCAGGGAAGATGCTAATTCTATAACGCAGGGTAAATGTGGTTGATTGGGTAGATTCACTTCCCCTGCCCCAGGGAATATGTTATGATTGGAGAGCTACCCCCTGCAGAGGGGGGTGTAGAGGGTGAGTGGAAGAGGGTCTTGATGGTGACTTATTTGTGATTGGTTAGTCTGTGCTGCATGGGGGAATGCCCTGAAGGCACGCTCCGACCCTGCTTTGAGTTGACCGTGCTGTGAACTTGTTGTTGTGTGAACTTGTTGCTGTTGTATCTGGCATAAACATGCACAGTGTTAAACACTATGCTTTCATGTGCGTAAGTGTGTGTGAGTGTATGTGTGAGTGTGAGTGAGTGCATGTGTGAGTGCATGTGTGTGAGTGCGTGTGTGAGTGCGTGTGTATGTGTATGTGTGTGAGTGTGTGTGTGAGTGCGTGTGCGTGTGCGTGTGTATGTGTGTGAGTGTGTGTGTGAGTGCGTGTGCGTGTGCGAGTGCGTGTGCGAGTGCGTGTGCGAGTGCGAGTGCGCGTGCGCGTGCGCGTGTGTGTGTGTGAAAGCAGTCAAAGAAAAACATTTATCTAAAGAAAGAGACAGATCTCTGTAGGAAAACACAAACATGACTACAGAATATGGCATGTTTGCTCAAAGAGAGCAACATGTCTGATGAAGTAGCATATTTGAACAGATTAAGCAGCATATTTGGCTAAAAAGCGGGATATTCGTAAAAGAAAATTACTGTGTTTGCATGAATTATATGTATATATATATATATATATATATACAATATATATATACATATAATATAGATATATTATGTATTATACTCACATCACTTTGTCTATTCTTAACCAGCGAGGCAGTTTTGGTTGTCTACGTTATAAACAACAATTTAAGCAATATTTAGGCTCACTATTTCATTTTGGAAAGCAAACTAAATTCAATTTGCTGAAAGCACAATGCTGCACAGCTGTAGCTCAAGAAAGTCACATGGATAGCTGTTTAGAAGTTGTTGTGCATGTGAAACACTGGCACAGGTGGCTAAAACAACCTCAAGTGTAGCTAACACAAGTTGCATGGCATAGCTAAGAAGCTGTACACACACATCAGTGAAGGCTGCATGTGCAACTGGATAAAGTTGTAAATGCAAGAAACCTACACATGTAGCAATTAAAGAAAGTTGCAGTGTCGCGTTAAAGAAAGTTGCAAATATTGCTGGTGAAACAAGGAAGGAAGCTATCTGTAAAACTGATGAAAATTGCAGCTGCGCCTGACACAAGCAGTCTTTTTAAAAAAGTCTTTGAAAAACGTTGGCATTGACTAGGTAAGTAATAGCTGCACATGATGATCTAGACAAAAATAAAGCAATAGCACCAGTATTGCTTCTGATGGTTGTGGAACATGGCACATTCGCCTAGACGAAGCGGCAGCTTTGTTAGACAAGACACTGCTACTTAAGAAACGGCATGATATGAAAATAGCGTTACACCCGAAAAAGTTATGTTTCTAAAACAAATCCAACATATTATGACTACGAACATCTCATATTGTGACTACGAACACCTTAGGCCTGAAAAAGTTATTTGTTTCTAAAACAGATCCAACATATTATGACTATGAACACCTCAACATCCTACATTCTTGTTTTACAAATGTACAGCTGGAATCTAATCAATGATATACAACATTTGTCAGAACTCTGTGCACATTTCACTTTTTCCTTTGCCTATAAACAAATGCTACTTCAATCCTGAAAACATTGAGTTTTTCTAAAACATTGAACACTGTACAGTTACAAACATTACAAATTTCCCGAACGTTTACGTCTACACAACTTCAGCCAGTAATCATATTAAACCTCTTAAAACCGACAGAAATAATTAAGTAAAAATATGTTTTTTTAATTTTATTTTTTAAATACTTACCATCATCTGGGGTTTGATGAAACTTCCAAAGGGAGCTTGGAACAGGAGGGAATCCCCGTGGGAAGCCAGCTGGAGACGGGTTATGCTCCCGGCGATAGACCTCTGCACGATGTCTTGTACAGTTTTGGGGTCAACATTGGTCTGACGAAGAACACAACGAGGCCATCTCAATAAACACTGTTTTTTAATATACACTTAATTATTAGTGTTTATGCTACACTGCGCTACACTTTGGCGCTACACTGTATTGGTCAGATGCTTTATGTATGAAATTAAGCAAATATAAGGGTAAACATGATAAGTATTGTACTTATTTTACCCTTTTTTCAACAATTGTTATTGTATGCACTGTATTTAAAATGTAGTAGTAGTTGTTGTTGTTGAAATAAATTTCAATTCAATAAAAAAAAATTATTGTGAATTATGCTCGGTGCCTGTGTTTTCGGACGACTGATACTGTCCTTAACGACACTGACCTGGTGACTTCTGGGTCGGACGCTCAGTTCGAGATGGGGCGGCGAAACGAATGTAACAAGAACCTGCATCTCGTCGTTGGTGTAGTTGGAATGCACCTTCAACTGTGGAGAGCAACCATCGTGTAGTCACACATACAGTGACAAGAAATACAAGCTTCGTAATCAAAGTTGTTCGAATCAATTCCCTTCCTCGCCAGATCACAGCACGTATATGTAATATTCAAATCTACCTGTGGGTAGTCAATGAATACAGTTTGTTGCCCTGGATAAAGGCAATGTTTGGATGTCTGTCGGGTTACTTCTGTGATTGTAAGAGCAAGTCTCAGTTTTACTAGTACGCAATAGTCAGTATTTACCTATATTCGATTCTAGCTTTGTATTTAGAGTTTTAGACATTGCCTCACATAAAATCTTTTTAAGAGTTTAAATTGTACTTTGTTTACATGCTTACATATTTCACAGGTATTCTATATGACCTTGTTAATTTCTTATTTTATTTGTCAAATTTTTAAATTAAACTGTTTTATAGCTGAATCTGTAATTAGTTTTTAACTTTTAAATTTGTGACTGCACCAATTACCAGCACTGAATAATTTTTAATATCTTTCTTGCTAACATTATCACCACTATTTCGTTAATAAAAGTGAAACTGTCATTTAATCTTAAATTGTCTACTGGTGTTGTTATGTACAGAGAAACCAATGTTTACCAACACATATTTGGAGTAAAACTTGTGACGCAATATTTTCAAGATCAGAATAACTATTTTGCACTCAACTAGAAACAGGACAATCAGACACAGCATCGCTTACAGGGATGATATGCCGTAGTCCTTTGGGCAATTCCTCCCTCTCAGAGTGACAAACCCATCCCACAGGAAGCATACAAGATGGAAACAACATGGAGCCAAACCGCATTCTCACTGGGGCCCCTTAAGTCATCGAACACCTGAATAATGTATGTCTTTGGTGCATGTTCTCGAGTGTGGTTATTATGATTTATCTACTGCTGAGTGAATTGGCAACCAACATCACCAACGTCATCAGTTCACCCACGGTCCACGCCACATAATAATAAAACACTTTATTTATACACTAAACATCCGAAGCATAAACTCTGTTCAGTAAACACTACTGATGTTAAATGTTAAAATATCATAAGAAATAAATATAATAAAATTACAAGTAAACATATTAGTACGTATATCTAAATCAATGTTGTATGGAAACTGAACTAGAAAAATTAAAATTAAACAGAGATGGCAGAATAAATAAATACATAATAATATACATGGTAGATATTTCAATTCTGCCAGAAATATTATCAAACACTAACTAACTTAAGCAACCATGTCATTTTGTTTTGATATCTTCAGACAAATAATGAAAGAAAAATTAGTTTAACAATACAAACAAATTGAAGAAAACAACGTCGTACTGTCTACAGCACGTGGTCAGATCCGTAAATGCTAATATTAGGCACAGTTTCATAAAATATCAACATGTTTTTAAAAAAGAACAAGCAAATAGACACTTCAGAGAGTCACTATGAGGCTTTTTACACCAGAGCGCTGTAAACTCAGCGCTAGACAAACATTGCCAGACGATCGTGTCGTGGTAAAAATGCAACCCCTATGTACCCGGCGTTTATTTTTGTCAGCCAGGAACATCTCAAGTAACAAACATTTACGATTCCAGTCGGCACTGGAAGTGAGAGTTGTGTGGTCCCAGTCGTTTGTGAAGCTGAGAACGGCTTCGTGTAGTTTCTGGTACATTGGAGATGCTTCTGGAACTGTTGTTGAATATTGCCAAACTTATGTTGTCTGGTGTTTGATTATGTTAAATAATTGTACAAATATGTCACTGCTTTGCATGTCTATGTGGTAAATGATTATGAATGTAAGAAGTTTTAAACAGTGTCGTCTTACTACCATTGATATTATAAGAACTCAATCTTACATTGGATAATAAATGACAGGACGACAATGTCTACTGATAAACGTTACTGTTACTGTTAGTGGTGTGAATATGTTAAAACAAAAATATCTCGAAATGTAGTTGGATTATTTCCGGACAGTTGATAAGCCGAAAGCTTCCTTGTTCCTGGGAGATTTTACAGTGGGTAGGAAATGTTTTAATCTGACTGCAGGCCATTCATTTATTTAGCTCAAAAAGCTGACATGCCATCATACTGTAGATTACAAACAGCTTATCTTTCTAAAGGTTGCATCTTATTCAACAATTTATGGGAACATTTTATAACGATACTGTCCGCAAAAAAATCATTTAATGCCAACAAAACTGATCAGTGTTTTTGTAATTTACTGAAGAACTAATCACTGCATGCAACGACCACTGCAAGATCAAATGCAAGACTAATGCGACACTTGACGACCAAGACAATTACACACTGATAGTAACTACACAACTAACATTAAGACAAACTGAATGTTACGTTATGAAATAATGACAACATAACTGCATGCAGACACTATGACAATAGCAATAACCAACACAGTCCACTGTCCACATAATGTGTACATATCATGAGTGTGTGTGTGTGTGTGTGCACGCGCGTGCGTGCGTGTGTATATAATAATATTATTTAAATACATTAGATACTCTTCATTTCCATTAAAATACCTTAATTAGAAACTCCTCACTCTTCTAACTACAAGAAATATTGCTTTATTATTGTATATAAAATAATAATCATATATGGAAGTTAGCATCATTTCCATAGAAATGTGAAAGCACTGGTTTAAACCTTTGTATGCTCACTTTGTATACGGCAAAACTACCTGTGCTATTTCATTCTGCATAGGTTTGATTTATATGATGCCCCTGGAGCAACTTACACAGGACAGATATGCCCCATGGGTTTTGGTTTGCATTTTGTTGGTCTATTTTTATAAACGTTCTTAGTTCTTAGGTGGTTTCCAAAATTGGGCTAACGCAGGAGTTGTCCTTCTCTAGAATTATTGAGTCCACTACAGGTTACACATTTACCCCTGTGTGGGATCGTTTACTTCCCCTGGCATAGACACCAGTTAGAAGGGACCACCGACTTTTAGTGTCTCTTCCGTAAGACACAGACAAATGTGAGGTGAATGAAATTGCCAAAGTTTCGATATGGCGGTAGGTGGGATTGAACCACCGCCCCTCGATTGACAGTCCGGCGCTCTACCGCGCGGCCACCGCTCCCCGTACTTCAAAACAACTTTCCTAAATGTTTGTTTGCAGTTTGTTGGGCCAGGTGATTCCGCACCGGCTGCAATGACACTTCACATTACAAAAGGCACAACATATTAAAACGCATGATTTGTGCCCCACTATAACTCTCGAGATTGTTAATGTCTCCTGTGCATATAAAGTCAAAAACGTAACTAGGCAGAACAGACGACAATTAAACATGCATCTGCCCAAAGCCGCCTCTACAGTTCTCACCAAACAACAGAAATGTAATCATCAGATATTAATACAAACCTGAACTCTGAGCTGTAAAATACAACAAAGCAGACTATTAAAAAGCATTTGGCGTGTGTAAAATAACGCGTGAATATAACTATCTATGTGGTTGCAAACAAAGCAGAATTCATGCTTTTATTAACATGTGAAGATTTTCCTGATTACATAGGGTGTACAACTATGATATGACGTCCCTAGAATTCACAAACGAAGGATGATGTGATTGATGGCAATAAAGCAAAGGAAACGAAACTATGTCGCAATAAATGAAAGATCGTGATTAAAGTAAAAAGCAAAATAAAAAATACAGAAAGGTCAAATAACGTAAAAGTGGAGTCCTAAAATAAGGTTATATTTGATGGACAGTTCGTACCAGACATTAGATGAATGTAAATCGATTGTAATGTTACGGCTTTACCAGGTGCTGTGATTCTTGCCAGATATTTCACAAAATGTATATTGACTGTAATGTTATAATAATAATATTACAATATAGCTTTATTTGTCATCTTAAATGTTAAATATGAATGTGTTCTGGCATTGAGTCCTGCAGTGCATATATACAATAAAATGAAATATGACAAATAAATATATAATATATATAAAATGTTTGTTAAAATGACAAAATTAAACTTATTATTTTGATCTAACAAATAAATAATATCTCTAAGATGTTGTTAAAATGATATATTATTATTTAAAAATAATTATGTTAAACTAGTAAATAAGTAAATAAACTATGATATGTCTAAAATGTAATTTAAAATAACAAAATATGTATTTAAAATTATTATGTTAAGCTAAGATTTCACCAAAAGATTCAATATTCAGCACAATCCCTGTTTTTGCAATGGTTCCACATCTGCCGGGTGACGACATTTTCTGTTACTAAACTGTGAATATTTACATTATAACAAATGTCATGTAGAAATAATTCGGACAAATGTCTTCTGCAAAAAAATGTACAAACAAGAGAATGTTACAGCTGTATTTACTAATAACAACACTCAGTGCCATTTGTCAGAACGCCCCGAGCATTGAGCCGACACATTTCGTGTGACACCGTGTGAGGTGGGCGGAGTCTGAGTTGTGGTCACTCACCTCTCCTTGTAATTTGCGAATGGTCACGTCCCAGCTGACCACACTCGGTTCCGGCATGTTCTGTTCACTGGCGGACGCAAGGAGAAGCAAGTCCGAGCACTCTATGTTCATCCGCAACGTCTACAAACCGGGATATAATGATAATAATAATATATTTTATTTAATATACTGCCACATCAAATTTTTCATGGCGCTTTACATACATTAAAATACTAAAATACAAATACACACCAGAAGAAAAACACATAAATATACTAGTAACATATATAAACAATAAAAAAATGAAAATATCAATATATAAATAATGACACAAATTACTGAAGCTGAATAAATGTATATATGTATAATAAATATATAAATAGGTTAAAAATAATATGGATAAAAGTATATAAACATTAATTAAACTAAGCCGCAAGAACAGTCAGAAAGAAATATGTCTTTAGCCGTGCCTTAAAGGTGCCTAAACAGGCAGACGTCTTATGTTGTTAGGAGGACGGGTCTCGGCATAAAGCTATGATCAAACCACAGGCACTCACCAGCGATTCTTGGGTGGAAATGTCGGTGGCGATCCGAGTGAGCTTCGGAGGCAGGCTTCCCGCCTGGATCCTCTCAAACTTCAGCTGGACGTCATTCTGGAACAGTGGATCCGGATGTCAACTTCGTCATTTTGTGTCAAAAGTGCAAGAAACTAAATCATGTGTCATGACATCTGGACAAGTTAGCAGGTCTTCACCACATCAAATGTTGTAAGTTTCCGTTAAAGTACTCCAAAGAAAGTGTTAATTCTTTCAGTCTACTGTATAAAGTTTAAATTTTCTAATTTAGTTTTTTTAAGTGTAAGAGTCCATTAAGGGACATAGAGAGTGTAAGGGTATCCACCAGGGGACAGATATAATGTAAAAGTATCCACCAGGGGACACATTAAGTATAAGAGTATCCACCAGGGGACACATTAAGTGTAAGAGTATCCACCAGGGGACACATTAAGTGTAAGAGTATCCACCAGGGGACACATTAAGTGTAAGAGTATCCACCAGGGGACAGATAGTTTATAAGAGTATCCGTGTGTGTGTGTGTGTGTGTGTGTGTGCGTGCGTGCGTGCGTGCGTGCGTGCGTGTGTGTGTGTGTGCGTGCATGTACATGAGTATGTGTGCGTGTGTGTCATGTGGGTGTCTATGTGTATATCAGTGTTACACATTTTTCAAGTATAATACTACTGAAAAATAAACACATGTTTTTTACAGAAAAACACATGAAAACAGTTTAAAGAAATTCTAAAAACAAACTATTTAGTAGTCTTATAAAACATTGATCAGCTAAATAACAGTTATTAACAATATCCCAACTTTACCAGTGAGTATTGACGCTGGAAAAATCGTTCATTAGCCGTGGGAATTATAGGAACATATCTGGAGTAGCCCCAGCTGTTACAGACAGAGATAAATGAACTAGCCACTGTTCAAGCCTCCTCGCCCTAACACTTATGGTGGCACCATGTTTCACCTTCATGCACGCACATAAATATAATATAATGGGGTCCCCTGGTAGCTATTGGAGGTTGGCTGAGACATCAACTTAAGGGTGTTGTGCTCTGTACATCTAGGAAACCACAATGACACCTGAAATGTAAATATATTCCAGGGCGATATATCTTCACATTTCTAATACACAAAACATCCAAGATATACCATTACGTACAACAATATTTAACCAAATTCAACCTAGTTATAATATTACTAGGCATCTTAGGATACAATTACTTTTTTGTGTAAATTGCCTGAGAAAAATGTGGATAGATCAGGTAACAGTGGTTTATTACCTCTACACAGGTGCATTAAATGATGTGTTAACTTAGTGGCACTGTAAATGTATCTCCTTCCCAGAACCAATGTCCATTTGTTTGTTTTTATCTTCATTCACTTCCTTTGACCAAAGTGCCCTGATTACCGAGGTGACCCTATTACCAAGACTGATTTCCTATATTGTACTTGATTTACAACTGTATGGAACAAATCTGGGACTATACTGGGGTGACCTGAACTAGAAGGTGGCTGTCATTCCAAGGTGACTGTGAATAAAGCTACAACTATACACATTTTTTTCAATGAACAAATTACGTGGCCAGCCATTTTCCAGGGGGCAGCACAGGGCATTTCATTCCTCCATAGTTGTTATTTCGTAGCTATTATCACTACACCAGACTCTGCTAACACTGGATATTGTAGTCTAGAGATGGGATTTCAGGGGGTGATGGGAACACTCCCGCAAATCCAGTTTTTGGTTGAGTCAGGGAAGAAAAATGTCTCAGAGCTCCCCATGGAAAAGGTGCGTCATTGAGCTTGAGTCACACTAACACACTAGAGTACCTCCATCAACACGGCTTCTGCCAAGTGTGTGTTGTCTCACACACTCTTAGGTTTCTTTTGGCTGTACTACACAGAGGCGCCCGGCCACCGCCAGAAACATCGACCGATTCCCCGCAGGCAGCCAGAAGTGATCGCTGTTTATTTGTGATTTCATTTTTTCTACCCAGATCAATGATCTGTGTTAACACACTATGAAGAATCCACACATCTGGCCCAGTGGCTGGGTCACCTGTCAGGGGAGTGCACAGGTGTCACATGAATCTATATTCTGTCTAAGCAGGCCTTGGTTGATCTACGGTGTCTCCGACAAATGTCAGTTCTATTCCTGGTGACTGTTTTAAGCCAGTTAGCTCATAAGCTCATCATTACACAGAAGTTGTCATTATTTTATAGACTTTTTAAATTATGCAAAATGCTGTTGACAACAGCATTTTGCGTAATTTAAAAAGAACACCATTTTAACGACACATCAGTGAATGCCCCAGGGCCAGCAGCATGTTCGCAGTTTACAGCACATATAAAATAACTGGGATTCATTGCCAAGGAGTGAAAATAGTATTAAAGAGCAAACTCATTCAAGATTATGATCTTCCGAATGCAAAGAGCAAACTCATTCAAGATTATGATCTTCCGAATGCAAAAGAGCAAACTCATTCAAGATTATGATCTTCCGAATGCAAAGAGCAAACTCATTCAAGACTATGATCTTCCGAATGCAAAGAGCAAACTCATTCAAGATTATGATCTTCCGAATGCAAAAGAGCAAACTCATTCAAGATTATGATCTTCCGAATGCAAAAGAGCAAACTCATTCAAGATTATGATCTTCCGAATGCAAAGAGCAAACTCATTCAAGACTATGATCTTCCGAATGCAAAGAGCAAACTCATTCAAGATTAAGATCTTCCGAATGCCTCATTCCCCGTAAGCTTGGGCACTGGTCAAGTAGGAATGGTATTGGGGCTGTACAAAGTCCTACATTTACCCCTTTGTACCACCAGGCATATATATGCTGCTGAATGATGTGAGTAAATTGTAGTTTTAAAAAGGAAAAAACCCAATCATTTGGGCCAGTGCATCAAAAAGTACTGCCTGTGCTCTTAGTATCAAGTCAGAAATGCTACATTTGAGACGGGTGTGAAAAGCCCATGATCACTAAACTGGAATCACGCACTGTTATGTTGACCACATACAATGACAACTGGCTGATTAGTGCAATATCCTCGCCTGCGTTATCACACACAATAACATCCAACACAGTTGCATGACCAATTAAGCAGTGTTCTCAATAAAATAGCCACCTGGGCTCAGTGTAGTATAAAGAACTGCTACACCTGTGAAAACAGCACAATGGAAACTTTATGTGGTCGTTTTAGAGAGGTGAAAGTAAGAGGATTTCTTTGGCATATAACTCTGCTAACACTGAAGCTGGACTCTAGGAAAATCCATCATTAAAGAGGATCTGTTGTTAAATATATCGCTGTTTTAAAACGATAAACCCCAATGCAGTATTAATGGGGGATACTATTTCTGCGACACACCGGCAAAAGTGTAATGGTGGTTTCTCCTGGTGCAGAAATGTTTCAAAATACATAACAAATATATAAAACATAATCCAGCATAAGCTGCCACTATGAATCTATGATTATTACAAAACATTGTAATACAAGCCATTGCCACTTACGAATGGAACAAACGGATCTGAAAATTGACCCAGAACAGGCAGCTATAGGTTATTTTTGTAGATTCTTGGCCAGGGCCAAGATAGCTTCCCACGTCAAATGTACGTCAGCACAACACATGGCGAATGGGGACGCGATAGAGCTCAGGCTCATAGGAACAGTTATGACAAGAGCATAATTTATGTTGGTTCTCTATCAGACCCCATTGGTTGGTTGCAACCTGCAAATTGGTGCACGTTTCACGAACTTCAGACCACAAGGCTGAAAGAAAACAGCTACAAGGATCATTTAACACGACTGATTGCACAAACAAGATTTTATGATCAGCTAAAAAAATGATTCAGTGGCAGTTTGCATCAAGCAACAGAATTGAAATGAACCTTCTCAAACTACTTTTTGTGTTTTTTTTATTTATTTTTACAGTATTTTGGCAATCACAAAATACCTGTGCCATTTGAACGAGGTAACTATTAAATTACTAAATGCTCTCTTATTTTCTGGAGTAAAAGTAAAAAAGGTACATTTTTATATAGCGTAGTATCCAGTCCGTAGGACTGCTCAAAGCGCTTTTACACTTTACTTCCCTGACAGACCTGTTCAATCAAATACCATCTCAACTTCTGTGGGAAGCATCCAGCCACATGCTACAATTAATGTGCGAAAGGCTGCTCATCCACCACTGTCTATAGCCAGGTACTCATTCATACAGCTGAGTGAACTGGAGCTATGTAGAGTGAAAAAACTTGCCCAAGGTTTTAACACTGCAACACAGGATTTGAACCCGGGTTCTCTTAGTCGAGAGTCCGAAGCTCTACCCCTGAGCCACTGCGTTCTACAGTATTTCTCAATTTTATGCGCTCTGGAGCACTTATTAAAACCTGTGCAACTTGTCTTCGCAAATTAAATTATGTTCAACTGGAGAATACCAGTGGCACATTTAATATTTAATGATTAACAAATTATAGAACAAACCTAGAGTCTGTCCGTTTTGCCTGCATAACATTTTACGTGATTTTAGGCTGAATTTGACAAAACTGATCAGCTGGGGCCTCTGTACAAATACCTGTAGAAAAGTACCTGGTTTGTTGCACACTCCTCCATGATTGATCACTATTCTAAACACATCATTTTCTAAATGGAAGTTAGTCATTAGAAGGCCCCAACCACACAGATAACAGTAACACTCACCTGTAATTCAGAGAAAATGAGGCTGTCTCCCTAAAGTATAGCAATTTAAATAAACTCTAGTTATGTGAATAGCTGAATCCCAGAGATTGTTAGGGGGTAAGTTGTTCTTGTACCTGGAGAAGGGTTAACATAGCACTGTCACCAGTGGAAGAAGGTTAAACCACAATACATCATGGCATGTATGCAGGGAGGGTATTGCAGACTTAGTCACACCAAGAAACATTATTATAAACACTGACTCGGGCTTTAAACATGTGTTAACCTATCAGACATGTCAAGCGTGTGGTCACGCATGTTCTACAAGGCGTAGACAAACTTATCCCGCGCTCACATACACAGATTTACAAAAACGCCACTTGGAGAAAACAGCCAGATTAACTCGCCTCATTGCTTAACAATAGCAATGTACATATTTTTTCCTGGCCTAGAACGGATATAGATGCGAGCACACTGTTTGCGTGGCATAATCTGTATTCCGCTTGTAAAACCACGCGGGATAATTCACAAGTTGTGAATGCCACTACACGCCCAGGCGGTCCCACTGGCTTACAAGGGCACTGAGCTCCGAGACCAACACCTGATACAGAGGGGTTGCCATGGCAACGGTAGTGATAAAATACAATCACACAGTGGGGAAGATGGAGAAGACAGAAGGGGGAAAGGTGAACCCTTTACGGGACGCAGATATGAGAGCAACGGGAGGGTTTAGGCAGAATCTCCAACCCGATAAACGTAGACGCTGTGTTTCAAGATTGCCAGAGGTTTCTGTCAAAAAATAAAATGGGGAGATAATTGTGTTTTTTCATTTGTGACCATAGTGTTTGTGTAGGGCACATTTTTGTAGCTGAAATGGGTGTTTTTAATAAATAATAATTGGAGCCATGGCTGGTTTAGAACAACATAAACGATGGTGTTTGGTGGTGGTGTGTGTGCGTGTGCATGCGTGTGTGTATAAGCATGTGTATGTCTCCGACTATCCATGTCAGTGTGTCAGAGTGTCTGTGTGTGTCTGTGTGTGTGTATGTGTGTGTATGTGTCTGTGTGTGTCTGTGTGTGTGTATGTGTGTGTGTATGTGTGTGTCTGTGTGTGTGTGTGTGTGTCTGTGTGTGTGTGTGTGTGTGTGTGTGTGTGTGTGTGTGTGTGTGTGTGTGTGTGTGTGTGTGTGTTTGTGTGTATATGTGTGTGTGTGTGTGTGTGTGTGTGTGTGTGTGTGTGTGTGTGTGTGTGTGTGTGTGTGTGTGTGTGTGTGTGTGTGTGTCTGCATGTCAGTGTGTCAGAGTTTGTATATGTGTGTGTATGAACATGTGTATGTATGTGTGTAATGTGTAAGTATGTATCTGTGTGTCAGAGTTTGTATATGTGTGTGTATGAACATATCATGTGTATGTGTGTGTTTAAGCATGTGTCTGTTTGTCAGAGTTTGTATATGTATATGTATAAACATATGTATTTGTCTGTGTGTCTGTGTAGGTATGTGTGCTTGTGTGCTAGTGTACACATGAAACTGGGATGAAAGTATGACTGAAATATGTCCAAACTGCCACTGGTAGACAGCAATGGCTGCCCTACATCACCAGCTAGAGAGATGTGTTTACAGCCAGTAGCAATCAGCCTGCCATCTGGCACTGGACTAAAACTAACAAAGTATTTGTGGTCTCCATGCTCTTCCAAACAGTGGAGCTTCTGTGAAAATAGAAATCTCACAACATTCTAATGTTGTACAAATCCAATCTGTCATGTTTAAAAACATCTAAGTATCAATAGAATCTCAATTACACACAATTAAAGAAATCCTGCTGCCAAGCATCACTTTCAAGAAGTCCAACATTAGTACTACAAAATCTACATCGAGAAGATCGTCTAAGATGAAAAAGTAAATGTGAGAAAATGTTGAAATGTTAAATTGGTATAAGTGGGACTGGAGTGAACATCGACTATCAAGAATATTGTTAGACTACAGGTACGGGGGGGGGGGGGTATACGCCCTAGAGAAAAAGGAGCACTTGATTATGGCCAGCGATAAAAATCAACAATTTTCATCTGAATGTGAAGAACTGAGTAGGCGCACTAAATATAAGATGTGGAAAATTAAACTGTGGCAACTGGCTGAGTATGGCAGATGTGTGTGACGAACTGATGTGAGGTAAGTAATGCACGATGATTAACAGGAGAATGGACTGAAGTCACACATAAATACCTCCTTCCAGGTGTCAGAGGGAGATTCACATAAACATGCAATAATGCATGCTCCCTGTGCTGGCCTTGACATACGTCATGTTAATTAAATGTGTTGCAGCTGTGACACCGTGTTTAGCAGGCACAACACGCGTGTTAACACACTACACATCCAAAACACATGCATACATCTAATCTAATAACTAGCTTAGTATCATTCACATTTTGAAATCCCATACTAAAAAGAAATGACTGATCTGTTATTTTACCAAGCCACCCATTATTCTTAGGAGGAAAACTTTCACATACACACATAAGTAACTGTATGCATCGGTCATGATTAGACTATGGATGATAACATACAAAATAGCGTGAATTAAATTGCCGAAGTCTCAAAATGGACGTACACAGTCTCAAATCTGAGTCTTTATTTTACAACTACATCTCTTTTTTTAAGGTAATCTGTATATTCCTGTTTCATTGCTAGAGATATGACATAGACAAATACTGTTATTTATTATATATATATATATATATATATATATATATATATATATATTATATATTATATATTATATTATATTATATTATATTATATTATATTATATTATATTATATTATATTATATTATATTATATTATATTATATTATATTATATTATATTATATTATATTATATACAAGATACAAATAAGCTCATGGACAAAGCCTAAGGCCACACACAGCATGTCCTTGTGTCTGTCCATCCTTGGCAGTGTCCAGAGACTCACAGTGACCACAACATTGACTGTCTATTAACACCTGTGGGAAACCATACTTATTTATCTATACTCATTGTTTTTTACTCAAGTTAACCAGGAATGTATTTGTGATGGAGGTGAGACATAGAGGTCACACTGAGGTCATGTGGAGGTCATATATAAGTCACACATGTCCTTGAACCAGTTGTGGTATTGGTACACATAGTCAGATGATTGGAAACGAATACTCCCAAATCAAATGCAGCACATTTCGATGGTTCAAAAAGGAAAAGTGCGTCTTAACGTTTAGTTAATATCTGTGACATTCCTTGGGCAAGTTTTTCCACTCTGCATTGCTCCAGTTCACTCAGCTGTATAAATGAGTTCCTGGCTATAGACAGTGGTGGATATGTATACGAGCAGCCTTCGCGCATTAATTGTAGCATATGGCTGGATGCTTCCCAGAGAAGCCGAGATGGTGTCTGAGTGAACAGGTCTGTCAGGGAAATAACGTGTAAAGGGCTTTGAGCAATCCTGATACTACGCTATAAAGTACTTACCTTTTTTGACCGGGTGTCATGGCAGATTGGGATCGGAGCAGATAGTCTCAATAACAAATATTTTGGTAAGTTCATATATGAATATAATCGCTGAGTCCTTGGATTTGTCCCCAGCATTTACACTTCATGTGGCAGACTTGTTCAATCGAACACCAAAGATCTCAATTTCTTTGGAAAGCTTTCAGGCATGCTGTAAGTGCTACACAAAGACTACTTATATGCATACATCTACTGTCCTTAAGAAGTTATATAGGTCAAGAATTCACAAAACACATAAATCGAAAGGAAAAATCCATAAATAACACTAACTCTCGATTACAATAGAATCAACAGCATGGTGTATACATTGTAATGGAAAGTTACTGGGACACAAGAACAGGTTTTAGACACAACTCCAGCTGATGTAAGACCACAATAAGGTGTTCATCTGCCATTACTCGACCATTTAGAAACAGCATTATGCAGGTTGTCTGAATTTCTGTGAGCACATATGTAGAGTGGAGTGATTAGAAATGATGTTTTTATGCAGTGTGGCACCAGAGCTGTCAAATTATGACAGCTGTCAGTCAGAGCATTTCTGCGTATTAATACAGTTGTCATTTTGCTCGGTGATGTAATCAGGGACAATCCGTGGGTGGTTTAAGCAGAAATGGAGGAGTGTAAGGTTGGAAAGAAGTTTGTGGGAGCCTGAGGTATGACAATTTCATGAATTTGTCACAGAACTTCTGTCCATGGAGGGTAAATATGCTGTAAAATTGTCAATAACAGATCTCTTCAAGCTTAATAGGAAATGAAGGAAACATTATAATGGTTGCCTTTGGAAAATGCAAATGTGGTCTGACTCCAGCTACAGCTACAAGGTTGAACCTATTAATACTACTGGGCCGAGGCTGCCAGTACATCACATCTGATCCTCCTCCGTATCTGAACAATCGATGCAACTGTCGCGGCACTTCAGATCTTGTCGTAGCTGTATGAGTTAGATAGCCCTGACTTATGGTGTGATAATTCTAATGAAGTAATTATTTCTCCAATATTCCGTCGCATGGACACCTGCATATGCATTGATCTGTTCCCGTGGTTCTGCTTTCAGGACCACTGCTCTCCGCTGGCTCTATAGATCATTCTCTCCACGGCGCTGTTTATTTCAGCTACCTAAAAGCCTACCTTGCATGTAGGGTACAGTCATGAGTCATGGTACAATAGGGTAAATTAATTGTATACACTATTTGGTTTAGATTGTAGAGTGCAGTGGCTCAGTCAAGGGTAGAGCTTCGGACAATTGACTACAAGAACCCGGGTTCGAATCCTGTGCTGCGGTGTTAAAACCTTGGGCAAGTTTTTTCATTCTACATTGCTCCAGTTCACTAAGCTGTATAAATGAGTACCTGGCTGTAGACAGTGGTGGATATGTGTACGAGCAGCCTTTGTGCATAAATTGTAGCATATGGCTGGATGCTTCCCAGAGTCTGAGTGAACAGGTCTGTCAGGGAAGTAAAGTGTAAAGCGCTTTGAACGGTCCTGAGGGCTGGATACTGCGCTATGAAAGAACTTGCCTTTTTATAAACTAAGCCATGGGTCAACCGAATGAAACAGCAGAAAACACTGTAGGTACAGCTATTGTACACTCATTTGTTTAATTTTAAGATTTGTTATTTTAGTTTACGCTATTAAATTATCATTCAGTGAGTTCATGTGATAATATAACAATATACACACACTGTTAGTTATTCAGAAGAAACAGTCAAAGTCTGAATATGTTATATTTATAGACAATTACAAATGTGTAGTTGTGTACATGCATTTTTATATATTAACGTGTGTTCATGTATGCACATGATGAACATACATTGGTTATTATTTGGTTGTTGTATGCGCAACATTGGACATAATAAAATTATATATTATACATCTAGTTGCATCCAATTATCATTACAGCATTTTCAGTATGTGTTTCTAAATTCTATATAGTTTTTTTGGGGGGGGCTATTTTTTTTTTAAATTATTGCGAATGTGTGTTAGCCATGATTATCATCATATACATAATTACGAAATTTTCAAGAATGCGTAAAATATTATAAAGAAACGACAAACTTTTACAATAACTGTACCGTGCCATATTATCATTGGATCCACTCAAACAACCCAATACTTCCCTACATTAACTCGGGGAAGCATTCAGCCATGCTGCCAGTACTAGACAACAATTTATTTCTCTTGCACATATATCCCATCAGTGACCACACCCTACACACAGTGAAGTACAACCCAACACTTCCCTACACTAACTCGGGGAAGCATTCAGCCATGCTGCCTGTACTACACAAAATTGATCTCTTGCACACATCCACCATCACAGTGACCACACCATGGTGCCTAAACACGGTGAATTGAACACACGCCTGTAGACGGCACTTACACACCTGTATTGAATGCAACCAACAACTCGCTTGCCTGACAAGATTACATCAGGCGGCAGAGGTTAAGCGCCAATGAACAAGTCTGCCTTCTGCCCCCGTGCCCGGCCGGCATCGGACCAGGGAATAATCAATACAACCTGTTCGGCATGACAATGATACTTTCAAACAGTCCCGTACACCGCCCACTGTATAATTGATTTTTTACCCAATCGATACTTCATTTACCAATGTCCTTATGGTGTATTTCTAAGTCGATTTGTCAGCAGGATCAGGTGAATGACAGCTAACGCCACGTAAATGTCTCATTGAATGGCGTGGAATGCAAATGCGAAATGCAGCTGTTTGTTTAAAAAGTAGATCTAACTAAACCAGTATATAGAAGTACTGGGCCGGTCTCACAGTATCGACCATGATTGCATTGTTTCCAATATAGAGTGAAACAAAAAATATTATTCTTTATTATCTTATAAAGTCACTGTATAAAATAAATCTTATGGCAATAGATAATAAAATTCAAACCTAAAAATGTATATAGCATCTGATAATGCATATGTATTAATTAGGTCTGGGTATTGCAGTATAAGACTTTACCTTTAATTGTTTACTTTATAGATCTATTATGTGCATTATTTATGGGATTGTGGTTGAGTGTATAACTACAATACTCTATACCATATGCATACGTATATATGGATCTAGATGCAATTTTGTTAATACAATTATATTCATGTTAACACACATGTACTGTAAATAATATTGGCAATGCCTCCCAAACAATTTCTAATTTGAATTACCATTTTTTAATTCTTATATTGTCCTGTAATTTCCTATACATTGTTATCCTCTGTGAAATAAAGCTCAGAACACTGTAGTGTATATCAGTAGAATATATACCTCATTGCACAGAGCACTACAAAACTACATTGTGCCCCAAATCCTCTCTCTCACTTGACATACCTTGAAGCTATAATGGGAAACTGTGCCAATCGACATTGATCACAGATATGATGTCTGACAGCAAAAGTGCATTAATTATTCAAACCAGCATCTCTTACCGAATCTACACACGCCCACTCAGGTTTGCAGAGTAAACACACGTTTGTGGCCATCAGACATTTATTCATCTACCGGTACATTGCAATCCACAATAAAAGGAGTTTTAAATATTCATGAGTGAATCTGTCTTCATCTATAGTGGTCGTTCGTTCACACAAATGCAGCTAGATTTCCCTTTGGACTAGTTAGTACAATTAGTGCATTCAAAATGTCACTGGTAAGGTCGAAAGGTAAACAGCTCCGGGAATCCTTTCTAGTGAGTGTGGCTTTGCTAAGGGAAACGAGGGAGTCAAATTCAAAATGAATGTGTATTACCAGGTAGTATGTGCATAAAGAAGATCTTATAAACATCAGTGAGAAATATGGCTCATAACAGGGAACCATCCATTAACACAATGAAGTAAAACAAATATTACTAACCACAATCTGCTGTTATATTTAAGGAGCTATTTGAGATATAAAAAGCCATTGCCATATCACAGGGGAAACTGTTTCTATGACACATCAGTGAAAGTCTCAGCAGTGCTTTCTGGTGTTGACAGTTTTCAAGTATATACAAGATCGGTGTTTAGGAGCAAAATTGATTTTAAACAGCAAAATCATGCATACTAGTTTCCCAGAGAAAGTGAAATGGACTCCTGACTTCATATTTTGACAAAATGACAAGTCTATATTTTACTTCGATAAACTTGATTGAATTAAAATAAACATTTATTTTAATGAAAATAATTTTTTTCTTATCTTCATTTATCAAAACGTTGCATAGTTCAGTTGGTTGATACTAAATATGTTTGGTGACAAATTAAAAAAACTACTTAAATCTGTACATTACCACATTTGAAAATACACAGTAAAATGTACATACAGAAAATAAACAGAATTACATGTGAACTGTGTCATTTTTTCTCTTCTGTACAACCTCTAAAATCTGAAAAAAACATTAATGACTGGATGTTTTTTCTTAAGTGCATGTTTGAACTGATTTATAACCATCTCATGGGACCAGAGAATAATCAATCAGGTGTAATTGCTAGAAAATGTCAGAGAGAGTGAATCCTCCAGCAGTGTTCCGTCTGGCCCCAGGGGTCAGGGGTCACAGGGGTCATCTAACAACACAGACTGAACTTGTATCAAATGTGCAGCTGTGTGTCTATACTACACCTGGCTAGGTGGGCTCATTAAGAGAGATGGGGCTCATTAAGTCTACATCTGGGTTATTATGTACAAAGCAGCTTCTTGTGCTGCACTGAAAGTGAAAAGGAAGGTCAGACAAATATTGCACGATCCCACCCATCCTCTGAATGACACTTCCAGAAACTTCCGTCAGGGAGACGTCTAAACGTTTCACTAGCTAAAAAAGAACCTATTCAAGAAATAATTTACACCCTCTGCCATTTTAATTTTGAATGCTAAATTTTAATGTACTGTATATCGGTACTTCTTTTATTCCATACGCTGATTGTACTGCTTTATCTAATCTTATTTATTTACCAATTTTTGTAAATATTATTAATGTCATCACATTGTCTATTATCAAAGAACCTTTTAAGGAACATTACTTGCTTATTTATTTAATAATTAGTGTACTTATTTATATACTTAATTTATTTACTTTACCAATTTTAATGTTGATTAGTATTATTACAATTTTAATGTGTCTTATTAACCGTATAATACGGTTAATATGGTATATATTATGGCTCACTGATCTTATTACTGTCATTTACTGTGTAACTGAAGAACAATTTCCGTTTTTAATGTGATGTTTTAAATGGACAATAAAGTCTTTTGAATATTGAATCTTTTGAATCTTTACTGCTGACTTAGGACTAAATGGATGGGTGGAGCGCAGTGGCACAGTTAGTGGGGGATCTGAGTCTCAGTGGCAAGACACCAGGTTTGAATCCTGTGTTATCACGTGTCAAATATAAGTGAAGTTCATTCACTCTATACTGTGCTTGGCTGTACGAATGAGTCATATGGGTGGATAGGAACATATTCAATAGCTTTGTGTGTTAATTGTGACATGGCTGAATGCTTCCCAGACAAGTTGTGATGGCACTGATTGAACACGTCTGCCCAGGGAACAAAGTTAACACATTCTGAGCAGTCGTTAGGTCGGTGAAGACTGGCTACTGTGGTATATAATTATAAGAACTTACCCTTCATCTACTTACTGTGGGTTAATAAAACACATCTATTTTAGTTATATTTTATCGTGATCCCAGTCATTCCAAAAAGCTCCTTAACCCTTTGGCAAGTACATCATTTCATGATACACCTTCTGGGTCTTTGCTGCAGATAGGCAAAATCACTAAAACATGGAAAGCACTTTGCTGTACTGTACACTTTGTTTTCTAATACACACCTGTATATAAAAGTTGTGCTCATCTAAAGGTAACTAAATGCTGGAGAAAATAAATATACTAATTAACTTTTTAATTAAATGTGTGAAACATGACAAACCTGTCTTGGTGTGTTTCCACAAAATCCTATGAATAAATCCACAAACTGTTTGTCAGTTGAAATTTTCAAGCAAAGCTCATTCCATTAATGGTACAAAGCCATATGAAATATATCCCTAACACGTAGCAGACCTACAGATTAACGAATCCAGTGACAGAGTGTCCGGAGAAGATACCACCTCTAAGTGCCGGGAAAGGAAAAAAGACTTAGGACATACATTTGATATATCTGAATAAATTAGTTCATGACCTCATATAGCTTGTATGTACGTGGTAGTTAGTCAAACATGTGTTCAATAAACCATTGGCTGCCTCTCTTTACAGATATCCAAATATCTATGGCAGCAATTACCGCAGCATTGATGTTATCACTCCATGATTTTGTGTTTGTTATTAAAGAGCTCACTGCTCTTTCATTCCTCTCAATACATTACATAATACATTACATATTAGTTAATATATTAGCTGTACTTTAGCTCCATTTCTCAGCTGCACTGACTATTGCAATCAAGCAGAAGGACATTCATCTAATGACAAAAAAGACCCCGGTGCTTGAACCGAATGACGAATTATTTTTTTATCCCATCTCTTTGAAGAGAGGCAGATTAGTTCTATCACCGGTGAAAGCATTCTCAAATCAACAGTGATTCCTGCCTGCTGCAATAACATTGATACCCTATTTATATCACCGATGGCAACCAGTCTGGCCCCTTACATCACCGAGAATGCAAACAGTTGTTAGTTTGTTGAGGAAGCATTGATTTGCTGATATACATTTAACTAAACAATTTAATGTTGCGGTCTCAAATGTACGTATTCAGAGTGTTGGAAATGTGACAGACTGAGTTGCAATAGTCAACAAAACAGATATTCCACGCAGATGGAAGTGGATTTCAGCAAAGCTGTGTGTTTTCAAGCAACGGTAATTTAATAATTGTTAAGTGGCTGATTACTCAGAGCCATTATGATAGTTAGTGTCCATTTTATTCACATATTGACTCTAAAACAAAACATGGGAAAACAATTGAATTTAAATGAGTTGCTCATGGTGTCTGTCAATGGCTCAGGGGCAAAGCTTCGGACTCTCAACTACGAGAACCCGGGTTCAAACCCTGTGCTGCGGTCTTGGGCAAGTTTTTTTCACTCTTAATTGCTCCAGTTCGTTGAGCTGTATAAATGAGTACCTGGCCATAGACAATGGTGGATATGTGTACAAGCAGCCTACGTGCATTAATTGTAGCATATGGCTGGATGATTCCCAGAGAAGCCGAGATGGTGTCTGAGTGAACAGGTCTGTCAGGGAAGTAAAGTGTAAAGCGCTTTGAACCGTCCTGAGGACTGGATACTGCGCTATATATGAACTTGCCTTTACTTATCCCTTCCCATGAAGCCTTGACTTCGGAGAGGAGAGGGCTAACATTTCTGGCATACCGGGAAGAGGGGAAACAGCCTGACTAGTGACAGACAGGGACAGAGACATGTCACTGAGGCTGCCAGTGAGTAGACTGGCCAGATAACTGCTCACCCAGTCACCCACACACCCAGCTGCTGTACCAACTACACTATAGGCAAGGCCAGGGTCAGGCTCATTATCACATGTCTAAGCTGCCCTTAGACTTGAAGGAATCATGTCTGTATGTTTCATGGTAATTACTAAAATATTTTATGACTACAACAAATATATGTTGATGATGGTACACTGCCCCAAAATTGTCCCTACCATTTTAAATATCCTTTATCCTATTATCTTTTTTCCATTTTATGTATCTGATAATCTTAAATTCTTTATTAATTTATATATTTATATATTTAAAAAAGATATTTGTGTTAATGTGTTTTATTAAAAAAAATCCTTCATGTATATATTATACAGCATTTATATTATTATGTATGAAAGGCACAGTCTTAGAAATTAATGTATACTAAAACTGTTACCTACTAACTGTCTATACTATATTAATACATCTTTCAAGATTGATCTTTCAATCAAACATATATTGATGAACTAATCCTTGATCTTTAAACAACTAAGTTCTCCACTTTTAAAAATGTAATATATATATATATATATATATATATATATATATATATATATATATATATATATATATATATATATATATTATGTTATTAACTATTAATATAGTGGTAACTGGTAAACTTGTGTTTGTATTCTACACTTGTAGTGTTGTACTAGCTACTAGCTACATGTGGGTGTTGTAACCTAATTTCAATACACTCCACTATACACTACACCAGACCTGCACCTCAAGTGTCAATAAACTGACTGCCCATTTAGTCACAATGTCAACACCGATCAATGTCACAGACTTGATAGAGCAGTACTGTAAACAGTGGGGTTGGTGTTACTGCTGCAAGGTTTTGTAACTAATAGTTTTTATCAAGTCACACCAGGTTTTTTCAAAGCTTCTGCAATCACAAAAATGCTTCAGTATTTTGACGAGACGAAAAGTTCAATGCCTGGTCTGGGGTCCATGTCAGTAACATTTTTGAGAGCTCTTAAGCCAAAATTGTGCCCTTTAAAAATATTCTTGAATACCTGAAAGCTGCCAACATCAATGAGACATTGTCACTGGTGTGTCATGGAAATAGTGTCCTCGGTAATAAGGCAGGCGATATTTGTATTCTGAAAAAAAACTTGATAAATGAATAATTCTTGAGCGTTCTGTATCTCGTAGTGAAGTGGCCCTCTGGTGTATAATTCAGCATAGAAACGAGCATAATTATCCATGGGACGTGTGTGAGACATAATGTATACTGCATTTGCATAATGCAACAATGCATTTGTGCAGCAATGACACGTAGGAACATGCGAGTTAGTAGTTAGTAGTTGGTACATCTTCCTGGCATAAGTTGTCCCAAATTCAACACCGGGATGGGGCAGGGTTAATATTTGGTGTAAAACCTGGCTCTTAACATTGGGCACTGTGTATCTTGTGCCACATGGAGACTGATCAGTTGATTGAGACGTGTGTGTGTGTGTGTGTGTGTGTGTGTGTGTGTGTGTGTGTGTGTGTGCGCGTGTGCGTGCGTGCATGTATGCGTGTGCATGTATATATCTACATATCTGTATAAACTGATGTGTGTATGTGTGGCTTGTGTACACGTGTTGTATGTGCGTGCGTGTGTGTGTGTGCAGTTCTGTCTACATGTGTATGTGTACATGCATGCTTCTTTACACTGAACAATTTTATCCCCAATAAAATTCACTAACCGATCCAATTATCAATAAATCTCTAGTTTTCAAGAACACCAATAAACCCTAGTGACATGTTAATGTATACTATATTTTATGATTTTAATAGGTTTAAAATCTTACAAAACAGTTTTTTTAAATCAATATTTATTTATTGTATTAATTTTTTAAGATTTATTTTAAATCAATACTTATTTCTGTATTTATTTTATACCTGACCAAACTGTGTAACCTTGTCACCACCGCCAGAACCAGTGTGAATGTGTGGAATATGAGTCCGCGACTGTCTATGTAATTACCGGTTTTTAAGATTTTGTACAGACTACAAGACAATGTTCTCTATATAAACTATACCAAATGTTGTATCTTGTGTTGCTTCCTAAAATGTACCCCACTAAGTGGCAAATGTACCAGGAATCTGTCAAACCCTGTCTTTATTTAACATTCCCACATGAGTCATTGAGAAGCCATCAAGTTGCCCCTCAAGCTGACCACTGTCCATCACTCCTAACAACCAGCAGTCCACTGGTCACTCAGTTACACTGACCATGTCTAGAAATAGTCTCTGCTATCATTTCTCAGTGTCAGTTTCATTTCACACAGGGGCAAAGACCAATGCATTCTACCATTGGCTAAAGATGCACAGATCTGTGTGACTTTTCTGACAATATTTCTTTATCCAGTTTAAATTCACATCAGTTTTGTAGTGTGTGGTGGGTGTGTTTGGTGTGTATGTGTGTGTGTGTGTGTGTGTGTGTGTGTGTGTGTGTGTGTGTGTGTGTGTGTGTATGTGTTGTGTGTGTGTGTGGTGTGTGTGTTTGGTGTGTATGTGTGTTGTGTGTGTGGTGTGTGTGTTTGGTGTGTATGTGTGTGTGTGTGTGTGTGTGTGTGTGTGTGTGTGTGTGTTTGTGTGTGTGTGTGTGTGCGTGTGTCACTTTGCGTGTGTCACTTTGCGTGTGTCACTTTGTGTGTGTATGTAGTACTACTAAGTCCGTATGTATGTACATATAGGTGTACGTGTATGTACCTGGGTATAGTTGAATTGGATAACGTTTTCAGTACAGTAAAGGTAACAAACACAGCTACATTTCCCTCACATAACTTTATAAGGTAACTGCAACAGTTACTGTGATATGCATCATAATGTGTGGTTTTTATGTGAAGAATGAATCTCAACTTTAAAACTCGTTTTTCTCCTTAAGTAATTTCTGAAGGAGCAAATAATTTGTTGTCAATGTGACTGGTTTTCCTAGGCTGCCACCAGCACCATGAGGTGTACTTTACATGGGTAATCAGCTTACTAATTACTGTCTGATTTGTTTTTAGTACTTAATATGTGAGCGAGATATAACAGAATAGTTATGACCACAAGCTAGGTAAACACAGCAATAACTTAGATAATCATCATAAAGTATGTTTTGGAGTGAATATCCTGGATTACTGATCTGATCTTATTAATAATTAAATAAGCTATTAAATAACAATGTACATTGCAGAAACCGTTGTTAATTATTTATTCATTCATTATCTGCTTCTGCACAGTTGATCTTTATCGGTGATTCCTACGTCCAAACATAACACGCTCTATTGTCGATGTCTGATGCAAACGCAAGTTCTACTGCTTGTCATGACCAGTAGCAACTTTGAAATAATATATTTAAAAATATATTTAATTTTTTAAGCTTTCGTTCATTATATATTTCCCATATTGGGGAGGTAGGGAGGGTGGATGGAAGTTCTCAGGTTATTAACTCCAAACAGCCCAATCTTGGGCTAACGCAGGAGTCACTGAGGATGGTCACTGCCAGGGTGCTTGTCGTCCTCAGTGGTTCTTTTACGTCCCAAATTGAGACGGGACCGACATTAACGTGATTCTCCGATTCACGAGGGATACACAGTCCCCAATGTTGAGAGCCAGATTTTTATATCACAACTGCCGGTACCGGGGATCGAACTCGTGCCGCCGGCATCAGAGGCGGGTGTGGTAACCACTACACCACCGCTCTCTGAACAGAAGGAAGGCAGATCATTCATTTAGAAGATGGATAAAGGATGGGATGAAGGAATGTCAAGACCCGAAAGGTTGAAATGGGCTGGTTGAAATGGGAAAAAGAGCAGATGCCCAGAAAGTGGAGGGAAAGGGAGGGAAGGAAGACTGAGACAGGAAGAGTGGGAGAAGAATGGAAAACATCAGCAAAAGATAGAAGGAATTGGAGGCTCTAGATAGAGAATGTTATGTAGCACTTTGAGACAAAAGTGAGGAAAGACAAGAAGGAAATGATGAGAGAAACCACGATAGTTGTCTAGAATATTAATTTCTAATCTACCTTTGTCAGTTGTCATTTACAGCTGAAAATATATCTTTAACCAGTTAGGTGCTGCTATCTGGTCTACCATCAAGTCATCAACTATCCTTCATTGTTACTCATCATTGCCATGGCCACTGTAAGAAAACCAGTTCACTCCACTGGTTGAAGAAAATCAATTCATCCCCGCCCGATTCGACAAAACCAATGAGATTAACTGGTCTGGCTGCTGTGCTCTTGACAGAAGACATTATCTGGTCATCAAACTGCAATTATCAATGAGTCTGCCAGCTAAGTATGTAGAAATTGTCTGAGTGATAATATTCTGTGATCCCTGGATTTAACTAATTCGTAAGTACATGTAGAAGAAATTATCTAATTAATGTCGAATAAAGTGCAATCTTGCCAAATAATTAATAAATCTGGTGGCTGAGCCATGTTCAAAGACAATACGATTGGCTATGAAAGCAACCTGCTGGACCATGATTATTATTGAAGACAATGTGATAGGTTATGAAAACAATATACTGAGTGTTATGACAACACTGTGGTGGACTATGGACAACATGTGAGAGGCCGTGAAGACAACGTGAGGGTCCATGAAGACAATTTGATGAGCCATGAAGACTAGTGTGTTAGCAGTGAAGACACTATTATGTTGGACCATCGTGAAGATAATGTGATTTGTGATAATGTGATAGGCCACACACAATGTGATGAGCCATGAAGACAATGTGTGGGGCCACAAAGACAATGTGATGAGCCATGAAGACAATGTGTCGGGCAACAAAGACAATGTGATGAGCCATGAAGACAATGTGTCGGGCCACAAAGACAATGTGATGAGCCATGAAGACAATGTGTGGGGCCACAAAGACAATGTGATGGGCCATGAAGACAATGTGTGGGGCCACAAAGACAATGTGATGAGCCATGAAGACAATGTGTGGGGCCACAAAAACAATGTGATGGGCCATGAAGACAATACAACAGGCCAATAAAAACAACAGGTCAGTCCATGAAGACAATCAATGTTGTTGACTTGTTTTAGGCCACCGGGTCACCCACTGGGTCATTTATGACAATGTGCAAATGCTTGGAGACAATTCCCTTTGAGCATGAACTGATCCCTTGGGCGGGTTCTGTTTCAATCAGGGATCAGCACAATATTCATTTCCCAAATTACCTGCCTGGCTTGGCCCGCTTGCCCAGAAATCAATCTTGTCCACTGACAGATGTGTCCAGCCCCTGAGCTAAGTCCTAGTGTCCACTTGTGTTAGTTGGCTTCTTCAGGGCATCTCAGACAGAATGAATGACCACTTGCAGATTGATCGAACCTGTTGCATGAGTGATGGCCAATCTACCTGGTGCCTTCGCCCTACCTACATCTGCCTTTAAGTTTGTGATACATGTACAGTTTTGTAAGGCTTAAAACATACTAAAAAAAATTACTAGGGATCACTATTTAGGGTGGTATCAGCATGGGTATCACAAAAAACATTAAAATGGCATTCGAGGACATGTTTATTTCCTGAATTTCATTGCTGTATACCAAATGTGAACAATAGGTAACACGCGTTCTGTCGTCGAAAAAGCATACACCCAAAAATGGATGTTTCAGAATTTTACTCCAAGTCATGAAAATGTCCCAAACAGTTAAATTACCAGCAGCAACAACTGTCAGTAGCTTGTGTGTCACCCACGTGATTGAATCGAAAGCCTCATAACGGCGTATCATGCTTCCAATGAGTCTCTCGATGGCTGCCATCTCAAGATTGTTCCATTACACACATGGTATGATCCGTAGGCCTTAGCAAAGTTTGAGTAGTATATGTGTGGAGCTACAGTACTAACACCAATGCTAACTCAGTTATAGTGCCTTAATTTTAGTTTCTATATAAAAATGTGAAAATTGTGTTAGAATTTGACATATAGAGGCGGACACATTAGTTCATAAAAAATAAACGTATACTGTTAGTGATACACAGCATTATGTTAGGACCCAAGATTATCAGTGCCTCAATGGTGACTTGCCATTCACAGAATCTGCATTACTCTGAGATAAATCACTGTAGCATATAGTGGTGACACCTATCAAGTGGAACAAGTATCGATGCATTTTGATGCTACTGTAAATAACACCATGTCATGTTCACATTGTTGGTGTGGTGGGTGTTATGTAATTTGTGTAGCCATATAAGCTATATATATAGCCCATAATGGCTCACCAAAACAATGACACCGTTTTTTATTTCATTGTAACTGTTAAAGACCACTTTCTCAATAAGTCAACTGAATGAGGTGGTATCACAATGATTTATTTTATCACTGTTATCAATTTGATAATTACCTTATCGTTATTGTTAATACCAAATAAATTGTTGTTAGTAATACCACAATGTCAAGGGAATTGTAGGTGATACACTGAATGTATGGTGCTCAAGATAAAAAGTACTTAGTAATTAAGAGGAAAAGCTTAAACATACACATGCTGCTTGATCAATATGACCTAGTAGGTAAATATTATATTTATAATAATTTATGATAGCAAAATGCTGTAAATATTGGTAAAGTTCATTTAGAGGAACTTAAAAATCATGTGCATACAAAATTGTATCAATATACCATCTCTAATTACTGTAGCCTGATAATTATTGATAAGTAACCATTCCAACACCATAATGGACAGTCAGAAAATAATAATTGATATCTAACATGTGGCAGTGTCACTTGTCCACACTAAGCCCAGGACTGGGCCAGAAGATAAGAACCTATTTTAAGTCTATTTATAGTGAAATGTACATCATCAAAGTTGATGGAAATCCATGATATACTCAGCACTTATTGTATCATCCACTTTTTAGAGGTTTGATAGTTGACAGATGACCAATATGCACTGTGGTTAAGGACATAAAAATAGTAAATATTGCCCCATGTATATGTTATCACTGACCGTACTTAGCCTAGATGGTGGAGGCATGATAACATGCTGCATGCACTTCTATATATCAGGATAAATTCCTACATTGGTCAATGGCCTCTCAGTGAACAAGTTACAAGTTGAGTACACAGTGAGTAACTTTTATTTCACAACACTATGTATGGCGCATAGTTAATAGTTAAACAAAATTAAACGCTATGCAAGAAAAGAAAATAAGATTAATTAGTCAAATGTTGTCTTTATAAAACATATATAGATAATTGAAAAAAACACAGATAACTACTAGATACCAGGTAGTATTTAACATAAACTTTATAGGCTATACGTTATGATTTTAGAAACTTTATATATTTATCTATATATCAGATTACAGTTCACTTTCCAGACAACTTGTGTAATTCTAGTTCACAGAGAAGAATTATTAATTTCTTAGTGTGTTCATTATTGTGACGGAACTGAATGGATGTCAGAATAAACATTAACTAAATAGGTTAATAATTTTAATTGATTTGGTTAAAAGTGCTAAAGTTGCGTCTAGAGATAATCCATCTTTTAAATACACATATCCAGTGAATCGTCATGTCCCATGCGCCATGTATAATGTTTGAGCTTCACATGAACTGTTTTCATAATTCTATAAATATGTAAATTTTTATTAAAAAAATTATGCAAAGTGAAGAAGACAATCCACGTGGCATGCCCCTGGCCACATCTAAGAAAATAATAGTAATTTTTCAAAAGCAAAATTTATCAAATAACATACATAGCAATGCCAAAGTGACTTTTAAAAATAGTAGAAAGCCTGATACAAAATTTGTAAAAAAAAGTAAATATTAAACATGTCTGTCATGTACACTTTCATAAAAAACTAAAATGGTTGTTAAACTTACTTGTAATGCAACTTTAATTTGAACCAAACAACATAAACGAAAGAAACATTGTTCTCAATTTTGGTGGTGTCTTTGTAAGAAAAAACAGTTTACAATCACTGCCAAAACATTTAATGTGTGAACTACAGTGAGCCTTGCATTCTACATATAGAGTAACTTACATGATGAAACTTAACTGCATGAAACACTGAAAGACAGTGGAATAGCAGACATGAAATAGCAGAACAATGAGTAGTTTTTTTACATATTTAGCTATTGTTCCATATCCGACCATCATGCTGATCAATTGAAATGTTCGTGTATTCAGCCTATTCACTACCCAAAGCCAATGAAATATAATCTAAATATCATCACATCATCTGACACACACGTACACTAACAGTTCTGTGTGTAATAAAGCATATGTAATTATAGAACCAGATGTAAATAATACATGCTTATAGTCATGCATTCGTAATGAAACTAAAACGAGTAATATATTTTGTGAGCATGCTACATTTGATGATCAGAAACTTATGTTCCCTATGTTTAAGTGTGTAATTTTTTATAAATTAATAAAATAGTATAAATTCATAATGCAAAAAGAAGGAAAAAGCCTGTAACAGAAATCACCATGTCGCAAAATCTCAAACATGTTGACATATAAATAAAAATGAATTAATAATAGTAGTAAAAAATTGATATAAAAATTCAAAAAGACAAAGGCAACTCTTTGACTTAGTATGGAAAATAAAAAACAATAATGTCTACACTGCCTATATTAGTATATAGTTATAGGTAAACACTGACATTAAAACAAAGTGAAAGTGCAAGGCAACGTCAACCCCCCAACTGTCAAATGTCAATTCAATCACACAGTGACAATGTCAATGTGTCAGGACACATCGGCAAGGCCAAGGGGGTTACCCTTATGCACCCAGCAACGCAAACAAACTTGCGTCATCAATGACTGGGGCCCTGGACCGAGTTGGGCCTGGGGCTTCCCTGACCCTGTGCTATGGCTGGCACGCATCATTGCCACATTGGTCATTGGCATGCCAACATCAATATTATGTACACTGTACAGCAGCAGAGTAGTAAAACCAGCCCGACACGCAAAGAAATGCCACCCTCGGAGTCTGAGACTGAGACTCGGGCAACACCATAAATAGACGAGCTACTCACGGTATGCTTGCGTGCCTGCTCGTTCAGGGCTCGGATCCAGCAGTCGACGAGCTCGGGCGTCTGATCGTAGTGTAAGTAGATCCATGAGACGGCCGCGTTGAGCCACTGACACGTCTCGCCACCGCCCGGGGCTACTGACGTCGACCCGCCATGCGAGCCCCCAGCACGAGCCCCGGCCGGGCCGCCGTCTTGGATGCTCTGACCGCGTCCCTTCGGAACGCCGAAAAATCGCAGATACAAGTTGACGACGCCAACGACTACGAAGGCAACGAGGATCCATCCGAGGAAAAGCATATCCAGAATGTCAACTCGTCGCCAACTGAAATCTTCGTACCACCCGAGAAAGCGGTCCAGCCGTGCCTGCATGTTTTTATAGCTCTCTCCCAGCCTATGCCAGATCAACTGAACGGTTATATCTGCCATGCGGACCAATCAGCACCGAAACGGGCTAAAAATAGGCGCGGATCAGGATTACCACATAAGTCCCGCGTACGTTGCGAGGGCATGTCAATCAGCCGCAAATATATCCGGAACAGCCCGGCCAAGCGTTGCTTCCCGTCCCGTGATTCCTGGTCGCGGCAAACCCCAATGTCAAGGTCACCAACCTCGTTTTGGTTAACGACGTCATATCGACTGGGGAATCCTCGCTAAGGATTAGCGATTACGTCGTCACTTGCGTATTCCACTGCTTGTTTGTGTAATTAGTGATTAAATGACAAGGTGACAATGTTGACAGGTTGAGTGATCACTTGGGGACAACTTAATAAATAATAAAGTAATAATAATTTATTTATTTCGCCCATCGAAATAATTGTTCTCGGGCGCTTTACAATGATTCTTCCTAATTGAGTAAACATAATAAAATAAATAAATAAATCGCTAATACAATACTACTTTGATAAGCTATGCATATATGCTAATAAAGACAACTATGTTCCCTTAAAATACCAACATAAACTAGCACACAACTATAGTGTATTAAAAAAATAGTTTAAATATGTGATAAATAAATAAAATAGTAAATATGTAATAATAAAAATAATAAATAAATAAAAATAAATGGATGAACAGCTAACAAATTAGTTATGATCGTCGATGGTCAAAATAATAATCTGTGAACAGATATGTCTTGAGCGCAACCTTATTGGTTAACACTCGTACATTGGGGCACTGTAAGAGGTAGTTGGTTCCAGGCCCCTGGAGCTGCACAGGAGAAGGATCTTTCACCGATTTTAGTTCGGGAAGTGGGCTATTTAAGAAGTAACTAATCAGAAGAGTGTAGTCTGCGTATCGGGCAATAGGGAGAGAGAGGTGCTGATAAATATGGAGGTGCAAGACCATGGAGGCATTTAAAGGTGAGAAGTAGGGTCTTGAATGTAATGCGACTCTTAACAGTAAAGACAGTGTGGATAATTAACTTGATTATGATGTAGTAAGCCGGAATGAAATCCAGAAAACATCGGCTGGTCATGGATACAAAGCACCGTGCACTGCATGTAGAGCACAGTAGCTCGATCAGGGGTAGAGCTTCAGACTCTCGACTAAGAGGACCCGGGTTCAAATCCTGTGCTGCGGTGTTAAAACCGTGGGCAAATTTTTTGCTATAGACATTGGTGGATATGTGTACAAGCAGCCTTTCGCGCATTAATTGTAGCATATGGCTGGATGCTTCCAGAGAAGTTGATATGGTGTCTGATTGAACAGATCTGTCAGGGAAGTAGTGTTAAGCACTTTGAGTAATCCTGAGGATTGGATACTGCGCTACATAATAATTTATCTTTACTTGTTTTACCCACCTATGATTAGTATGGTTGTATCTGGTGGTGTCAGCTACTTGAAAAAAGGACGAATAATTCATGATTATATATATATACATTAAATATATAAGGGTCTGCGTCAAGGGTAGCACAGCGTATGAAGGTGAAAAAACACAAATCAATGGAAATTATGTTTATCAACAGCAGTCTGACATCAACACACAGTGAACCTTGGATATAATGGATATGCTAATAATAACTTCTCATTCATACCAAACAAATGTTATATCTCAGGATTTTTGCATTTGCAATTCATCCAAATCCACCTAACCATCTCTGTGGGTGTCGAGAAATTCCATTTGATTTATTATACATGATTTATATGAAATGTTATATTTTTATGTCATAAATTCTGCCAATTCGTGCATGACATCAAGCAAACAAGTAAATCATATATATATATATATATATATATATATATATATATATATAGCTATTGCAGTCTGTCTTGTTGTTTACATGATACTCTCCGTGTTCTCCAGAAGCTTACTCTTAGTATAAAGTTGCCTTGCAGATGCAACTGAATTTTCTAAACCATTCAAAACCATCAAATGAAATTGTCTACAATAGATGTGTTCTTGTTGCATACACAAGGTTATGGTTCTTATTGTGTATAATGCAGGTCTTTAATTAGCAGTCCTGCAGACAATTGGTGCATGTATCTGTGGTCACAGATAATTAAAAGTGGTCCGTGTATCTATGGTCGAAGCAAACAAAGTGATCCGTGTATCTATGGTCACAGAGGATTGTTTGGTCCGTGTCACAAATGGTCTTTGTGCTACACTCGCCCCGTGTACTTGTAGAACTTTGTGTAGTCCGAGTAGAGAGACTTAAACACCTCCCTCGTGCCAGCGGTCAGCACAGTATGCAGCAGAGTGACCGCATGTTGGTCACACATGTCCAGCAGCTTGTGTATTGCAGGCAGCAGACTTTTCTGGAAATGCAAATTGGCTGTGTCACGGAACAGTAACTCAAAATAACAAGCACGGGACTATGAAGTTAATTTTCCTAAATTGGTTATGTTGTGTGACATTTATTTGTGGTGATGGAAATGGAAACAAATCAAGACTAGTGTGTTGAATTCATTGTTTGTTTGTGCATAGCTCTTATGTTGCTGCAAAGTGACACCAGACACCAATAGAACACGACCAAACAGAGTGGTCGGTCAGCTCGGATGAAGGTGGATCTGGGGGCCTGGGGTGACCAAGTAGAACCTGGCTGAAGGACGTGGGAGAGGGATGACGGAAGGATGAGTCAAAGGTGAGACGAAGCGGACTGAAATGGGGCATGGAAAGACAGAGAAGAGTATAAGCCAGGGAAGGGAATGTCAGTTGGAGAGAAGGAAGGAGAAATAAAATGGGATTGGGGAAAAGACGAAAGGTGAGGAGCAGGTAGAGACAGTGAGGGGATATATAAAAAACATTTGGCTTAAATCAGATACACCACTATCAGCTGAGAAAGAAGAAACCACTGAAAGAGAAACTTAATGCTCCAGTCACCTATTTGTATGTAAGACAACATGGCTACTGCCACTGTCCAAACATGCGAGTTGTCCCGAGACTCTGTGTTGACACTGGTCTGCTTACCGACTGAAGAAGACAAGACTCTGATATGGACAAATATCAAAGTCATTAACAGACTGGACTCCCACGAAAGGAAAATCATATTTTATCAAACTAATGAGACAGCACAACCTTGCCCACATTGTTCACATTTGTGACGTGTTGCCTTACCTTGGTAGCTGGGAGCAAGGTGACCTTCTGCAGCTCGCTGACGTAGTCTGCTACGAGATAGCAGGCGACCTTCGCAAACTCGACCTTGTGTGTAGACATCAGTGTGAACAGCCTGCAAATAAACGCTTCTTGTACAAATCACTATAGAAAATACTATAGAAAAATGGTGTACAAACAGTTGCACAAGTGCATAGCCACCCAGGAATGTGATTGTTGTTTTTAAATCGCTAATTGGTAGATCAGAGGAAGAGGGTCCAAAGAAGCGAACAACCACAGAACAAGGTAAACTTAATGGACCTTGTCCCCGCTGAGGAGATGCAGTTACATTACTCCAGTGATAGCTTATTCATAATAACAGTGGGATTTAACAACATCAGAAGGCGAGAATGAGAGAAAGTGTGTGAGAGAGGGAGAGAGAGTGATGAAAAGATAGTGAGGAAGAGAGTGAGGGAGGGAGAAAGAGTGAGGAAGAGAGTGAGGGAGAGAGAGGGAGAGAGTGAGGGAGAGAGAGGGAGAGAGTGAGGGAAAGAGAGAGAGAGGGGGAGTGAGAGAGGTTGAGATAGAGAGTGAGGGAGAGAGAGAGAGGGAGAGAGAGGGAGAGAGAGATGGGCACAGACGCTGACAAAAATGGATTAGCAATATAATTAAGAATAGATAAACATAACTAGAGGACCATTATTTGGGTCAGCCTCACTCTGGACTTTGGCAACAAAGAGGCGGGCATCGACTGCATCACCAGGGTGTCTCTGCCACACCACGATGAAGCAGATTATTTCCCTCAATTGGTCGGAAACCTTCCGCTCCATTTGCCTCCAGCAGTGAAGCAGACGAATCATCTAAGTCAGCTAATTACCAGCAGCACTGCACAAATCATAGGATAACATGCCCAAGGGTATAAAAACAACGAGGACAGGTTGTAGGAGCATCAACAACTTCCCCTGTCTCTTACAAGGACACTGTACGTCATTTCTTGATCCCTCAATCTGTCCTAACATTTGAGAAAAACCTGAAGTCTGGAGAATAATAATAAAATACAAACTTCTAAAGTGTGTACATTGTGAGTCTGAGTTCAGAAACGGCTCAGCTACAACAAACAATTATTATGCATAACTGTGAATGTGTCAAGAGTTGAAATGAGTGTTAATGGACAACAGAATGTTTAGGCTGGGAATGTGATTTCGAACAGGCTTATTCTAAAAAAAAAACTGTTACAGTTTCAGATTATCTTTTAATGATAACGGATTTGATTTCACATTTTGAGTGCAGCAGCAGAGAGAGGGCGGGAGGGCGGGAGGGCGGGAGGGCGGGAGGGCGGGAAAGCGGAAATGATCTGGCTTCACCTCGGCTTGGCGGAGATACCTTGGTGACTCTGTCTTTGCACACCTCTGTGTTGCCGAAGTCTAAAGTGAGGCTGACCTCAATGTCTTCATATTTGTTTATAACCTGACATAACAACTGCAAGAAAATTCCTTATTTTAGAACGCAGCTGACTGATTCCGGTACCGTCTTTCATGTTTTGTGGAATGTTGGTTGTTTCTAAATTTCTCCACATGTCTGTACAAAAGAGTATTGAATGTTTTGTCTGTTTGTTTACGTTTATTAAACTTCTACGGAAGCTTCAGAACATTTGTGTTTTATTCAAACGACACAGTATGGATGTTGACTGAATGTCAGACGGACAAGAAGCCGGGTGAAATAATTCTTTTGGACGCAGGGAAAAGAGGAGAGAGCTAAGATGGAACAATGCCATAAGAATAAAACCTATCTGTACCTGTCTACAAGTCGACAGTAGGTGATTGCGATTCGTGCGTGACTTTCTTTCAGATGTGACCCCTGTTGACCTGTGTTCATCGCGACCTTCAGAAGGCGTGGCAAAGGTCAAGGTCAAACTAGGATAGCTGTCTGCATGAGCTGCATACACATTACAGCCACTTAGTAATACGGTTATACTAACTCAAGAACAGTTCAATATTGTAACATTTGTTTACGGTATCGTTGTGGGAAAATTGATTCAATGCAAAGTCATAACAATAGTTGATGAACGCATGTTTGTACTATGATCTGATATAGTTACACTACATCCAGTGTGTAAACAAACACACGTATCTATTTCATAAGCTGAAGCCTGTGTCCTTAAAGAGACAAACTACCATGGCTACTGCTACTTTAGCCAATTTAAACTGTTTTAGATTTCAGCTTTGCATTGTTCTAAATGTAAATGTTATTAATTTGTATAGCACCATATTTATACAGTGATATTCTATGGTGCTGCACAATATACGAGTCAATATAAACATTCAACGTATAATGAAATAATATAAAATAGTAAAGTAAATTAGCTATATATATATATATATATATATATATATATATATATATATATATATATATATATATATATATATATAAATACATTGCTTAATTACTAAAAAGCAAATAATAAAAAAATCATATTAAATAAATCCTAAAAATTTAAATGATTTGTTTAGTACAAACATCCGATGTACACTAAGTAGTTATCTAACAATTGTAAAGCTAATAAAATGCACCATTCCAGTATCTCAGGTAACTATCCCAAGCACCTGGATAAGATATCATTGAGAAAAACAGAAAATCCACAAACACACACCTAAAACAGAACAAAGCAAGTAAAATGAATATGCATCCTTCTTCGTTGCTGGTTATAACTGGAGAGACAAGCTCCTCACAATAAGATAAATACTGGGTCTCATCGACAATTAATTAACAAAGACAAAAGGATATGTTTCGCAGCACTAATGAATGCTGGGATACATCCGAAGACAACGAATGCATGTTGTAGAAGCATTTCATTGAGAACATAGTACAAGGCTTCAAACACCGCACTCGAAGTCTGTGTGTAATCGTCTGTCAGTGGCGCCACCTGACAGCACTGCAGGCAGAGCATCATGCTCTGCGGAGACAGCAACGCCTGGAGGTGACACGGAGAAGACTGATTGTCACAGGAGCAGTCGAACACAAACGTACCGTTAGCTATTTCAATGACCAGCGATTTGGTGTCATAATATGTGACCCCGGCTGACCAAATGAGTGATAAGTAGGAAATAGGTTGACATACTTTTTACATGTTTGGAAAGAGGAGATATAGTACTTTACAGTGTTTAAAAATATGACTCTACCAAAAAATAGTGAAAACATGTCACATTAGGTATGGTAGGGGTCAGAAAGTAAAACTGGAGAAAACCGCCATTAAAGTTTTACATGTTGTGCTAGTTAATCAAGAGGGCTCGCATTGATTGTGCATTTTATTTTGCATTTAATAGTGTAGGATGCCTGGAAGTGTTCAAACAGATGCTATACATTTATTTTTCATACCAACCTAAAAATCACCAAAATTCTGCTTTAGGTGGCAATCACGCCAAAGGTAAAATCCTGACTTATCACTCATTTGGTCAGCCGGGTTCACATATATAGAGAATAACATTTCGATATTGTAAAACATGGTTCTTTGTCTATGCATCTGCCTGTGCATCTATCTATCTATATAACTGTCTGTATATCTTTCTACCTGTCTGACTGCCTCTGAACACATATTATTGTAAACAAGCAGGTTTATTAGGTTGATTCAGATTTTTTCAAAATTCAACCAAGGGTAGAATGTTGGGGGGTCACACTTTTAAAATGGTAATTATCATTTTGCGTGCCACCCCCAAGTCATGGTTTGTACATTAATTGGTGTGCTACCAGATAATATAATTCCAACAAAGCCTAATATCAATTGATATACATGAATTGTATGAATTACTATAAAACATAGATTATTACAGTTAAAAGACACACCACATTATGCAAATTATGACAGGAAACGTCAAACATTTTATTGCAAGTTTTAATAATAATTTTTATTTGTACAGCACCGTATATCTGGAATTTTTTCCGCTCAGAGGTGCCTAAAATACATTGTAACACATATATATTTAAAATATTCATAATCAGTTTAAATTTGCACGTAAAGACGAAATGTTAAATGATAATAAATAGATAATTAAATAAAACTTCTAAAAGCTAAACTAAACTTATCTGCAATAAATAGATAAAATAATAAATAAATAATAAAATATATTAATAACTTAATAATAAAGTACTGTGAGTAAAAAATATTGCAAAACTATAATTACAGTTAAAATAAATTAATTATAAAATACCCTACAAGTAGTTTACAAATGCGGCCTTAAAAAGATGTGTTTTAAGTTGGACTTAAAAAGTTCAAGTGAGTCTATTTTAGAAAGACATAATATCCTACCCTGCCTTCACTGAGCATCCTGGTGACAGTGTTGAGGGCAGCCACAATGACAGTGGGGTAGACCTCCACACCCTCTTGACAACCCAGCAACACACCCTCAATCCTCAACAAAAGCTGGGGGAGGGAAGACATAAAGCTCATCAGGTGGCAGCACCGGTGTCATTATTATTATTATTATTAAAGTTTATTATAATCAAGACGTCGTCCATATATATATACATAAAATACAATTAAAACAATATGAAAAGTATAATACATATATTACAATTAAAGCAATGATGTGATCAACATAAAAATATAAGTGTCAAGTTAACAAAAATTATCATGAAATTAATTAAATAAGCTGTAAAAATTAATATAACAAATTTGATTAAAACAAAAAATACAATACAAATGTCTTGTGTATAATAGCGACCTCCAGTATGTATACATACAGCTCTTAAAATGAATATCAATATGGAGGTAATTAATAAAAAGAAGATTATCCGACTGATGAAGACGACATAAAAGACTAAATATGGATGAACGAATGCGTTCATTAAAAGATTTAATAATCAATCCAATAACTTAATTATTAGGCGCATTCAGTCAACACAGTTTATGGCCAAAGCTAAATCCCATGTGATATACTAGTCTAGTCGGAAGGAGGGGGTACAATGCAGCCCATGGAAATATATTTTTAATTGGTGTCACTAGATCGGGAAAAAATACGTAGAAAAGGTTTGCTATGTTAATATGGTGCCCAGACCGATGTTTTCAGGGTCAAAGATCACTATATGACCATTCCTGACTCTACAATGTGTGTCCTTGGCATGTTATGCAAATTCTAAAGTACCAGCTTTTCGCTGTTTCTCCACCAATATTGCCGGTAAGTTGACAGCATGCGGACACAGATGGAAGACTGTTAAGAGTGGACACTGACATTTTGTGAAGTTGTCACCAGTAGTTGAGTGGACGCCTCGTCCAGTGGCAGTCCAAGCAGTTGCTGCCAGATGTCCAGAGAGATGGTCAACTCTGTCTGGTCAGTGTTCAGACTGGCCGCATCCTGCAGAAAAAAAACAAGTATCCAGTTCAATCAAATACCATCTCAACTTCTCTGCCACATGCTACAATTAATGTGCAAAAGGCTGCTCGTACACATAATCATGACTGTCTATAGCCAGGTACTCATTTATACAGCTGAGTGAACTGGAGCAATGTGAAATGTTTTGAGTGAAAAAACTTGCCCAAGGTTTTAACACTGCAGCACAGGATTCGAACCCGGGTTCTCTTAGTCGAGAGTCCAAAGCTCTACCCCTGAACCAATGCGCTCTACCGTACTTACATTTCGGTTTTTAATTGGTTAAAAACACTGGACGATTGCCTCAGAAACCGCTGTGTTCACGCTGCCTTAAAACACACACTTACCACTTGGTCGACTAGACTGTGTATGATCTGTGAGAACTCAGCCAAACTCAGGGTGCCAATGATGACGGCAAGTGTCTCCTTGATGTCGTTTTGCAGTTCCGTTGACACGTCGTCGTGTGTCACACTTGACCTTGACGTGTTGCCTTCTGTCGTCGAACATTTGCTTTCTTCAGTCGATTCCATTAACCCTTTGCCTCTTGTGCCACTGTACAGGTGTTTTAGGATCGTCACGAGTTGTGTCCAACAGTCACGTAGGAAGCCAAGTGGTGCAAACTCTCGTGTGATGTCATCGCATCTTGCGATGGCCCGCATGAATGTCATGCAGCTTGTCAGTGCATCAGCATCCTGTATAAATACAACAGTTACAACGTAATAATTTACAATATAAATAGGTCGGGCAAACACCCTGTTCAGTGACACCCTATTTTATCACCTGATACCACGATATGCAATAGTCAAAAGTAACTTTAATTATCAACTCCATCATTGTAATTTAGATTTTACAAACATGTTACTTGATTCAAAACTCCCTTGTAACTATCCTTAAACTTGTGAAACAACAACTGTTTATTCAGAAGTGAATATTCAATCAGAAAAAGCAAGCGCCAACTCTGTTAACACTATGGTGACACTGGACACCACGCTTTTATCACAGAAGTAATTGACTTTGTTTCTTTGCTAAGTTTCTGTTATAATAATAATACAGTTTTTATATAGCTCTAATTCCTGCATGACAGATCGATGTGCTGTACAAGAAATATACTAAATGTATATTAATAAATATAAATGTAAATTAATATAAACAAAATTAAATTTTGGTTTTAAGATATAGTAGTAAACCTTTGTGTGTAAATTATATAAATCAAAATTAATTAAACACTGTTTTTAAGATATATAGTAATAAAACTTCATGTGTAAATCATATAAATTAATATAAAATTAAAACCTTCACTAAAACTGTACGTAAATTATCTATAAATTAATCTAAACATAAACACTGATTAAAACGTGTATGACACTAAAATGAAATTCTAAAGCAATGTCCGTCATTTCAAAACAATTTGAATTGAAATGTCTAATAAAAATGTTCACAGGTAATTCATTCCACAGTCGTGGTTGTTGTGCAATCTCAAATTCTTCCCTTTCGTGTGAAAACAAACCATGTGATGAAATAAACACAATCAACTCACACAGCTTGACATGTCACACAATTCGTGACAGTGGCGACACAGAGACTTGACAACGACACCAACTTTCTTCGACATGGTAACGTCAGTGTCACCGTGTGACAAATGCTCGATGATACCGGCGACACCTGCTAGCAGGAGTGAGATCATGTTGGAGTCTGTCATAGACTTCAAGGTGACTTTGGTATGTTGCAGGAAGTCGGCAGTAAGTGCCACGTGGTATTCCTCCAACTTAGTGCGCATGTCGTCCTGCATATTTGTTCGCTGTAAGATCTAAGGAAAACACAACAGTAAAGTGTGCAACACATATGATATTAACATTCTTAACGGTCCGCTAATTGAATTGTGTTCTTCTTAATTACTAAAAGTTTACTTTATCTGTTGTTATAATTGAATTTGATAGACCTTGATTGTTTATTTTATACTTGATAAAATGTTACCTTATTTATATTTTAAAGATTCTGGGTGTATTTTCATTTGCTCAGTCTTTTGGTCTGTGATATATATATATATATATATATATATATATATATATATATATATATATGTATATATATATATATATATATATATATATATATACACACACACCTGTATATAACCTCCAATGACAACCTTTGTCTGTCCCTGTGTATAATAATTCTTGCACATGTATGTATGCCAGCAATTTGTCAAAGCAACAGGATTAGCTAGAGACTTTGATCGTAAATCCAACACAACCTGGTGATAATAATTGAACCAGTACAACAATCACTGAGCAAGCAGCATAATGAATAATTACCATGAGTAATATTTTAATCTATATTGAATATAATACGATTCACATGAGTACCTTTGCAAAGAACTGAAGCGTGACCACAACAGTGGACACGGTCAAGTCTGCATCGACCATGGCTTCGGCAGTTCTCAGTGTTGCCATCTTGTGTCGAAACTGCAAGTTATTACGAAACATTACAAGAGCAACCTATGCGGGGATATCTAAATTTGATATGCAGGGATATCCAGAATCACACTGAAAATATCAACAGCTGCAATGGCATAGAGATATCAGCAGCAGTGTCAAACTATTGCTACAAAGTAAATGGACTGGGAGAGTTGGAGTAGATCACTAGACCTGTTAAGTTTCTGAAATGTGAAAACTGGAGATTTGTGCATCAAAATCGACCTATTAAACATCGGTGCTATTGCACAGTGGTAGAATGCAAAATTCATAAACATAATATATGTAAAACAATCTTTAATTATTATTTGAACATCATATATATATATATATATATGTATATATTTATATACAAAAATAAACATGGAACAACACAAATGGTTACCGATATAAATTTGCAATTCAAAATGTTTCGATTATCACAAGAATCGCGGGAGTATTTATTTACAAAAAGGAGGGAATAATCTTAAATTAGGAAGGTGAAAAAAATAAAAACAGGAAGTGGAATGATAAACTGCAGATTTTGTAACATGCGTGGGAGAACGGGAGATGGCTGCTAAAAGCGGGAGACGTAGCGGGTCTATAGATAACTAGCTAGTCACCAGTGTGATGAAGCCGTCCAGGTCAGATGTCGTCATTTCATCTCTTGTTGCCAACTTCAGCATGACCTTTAGCAGTGGGTCAAAATGCTTTCTGCTCGACTTTGTCTGAAAAAGTAAATGATGATGACTATAAATGATGATGACTATAAATGATGATGACTATAAATGATGATGACTATAAATGATGATGACTATAAATGATGATGACTATAAATGATGATGACTATATATGATGATGACTATAAATTGATCACACAAAATATATGAACTAAATTTAGACTACGCAAATGAGAGCATATATAATGGAGACACCTTTGTTTAATTACAGACATGTCACACATACAACTGCATGCACCTTTTTGTACTAGGAACCAGAAGATGAATTGTATTATACAGTAGAACCTGTCTTGTAGGGTCACCTGTCCGGCCAAGCAAAAGTGTCCCTACATTGCAGGTGTCCTCTCATCATTTTTTCTCAAACATACAATTTTTATTTACTTCTACATTACAACATACATAAATCACTTTTATGCCACAGTTATAATACCCATACAAAGAAGTGTAATAATATCTCATTTACTATTACAGTAGAACCCCTCATTTAAGACAGTTTGGGATTAATTCATAGTAATTAATGTCCATAATAGCATGTATGCTTTTGAAAACAAACTAAGTATTAAAATGCACAACATACAAATAATAAAATAATAAAATGAGACACATTATCTATAAAATTTTCATTTATTTTGTGTGTGACATGTTTCATTATAAGTTTAATTTTGAATAGTTTTTACAATATAATAAATTAATATTATCTGATTGTGATTTCAAATTTGGTGAGTGGACTAAAAAGTGCTGCCACTTCACGGTGTCTGGGTAATCACGCAGCGGTCGCCATTTTTTTTATCGTTTCAGCTGCGCAAAACGATCATTTACTTTCTAATCTAACCATGAAAACGACTTCTTACAGCCGTCAAACATCTTGTCTGATAACCTATATACACATGCACACGCTAGGTTACAAAATAAAATAATTTAAATTAATTTAAAGAATACAATTCACAAATGAAAATCGTGGTAACTCGACATCACCGGCGCCGGTAACGTGCAGGCCGTGGATTACCGTGGCGTAACGTCAATATTTTTTATCGCGGCGTCACTACATAAATGAGCTTCAGAAAGTTTGGTTTTACCTAAACTAACACGAAACTTAGTATAAACTCAGTAGGCCCATCTTACGTTTGTTATCGCTCGACATAACTAGAAACTTGGGAGAAAAATTTAATAAAAGTGGATAGATCGATTGCGAGAGCGGCTGTACATTTAAATGGGTCACCAGCTGTGGGTCGAGATCCTGCACGCTTTCTCCGTTCCCAGCATCCATTGTACTGGACAGGAAATGCATGGTCGCCGCCATCTTTAAAATATTATCGAAATTTATTTTTCAAAATAAAGTTAACTGTCCGCCCTAGCAGGTGAAAAATAACAAAAAATTGCTGTCCGCGTCCACAAGGTGGCCGCTCATCTCAGGGACATTTCCGTTGAAAAGTGATCGGGACATCGGAACACTGTCCGTACATAGCAGGTGGACGCTCATCGCGGGGGCCGCTGAAGACAGGTTCTACTGTATTTGTTTGTGTCTTTGCAGAGGCAAATATTCAGCAACAACAAGAGTTATAGGAAATTACTTTAAATTCAATCAAATATTTAGAATTCAGGAATATAGGCAATAAAACAACTATAATCGCTAAATTTCTAATGTCATTATTTCTTTTGCATGTAAAAATTATTTTTTAATATATTTTCCATATAACCAAATGTTTTATGACACGTAGAGTTAGTATACATTCTGTAATGTTTATGTATATTTTATTTCAAATAACACTAATTACAGGAAATTTTTATTTTATAATGTATTACACGCTATAAAATATACAGGATAGATCTAACTTTTGAAAGTTTAGCTAATCATTTCTTACACGTAAAACAGCAAGATGCAACTCAAGACATTTCTGTTTAAAAGAGCGTTTTCACTTTAAAAGAATTTTTTTTAATATCTGAACATTTTTAATATGTACTATTTATCAACTATTTTATTATTTTTTATTGTAATATAATTAATTACATACATTATTTATTTTTAATATCTATTATTTTTTATATCTATTATTTATCAACTATTTTATTATACCCATAAACGAAGCCCCCCCACGACCTCACCGCCCATTCCAGAATGTCTGTCCCCCTGATGAGGGGACACCCCCAATGTAGGGACACTTTTGCTTGGAACCAGTAGTGTCCGTTGAAGAGGGGGGGGGGGACTGCTGTATTATTTATTTTTAATATCTATTATTTTTTATATCTATTATTTATCAACTATTTTATTATTTATTTTTTAAATTGTAATATAATTAACTATTATTTATCAGAATTAGAATGTTAGTATTATTAAGATTAATATTATTTATATTGAATTTTTTACGTCTCTATTTATTTTACAACTACGTCTCTATTTTTTATTTTTTAGGTCATCTGTATATTAATAATACAATTTATTTGTATAGCGCCCGAATCAATAATATTGCTCTCAGGCGCTTCACATAATGTACAAATAGTAGCTAAGATAAAATTATTATTAAAATAATTATATGTATATATGTATGCTAAAATATTATTAAGATATATATTATATATACACATACACGCTTCATTTATTCATGTAAAGTGTAATGCGCCTCTGAGTGGTTTTATTGCTAGAGATATGGCGTAGACAAATACTGTATTTATTATTATTATTATATGTGAGTTGGGAAAACAAAACTACGTTGTTTGTCGACTCACCTGATTCTTTCGAATATCATTCAGGCGGCTGATCACATCGCCGATCTTAATTCTCTGGAAGACGAATGACGTGTGTTTGGCGCCCTCTAGCACCAGTGTCAGGGTGTCAATACAGGCCAGAACCAGTTGCGACTGGTCAGAACCGGTTTGGAGCTGGACGGAGTACAAAGTGGTGAGAAGAAGGCCGAGTACACAGCGAATCTCGTCTGCCACGGCAAGTGATTGCAGAGGTATCCTCTTCAGCAACTGGAGGTAGAAAGATGACTTCCTTTACACACGTGTTCTGACCTAGATACTATAACCATGTCAGCCGCACACATGCATCTTTAAACTTTAAATTACATTAATTTAAATTCTCTCTCTCTGAAGAATTTGTTTAAAAAATAAAATTATATGAAATTTCCTTAAAGGTGGCTCCTCGATAGCGACTAGCATGGTCTCCTGACCCTACATTGTATTGTTAGTTATTATACATTATTACCATGTTTGCTGTGATTTTTATATTTGTATTGATTCTGAGTTGTTTGACATGGATATAGTGTATGCATTGTTTGAAATACTGGTCGAATAAAACAGAATTCATCTTCTTCATCTTCATAAATTAGTTGTTGTAATGAAATCCCAGATTGTTTAGCTTGCCTGTATTATTATATAACTCGCCTCTGTGACGTGTGGATTCGTTGCCCTTTGTCTTATAGGTGGTAGCCAAACTGAGAATAGGTTTGAAATTTTGCCGATTAACCTTTGTAGATATAAGAATGTTTTCGTTCTCACAATGGACAATAAATGAATGAAACTGATCACCCGCTAGTTACAAAATTGCTAGTAATAAAAGTACTAGTAATACAAATATGTCTAAAATACAATTAATAAACACATCATTGAGAACAGAACTTTACTATCCTGGTATTGAAATTACTGTAAAACAAACATGGACGGCAACCTTGCTAAGGCATAGACAGGAAACGTATACACAGTACCGCTGATTTACTGGCACATAGATAGGTAAAAATTAAAACTTATTCATCTTAGACACTCAATTTTTTGGAGCCCCTTCTGGCATCTCCGCCTGGGCTCAGTGTTTAGTTTGAACTTGTGATGAAGTGAACTCAAGGTGTGAGGAAGAATCCCGCTGCTTTAAGGAATTTTCAACCCCGCTAAAACCTGCACGTGAAAGTGGTCACCTTGAGACAATGAAGCATTGACTTCTCCCTGTCACTGTGTCGTTTTCCCTTTCCTGGTTCCACCTTCCCTTGTTTGACGAGGGTGCCTGTGTCTACACAGATCTGGTGCAGGGTCTTTGAGGTTGTCTCTTCCCCCGACGTCAAATCACTGAGGGAAAACATCGTAGTCAGTGGGATTGAAACATTATTTTTGTAAGGTATTAAAATCATGTACAGTGGAGAGGGAGGGAGGGAGATAAGGGACAGGGGAGAAAGAGGAAGGGAGAGAGAGAAAGAGGGAGGGAGGGTGTGAGAGGGAGTGAGGTAGAGACAGAGAAAGAGGGAGGAAGGGAGGGAGAGGGAGTGAGGTAGAGACAGAGAAAGAGGGAGGAAGGGAGGGAGAGGGAGTGAGGTAGAGACAGAGAAAGAGGGAGGAAGGGAGGGAGAGGGAGTGAGGTAGAGACAGAGAAAGAGGGAGGAAGGGAGAGGGAGTGAGGTAGAGACAGAGAAAGAGGGAGGGGGAGGGAGGCAGAGGGAGTGAGACAGGGGTCGAAATAGTGGTAGTCCGGTAGTCCGAGGACTACCAGAAACTTGGTTGGACTACCAAATATGATGACAGCAGTAGTCCGATGGACTACCCAAATTTTGTGTTTGTCATGTTATTTTTGTTAAATCTGGGCCATATGACTACCAAACATATCTGAGGACTACCAGATTCCCCAACTAAGTAGTCCTGCTGACTACCAGAAATGTTGGAGTTATTTCTACCCCTGTGAGAGGGAGTGAAGTAAAGAGAGGGAAAGGGAGAGAGAGAGGAGGGAGTGACCTAAAGAGCCTGAACAAATCATTTCATTCATTCATTCACCAAATGTGGAGCAAAACATCAAATGTAAAAATCAGCCGACACGTCAATGTTATGTTAGGTGACTGGGTATTAATGTGTTGTATCATAGCCGGTGTGTCTACGGCACTACACAAATGGCAAATAATAGTAATAACAACCATTTATTTATGATGTAAGAACATAGAAATTGCAGCGAATAACAGCAAAGGTCATAATCATTTTGTATGTACACGTTGTATCAATTCAAAAATGTTGCTCTATCAATCAAAATAAACCAATCTGATGTTTATTGTATTTTGCCTTTCAGATGGTAACAGTGTAGAATTATTTATCGTTGCTTTCGCCACTCACCGAAGTTCCACAGAATGCCAGCAGATGTCACTTGATCCCAGTCGTGAGATAAGCTCCGCTACATACGGCAAACCCTTTTTGTTTTTCTTCGGAGACGAACTAAAAACCATTGTGTATATATATAGTACAGCTCATAACTGGGAGTGTTCATTTCATGGCCAGGAAAGTGCAGTACTGTGGCAAGACGAAATAAATGCACAACTTTGGCTGTCGTTAGATGTAACAGACGTAGAGATGATCAGGGACAATATGTGTTACTGACACAATTCTCCCGCAGGAGTTCTTTAGAATTAGTGAGTCTACTACAGGTTACACATTTACCCCCTGTGTGGGAACTTCCCCTGGCATAGACACCAGATAGAAGGGACCACCGGCTTTTAGTGTCTCTTCCGAAAGACACAGGCAAATGTGGGGTTACAAAATTGCCTAAGTTTCGAAATGGCGGTAGGTGGGATTGAACCACCGTCCCCTCGATTGACAGTCCGACGCTCTACCGCGCGATCACTGCTCCCCACAACTCACAAAACATTCAACCTCAAGAATCTAAACGTGCATTCCTTAGTCACAAATGCTGGTTTTATTGTATGACCTATTATTTCATAAGCAAACCTTCTTCTTAAACAGAATGCCAAAACATAACTATATACTAAATATTCACACCATTTCAAGCCAAGGATACTGTGTACAAATTTGGCAATTTATGATACTGAAAACAAATTAATATCAAGTTCATCCACTGCCAGGTCGTATTAACATTCACATTCACAATTTAAAAGAAACAAGTTCTCATTTGTGTTCTGTGTGTGCAAACATGTGTGCATGTTTCTCATGCTTTCCATTAATCACTCACCCTTGCGTGTTTCCAAGGTTACGAGAGACAAGATCCCAGAATGCCGTGAGAAAGACAGACTGTAGCTGACGACACTCCTGGAATTCCGGACTACTTAGCAACATCTCGGTGACACTTGCCAGGGACACGGTGACACTTGCCAGGGACGCCGGACCGGAGCTGAAAAGTGATATATGAGTGAAATAAGTGAAAAATATTTCATATCTATATAATGTTCACTGAAATGACATCATGTAAACAAAAACCACCAGTGCAATGAACTTGAATGATACGATAATTAAAAAACTAGTCAACAAATGTTTCCACAACATTTATTCCATCTATACCTGGCTGTACAGACTTTAAAATAAGATTTTTAAGATGTAGTCATTAACTGTAGTATAATAACTTACTTTGGAGCTTAATGTCGAAGATGAGTACGATGTTTCGACCCGTCTGCTACGGACCTTGTTCATGTACTGGTGTCATGTGTGTTGTCTCAGATTTCGGCGGGATAATTTGACAACACACGTCACACCAGTAGGTGAACAAGGTCCGTAGCTGACGGATTGAAACGTTGTACTCATCTTCGACATTAAGTTTCAAAGTAAGTTAATTATACTACAATTAACCATTCTTGGAGCCATGAACAATAGTCAATATATTCACTATAGTCATTAACTGTTTGTGTGAAAAATGCTTTAACAAGACTGAATACAGTGAGCTGACTAACCACGTATGCGGGCTGGTTACGGTCCACAACAGGAAGTCAACAAAGGCACGGAGTTGAACCGTAGTGCAGAAAGGCACCACCAGGGGGCAGTGTTGACAGAGCAGCTGCCACAGCGCCACGCAGTGGGTGCGACTGTCAACTGTGGACATCTGGAAACAAAGAACATTAAACAATTGATGGAATCCCTCTATTCATTTGCCCATCAGTAGAGGTCACTGGTGGTCAGTGTTTTATTTTATTTAATGTACTAAGAATGTTATTGATCTATTTATTATAATATTATTAACTTATTATTTTAGCTCATAGTGTTGTATCCTTTACATTGCATATGACCGTGAAATTTAATTTACAAATAATTTATTTATCTATTTATTATATTTATTTTAATTTAATCATTGTTTTAATGTACACTAAATGTACAGTTAATTGTATTTATCTATTTGTTATATTTATTTTATTAGCTTTTTACTTTAGCTCACACATTACAACTGCAGGATAGTGAAATACAACTTTTTTGCAGTAAACTCTTGAATCTTGAAGTCGATACTTGACAACTTTGTTCTAGGCTGCCAGGAAACTCAGTAACTAGCAAAATATTAGAACCTGTAATAATTAAGCTGACTATTGTCTTGATTTCGTCTTTCAATCAATCCCAAAACACAAAGTTAGATCGCACATTTATTGTGCTGAATTATAATGCAATTCACCGGGTTTCATGCGCAACTGACAAACTCATATTTTGGCGCACAAATAAAATTAATGTTGTTTTCATAGATGTAATGAAATCCTAACTTTTGTTATGCAATTTTAGTCTAGTAATATATTGTTATTTGCCCTCCAATTCATAAGCAATTTAATTGCAATTTACAAGCTGGCAAAGGTGCCTGTTCATGGAACCACAGCGAACTGGCAGGAGACAAACACGATTACACAAATCGTGTCTTACACAAACACGATTACACAAATTGTCTGCACAAAACAAACAATGCTTTGCATAATGTTTACTGTATCTAAAATTAATTAAACGCAATCAAAGAAATTGGTCACATTTTAAACAAACACTTGAGAAATCATCACACAAACCAAGCGCCAATTACACAATAGATCGGTGTGAAATACAATCGGATTGGTGCGCGATGCTGAAGGCAGAGACAGAAGCATGAGGCGGAGCACACAACAAAGAAACGAACTCAGCAATACAGTTGTACTTCCATGTTAAATACCTTGTTTGTCAACAAATTGTTTCAAGATACACCTGTACAAGACAAACACGAGAACTTCATAAAACAAGCGACAGTTATTACAGCAGCACCATGACTATGGAGTGAATTACCTGTGAACATTCGTGCATCTGGAACATTACCTATGTTTAGAAAGTGTTTAAAGACATATCTTTTTATTAGACATTTCAATTAATTCAAATTGTTGTGAAATGACGGACACTGAAATGACGGACATAGAATTTTTTTTATTGTTATACACGCTTTAATCAGTGTTTATGTTTTAGATTAATGTATATATAATATATGTACACAGATTTAGTAAAGGTTTTAATTTTATATTAATTTATATAATTACATACAAAGATTTAGTACTACCGGGGTATACATCTTTGAAACAGTGTTTAATTTATTTTAAATTGATTTATGTGATTTATATAATTGACATACAAAGGTACACTACTGTACATCTTAAAACCAAAATTTGACTTGATTTAATTGAATTTATATAATTTACATTTATATTTATTTAAACATTTATTATATATCTTGTACAGCGCATCGATCCGCCATGTGGGAACCAGCGCTATAGAAAAACAGTATTATTATTATATTGTTACCCACAGTGCCCATTTCCCTCTGGTGGCAGAAATTTGGGGTCCACAACTGACAACATTATATCCAAGTCACATTATAATGAGTTGCGTTATTCGGAGGCACGACTCAGTATAGAAACATTGTAAATTCATTCTCCTTTTTGATCAATTCACCTTACTATGCAGGATTCAAATCAAATTCACACACTTTTTATCAGTTTAATTCCAATTAACTTAAGAACTGAACGTTTGGTCATCACATCATATTACTCTATCACATGTTCTTCCAACATTTCCTAACCACACACATCGCTCACCTCCCCGTTCCAACAGATGGCGCTGTCGTCACCTTTTTTTGTAGGAATTTCTGCGACCAGATGGCTGAGAAGATTCTGGATGCTGGCTTTGACGGCTGCGTTCATCTCCGACTCTCCGTGCAACAGTATCAGTGCCCTCAGCTTCTGAACCAGCAGTTTTTGCTGAAGATCACAAGAAGTTAGTTCAAGACATGATCAAGGTTTCAATATTTAACTGAAGAGGTTGTATTCATTTTACTCTATTTTATGATTTTTAATGATTTCATCTTGCTGAAATATCTGAATGGAAAATATAAAAACATGGGCTTACTGTAATGATTACGTGTGGCTCTTAGGGTGTTACCGTTAAATAAAACAAAAGTTTAATTTAATTATTTCTTACAGATTTGTAAAATAGTACTATCAAATATCTTACTGCAATAAATATCAAAGTGAATTGATATTGTAAAATAGTTATAGTAGATTACCCTTCATAAACAGCTAGTGATTTGTAACATCTCATGAAATTAAAAGTACAGTTAATGTTGGACGGATTTACCAGAAGGAATTTCAGCCTGACATCGCCACTTTTATCGACACCTGCAAAGATCTTCCTCCAGATGGCACTGTCAAGGTACGGGTGCACAAAGGTCATGTCATCGTGTGTCACAACGGCACTGATTGGGTGAAACGCTTGTGTCTGGAGGTTGAAGTGACTGGCGTAATGTTGAAGTAGAATGTGTAGGTCTCCCCAACTGTAGACTAGATCGAAGACATGCGGTGACATATTTCGCTGTAAACAGAAAATGTCTTCGGGTGATCACCTGTGTAGTGCTAAAGTAGAATATGTAGAACTCCCAAACTGTAGACTAGATCATGGACATGTGGCGAGAAATTTTGCTACAAGCCAAAAATAGTCATCAAGGTCAATTATGCAGCAAATTAAATGATGAATTAGCTTCAAGGTTGTTTAAAGAATGTAGTACACATGTACAGGGCCCAGTGATACTGTGTCACTGATAATAATAACAATAAAGTTTATTATCTAGCAGCCATTGCGGCTGAAAAGTACAATAAAACATCATGACAGATAAAACAATTCATTAATGTATATTAGTAAAACTATATACGAAATTGTTACTAATTAGAATGTCTAGTAAGGGAGAGGGAGAGGCAGATGGAGGGAGAGAGAGGGGGAGAGATAGATAGATATAGAGAGGGGGGAGAGGGAGAGAGAATAACATCCCACGGGTTAGAGATAGAAACCACCACTGTGAGGTCACCAGAGGTCATATATTTATCCTCTGTATGGGGGTACTTTGCTTCCCCTCACATAGAACTGACGAACAACTTAAGCAAACATCTGGAATTATTTCCTGTTTCCGACACAATGACAGACCTTATCCAGCATTGCTGTCATCAGCGGCACAAGAACCTTGTCCTTCGTCTCAGCCATGCAGTGCTGCAGCCTGGTGGCAGCCTGGTGAGTCACACTGTAATCGATGACTTTGGCGTTGAGAAGTAGGTGTGAAAACAGCTGACAGATGGCGCCACAGTGTGCCATATTGCAGGAGCCTGCAATCGAAAATCAAACTGCGTAATATTTTTCCTCTTTATATTAAAACATTACTCATTTAGACACCACCAAATTAAGAAATCTGCATCTGATCCCTGTTCAAACGTGCAGAGAAAATTTACAAAACATTTATGAGACATTTTTAGCATGAACTCTTACCAGATACAGCGAATCTGAAGACAATTATTTAAGCATCTGTCAAGAGGTACGCATATAACAAAGGAAAACTGCGACAAGGATAAGTAATTTTGGTGGGGCGGTCACATGTGGCGCGGTGACCGGTGGCGTAATTGCCCCACTTCGAGGTGTAGGCTAAATAATTATTCGTAAAATAACTATCTGGTTAGTGTACATTAGGGTTGGTGTGAATGAACCGTGTGATTGATTAATACATTATAATACTTATTAATGATAAGGTTTTATAACCACAGCAGTAATGCTACTATACGTTGTATGTTGAAATGTGGGCTCTGTCTACCTGAGGGGGAGGTGACGCGTATGAGGCTCTGTCATAAGCCTGGCCTTTGGGAGTAGAGCCCACATTTCTCTTTCTTTTAAATTTTTTATAAGCAATAAACGTCATTACTTTAGCCATCTTTCATCACTACTTTTGACTCGTGTTGGTGCTTGCATAAAAGTCATTAGCTGAACTGTGACCATCAGTCACGCATCACTGCCTGTATTTGGTGCACCGTTGTCACGGTGATCTGCCATCTTGGTAATAATCAACCTATGCTGTGTGTCCCCTGCCGTGGAGCACAAATGATTCAGTGCGCAGCCAAAGATCCACGGTTGAACACGATGGGCTGTTTCCCTCATTTCATTACAACTGATGCGAATATCAAATTGCTGTCCCATTCAGAAAAAAATTAGAAGGAAGACATTACTGAAATGTAAACAGTTTGGAGCTAAAATTGAAGTGTAGAACATCTTTTCCCCTTACACTTTACTATAAGAAACATTCTAGAAGCGTCCTGGTAAATGGTAAATACAAAGGACGCCCCACAATTCAAAGATATGCTAAGTCGTGCGCAATACTCACATCCAACGTCACTGGCGCGATACCCAGCTGTGATTTGTTAGTTATAAAACAGAAACTTGCTTTCTTGTAGCTGTGTACATTTTTAGGATGAACTCTTACCAGATGTCTTACCACTGTTGTCGATCTTGTGCCAACTCTTGCATAAGACCGACAACAGTGGAGGCAGGCCATTCACAGAGGAAAGAACCATATTGAAGACAAAAATACCAACATGATCACAATCTCCGCCATGGCTTTCCTGATGTTTCTGCCCCTATCATCTTTTGTGTCAACTGCGGGAGGCTTTAAAGCTCAAATTGGACTACTCTCTCACTGACGAGCAAAGCACGAAACAGACGAAACCCTACACTGATGTCGTCATGGACAGCAGGGAGAGAGACAGAGAGAGAGACAGAGAGAGAGACAGAGAGAGAGAGACAGAGAGAGAGAGACAGAGAGACAGAGAGAGAGTAGCCAGCCAAAGGTCACAGTCATGATACAAGACTGGATGTCATATGACCACTAATCAGCCCATTATTATTGCAACTCACCTTCACTGAGCATGTGCAGGTAGTGTGATGTCACTTCCTGTATCAGACATTGCCATATCTCCAGCAGGGTGGCAGTGGGCAGCGTGGTAATACACACACACAGTCTACGACAGAAATTCCAACATAATTCCAGCTCCACACTTGCAGTCATTCTTACACTTTACAACAAGACTTTGTAACAGGAACTCCACTGTGTGGAATGTGGGAAAATGTCTGAACAAGAAAATGTATTGTGGTTGACTCAGGTAGTTTCAAACTGGATGTGTTGTTTACCATTGTGTTGCACTGTGGATTCAAAACTGTCAAACTTCAAGCATTATTACTGATTTACTAAACACAATCTCGCAGAAAATACACTTTTGGCATCTTTATATGCATAGTCTCAAGAGCATTACTTTAATTGTCAAACAATACACCAGCAACAGCCAGGTTCAAGGTACAAGTGCTTAGAGTTTTTTTGCTAGAGAACTAAATCTTGGTGGGAATTATCTATGTGGGTTAAAATACATATAACAACTAGACTTTGTTGAGTGTACACTGGAAATATGAGCCATTAATTTTTGGGGACCCTTTTCCATGCACAAATTCAAGAACAATGCATGGGGCTACAACAAGCTAAATAGGCTACATGTATTGCACATACATGTATCTACAAACTGTCAAGAGAAATTTTTATTATTCACAGAATATATCTATATATATATATATATATATATATATATATATATATAAATTTAAATGGTAAAGTTTCATATTTCTTAGGTTGGATGCATGAAGATAATATGGAAACTAAGATGCATATATACAAAATCCGTCTTGACAATTTGTAGTGCATGTCTTGAAGATATGTCCTCCAAGGATGTGCTTAAAGTGACATACAGTGACTAAAAACATTCTTGGACAGGTTTAGGATGATTTAAATACACACAGACGAGTGAAGTTGTGTGGCCAGGCGATGTCATTGTCTTGTTTCCCTGCCCTGAATGACAACAGCAGCTTCTTGAAGAACTTAGTTTGTTGCCGCAGTCTCTCGTAGACTGTCACCAATTCACACAACAGTGTGTCTCTCGCTTCTTCCGAGGCAGAATCTCGCATCTGGAAAAACGAGAGGGAAAACGAATTAAAGTGACATAACTTATGACTATCATTAGCAGGAAATAAATTTAATCTCAATTTGTGGTGAGGGAAGCATCCAACTTCATAGGCAGTTGTTTGTAGGTACTTTTATGTCTGTAAGTGTTCATAAACCTGTTTACAGCATGTTTTTAGTGTTTGGTGGACAGAAAATTCAAATTGCAGACATTGTCGTAAGTTTCAAAAATGAAAATTGTTGGGCAGTATACCAGCAAGATATATATTTAAGTACTTGTGACATCCTTAAATGGACGTACAGATCGTCATACTGACCGTTGAGACTGGCCGTAGAGCTGTGTCCAGGAGACTGACCAACTGTGGCTCAAGCAGGATGTAGCTGAGTTGTAGAAGACCGCGGACACAGTGGAACCAGGATGACGACCTACCCACAATGCATTGCAATACTATTGGTTGGAACAAACAACTATAACTATGGAATCCAGCAATCAAAAGGTAAGTGAACATATTTTAAGGAAAATAATGTTGATATATACATATGAATATTAATAAACCACAGCTGACCAAGTTATCATTGCAGGTGATCAAATCACAATATTTCAAATTTTTGAGGTGGGTTGGTATGTTAGTATGTGCAAGTGCAGAAACAAGATTTCACACTTATAAATGACAAAATATTTTTTATTAAATACAAATGTTCTAAAAATAATCATGCATGTACAACACGCTGGATAACAAGTAAAACATACATAATTTGATTGTGATTTTTCTTAGAATACAACCATGAAAATCCATATTCATTTTGGCTACCATCAACAGTATTTATCAGAAGCTGTTAATGTGTTATTATTATGATATTATCAGAGATACACTGGACTACAAACAGGGCTGGGGTCAATTCCATTCAATCAATTCCAATTCTCGCTCCAATTCAGGAATTGAACTGGAATTGATCAATTCCAATTCCTTTTGAACTGACCCCAGCCCTGATTATAAACTGTACAGTAAACATTCTTTCAGTTGTCTCACCTGCTGGTCAGTGTCATCAGCCACGTGGTCAGTTCACGGAACCACACGGCCTGAGATGACCCCTCACCACTGGTCACTTCATACACACCAGCGTCAGCAACGCTTTTGAGAAAGTCCCCCAAGGCAGACAACCGTAATTCCATGGCCGGATCCGGGACAAGATCCAGGTCAATGTCCATGGGTGGATCCGAGTGTGACGATCCGATGTGGAGGATGGAGCAGAGATGCTGGAGGAGCCGGAACCCCAGCGTTGTCTCCGTACCCCTAAAATAGTTGTCCAAGGTTTCTTTGCCTCAATCACAGCTTTCTGGGGGGGGGGGCGGGGCAGGGAGGGGGGTAACCCAGGAGTGGTGCAGGAAACGTGGCAGAAACATGAACTTAATTTGAAAAATAATAAAAAGTAAAACAGGTAACTGTGTAAAACAGGTAACTGTGTAAAACAAGTAACTGTGTAAAACAAGTAGCTGTGTAAAACAAGTAGCTGTGTAAAACAAGTAGCTGTGCAAAACAAGTAACTGTATAAACTAAGTAACTGTGTAAACCAAGTAACTGTGTAAACCAAGTAACTGTGTAAAACAAGTAACTGTGTAAAACAAGTAACTGTGTAAAATAAGTAGCTGTGTAAACCAAGTAACTGCGTAAAACAAGTAACTGCGTAAAACAAGTAACTGCATAAAACAAGTAACTACGTTAAACAAGTAACTGCGTAAATCAAGTAACTGTGTAAAACAAGTAACAAAATAAATCCAGTAAGTGCGTAAAACAAGTAACTGTGTAAATCAAGTAACTACGTAAAACAAGTAACTACGTAAAACAAGTAACTACGTAAAACAAGTAACTGGGCAAAACAAGTAACTGCATAAAACAAGTAAATGCGTAAAACAAGTAACTACGTAAAACAAATAACTGCATAAAACAAGTAAATGCGTAAAACCTGTAACTGTGTAAAACAAGTAAAATAATTTGTGCAGATTAAAAAAGTATCTGTATTGATCAGAAATGATAGACATTAAACATATATTTAACAGACATAAGATATTATATGTCCACAGTATTATTATGAATATGGCAATGTATTTCAAAGAGTTCTACCGTTGCCACTTTAATGTGTGATAACAAATATTTTATCATTCTAATTATACTCTGGCAAGGTGGGCTGAAGCCACACAGTGGATGGTTCTCAGAGCTAGGCTCAAATGGGTGTAGTTTTGGTCAGACTGTATTTCTGGGGTGAGTTGATTCCAGGCTCCTACATATCTAGTATGGAAGGAGAGGCGTTTGTATGTATTGTATGTGTCACTTGAAATGTTTTGGGTCGAATAAAAACACTGTTTTCTTCATGTTTAATAGTTTAGTATTTAAGAAAGCCACCTGAAGTTGATAACTTACTTGTATTGTCTGAGAAATGTCTTGTAGAAAGTCGGCATGAAGGTCAGGACAGCCTCTTCTCTATCCTGTTAACAAATTGAATTAAGATTAGTCATGACATTACAAATACAATTTCTTGTAAACTAAACAACTTATGTGTATACTGCAACATTTGTATCAGAGCCGTAATGTAACAAAGCACATTTATTTGGTTACTTTACCAAAGTAGAAACGTTTACTTTTCTTGAGTAATGAAGTACATTCCCAGTTACCTGTCGTGCGAGAGCCTCTTCCAATATTGCGAAGATACACTGGATGTATTTGGGAGGCGATGAGTCCGACCCAGTCGTTTTGTCCGTCATCAGTCTCAGGTAGAGTTCAAAGTTCACCACCAGCTCCCTGTTGAGAAACCATGGCAACATTACGTCTTACAAGAATAAGCTTCCTCACACATGAGCTCAAATCAGCATAATATAAGTCCAGATATGTAATCTATATTTTATATAACGCCATATCCATTACTGTGCACAGTACATAAAACAAATAAAAAATTACAAATAAACATGTTTATTATCAAAGAATACATAATGTACAATAACAAACAGCAGTAGGTTAACAAAGTAATGTTTTGGTTATAACAGAAAAATACACTGTTTACTTAATTTTATCATTATCAATTATAATTAATAAAAAAAATGCATTTAAGCATGTGGTGTTGAATGGGTTTAAGTAAAATTAGAAGTCGGTGTAACAGAAAAGTTCACACACTCATTCACATACCTGGGCAGCACAATCAACAAAAATGGAGGCACAGAAGAAGATGTCAAAGCAAGAATACAGAAAGCAAGAGTGGCATTCATCATGTTGAGGAAAATTTGGAGAGCAAAACACTTCAAAATTAACACCAAGCTGAAAATATTCAACTCAAATATCAAGGCAGTTCTACTCTATGGATCGGAGACATGGCGAACCACACAGAAGACACTAAAGAGAATACAGACCTTCATCAACAAATGCCTGCGCAGAATACTACACCTGATGTGGACAGACAAGGTACCCAACACCACACTCTGGAAAACAACCAAGCAACTACCCATAGAAAATGAAATAAAGAAGAGAAAATGGAGGTGGATAGGACATACACTAAGGAAACCACCAGAATCAATCACCCGTCAAGCCATCACATGGAACTCCCCAGGGAAGAGGAAGGCCACGAAACACCTGGCAGAGAGACACCGAAAAAGATGCAAAAGAGATGGGGTACACCCGGAAAGAAATGGAGAAGATGGCCACAGACAGAAAACAGTGGCGTTCCTTAGTCGATGGCCTATGCTCCGAACGAGCGAAAAGGCTTAAGTAAGTAAGTAAGTAGTAACAGAAAAGTGCACATGTTTGTTAGTCATCGAAAGATTGGCTCAGTTTCTTGGATCAGGTAAATAGTGAAAGTGAGGATAGGTTCATGTTGTAGTACCCAGAGCCAGTGTACATGTTGTACACTGCTTCTATTTATCTGCAGTATTGCACTTTGGTGAAACAAGAATAATTTCAATTATTTGTCGAAGGTCAACTAGACATCCTTCCAAATAAACTCACGTAATTCGCCAACAAATTATTTTCACAAGATGACAACAGCACGTTTCCGTAACCTACATAGAGTTTAGATCAGCAGTTTGAGTTGGCTGGGTAATGTAAAAGAAGGATCTGATCGCGGTAAATGAAAAGCCCATGAACTGTGAGTTTACTGGGTGGTTTAAATGGTCTGTGCATACGAGGGTTTGGGTGGGCGGTTTTGGACGGTGCGGCATATAGTATATTTTTGCAAACAGCAAAATTGTGAAGAACTCTAACAAATTCTTCCATAATCATGCAACAATAAAGACAATATTAATGTCACAACATTAATATAAATCTTGTTTATATTGTGTGATGGTATATAAAACATGTTAGAGTGAGATGAATGCACATTGTGACGAAGGAATACATCATTCAAAGATGACTAAAAGATGTCATACTTTGGGAACAAGGCCTCAAGCACCGTTTGTAACAGACGGTCGGTTGTCTCATGCAGTGCTACCATCTGGTGTTGATGTGTAGAGTGAGCGAGCAGCAACGACGGCAGAAGCAGCTTCTGCGCTGACTGCTGCACCATCTGGTGACAAATATCAATACTATTAATACTACGTTATATATGCAGTCTTATTAAATATTCTTAAATATGTTAATTGTACATTTCTAACTAATCAAATCCTTGCTACCATGTTAACACAATTATTGCCTTTGCTTAAATAAATTTTACTTCACAACAGTTTTGTGAATTGTTTTTCCAGTTCAAATAACGAAATATTATATTTTTATGTGTCTCAACTTTATTGCCTACATAAATGATAACATATATGACTTATATACACAGCGGGATATGTATTTTTGATTGTGGAAAATACTTCATGAAAATTAACACTAAAAGGTCACGATTAACACGGGACACAGCCACAGATTTAAGGTGGTAATTGAAATTTGCCTGAGAATTTTAAACAAAATATAGCTACAAGTTAAGGTAACTTAAAGTAACTTGGAGTTAATTATATACATGTACAGAAAGTATACTTTATACGTGTATAGAGAGTATCGTAGAGCGCAGTGGCTCAGGGGTAGAGCTTCGGGTTCGAATCCTGTGCTGCGGTGTTAAAACCTTGGGCAAGTTTTTTCACTCTACATTGCTCCAGTTCACTCAGCTGTATAAACGAGTACCTGGCTATAGACAGTGGTGATTATGTGTATGAGCAGCCTTTGCGCAATAATTGTAGCAAATGGCTGGATGCTTCCCAGAGAAGCCGAGGTGGTGTCTGAGTGAACAGGTCTGTCAGGGAAGTAAAGTGTAAAGCGCTTTGAACAGTCCTGAGGACTGGGTACTGCGCTATATAAGAACTTGCCTTTTTTAATACCTGCTGGGGTGAACATCTGTTTTGGGAAGAAACATCAAATACAATTACCACTCACCTGCTGAAGCACAACTTTCTGCCGGTGTGCCACAATGTACTTGTCCAACGCTACCTCCAGCAGCTGTACTGTGTTGTCTGATGGAATACGGTGGGACATCATTTCATTGAGACACACCTCAGTGACACAGGTTAGTAACTGCAGCTGAAAACAGTATATACGTTTTCCTAACGATGCGGTACAATTTCGTTGTTTACTTGCGTATTTCACTAGTGACCAAACATATTATCTGGTTTTTAAACAGACTTTACAAAAGGTTTCCAGTGTTGCTGGACTTTATTATTTATATGAATAAGTTAACAGTTTTTATGCAATTAAAATCAAACAAATCCATGAACTGCATCATTATAGCTGCATTGTTCTTCTTGTGTGGTCCTAAACAATTACGAACATTACACATTGTGACATGGAATATTTGATTGCACACTTGTTCATATCAAAGTTCACTAATTTTTTATGTGATAACTTGCGTTACCATCACATTTACTTTGGATAAATTAGAGGGGCAATTTTTTTTATACATAAAATTACACATGATTGTGTACCAGTAGATATTCTTTATGTACCCAAGTGAGCTTTACCGTAAATTCAAACTTGCAGGTGACAGTGTTGGCAAGATTTGGTGATGTAATCAGACAGAGACAGCATGAAATGATGACATCATCAGAAGAACTGTGCCTTGATTTGCTGGTCACCACAGCAGCAAGTTCATCTAAAATCACCTAAAATTGAAGAAGTATTGAACACATCAATGATTTTAGCATAAGCAAGCATTGCTTTATGAAACTAACTATGCAATTTGCATTACCTAAAGTGTTTTTCACACTATAGATCAGGACACGAACACACTTGATTCACAACCGAGCCTAATAAATCAACTGAAGGGCAAGTTTGAAAACAAAGTGTATGTACATACCTGGAAAATGATACTCTTGAGAATAAGTGGCTGGCCTTGACTTGTCAACTGCTGACATTTTTTCGTGTGCAAAACATCATGGAAACACTGCCAGACATGTGCTGCCTCTGGTGGCTCAACTCTGAAAATGACAAATAATTGAATACAGGAGATGACATTGAGTTTGGCTTTTCTGAAGTGTATTCCTTCAGTGGAATATTGTTGCATTTGTTCTGTAGTTAGTACAGTGTCACTAACTACTCTGCATAAATACAAAGGCATTGCCAAATATCAACACATTTAACATATAATCAACAACAACATTTCACAAATCCTGTGGAAGCTCCTTCTTGTATGGATGTACAAACAAATAAATATCTAACAACTTATAATAATAACAATTACCACCGGTAGGTCACTTCTATTGCATCTAAGTCCTTAGACTCCAAGCTCAGAGATGCATCAACACAAAAGGATTGATCGATCTCAGTGTCAATAAACAAATCTAGATGTCATCAGATTGATTGATACGCCAGGGAGGTATGCTGGTTAGACAAGGTTATAGAGGTGTCTTTAAAGGTTAAATGACGGTGTAATTTTGCATAATTTTCAACTGATTTAACACTAGAAAGAAGCAAATTCCAAAGAGTAAGTAAGGGTGACATTGCAGTGAAGGTAATAAATTTGGCAGGCATTACATGTGATCTTGAAACATAAATGTATTTGAAAGTATTTGAAAAAGGCAAATACTTTAGGAAAGTATTTAAATGCAAATACTTGTTAATTTCTAAACATAAAATACAAATACTTTAAAAAATATTTAAATACTCTCAAATACAAATGTATTTGATTCCATGTCTGCTGATAAGTAATGGTACAGATCTTAAAGATTATATGATATCGGACAGGAATTAAGCTGATGCAGACTTTAGAAGTGGCTTAGAATGAGTAAAACATGCAAATCTAGTCACAAGCGTTGCTAAGCAATTTTGAATATGTTGTTGTTTTGTGATATCCTTAATAGCAATGTTGATAAAGCAAATTGTATTAGAAAGAGACAAATAGCGACACTCTCAGAAAAAGGCAAGAAGTACCAGAGGACAACAAATGAGATAGGAGCCTTATTCAGAAGACTTTGTGAAGAGAGTTTTGTCACAGGATTGGAAATGAAGAATGACTACCTCTTTTTCCCCGCAAGAGCAAGACAGAGCCAGTCAAGAAGAACTTGTTGTTTGTTAAGGATGAACACAGCGTCATGTTTCCACGCATATCGCAGGAGCTTCAATTTGTCTTGCCAAGACAGCGTCTTGTCTCTCAATCGCCGATAAATGCCTGCAAAACAGAAGATAAGTGAATGTTTGAAAGTGGTAAAACCACAAATTAAACAGGCTAACTAGACATTTTAATCTACAAAGGGAAACATCAGAAGAAGAACTATGTGCCTTTTAAATATGCTCAAAACAATAATTTATTGTGAAACTAACTCATACTTATATTCGTGAAATTGTTCGTCAAGTTGGCATACTTACTCATACTGTTTGGTCAGTGATGTATTATCTTAGTCACAAATCACAATACAGTTGCATCTCTTCATAACGCGATTCACTAAAACGCATATTGCCCATTTGAGGCGGTAATTTGTGGGAAGGTTGCAGTCTTTTTTTTAAATGGGTTGGACTAGAGCGTGCTTCCTGTTCTTGGGGCCTTAGCTGTTGTGCAGTGACTTGGTGAAGAGAAGGGTGAGTGAAGGAGCAATCTCTTCTGCTACCATCTGAAGAAGATGGCAGGTAGTCTTGTCTGGACCAGATGTTTTTCGTGGGTTGAGTTTTTTAGAAGTTTGAAGACCCCACTGTGTCAGTGATCTGTGGCTGACCTGGTTTGTTGTGGTGTCTTCACTGATGATTTTACTTGTGTACTACTGGTACGCCTGTCGGCACTTATGCAGAAGTCGGACCCACCTCAATTTTCCCATTATAACTGTATCTTTGCCAACACTTGATAATTGATTTTGATAATTCAATCATTTAGAACCATCTTGTGCATAGTTATGTTTTATAAACCGTGCGACTTAGCAGACATTTGAGGTCGAAAAGACAGCGGGGTCAGCATAAATAAGCTGTTTATCGCTCATTCCATGACGTGCACAGCGCAATAACACATGCACCGCGGCGCTTAATTGCAACTGGCACAAATCGGAGTGCTATTTGGGTCTCAAAATGCAATAATTGTGAAACATAAATATACCTGGGTATGCTGATTGATCATATGTCTAGGATTAGAGTTTGTGAAAGGTATCCAATATAGGCATATATATATATAGTTATAATGAGAAAATCGAGGTGGGTCTGACTTCTGCATAACTGCCCGCCTGTCTGTTTGCTCTCCTTGTTTCATGTTTGAGGGGGTTATATCTGTCTATATATATATATATATATATATATATATATATATATATATATATATATATATATGTACACATTATAAGACTAAATATAATTAGATAAGTTTACCGGGCTTATTAGAAATTATGATATGGTTAGTGTAATAAGTTATGACAATAACAGCATTGTTAAATAATTCAAAACAGTGAGCAAGGACAGTGCTGACGATCATGCGGCAAATTATTATACTATAAAGAATTGGTCTAGTTAAGTATCTAAAACTCGAGATCGTCTGCTCAAAACATGGGCGATAATAAGAGACATATTTTAACATTAACTATTTCATACTAACTCTGCACATACATGCAAAACGTACATAGAGTCATGGTGCATAATTGTGATATAACTTTATTTGTTACGAGCGACGCAACCCAACTCTTGACTAACGCGTAGAAACAGTCTAGTTATACATTTATTTACATCTTACCTCCACGTGCAGCCATATCCCTAGATGGTACCGCCACCTATCGGTGTTACGGCATACTACAATATTCGTGCTCCGCTACGTGGCGCCACCATTTCGCGCGCGCCGGATAAACGTAACAACGCAACGTCGCCAGGAAACGCAACACAGTAAAGGCGGTTTTATCGTAGTAAATAAAGTTAAAATTTTAATGTAATCATTAGTCTGCTATCGAAGACATCTATGCAAGAGTATGATCCGATCTATCAGCATTATCGTGTTATTTTCATGTGTAACTACTGCAAATAAATCAGGTAAGGTCTATGAGTATGAAGCGGGCTGTGTGTCAGAAATGCTAAACAAATTACAACTACATCAATTAAAAACCAGACGAACAAACAGACGCCTCACCATACTCCACAAAGCCATCTATGGACACCTATCCTTGCCTGTCAATAACCTCTTCCAGCCCGTACAACGCCTATCAAGACATTTAAACAATAAAGCTTTCAACACCATCCATGCCAGCAAGAACTGCTATAAATATTCATATTTCCCTAGAACAATAAGAGACTGGAATTCCCTGCCAGATGCAATAGTTAACATTCCTAAACCACAACATTTCAAACAAGCCTTAATACACGACTAACAACCCAACAGCATGCGCACCCAACCCTGACCGTTTGACTCCACCAGGAGTGTTGGCCAGTACACCTACAAGACAAGACAAGACAAGACAAGACTAGATCTAGAACTAGAACTAAGACTGGGTCTGAGTGACGGGTCATGCTTATGACATGTATCATTCTCATTGACATTGTATGTGACTGACTAAGTCGACTAAATAATTACACTCACTGGCCATCCCGAGTTGAGCACATGAATTAAAACATAATAATAATAATAATAATACAGTTTTTATATAGCGCTAATTCCCGCATGGCGGATCGATGCGCTGCACAAGAAAAATACTAAAATTAATGTATATTAATAAATAAAAATGTAAATTATATAAATTAATATAAATCATACTAACTCGCAAATCTTTGTATGTAAATGATATAAATAAATTATATTAAACACTGCTTTTAAGATGTATAGTACTAAAACATGGTATGCACATTATATATATATTAATATAAAATTAAAACCCTTTCTAAAACTCTGTACGTAAACATACATATAAATCTATAAATTAATCTAAAACATAAACACTAATTAAAATAGTATTACACTAAAAAGAAATTATAATGCAATGTCCGTCATTTTAAAACAATTTAAATTAATTGAAATGTCTACTAAAAAGATATGTCTTTAAATACTTTCTAAATATGGGTAATGTCCCGGACGCACGAATGTTCACAGGTAGTTCATTCCACAGTCGAGGTGCTGCTGCGCCAAATGCCGAATCACCAACACACTTCTTTGTCATGCCTTGGTGCAGTGTTGGCGCATAGTTCTGGCGTAGGCGTCCGTCACGCTTTCGTGGTTTAACAAGTTCTGCCAGATAAGACGGCGCCAATCCATTCATGCATTTAAAAGTCATTACCAACATTTTGAAGGCGATTCGGCTCTCAACTCAAAACATGCCGGTTTTTCAAATTTCCATTTGCAAATTATTCCGATATTCAAAATCTGTCACACTTATTTTATTCCACTTGACTTGTTAAAAACGAATGATTAAAAAGGTATATTTTGACGAAATACTAACAAAATAATTATACAAACTACAGTACTCCGCCAGACGAAGTTATAAGAACAAATTTTCGTGTCGGTGGTCGAAATGGTAATGCGGTGGTGGTTAATAATTATAAGATTTAACCAGATATAACAATATTGCCATCCGAGAATGAACTCCAGATGGCAAGTGGACGAGTCCAACCCATATAATCATCATATTATACAATGTATATTCCGGCCTTCTGAGGTTTTTCAGTATTTGTCGATGTTTTTTTAAACCACGCCGCAGGAGGGACCATTACGCAACGGGGCCATTGAGTATTTCGTGCAATATAATTTTTTTTTAAATGCACATTCACAAACCACATTTTATATCTTTATCAATCAGATTGTTAGCGTTAATGCCAAATGCTGTTTTGCACATTCTATGTTACATCTGGCGGCAATTACTAGCGATATCCTTAGTTGAGATTTGGGTGTTCGACTTTTGAGCGTGTTTGACTTGCGGGTCATTGACTATGACATACATAACAGACTGTTGTCATTGACTTTCCTGTGGCGATAAATGTGAACAGTAGCTTACAATTTCGTCCGATATTTCGTCGTCTTTTAGACACATTTCGTAACTAATATTCCTGAGTTTTTGTATAATTTTTGTTGCTCTCCTTTGTACTCTTTCTAGCATATCAATATCCTTCTTGCTATATGACCTCCATGCTTGTATATACTATTTTAAATGAAGCCTAACTATTGGTTTGTACTCCAGTATTGTTAGTTCATTTTCTTTGTACACTATGTTTCGCCTAATTAATCCAATAATTTGGTTTCCCTTCGCTGCTGCAATTACATACTGCTCTAATACCTTCATATTAGCACTATTAGTTAATCCTAAGTCCTTTTCCTTTACGATGGTATTTAGTACAGTACCACCTATTGTATATTGTGCATCTTCATTCCTATGTCCTGTGTGGAGGCACTTACACTTCCCAAAATTAAACAACATTTGCCACTTATCAGACCATTCGGTTAACTTATTAGCATCATCTTGTAAATGCTGTCTATCAGCATCACTTTAATTTCTTTAAACACTTTTGTATCGTCCGCAAACTTCAACATCTTGCTTGTTATATCATCATCCAAATCATTGATATATATTAAGATTAAAATAAGTCCCAATTCTGATCCCTGCGATACTCCATTCAAAACTGATTTCCAGTCTAAAACCTCACCATCAACTACTACTCTTTGTCTTCTATCAATAAGCCATGTTTCTATCCAGTTAATCATACATGCCATGGGCCTTTAGTTTAAGTACCGGTAGTAATCTTTGATGTGGCACTTTGTCAAAGTTTTTTTTAAATCTAAGTAGATTTTTTCTACTGGTGATCCATCATCTACCCACTTTGTGGTATTTGTTAAGCATGATGTCGCTTTTAGAAACCCATGTTGAGATGGCTGTATCAAGTAATATTTAACCATAAATATCAACCAAGTGGTCTGTAATTAGTCTATCTGATAGTTTGCAAATCGCCGATGTTAAACTCACTGGTCTATAGTTCTAGAAAGCCGTCTGAAAATACACCAGGTTGCATCACAATCAATGATGTCTTTACATTTGTTTCGGTACGCCTCCTTCTGCCCCAGTTAACCGCGCCACGTGCAACTGTTCCTCGGAAGTGACTTGCCACCTCTCACATGCCTGATGTTAATATAATGTATGTCAACTATGTAAACTGTCGAGACTATTACATTAATCTAGCAGCATGTGTGCTTCAGAGGCTGTCACAACGTTGACAAATACAACTTCAGAGGCTGTCATTACGTTGACACATCTTCAGAAGCTTCAGACGATTGACACAGCTTTAGAGGCTGTCACTACGTTGACAAATACAACTTCAGAGGCTGTCACTACGTTGACAAATAACACTTCAGAGGGTGTCACTACGTTGACAAATACAACTTCAGAGGCTGTCGCTACGTTGACACATACAACTTCAGAGGCTGTCAATATGTTGACAAATACAACTTCAGAAGCTGTCAATACGTTGACACATACAGCTTCAGAAGTTGTCACTACGTTGCCAACTACAACAGAGCCTACCCCCCCGACAGCGGGTCCATGCATTGTTCAAGACGTGGGTAAGGACACCACTTGCACTTAATTGATTTATACATGCACCCCGGCTAGGTGACGTAGGCCAATATAGGTCACGCTCGTCAGTGCAGTCAGAGCATACAGTAGTTGACTATCAGCAATAGTCGACAGAGTTAAATTGAATGTATCTTGCGCAGTCATGGTGTGTTTGGATATGCGTTACTTCCCATTATTGGCATGAGTAAGGTGCAGATATCATGGATGTTTTGGTGACCGTCAGGGGGTGACCCTCAATCAAGGGGTGAGTGGTGGCTGTACCTCAAATTGGCGAGACTGCCTCTCTTAGTACAACTGGTATCTGCCATTAACACATTATCCTGCAGCAATTAGTTATTTATTTAAGTCTTCAACCACATCGTCCCCATCTTCGTTTATGTAAAATTTCCATCATTTAAGCATACAAGTGTTGTTAGCTGAATGTAGGCGTGCATCAGCGAAGTAAAACGTGGCTCTATGACAACGGACTGGTTCTCTAGATATCTGCAAACAGTATGTAGTGACATCAACTATCGATCGTCATCTTGACCTTGCAAATTGATGCTAATTTGGCGATGGTGACGCTGGTGACAAGTGCATGTCGAAATGCATATCTCGAGGATTGCATGGGTACGAGAGGCAATGGCAAGCAGTGACTGCAAATGCATTGTTCAATGTCCATGCCCTTGTGATATCTAGACTGTCTAGATATCTTTCCTATAGAAATGCTGTGCACTTTGGCATATCCGACCGTCTGCTTCACCTTCCAGAGAGGGTTCAGAGGTCAGCTGCTCGTGTTGTGATGCAACTTCGACGAGACGATTAGAGATCTATAACTGCTTTCCTGCAATACGAACACTGGCTCCCAACGAGAAAGCATATTACATACAAATTTCTTATGGTCATACACACAGCAATGCATACAGGCATACTAATGTATCTCACGTCACTGTTACATCATCAGACCCTTGTCAAGCAGACCGTACGCTCCGGTGGTTTATCGCATGATGGTCCACGTGTGAATATCGAATGTCGTGGTTTGAGCTGGGCCGACAACGTGGAACTCTCTACCTTTGGAATTACGTGAAATCGAGAACACAAGGCCGTTTGGAAAATCATTGCAACTATTTATGCTAAACAACTAATTTAACAATACCACATTTAACCATGGTATTTTTCAAGCAGAGGTATTTTCCAAGCAGAGTTTTTATTAATGAGTAGTTTTATTTATCTTAGTTTTATTAAGGTAAAGTTTAAAGTAATAGAACAGTCGCGACTTCACTATACCTGACCTGCATCAATGATCTCCCAGAGTAACTCACCTCAAAGACACGCCTCGTTTCAAACAACATTCAGCAAACATTACAGGTTACAACCATCTCACTACGCTGTTTGCTGATGACACTTCTGTTGAAATAAAGTCAAGGCAAGTTCTTATATAGCGCAGTATCCAGTCCTCAGGACCGTTCAAAGCGCTTTACATTAACTACATAAGCCACCGTCTCCCCGCCACAGACCACGACCAACACCAACTATTATTCGACCTTCAATGTTTGAAAAGTTGGGAACGAAGATAGATGGGACATGACCTTCCACCCAGAGAAATCCACAACTTCCTGTCACATCAGAATGCCATGGGCGTACTTTGGCAACTGTCACCTCTGCCACGTATCTCGCCGTCAGCATCATCTGAAACCTCAGCTGGGACCAGCACATCAACAGCATCTTGCTAAAGCCAACAGGACCCTAGGCTTCTTTCGTCGCAACATTACGATCAACATCAAGATCAACAACACCCAGCTGCCTACAAGACCTTTGTCCATGCCATATTGGAGTATGTCTGCTCCACATGGGACCCAAGACAGAAGCAGTCCAATGAAGATTCGCTTGGTTCGTGGCCAGTCAATACTAGAAAACATCTAGTGTCACCGCAATAATCAACCGACTCCAGCGGCCTTCTTTGCGGCATCGCAGGAAGGTAGCAAGGCTCTGCATGGTCCACGAGATCATCGGACACCAAGCAATAGTCGACCACTCCAACCTCCCTCCAGCTCTGACCACTCAAAGAAGAGGAGTCACAGCAGCTTTGCCATATGCAGTCCAGAACTATACAGACGCCATTCCTTCCTACCGAAACCCATTAAAGACTGGGATGAACTGTCTAGACCAGCTGTGGCTGCCAGAACCAGTGACACATTCCGTACAATGGCGCAACCCATCTAGGACCTCCATAGTTAGATTAGGTAGGAGCAATGATCCTAAAACTTTATTATTAATTAGTTATTTATCATTTATTTATTGGATGTTTTAAAATGTATTTTGTTTGTTTGAATATATTTGGGATTGTTTCCTCAGGACTTGGTTTTATTGTTATTGTATGCTTTTTATCTTTTTTATATACTGGATCTCTATTAGCCTGACTCCTGATTAAATGCATCTCCTACCTCCTAGTTTGCGGCAAAATAATCAACATGATGATTCTGGCCGCCAAATGGATGATGAATGCGTCTTCATTTTCTTAAAGTATAATTAAAATTATTAAATTGTTGTTTTAATTATTTTTAGTACATCTTTAACTTATTTAATGTAATCTAGGCTTTTACTAAACATTAATATTTTCTTAAATGCATACATCTGTTTCTTAGAAGTGTTTACCGATTTTGTAATCATCTGTAAACTTGTCAAGGATTTGATGCTGGCTAAATCACATCCCTTGGAGTTGGATATATCATTACGTATGTTGTTTGAAATTACGTCAGTCGCCAAGGACCAGTTCGTGACATGTTACTTAACTTACAACAATCATAGAAAACACTCAACTTGCACCATCCAAAAAGCTATTATTATGTTATCTTCTTTAAATGAGCATTTTAGGAAACCACCTTCCACTGATCACAGCTGTAGACGTTTATATATTTGTACAGAGTATACTTAATATCACCGTCGCCTAAGATAATATCTTAAAATGCAGACAACTTTCTAGATAGGCAATGTCATCATACGTCTATGTATCCAAAATACATTATAATAGTAACCACCATTGCAATGTTTAAAAACTGATATGTTCTGTTGTCATGATTATGAATGTCACACACTTTGGAAGGGCGGTTCGAGAGAGGATAATCTAGGTGGCCCCCAAAACCCACAAGTCTTTGACGCTTCCAAACAAATTTCATAATTACACAACTAGCAATGTTCTACTTACTTCTACGTTTCGACCACCTTCGGCGGCCTTCTTCAGTGGTCGAAACGTAGAAGTAAGTAGAACATTGCTAGTTGTGTAATTATGAAATTTGTTTGGAATAATATACTCCCAACTTGATGAACATTTTCACGAATCTTTGAGGCTTGCTAAAAACCGATCTCCATGTTCTCAAGCACCCTCCAACCCCCCCCCCCCCGAAAGCCCCTGCCCTGAGACCAACACCAACACTCCTCTAATATGTCAAAAAAACGTACAATTGAACCCCCCCCCCCGAGAATCACAAAATTTAACAGACGTCTCAAGTATTTAAGGGCAACCTGCCCCAGGACCCTCTCCACCTGTCTATGATTACTAAGGGTCCTTTTACCCACCTCAAAGGGGGTAAAAACGAATATATACATACGAATATATACATATTACACAATATTGAAACTTGTGCACGACGCATACGGTTTTGATATTTTTATATGTAATATATAGTTTTATATTTCCATTTTCCAGAAGTAACTACACGTATTATCCTCACACAATACGGAAAAGGGCGATGGTCCCAACTAGATATGGCGAAAGGTGAGATACTGACGTTTAAAACAGTGCAATTTACTTAGTATTTCGAGCCAGTGGTTAAGACTTGTCAGTGTGAAACCCTGCGATGCCCATATGCAATTTGTCTTAGTTAAAACAAAGCAGTTTAGTTTTACATCTTTCATGGGTGTGGTATGGGTCTTATTAATCGGAATCACTGGCTCCATGTTTGTCTTAAAATAAAAAGGTTCCTGCTTTAATTAATTACTATAGTTGTCTAAAATGGTGTATACATATTTACTAGATTATATAATTTTGTGTATCTATTTTGGTTGTGTAACTGTATATACTTGACACCTGATATGATCATTATTATGGCCTTATCTGTTGTATTTTGGAGTCAAAATAAATATCTTATTATTGTTCTGAATTCTTCACGGATGTGAGATTCAAGCTGAGTTATAGTGCTTTAGATGAAATTCGGGAGCTGAATCTCTCACAGGAATGGAATATGGTGAATATTCTCGCAAGTTCAAGATAACCTTTGCAAATGCCGTTTTACAAGCATGACGTTTATGCTGACAAAATGTCCATGCATGTCTTCAAAATTGCCGATGAGAACGAAAACCAGTGTTTGTTTAAAATGTCATCCCGGTTGTACGTATCATGGAAGTGGCAGTATATGTACATTTCCCGTGTCTTGAACTCTGCACTCGGATAGTGTTATTTCTTCATTGGACGAAGAAGGAATAATACATTATTTGTGCTGGGAGAAGATAGTTCGCTGGAAGAAGCCTCGGGATTCTGACGTGGTAACGTTTAATAAAAGGCGGGTTTTAGACAATCAATTTGATCTGGCAGAGCTCTTGACAGCCATGTAGCTGTGGACGACTGGTATATCCACAAGAATCCACATTAAGATCAAGACTCATAATACATATGATTTTCTGATGGTCTGCGGTATGCTTCATTCAAGCCTCACATCGCAAACGTTACCAGTTATTTATAAAGTACTGCTTGTTAGACATATGAGTTTTCTTAAAGGTAAGGCTTTATATTACTAATAAATATATAATCTATGTAACTAAACGTACTTTTAAAACATTCCTTTACTCGAGATTAGTATGTGAACACGGGAGGATAATTACGGTTTTGTTGACTCACCCAAGAAGTAACGATTCCAACATGGCTAAATACCATTGTGTCGAATCCTCTCACAAGTTTCTTATCGATTTTTCCCAGTGTGAATTTCTCGATGCACTAAAATAGGACCTAGTGCAATATTTAGTCGATGTTTCTTGCCTGTTGCAGCACATACCAACTACATTGTCATATTCTGCTTACTTTGGATATTGACAGGGATGTTGACGTCATTAATCATGTGCGCAGTTTTTGCAGTGATAGACATAAAAGACAGAAGGTACGAATGGCAATTGAGAAGAGAGCCACGATTGTTGTTTCAAACAACTGCCACCATTCTTATTGTGTTAAATCGAGGTTTTCTATTTGCAACTGCACTAATCACACCTTTAGACTAGAGTATTGTAATTATCTTATTCAGTATAATGCCTTTCAGGATATCACAAAATTACAACGTGTTCAAAATTGCTTAGCAAGGGTTGTGACTAGGTCTTCACATTTTACTCATTTTATATCGCTTCTAAAGTCTGTCCGATACTGTATAATATGTAAGATGTGTACGTACTATTGTCAAAGCAGTGTTTGTGTGGTTATAAAACAAGGCTTGTACTTAGGACTGAAAGCGAACACAGGTGTGCAGTTTGACGTATTGGTGTGTATAATATACGTACGCGCAAGCATACACACACCACACATTATAAAACAGTGTTTCTCTGTACGTATATGTAGTGGCTTGCTTTCTCACTTGCTTGTTTATTCACCCGCATCTCCGTTAGTTTTGCAAATATCACACTCTGAAATTTTAAATCTGATCAAGCGGTCCCGCTGGGATAGTTTGTAGATGTTGACTTTATTTTCAAAATTCGGAGAGGGGGTGGATGAAATGAGGGGCTAAAAATATTTTAAAAAGCTTTTAAAATTGTGAAATCGAGATGGGTTCGGATTTTACATCAATGCCCAACCATCCCTAGCTATATAGCTGCATTGTTTTGGGAACATACTGATTTTTGAGTGCCATTGGCTTTCTTGGTCCCTAGGTCTATGCCTACCAGAATGTCGTCAAATGTAAAGGAAGCATATTTTTGAGTATAATCTTGGCAAATGGTCTTAAAGTAATCTAAATAGTATTAAGAACTTAAAAAACCTATTAAATAAATCTATTAAAAATCTATTAAAAGGATGGTCCCATAGTGATTTAGCAGCCGTTACATATTCTTAAAATACCAGATCTTGTAAAACTAAAAACTGCTATAATTATGTTTAAGGCATATCATTATATATTACCAATAAATGTACAAAAAATATACAGAATACATGAATCACGTACGATATTCATCCAGGCATAAATGTAAGTTCAAGCAAATCTATGTACGTGCTAACTTTAAAAAATATGTGTATTTCTGTTACTGGGGTTAAACTTTGGAACACCCTCGAAAAAGTGTTATACTGATAGACTGTTGAATAGTTATGTGTTAGAGTCCTAGACTATTTTGCCAACATAAATTAGATAACTAAATTAAACATTCAGATTGTTGATTGTTATAAAGGTTTTTTCTTCAATAAATGTCACAATGTCTTATTTTCGATTAAATGTCATATGGTTATACATGCAAATAGTGTTGTCGCACCTTCTATTGCACAGTTCAGATACTTTATGTATGCAATTAAGCAATTATTTATAATGGTAAACATGATAAGTATTGTACTTCTTTTACCCTTTTTCAACAATTTGTATTGTATGCACTGTACGTATAATGTAGTAGTAGTAATTGTTGTAGTTGAAATAAATTTCAATTCAATAAATGATTAACATAAACTATAATATGCCTGGTTCACTCATATGTTAATTCGGTTAATCATTTATTGAATTGAAATTTACATGTATAACCACACGACATTTAACCGAAAATAAGACATTGTGACATTTATTGAATAAAAAACCTTTATAACAATAAACAATCTGAATATTTAATTTAGTTATCTAATTTATGTTGGCAAAATAGTCTAGGACTCTAACACATAACTATTCAACAGTCTATCTGTATAACACTTTTTGAAATGATGAACATTTTTACAAACTAATCAGTGAATTATCAAGGGTGTTCTAAAGTTTAACCCCAGTAACAGAAATACACATATTTTGTAAGTTAGTACATACATAGATTTGCTTGAACTTACATTTATACCTGGATGAATATCGTGATTCATGTATTCTTTATAATTTTTGTACATTCATTGGTAATATATAACGATATGCCTTAAACATAATTATAGCAGTTTTTAGTTTTACAAGATCTGATATTTTAAGAATATGTACATTGTGAAAGAGTAAGTTTGTGTGATCAAGTCTTTTGGCATCACAAATTAATCTTATAACCCTTTTCTGTAATAAAACTAAACAATGAATATGTGTAGCATATGTGTCACCCCATACTTCAGCACATAAGGCATGAAAAGAGAATAGTACAAAATATGCATACCATGTTTGTTAATCAAGGAACTGGCTCTATACATAATAGCACAACATTTTGACAGTTTAGAACTTATTGATAAAATGTTACTTTTCCAGTTTAATTTGTCATCAATTACTACACCTAAAAATATCTGCAGTTATTCTGCGATTACCAAAAATCTTGTAGTTAGTTTTTGATCTATTAAGAGACAATCTATTAAAAAAAACATGTCAGCAATTGTTCTAATCCACCATTTTTCACCCGAACAAGTTCATTTAAGTTTCTATCACAACATAGTAGTTTTGTATCATCAGCAAATAAAATATACTTGAACACTTGTGAGACTTTATAGATGTCATTAATATACATGATAAATAATTTTTGGTTCCAAAATGGAACCATGAGGGACATCAGAATGACAGTTATTAAAACTGACAAATTGCTTTCTATTTTTTAAATAACTCTGAATGCTGTGCGACACCACGCAAACCATAGAAATGCAGTTTTTTTTACACAGTATATCATGATCAACAGTATCAAAGGCCTTCTTTAGGTCAATAAATACTCCAACAGTATACTTTTTTTTTCTAATGAAGATGTAATTTCTTCTACCAAATCTAAAAGAGCCTCAGTTGTTGACATGCTAGATCTAAATCCATACTGACTTGGACTGAGTATGTTACATTTAACAATGAATATGTCCACTCTGTTGTTATATAGTTTCTCCAGAATGTTTGAGAATTATGGTAATATAGATATTGGCCTGTAATTTGTAAAAACTGTTTTTATCCAGACTTATATAGCGGAATAACTTTAGCTATTTTCATTTTGTTTGGAAAAACACCTGTTTGAAATTAAACGTTACATATATGAGCAAATGGCTGAACTATTTTAGAAATTACTTTCTTAAGCAGGCTCAATTTTGAACAGTTCTAATAATTTCTAAGTCATCAACAGGGCTTAGAAATATAGTATGTTTAATGATTTCTTCTAAGTAATCATAAATAGTTGTATCGTTTTTAGGTAAGGGGATATTTTTTGTTAAGTTGGGGCCAACATTTGTAAAGAAGTTATTAAATCCATTAGCAATATCTTCTTTCTTTGAAATTCTCTTGTTGTTTTTTATAAAGTATCCTGGACATGTTGGCTTATTTTTGCGTTTGTTAGTTACTTCATTTAGTATTTTCCAGGTCTCTTTAACATTTGCTTTTTGTTTTTCTAACATCGAGCTATAATAGTTTTTTCTGTAATTCTAATCGTTCGGCTGCGGAACTACGCCGAGAAGACAGTCTGGCTACATTAACGGCTTTTGTTTGGGTAGCAGCCGTGATCTATAAAATGCTGCCACCTCACGGACACTGCCGTAATATATATTTTATAAACAACTGCAAATTTGTATTTCTATTTATTTTGTGTTAATATAAGTTTAATTTTTAATAGTTTTTATAATACAGCATTATTTGATCAAAAGGTTTCCTTATTTAATTTGTATGCTATCCGTGTCGAGCTAGACAATGCTGCCACCTTACGGATACTGGTTAATCCTGCCGTAATTCTTATTTTATAAACAACGGTAAATTTGAATTTTTACTTACTTTTGTGTTAATATAAGTTCAATGGTGAATACTTTTCATATGATATTATTATCTTGTAAAAGCATATCGTTATTTTAATTTTTATTTCATAGTTGGCCTGAGAGCCAATCAGCGTCTCTACCCTAATCTGGGGTAAGGCTGCCCGGATGTAGAAACTTAAGCCCATATACTGTCCCAGGCGGAGTTGGGGGGACTTAAAAGTGCTGCCACCTCACGGAGTCTGCGTAACCGAGGCTAGGATCAAATAGGAAAAATCGCAACGTGGGTTTTAAGTTCTAAATACTATTTAGATGATTTTAAAACCATTTGCCAAGGTTATACCTAAAATGTGACAAGAATGAATTCGTTGACATTTGCCGACGGACTATAGTAGTGGCTATTGGTCAATCACCCACTGAGAACGTGTCCCCAGTCACCGAATGATCAGCTAGTGTCACATGACGCTGGTCACGTGACATGTCTAGACGAACAAACATTGATCGAGAAGCAATGCCATCCAATATTTATGTTGTTGTTATTATTATTATTATGTTATTGTTTACTTTATTATTATATACGTTATTTGTTATTATTAAGGGCACACAAGGAGTTGGAGAAAGACGAGGCTTCAGTCAAAGTGTGTGTAGAAGACTGGAACAGGTCGTCGTCGGCCTAGCGACGGACAGCTTTCGGGGAGAGACCTGTCCGGCCTTCTGGACTGGTGGAGGGGAGGGGAGGAGAGGAGGAGAGAAGGAGGAAGAGGAGAGAAGAGGAGGTGGGAACAGTAGATAAACAGACAGACAGAAAGTGACCAAACGTCGAAAAAGACAACCATACACACATATATGCATAAACATTTATATTGGCAAGGGACACAAGAACAAATGGATACTTGAACAGAAACACTGATGACCACAAAATGACAAATGGTCGCACACACAAACACGGAGTCACGTAATAATGCGGACACATAGATACAGATACCCGAGGGATGGACGGACGGACGGACGGACGGACGGACGGACGGACGGACGGACGGACGGACGGACGGACGGACGGACGGACGGACGGACGGACGGACGGACGGACGGACGGACGGACGGACGGACGGACGGACGGACGGACGGACGGACGGACGGACGGACGGACGGACGGACGGACGGACGGACGGACGGACGGACGGACGGACGGACGGACGGACGGACGGACGGACGGACGGACGGACACACTGACACGGAGACATGCGCACATATAAACGGATACACATGCAAACTGACACAATGTCAAACTTACAAATTGACAGTCACAGAGACAAGCAGATAAACTGAGAAATAGCACGACAAACGACAAACGCACAAATAGCCAAACAGTCGCGACACAACTAGTTGTACAGAAAATAGATCAACAGTCAGAAACAAACCAAAACGTCACACATACAAACATGCATACATATATGTGCATACATAATACAACCACACACATCATATACATAACACGTACTTGCGCATAAGCAAACAGGTATATAGAACACATAGGTGCATACACACATACACACATACGTAATATATGTATATGTGTGTGTGTGTGTGTGTGTGTGTGTGTGTGTGTGTGTGTGTGTGTGTGTGTGTGTGTGTGTGTGTGTGTGTGTGTGTGTGTGTGTGTGGGTGTGTGTGTGTGTGTGTGTGTGTGTGTGTGTGTGTGTGTGTGTGTGTGTAGACACATGTACATATACTACATACCTACTTACGTACACGTGCATTCGTTGACGTACACACGTACACGTCTAGATGCGTACATGCGTGTTTATAGTCATATGAACACATTCAGTTACGCTTGTATTCGTGTGTGCTGACGGACGGACGGACGGACGGACGGACGGACGGACGGACGGACGGACGGACGGACGGACGGACGGACGGACGGACGGACGGACGGACGGACGGACGGACGGACGGACGGACGGACGGACGGACGGACGGACGGACGGACGGACGGACGGACGGACGGACGGACGGACGGACGGACGGACGGACGGACGGACGGACGGACGGACGGACGGTAAGATAAAAGTGCTAAGAGATAAAGACGACAACACGAAGGCGAGACGTCGGACCGACGCCGTGGCAGCGACCGATCGCGAGCGAGAAGTGAAGAACGTAAACGTTGCATTTCCTTGAACATATTTTACACTTTTATAGTTACATGTTACATGGTTTTACTCAGAAAAAGTGGCACATTATTTTGCCGCGATTTTACATAAACTCATGCCGAAATAACTAGGATTCTACAACAATTATACCATGCAATCATGCGAGCATCAGCTATCGGCAGTGAAAGTGAAACACTTCTATTGTTTTTGTAAACCTCAAGCAGATATTACAAAGTAAATATTGTGCAGGTTAGATATTTCACAGATGACTGTTCCAAATCGTGAAACAGCTAGTCCGCTCATTGTGTAAATTGACAGGAATGTGAATGTGTTTGAGTGTAAAATTGACAAATATCTCGATGGGATGCATAGCAAATACGAAGTTTGGAAGAAATGATAGTCGGGTTGATCACCAGACGGCGCCACCTTAATGGGTGGCTTACCTTACTACTACCACTACTACTAATAATAATGTTTTTCTATAGCGCTAATTCCCGCATGGCGGATCGATGCGCTATACAAGAAATATAATAAATGTATTAACAAATGTAAATTATATAAATTAATATAAATGAAATACAATTTTGGTTTTAAGATGTACATTAGTAAACCTTCGTATGTAAATTATATAAATTAATTTATGGTAAATTAAACACTGTTTTAAAGATGTATAGTACTAAGCCTTTGTGTGTAAATTATATAAATTAATATAAAATTTAAATCTTTACTAAATCTGTGTAAGTAAATAATCTATACATTCATTTAAAACATACTTACCAGTGTTTCGTGTGTGTACGTGCGTGAATGTGGTGACGAGATCGGAATTGAAATGAAATGAAATGAAAACATGGGTCACTGCGTAGACTTATACAGCAGTAATATTTTGCAAGGTAACAATGATTCGGTAGTCTCTCGTCGGCCACTGGTTAGTAGCACCAGCGCACGCACGTATTCACATGCCTAAGACCACATTTGCGTTTTCCATAGGCGGCCATTATAAGGTTTCCGTCATTTCTTATCGAATTAAAATATACCTGTTATTGAACATTTGACACCACATTTATCCTTCACTTATAGATATGCCGTGAAAAATTCGTGAATTTCTAGTCCCTCAGAGTCCCACAAACCACGTTTAAGCCCGACACCCCTTCATTCTTGCTAGAATCAGACAGTGACCTATCGTTTTGACATCACCAATCTAAATGACACATGTATCAATACGCAGACAAACACCGACTGTTATCTGCCATAAATGTGTAGCTCTGATGCCACACTGCACAAAAACGTAATTTTTTGTCACTCTGTACTACATATGTCACCTCAGAAATTCAGACAACCTGTATAATGCCAGTTCTTTGGGGACTCTGGTCAATTAATGGCGGACGAGCACGTTAACTTAGTCTTACATCACATGGATCACTGCACATCAACATATGGTTGAAACTACACAAAACGTCTCCAGTAGCAAATATTGTGTCTTTCGTCTATACAATCAGTGATATGGCTTTAATAGGAATATAAATAGCTTAGTCAAATGGAGCTCGGTTTGCTCTTTCTTGCGATAGTTGGGTTTTTATGGTGGTATGATAATTTATATTAGTTTGTGCCTACGAAACACATGATTTTAAAATGTTCTTTTTCTCTCTACCGGTACTCATGACGGCCCAAATCCCTTATGATTCATGCGATAAGGTGTACGACGGACATCAGTCTCCTCGCCCACATTCCCTAAACTCTGTACGCACATTTCATACATGACTCAGCGCCTTAGCATTGCTTACATTCCCGCGAGATGTTCCTGTTATTTATCAGTTCTGGTTAGGAAAATGCTCTCTACCGTCAAAGAATAATTGTCGGTCGACAGCTGTCTCTGGTGAGGTCTTGTGAAACAGACCCAGACTATATGCAAGCACGGAGGCCATATCGCAAGAAGGATATTGATATGCTAGAAAGAGTACAAAGGAGAGCAACCAAGATTATACAAAAACTCAGGAATAATAGTTATGAAATGCGTCTAAAAGAATCTGGTTTAACAACACTAGAAACCAGAAGATTGAGAGGAAATCAGATTGAGATGTTTAAAATATTGAATGGATATGAAAATATTGACAGAAAAAAGAGAGGACTAGATGACATGGAGTTACATTAGCAAAGAAGCAGTGTAGACTAGATATTAGACAATTTTCACGAAGAACAGTTAACGAATGGAACAGAGTATCAGCTGATTGTGTAGGTGCTAGTAATGTTAATATAAAAAGAAATTGGCATATACCTAAGACGGGCGGGGTATACTTAGATAGATAGGTTTGACTCTCGATACGGGCTTCCTTGTCCACCTGCCATCTCGAGTTAAATCTCTAGGTGGCAGTTTTGTTAAACCTTGTTACATCTATGGGCTAATGCTAACAAGGCGTAGACATACCGAAAGGAGACAATGGGGTCGCTTTGGGAATGATCATTTACGACGTGACGTGACGTGATGAAATAGCCTAGTTGTCTTAACGCTTTTATAGGGTCTATTCATTCACAAATAGCGTGAAGCAAATAACAGATGAATCTGGTGCAAGTGTAGAACTAATGGCCATAACCTATTTGTCTAGAGAAGGTTACTAGTAAAACGGTAACGACTTAGGCCTATGTAAATTATATGTTAGTGCGTGTGAACTATCATTAATCAATATTACATTATATTTTTGCTAAGTAAGTTACACGAGGTAGCCATGATATAATTTATATAAATGCAAAACTGACGGAGATTTTGGTTCACAGACAGAAGGACAAACAGAGAAACACTATACTTTAGATGATGTTGTATTGTGGTATATATTATATATGCATATGCCTTTGAAATTCTACTAGGTGGAACTTTCAAAACCAGGGCATAACATGACGACGGCCATTTTTCAAAATGGCTGCCAAATTCAATATCCCCGTATATTAATAAATGCGTCACGCAGAGCAATATTTATGGCACGCGTATGTATCTTATAGGGGACTCTATTGTCAAATAAATCATTTTTATTCTTCGACATTCATTTCTGCCATTTTTAAAGATGGCGGTCGTCAATCCAAATATCAACATATCTCACAAACTCCGTCACTAGATAACTTGCTTAGCAAATATATATATATATTAATGGTGGTATTTCACACGCCCTTTTGTACGCCGGTATGACGACGAAAAGCATCATGAGAACGACAATGGCGGCGGCGACGATGATAAAGACGAAGACAACAATGCACTTAAAAAAGAAACATAAAAGTCCCACAGACCAATATTGGTCCATCGTCGCATCCGTGTCTAAACAATTGGCGCAAAAGCACACAGCGCTTAATTCTTTCGGCGGCATCAGCGCCCGTCCGTCCATACGGAGGGACGCCCTCAACCAACACAGCGCTCGTAACTCGCCGCGTAAGTGGGAGCTTCACTCCGGCCCAAGTGTTTGCACGGCGCAAAAAACATCCCGGCGGGATATATATATATCGGTTTTATTCCCGTCGTCGCAGTGCGAGTAAAAAAGGCGGAACCGCAAGCCGTCGTCTCTCTTTCTCTCTCCAAAACAGTCCCAGAACGACCTCGCTGCCTCCGTGCCGTCGACACGGACACGGTGGTCAGGCGAAAGCGCGAGAACAAGGAATGCACGCAAACATATAGTCCCACCTCTGATGTCGTCCCTCGTCCGGAGAGCAAATGACAGTTTGTAAGTGCGGCAATTACCTTGGACTGCAAGACATTTTGTAGGTGCGGTAATATAAGCCCTAAACACGCCACTGTGTTGTTTGATTCAAACTTTGAAGCATCGAACAGAAGTGGAATGTCTG
>OZ024859.1:9810969-9815969 GCA_964017155.1 Oasisia sp. SBJ-2009
GCGCTATTTTTGTTTAGTCAGTGGGAGATGATGCTGCGAAAATACGACATTGGCATCAGGCGCGTGTAGTGGGCTTGGGGTCGCATCAGGCCATCTAGGCTATATTTGTGCAGTAGTTTGCAAGAAAACAAACGCCAATTTATATAACTCGTCTTTAGTATTATCTTTAATTCGTAATGCTATAATATCGTGCATATGTTGAACGTGTACCGGTTGGTCAATTGTGGTCTGTTACTTTGTTAAGCTCGTAACAATGTTTGCATTTTAACAGCATCCAGCGCAGTAGATGGAACGTTGGACTATCTGATATCGAGAGATTCATAGGTCCATTCTCATCTTTGGTGGCGTTTCGAACCATGGTAACTTCGATCACTCCACATTTCTCCAGTTCATTGGAATACCTGGCTATATACAGTGGTGGACCTATGTGTATGTATCATCTTCGCATAATGATTGTAACGTAGCTGAATATTTCCCAGATAAGCCGAGATGTTGGAGGAATTAACTGGTCAACTTGAACTGTAAATCGCTTTGAGCAGTACAAAATTGCCAATACCTTAATCATAAGCTCTATACGAACTCAAGTCGATATGCAATATGTAGGAGGAACTTGAAACATAACTCAGAATCTTATATTCGATCATATCGTCGGACGGATGTTATCAGTGGCCCGACTCCGGCTGTTCGTGTCTTTACCTGCCACTGACAGGAATGTTAATATATTACATAAGGCGGCCGAACACTTAGCCCACAGCCAAGGCTAATGTGTCAGTCATGTGTCTTCCTGACGACTAAATACTGGTTCCTGTTACCACGGACACACCTGTTGTTGATGTAACCCGCCATACTTGTCAGACTACGTACTTGTGGGATAGGTCTATTAGCACCGTTTTGAGTTAGGCATGTGGAGCTGCATAAAGACTCCACACAGGTCAGTGTTGCATAGGCTGAGTAATCAATGGGGCTCAGCCAGGGAGCATTGTCTGGTGAATTCGAACCCTGAAGCATCAATCCAGTTATTAATCTCATCACAAACGGAACCGCAAAGATCCGAAAACATAATGTGGGATGACAGTGACACTACTCCACAGCATATGTCAGTCGTCGTATTCAGAACATCGCCATAGTGACGGTTTTTATCAAGAATGGCTATAGTAATAGTTTTACGTCTTTGTGAGGTATCTCTACACGAAATTATTGCATGGAAACAAAAACAACTAGAAGGGCCGGCGACTCGGGCAGTTCTTGTGCTGCGGCATAATAGCAACATATGACGATACTGTGTGTGTGTGTGTGTGTGTGTGTGTGTGTGTGTGTGCGTGCGTGCGTGTGTGTGTGTGTGTGCGTGCGTGTGTGCGTGTGTGTGTGCGTGCGTGTGTGCGTGTGTGCGTGTGTGCGTGTGTGGGTGCGTGTGTGGGTGTGCGTGCGTGTGTGCGTGCGGGTTTGTGTGTGTATGCGTGCGTGAATGCGTACGTGCGTACGTGTGTGCGTGAGTCAGGATGTATTATTTCCTATAAGACGTTTAATTCGCCGCGCTCATGGTTTGACGAAAAGTAACCCCTTTAATGTTTTGTTTCCCCGTTGGTTAAGCAGGTTTATGTTTCATATAATGTACTTTAAACGGGCTGAAAATCAGTTGTTCATAATGCCGTACCTAAAAAGTATTGTCTATAAAATGTTTCATATTATATTGTAATGCGTTTTACGAAAAACGCGAAAAGCTGCTTGAATTAGCGTCATTTACGAATTGTTATAACCTTTGTGTGCGTATGTGTCTACCTGTACCACAGTGCGCAGCATGTGCACTGTGTCTAGAGACCAAACGTCATGTAGAGACGATGTACACATGCTTACTGCTGACACCGCAAATATATCATTGCAAGATGTCACCCTAGTATATTAGATTAGATGGCCGAACAAGCCAGCGTTAATTCTAGGAGAAACGTGCAGTGCTGGTCAATGACAGGCCGACACCATTTGATGCCTCCGCTCATCACCAGGTCCCAGTAATTGTCGCCGTCTGTCACAGTAATGGACGGGTAATCGGCGCGTAAAGTTACAGCCGGACCGTCGGTGCAGAGAGGTAAGACAGTGTCGCTCTGTACTTACGGGGGCATTATACAGGTGTGGCGTAAACTTGTGTCATTACGCGGAGTTACGGAGTCGTTCTGTCCCTGTTTATCACGGGTGTAACTGTGGCTTTGATCCTGATGCTTGATTTATTACTGTTCCTCATTTGTCTTTTACTGTTATTCAAGATTCAAAATATTCAAAAGACTTTATTGCCTAAAACGGAAATTGTTCTTCAGTTACACAGTAAAATGACAGTAATAAGATTGGTGAGCCATACTATATACGGTTAATAAGATACATTAACATTGTAATAATACTAATCAACACTAAAATTGGTAAATTAAACAAAGTAAGTATATAAAAAAGTACTCTAAATAATAAATAATAAATAAATAAGCAAGTAATGTTCCTTAAAAGGTTCTTTGATAAGACGCAATGTGATAACATTTATAATATTTACTAAAATTGGTAAATAAATAAGATTAGATAAAAGAAGTATACAGTACATTAAAATTTAGCATTCAAAATTAAAATGGCAGAGGGTATAAACGATTTCTTAAATAGGTTATTCTTAGCTAGTGGAACTTATCTTCTCCCTCACCCTCCACCGCTCCCCTCTGTCATTTCCTTTCCTCTTCCAGTCACCGTCAATTCTTCCCCCAAATCCCTCCTTATGCAATCATCCCTGCGCGGGCTGGGTCATCGTCGTCTTGTTTTCCCTCTGCTACCCAGGCATCTGTTTTCTTTGCCAGCTGATCGTCCTCCAATCCTTTCATTCCCGCCTACCCGGGGTGGCACACACCCTTGTCATTCCCGCCTACCCGGGGTGGCATCCACTAGTGTCTCTTCGCGCCTACCTGGGGTGGCATACACTAGTGTCATTCCCACCTACCCGGGGTGGCATACAATAGTGTCATTCCCGCCTACCCGGGGTGGCATACACTAGTGTCATTCCCACCTACCCGGGGTGGCATACAATAGTGTCATTCCCGCCTACCCGGGGTGGCACACACTGGTGTCATTCCCGCCAACACGAATTGACCCGGAAGATCCGGCGCATGCGTAGTTGAAACTTCGATCTGGCTCATACATGACGGAACTTCCGGCAGCTGCGCATGTCCGGCGTCCATTTTGAAACTTTACTGATACCCAGTAGGTCACGTGACGGATGGAGCCATTACAACGTGTACACGCACTTTGTAAACAGAGTCCCCTCGCTATATCACCCGTAGCGGCATCTAGGAAAGACGAACTGGCGAGATAAACGAAACAGCCGCGTGTGTGTTTACACTGGCTCGATTTATTCCACTGACACGACGTGATATGTTGAGTTGTTTCGCAGATAGGAGAGCATCCCCGTCACATTAGTCACCCGAACACATCACATCGCAGCCATAATAATCCTTCGCTATTTTGCTACGTTTTAGACGGCACTCACGTTAGACTTGTTTACGCATTTTCGCATACGTTTACGACTACCCATTGCAACATATCTTAAATAGGAATACAGCTATTTAAAATAAAATAAGTGAAAATCAAATGTAGACGTTCAAGATGTGGAAAGTTTATGAAAACAATGCTAATATAGCGAAATTAATATTCATAATGGGAGAAAACTAATTACACGAAGCAACGGAATATGAAATGGTATTAACTAAATAATACATAAAATTATACGGATATACCACAATAATATTTTACACAAGCGCTCTGTGTGGGACTATTGTAATATATATTTTCTTTAAACTTTCTCTTAGTCTATAAGTGAAGTATTAAATAGCTGACCTTGTGTGGAAAAAACGTGAAAACGGCAATATGAAAAATAACCCGAGACATAGTGCCTTTGCAGCCTGGTTACACATTTTCTTGCCAACAAGCTACTGTATGAATACAAAAACTATCTTCTATTTATTGCAATAACACGTGACGGAAGGTTGAACTTTCAGTCATAATTTGTGCACTGGCAGTTTTTTAGCAAACCAAACAAAAATATATAATACCATTTGATCCAGGACGCGCAAGGCGTAAATATATACCAACACGTCGCAAGCTTCTCGCGCAAACGAAGCAGGCACTGCACTAAGCCGCGCATTCTTTGAATTGCTTCGCACTTCCGCCTGCGACTAACCAACCAAAAAGAGTGTTTTTTCAGCAAGACTCTGGTTGAGGAGGCGAGCCGTCTGTCGAAAATCTCGGGGAGAGAGATAGAGAGAGAGAGAGAGAGAGAAGAGAGAGAAAGAGAGAGAGAGAGAGGTCCGATGTCCCGTCCTCAGATACAAATGTTGTAGTGGACGAGATCTATCCCGAAAAACGAAGCCCATCTATTATTATATTTACAGTATTTTGAACAAACACGCAGTCCCCTCTATTATTACATTTACAGTATATTTGAACTTAAACCATTTGAACATGTGTAGATATACACCCCTGTAACAACAGCAAAGGTTTATTTGTCATTTTCATCATGCAAGTACATTATTTTCATGTTAAATAGGAATCTGTTCTGGCGTTAAGTTACCTAGTACCTATATACAATAAAATGAAATATGATAAATAAATAATATATATATATATATATATATATATATATATATATATATATATATATATATTATAATATGACTAATATATCATTACAAATATATTTAAAATTATTATGTTAAATGTCATTCAGCGACGCCTGTAATAATAAAAAAAAAGTACGATATATTTTTATAGGGCCATAATCACGTAGGGTTTTATGGCGCTTTGCAGTACAATGAAAATATAATTAAACATGTATAATCACTACTGAGTACAAGAATTGGTGTACCATTGTTGCTGTACGTGTCTTTTTAATATTCAAACACATATTAAAAACATTAATACTTCATCATCTAACTATAGTTGAGCTAGTGTATATGTCTATGGATATGTTGTACTGTTTC
>OZ024859.1:9820969-9863469 GCA_964017155.1 Oasisia sp. SBJ-2009
GAAACGCGACTTCTTTGAGTACCGGAGAAGCCAATATAATGGTTCGTTTGTCCAGGACGTTTGTCCAAACGCGCACAGATCTCGCTCAATCTCGGACGTCTCGTCGTTTGGTGCGGTATCTTTTTAATCTTTACACCATTCGTGTGAGGGCGCTGTGTGTTTAAGAGGCCCATCTCGTATGTGGTAGCTCTACTTAAACTGTGCGCGTAATGCGACGGCATCCATCAAAGAGGTATATGTTCAGGCATACGGGATGTCAATGTACTATAAGTCATCACCGACATAGCGTTCACAACAAAACTAACAAAGAGGTATGGAGATATATGATCGCCAACGCGTGGAACAAAGATGGCGCCTAGGAGAAGATCTGTTGTGTTTCACTCTGGTCGTAGGCCGACAATACGTCCAATCGTCATCATGTGGTTCATTATCTCAGAAAGTCGATTATTATACGTCGCCACTACGCCATTTATTGTGTCTTCTTTACTAGATGACGACATTTCAGTCTGTTTACGTGGCTCCTGGCTTCCTCTATTTCTTATGCCGTTAAGCTATCTCTTCGCGATTCCCAGATGAATTTTCCTTTTTGGGTGTATGACGAGCAACAAATTGGTCACAGGAATTGCGGGAACAATGAGAATCGACATAGAGACAAAGGAGGAGTTGAGGGGAGACTTTGGTGTGAAGAAACATCTAAGAAGAGGTGGCGACAAGGCGCCCAAAGTGGGCTGAACACGTGGAGCGGGTGTAAGAAGAAAGGATGGCGAAGAAAGCAGATCTCCAGAGAGTATTGCCAATATTGAATATTGCGCTGCACAAGAACTTGCCTTTACTTTTCTTTACATATTTATATAAACACTTACCTTTACCTTTACCCCAAACGACAAATGTTCCAAATTAGCTGTTTAATTCAGCGTGTACCGCGAGGGAGCATATATATGTGCAGTATGTTCAGGCCTCCGAACTGTCACGGTTCAGTGCGGAATTAGTCAGTGCAATATTGATGCTACGTGCACATCTGCACGTGTACATGTCAACACATGTGCGTGTCCCACACGATCAATTTCAAATGTCATCATTGATTTCTATTACTTCAGGCTTGATAATTATGATGCATTACGAACATATGTTATCCTAACATCAGTTAATTTATCATGTTGCTTTAAACAGTCGCATCGATTTTTTTATTTAATAATTTCTATGGCAGATTATTTCTGTGTGACACCGGCCACGTTTGTTGGCAATATTCTAAAATAGCTGTCATTTTATACGGTGGCCCCCTTTTTTAAATAACGGTATATGACTATGTTGTTCAAAATCATGTAGATTGATTCCAACCGTGGATTCGCTAGCTTCATCCCGATGTGTTTTGGTTTTCTATATTTATATTCCAGAGATGGAAGTAGTGCTCACATGCTATTACTGGCTATATGTTTGAACACATTTTCCATGTCTATGACTATTCCTTATCACTTCCGGTTGCATTCTCCATGTCTATGGCTATTCCTTATCACTTCCGGTTGCATTCTCCATGTCTTTGCCTATTCCTTATCACTTCCGGTTGTATTCTCCAGGTCTATGCCTATTCCTTATCACTTCCGGTTGTATTCTCCAGGTCTATCCCTATTCCTTATCACTTCCGGTTGCAGTTTAGCTGTCTCGAACGAGGCCTGAGATTTGTTCCTGTGATCTTAAACCATGGATCGAATACCCTTGTGATCCGCAATTTATAACAATTGTGTTATTTTTAACAAGCAACCAATATAATCTAAAGATGATCTATTACCTATAGTCTCGCATGTAGTTCGGACTATACCACGTCGTGTGACTAAGCCGAGTAGTGGGAAGCCACCGCGTGTTCCAGGGACTAGGGTCGTTTATCCTCGCTGCCTGCTGGCGTGTAATCAACGTCATAGACTCAATATTATTCCCCGCCACCTCGGTCAATGCCCGAAGACATGTTATGTCAAAACACCACCGCTTACGTAGAGGTACTAGTACCGCAGGATATTTATTCCAAATTATGAAGCATGACATTTTTCACAAATTAAAAAACGACACAGATTAGCTGAATTCTATATTTGATACACGGTGGACATTGTGTGTATACATAATTAAATATAGATTAAATAATACAAATTAATCTGTTTCGATATGTTAGAATAGCAGTTAGTTCAACAGAGTGTGGACAGAATAGAAAATGACGGCAGACATCTTGGAACTTGTTGTCATTGTCCTCGAGGGAACATATGTTACGTGTCTGTAACTAAGCAACTTTTAAATGTCAAACTTTTTAAAGAAGAAAAACCCGGTGAAACTTGGCGTATCTGATGTGTTAATAATTTAAGACATCGTGAATGTTTCTGCATTATGCCGGAGGCGCTGCAGAGTTTAGGTGTCTAAATCACTTTCCTTAAAATAGACCCTGAAGCGGGGTGCGCGCACGCGCGCCTGCGTGTGCGTGCGTGCGTGTGTGTGTGTGCGTGTGTGTGTGTGTGTGTGTGTGTGTGTGTGTGTATGTGTGTGTATGTGTGTATGCGTGTGCTTGTATATACATGTGTGTATGCATAGGTGTTTATGTGTGTATGTGTGCATGTGTGTATGTGTGTGTGTGGGCGTGCGTGTATGTGTGTGCGTACGTGAGTGTGTGTGTATGAGTGCGTGTGTGTATATGTGTGTATGTGTGTGCGTGCGTGCATGCATGTGTGTGTGTGTGTGTGCGTGCGTACGTGAGTGTGTGTGTGTGAGTGTGTGTTGTGTGTTGTGTGTGTACTGTGTGTGTGCGTGTGTGTGTATGTATGTGTGTGTATATGTGTGTATGTGTGTGCGTGCGTGTGTATGTGTGTGCGTGCGTGTATATGTGTGTGTGTGTGTGTGTGTGTGTGTGTGTGCGTACGTACGTGAGCGTGTGTGTGTGAGTGTGTGTGTGTTGTGTGTGTTGTGTGTGTGCGTGTGTGTGTGTAAGTGTGTGTGTGCGCGCGCGTGTATGTGTGTGTGTGTGTGTGCGTGTGTGTATGTGCAAAAGAAAAGATCACTGGTGTTTGGCGAATGTGAAACACTGGAAGACGAAAGAGGGAGAAGGGGTGCTGACAGGGAATATAGAAGAGTGTAGCACAACAGAAGTAACTCCTAACCCTTGTAGAAATGAGGACGAGAGGACGAATGTACATAATATGTGTTACCTTAACATCATCACATTGCATTCACAAGACACAAAACAGTTGACATTGGTTTTCTCATCAGTGAATATCTGGGCTGCCATGAATGAAGTTTCGAATTTGTGCAACAACTTATATTGGTTAGTTTGTCAATTCATGCTGCGGTCTATTGATATATTGATTGCAGCGTGGCTGAGCGCTTCCCAGATATGTCGCGATGTCCGGTGTTTGATTGAACACATATGGCAGAGATAGGCAGACGTATTCAAGGCATCACTGGAGCGTTCGACAGGCGAGAAACCGACGTCTTCTGTTCCTCTGTGACCGGTGGTCATAGTTTCAGACTCTTTTATAATGATAGTAATTTTATTCCAGATTTAGGAAACAGCTACAGAGGGAGCATGTTTGCCAATATGGAGCTTGATCTTGGGAACCTAATATTTTTGAGGAATTGTGATCTAGGGGTCCTAGGGATATGATACGTATGCAACCGTTTAAACCAAATAAGATGGTTGTTTCGCAGAAATGGGACCATGTGTAATTGTAGCCATTTTGAGTTTGATTCGCTATACAACCTAAGCCAATACAACTGTTTAAATATACATAGTGATGGTGAGAAACGGTGGTCTTAAGTATCATGCGTGGTAATCAGTTCTATGTATGTTGGAATTTAATTTAGATAACCCTTTTTGGCAATATTGTTAAGGTGCGAGATACAATACTAGTATGCGAGTCGGTTATTGGTTAAAGGCACTGATATCGTCTTAGCAACAGATAAAACAAATTAAGCAAAATTCGACGGAAATTATGAACATAGCAAAAACATGATTTCTGTACTTGAGAAATACAGGACCCTATGTTGTGAAAGTTGAAATCAATATCTAAGATGACACCTATATCTCAATTGGTGTCTGATGTCATGTTCACCTGACGTGTGGACATTTCTAGACGTCACGACCTGACAAGTCGACAAATGGATTTCGCTAACGGGGGCTGCCTAGTGGATATCACACTCGTAGTAGTCCGTACAGGTTACCGGAACATGTAGCCATGGTACAGCAATATTATAAGGGCCCGGGTGATTGATTAAGCGTTTACTCAAAGTCTGACATTACTATTACGGTCGGTGGTTGGATGTAGGGTGCAAACGTTCCTTGGCTGTTTGAAGTAACACATTTGAGCCATCACAGAAACAACATTTCTTGTGGGTCGAAGGTTTCATGGATAAAATTGTTGTAGTCACACTCAACGTCCGTTACATAATAATAATAATAATAATACAGTTTTTATATAGCCCTAATTCCCGCATGGCGGATCGATGCGCTGTACAAGAAACATACTAACTGTATATTAATAAATATAAATGTAAATTATATAAATTAATATAAATCAAATTAAATTTTGTTTTTAAGATGTACTAGTAAACCTTTGTACGTAAATTATATAAATTAATTTAAAATAAATTAAACCCTGTTTTTAAAATGTATAGTACTAAACCATGAAATGTAAATTATATAAATTACTATAAAATTAAAACCTTTACTAAAACTGTGTACGTGAATTATCTATAAATTAATCTAAAACATAAGCACTGATTAAAACGTGTATGACACTAAAAGGCAATTCTAAAGCAATGGCCGTCATTTCAAAACAATTTGAATTAATTGAAACGTCTAATAAAAAGATATGTCTTTAAATACTTTCTAAACATAGATAAAGTACCCCGTGTGCGAATTTTCACAGGTAATTAATTCCCCAGTCGTTATGCTGCTGCGCCAATTACATTGTTTTATGTTTAAACCTTCTTAAATTGGAAAATCGTTTTCTTGACTATCTTATAATAAATCATTGCTGTCTTCTGTTCTTTTACAGTCGCAGTGACCAAAATGTCGTCGTTGACACGGCATGTCTTTTCTTTTCATTTAACATTTTCCGTCAGAAATTGTCATTTCAAAATCCATCTTCTGCTATTGTGGAAAATAGTTAAGCGTTCTTGGTTTTTCAACTAACGAAACCAGATTTACTGTGCAAGACTTAAGATCGATTATGTCGCAGTTAAAAGCTTCAAACCACTATCTTTTCATTCATCATTGTAGACTAATCGTCGTAGTCGTCTTCATCACCGATAACGAACATAATCACCATTGTTGGCAACATAATCATCACATCGATCACCGCCATCATCATTCTCATCACAGTCATCTTTGTCTCTGGCGTTTTCCCAGCAGCCTGACTGACAGCGCGTTTGATACCCCATGACCGCATTAGTTAGGAATTAGGCCGACTCGCTGAAGACGCCTACTGTCTTCGCCCGACGTGAGCCCAGCGAGACGCGGCCACAAGTCGCTCACTCCCAGTTCATCCATCAGCGATTCCCAGCGAAATCAGTGTCAGATGCGACTGACCGAGTGTCCTCGCACGCCCATCAATCGTGGCGACGTATCTGAGGCGTTCGGACCACGCCGCTAGAAAGATGGTCGATATGGCGGATGATGCATGACGCCCACAGACGTTGCGTTTGCGCCGCGTTGGACAACATGAAAGGGGAGGGAGAGGCCGATCGATGGAGCACCGTCGGAACGTCGCGAGCCGGGCAGATGGTTGAATCGTATCGCCGCGACGCAGCTGTGAGACGACGGGGGAAAATAGAGACGTCAGAGACGACACGATGTGAAGTAGAGTGTGGAAGAAGTGTGTGTGTGTGTGTGTGTGTGTGTGTGTGTGTGTGTGTGTGTGTGTGTGTGTGTGTGTGTGTGTGTGTGTGTGTGTGTGTGTGTGTGTGTGTGTGTGTGTGGCGTGTGGCGTGTGGCGTGTGTGTGGCGTGGCGTGGCGTGGCGTGGCGTGGCGTGGCGTGGCGTGGCGTGGTGTGGTGGTGTGGTGTGGTGTGGTGTGGTGTGGTGTGGTGTGGTGTGGTGTGTGTGTGTGTGTGTGTGTGTGTGTGTGTGTGTGTCTGTGTGTGTGTGTGTGTGTGTGTGTGTGTGTGTGTGTTTGTGTGTGTGTGTGTGTGTGTGTGTGTGTGTGTGTGTGTGTGTGTGTGTGTGTGTGTGTGTGTGTGTGTGTGTGTGTGTGTGTGTGTGTGTGTGTGTGTGTTGCACACTGTTGGCATGAGGTTGTATAAATAAGATGAGTTTCTATTGATGCTATGATATGGCCACGGTGAAATGATATACAATTATTTGCTAATGCATTGATGACATCGACACATGTACGACGCACGCGTGCATAAATAATGCAGATACGCTTGAAGCACGTGCTCGTCGGCTTGCACCTAAAGAGTAGAAACCAGGAGTAAATTGAATGGACGGATGCACGTTCGAACGAATGTAGGTCCACGCACCCACAACTCAGATTACCCATGTGTCATTCACGTACATAATTTCGCATGCACGTAAACATACACACCCGGGCACACATACACATTCACACAGGCACACACCAACACACATACACACATACATACAGACGCAAACACAGATACACGCAAACACACAAACACACAAACACACATATACACGTAAACACATACAAAAACACACACATACGCACGCGCACACACATACACACACATACACATACACGCACGCACGCACGCACGCACGCACACAAACACACACACGCACACACACGCACGCACACACGGGCAGGCACATGTTCACCCCCCCCCCCCACACACACACACACACACACACACACACACACACACACATACACACACGCGCGCGCGCGCACACACACGCGCACACGCGCACACGCGCACACGCGCACACGCGCGCACGCGCACACGCGCGCACGCACACACGCGCGCACGCACACACACGCGCGCGCGCACGCACGCCCACAGTAATATAAAGAAACCAAGAGAAACGACAAATGGACGGAGAGACGGACAGATATGCGGACATATTAAAGGAGCGACTGACGGATGGTGTGACGAATGGACAGACGGACGGACTGAAGGCGTCAATGAGTCAGACGTCATCCTATGGAACCGCATTTGGGCGTGGAACCCATCCAGATTAAGTTAACCGACCTAAAGCATGTCGGAGTTTACTCACTATATTTAACTAACCAAATCTGGCTGCCAGAAATTCGACGTCTAAGGCATGTAACATGATCAATTACGAACTGGGAACGTCGCAAGTTTTGACAGCCTCAGCGTAATCAGCCGTTCGTCGAGACCCGAACGAATTCCGCTAACACAACTCCATTTACCGGTCGCCGACCCGCCTGATTTCGGCCGGACTCTATAGTGCGACCAGTCGGACAAACTGGTCAAGCGTACTTTGCCGACTGCATTATTGGATAACGGCTCGTGATGCCGAGTAACGGAATAACGGGTCGGTTTCATACTTAGTTTGCTGGTGACGCGTGAAGCGGGTCTAAAGTGGTTAGCAAGGAGACCGGTGATCAACCTCCTACGCAACCACGACCTTCCCGGATGCAGAATGGGCCGGGAAATCACTAATGCTGGACCGATACACCTGTGCATCGGTGTATCGCGGAACACACCCCATGGTACACATAGCGATACACAGCGATACACGATAGCGGTATAGGCAAACCAGTTTACGTTCCAGAATCATTCCAGCACACCTGTCGGGCAACCAGTCGATGTTCCATCGGCTCATTCGGCTATAAATGTACATTAATGTACATATTATACCTTCACATCGACGGACATGTTAGACTATATCCATATTTAGCTATGTATGAGGTTTCGGAGTCATGCGAGTTCAACAGCTAATTGAGGATGGTTTAAACAAGCGTTCCGCAAAACATATAAACAAATCCACGATAGTCGCTAGAGGCGCTGATACGCAACTAGACCCTAGTTGCGTATCAGCGCCTCTATCGACTAATGTGGATTTGTGGAACCCCATAAACGTACAGTGCAAGCAGCATACAGCTGACTGTGTATAGATACCAGTTTAATATTCTAACACATAGAACGCGTATATTATCTAACTAAAATATGTGTGAAATATGTACACAAACTTCTGGTTTCAATGCACGCATGCAATTTAGACCTTGGTATTATGACGGTTGACGTGGCGTCTGCCGTATCGTTGCCTTATCAGCGTGAACACAGACATTCACGAGCAGCAGCCTGCTTGCGGTCTTGTCATTTTCCACTTCATCTGGGTTGGAATGCTACGCGTTTGTTTATGTTAGTAGCGTTGCAGAATTGAAATGTTAATTAGTTCTGATATTTCTGAAATAAATCAATTAAAAACTTAGACAATTTTTTCCTGCCAACACCGAGAGAATTTTCCTGTTCTGCGTGAGTGTATGTTCGACATATACCTATAATTTATGGCAACACCGAAAGCATACATACACAGAGCACTGCACCTGTATAGACCCTTTATTGTGTCCAGTTGGACTCGTTTACCTGAGTGCTGATACACATATAACTCCCCTAATGTAGTTGCCCTTTGTTATAGGTTTCAAGGGAAATTAACGACCTCTACAAAGAGCGTTGCATCCAGACGGTAATTTGGGTTTAATGCGCTGATTGCAAACATCGGCCTAGTTCGCCACGAACAATGGGAAGATTCCGTGGAGGATGTTACCGATGCGGTTTAATTAATTAATTAGTAACTAATTAATATTCCTACACGTGTCTTTGTGCTGCTCAGCCAAGGTGCCAGGCAGGTGGAAATATAGACTTTAGAAAAGTCACCTAGCAATCGTTGTTCTGCGTTACATAACACGTGATGCCACCTGAATTAGCTCATGAAGGTTTTTAATTATTACCCTACACATAATGAAATATGGCAACAAAGTATTTTGAAATAGGACTGTCTATCAGCAATTGGTGCTTTTGATAATTTGATAATAATAATAATAATAAATTGATGCGTTTATGAGTGATAACCACAGCCGTTTTGTGAAATTCTCTAGAAGGTTATTCTGATACAATGCTCAATGCTCAGTTTTGGGCAACTATTGACCGATCTAGAGGTAAGTTCTTGAGGTAAGATACCATAACGCAATGAATGCGTCCGATATTAGAAAATGTAGGATGGTTGATACTATCGAACGGTATGAACAAAATATTTATTGTAAGCAATCATTCACGATAGATGTAAAGGACTATTGATACAAAAAATATAGATACATATTACAACACGTAGTATAATACATAAACATAACATTATTAATATCACAAAACAATTGTAAAGCTTTGCATAAAACCAAACAACGTCACACCACATTTTATCCATTTTTGCAACTTGACAATTGCTTAATAGATGGCTCATGCTGAGTAAGGCCTACTGAGTGAGATCTATGCTGTTGCCAAATATTTCCCATAGAGAGATACATCAATTAATTTGACGAAGGCCTATATCATATTTCCTCATCTAGTTACGTCTTGGGACACGTACGCGATTGTTTGTGCCAAAGCAAAACAATCGTTGTCTATGTGTCTAATTAGGTATAACATTTTATTATTGTCCTTAATATAGGCGCTCTGCACCTTCTTGCGCGCCCACACACGCACACACTCACACACACACTCCCATGTACACACAGGCGCATATAAATACACACACGCATCCACACATGCACACACAAACACACATACGAACACACACACACACACACACACACACACACACACACAAACACACGCAAACAAACACACAAACAAACACACACACATACACGCACGCACACACATACACACGCAAACAAACACACTATCAAACACACATACATATACATACACGCACAAACAAACACACGCATGCACGCGCGCGCACACACACACACACACACACACACAAACAAACAAACAAACACACACAAGCAAACACAAACACACACAAACACACACAAAAACACAAACACTCACACACGCACGAGCACGAGCACGCGCACGCGCACGCGCACACGCTCACGCGCACGCGCACGCGCACACGCTCACGCGCACGCGCACGCGCACGCGCACACGCACACGCACGCGCACGCGCACACGCACACGCACACGCACACGCACACGCACACGCACACGCACACGCACACGCACACGCACACGCACACGCACACGCACACGCACACGCACACGCACACGCACACGCACACGCACACGCACACGCACACGCACACGCACACGCACACGCACACGCACACGCACACGCACACGCACACGCACACGCACACGCACACGCACACGCACACGCACACGCACACGCACACGCACACGCACACGCACACGCACACGCACACGCACACGCACACGCACACGCACACGCACACGCACACGCACACGCACACGCACACGCACACGCACACGCACACGCACACGCACACGCACACGCACACGCACACGCACACGCACACGCACACGCACACGCACACGCACACGCACACGCACACGCACACGCACACGCACACGCACACGCACACGCACACGCACACGCACACGCACACGCACACGCACACGCACACGCACACGCACACGCACACGCACACGCACACGCACACGCACACGCACACGCACACGCACACGCACACGCACACGCACACGCACACGCACACGCACACGCACACGCACACGCACACATACAGAGCGGGTATTTTTATTCATAACGCGGCTCAGCCGATGGAAACACAAGCGATTCCTCATCAAATTAATGCCCATTTGTCGGTCAGCGACGCGTCTATCGCGTGTCCGATCTATTATTATTATTTCGCGGGCGTTATGTGGCATCTTCCTTTACACGACGGACGCACCGTGGATTGTATCATCCCATAAACTAATCAATATCTTGATATGTTCCTCTCGCGGATGAGGGATTTATGAAATGTTAGCCACATTTAGTCGCCCATTAGTCTACATGATAAAGTACAATGGCGCAACGTTTATAAATAGGGCGTTAAAATGCCAAAGGTGGACATCGTCCAGGGCCATCCGCTAAATATGCCAATCCGTCTTGTTCAGTCTCCTGCCGATACTATCCTTTCGACGTTGATGCCATTCTGACAGACTCTTAATTTTGGAGAACAAAATTATGTCGACAAATGTTTTATCTATATAAATATATCGGCTAGAACGAGGGACGTCACCACAAATACAAGGAAGCAGATTTTGAGTATTTAATTATGTTACTTCAGAGGATCCTACAAAGTTGTTTTGTGGAGTCTATTTTTTTATCTGCAATTATCGGAGGCCAAAATCACTCCCTTATGTGAATTCCCAGGTACCCTCCATGACCCTACAAACCTGACACGGTATAGTTCGAAATAACGCTTCTGACAGCCAATAGTACTCAGCCTTAATCGGCAGAACGTTATTCTTTAAAATGCTTTTTAATCGGCAAAACCTCTTTCTTAAAAATGCGTTTTGTCTAGCCGGACTTTCATAAAATAATTATTACTTAATTCAATGTTTTGCGTGTTACATTGTGTGTGCGATAATAAAAATAACTCACGTTCATCTGGCCTCCATGCGAGATAGTCTCGTGATTTCTAAAGTCAAATAACCTCTCTGCGCTATCGGCAACCCTTGACCTTTCTTTTAGTGCGCAGGAGATTTATTTAATAATGGTACGTACTGCGTGTTGTCATTAAAACAAGTAGTTTAGCGCGTCACCATGAACCGATAAACTAATGCGTAGTTCTTGCTATACATATGTCAAGATTCTCACCATTTATGGGGTTAATTCTGTGAAAAAAACTGGCATATATAGACAACATTGGACTTGGGATGTCAAACTGACGCTGACATTATGAACTAGCGCATATCCTGGTGGCAATATAATATCAATATTAATATTATTTGACAGTTATACACTATCACGACAAGGGCCTGTCGGTGTATGTGAATTTCAGTTTCTGCATGGTACTTATCATTTTAAACACTTAACATATCACCGCACCTGCACTCACGTTGTTGACGACGTTTTAGCAGTGTTTATGTAATGATGGTGAATGTTTTCTAAAACAAAACGTTTTCTGTCACGCATCAACTACCACAATAAGCTGACAGGGAAGTGGCAGTTAGGTAGTGTGAACGATGAAACCGTTGCTGTCATGCTTTACATGCACTACAGCCATGTATTTTAAGAACTTTGACCAGTTTGTTCCTTATCATTTGCAATACATTAACCGAAGCGGTTCTTTCCAATTGTTTTGCTTCCACTGACAATTATGTCGGCCCGTGCCTTTAGATAGATAACTTTTGGTAAATTGTACAGTAAGTATTGATAAAATAGACAAGCATAATATAAATAAATTATAATCGAGTATATTAATTAAACGGTTTTTTGAACGAAGAGAAACCGTCAAATCAAAGTCAACGTCGTTCATTGGTTTATCGACGTAGAAAAGTAGAAAATGGACATTCCAAATCAAAAGAACGTACCGCAGACAGAGTATGGAAGATAGTACTATTTCGACATGCACACAAGATGAACCGTTTTCGCAAATGCATGTTAATTTGAAATATATTGTGATGTTACATAGCATACGTCGTTTCAAATTCAAGCAACACCCGTAAGTATTCGTTCCGCATGTCTTTGCATGGATGTTCTGGCATTTTTGGAAAACTGGGACAAAAAAAGACATTTTGACAAGCACTGGACACACTCAACGGGTGAAAGTGGTGATACACGTGATGGGATTCTCAAGGAAGGTAGAGGGTTGTGATCGGATCCTCAATGAGTGTAGAAGGTTGTGGTCTGATCCTCAATGAGTGTAGAGGGCTGTGGTCGAATCCTCAAGGAGTGTAGAGGGCTGTGGTATGATCCTCAATGAGTATAGAGGGCTGTGATCTAATCCTCAAGGAGTGTAGAGGGTTGTGATCTAATCCTCAAGGCGTGTAGAGGGCTGTGATCTAATCCTCAAGGCGTGTAGAGGGCTGTGATCTAATCATCAATGAATATAGAGGGCTGTGATCTAATCCTCAATGAGTATAGAGGGCTGTGATCTAATCCTCAAGGAGTGTAGAGGGCTGTGATCTAATCCTCAAGGAGTGTAGAGGGCTGTGATATAATCCTCAAGGAGTGTAGAGGGGTGTGATCTAATCCTAAAGGAGTGTAGAGGGTTGTGATCTAATCCTCAATGAGTGTAGAGGGCTGTGGTCGAATCCTCAATGAGTGTAGAGGGCTGTGGTATGATCCTCAATGAGTATAGAGGGTTGTGATCTAATCCTCCAGGAGTGTAGAGGGCTATGGTCGGATCATTAATGAGTGTAGAGGGCTGTGATCAGATCTTCAAGAAGTATAGAGGGATGTGATCTTATCCTCCAGGAGTGTAGAGGCTTGTGGTCTGATCCTCAAGGAGTGTAGAGGGCTGTGGTCGGATCCTCAAGGAGTGTAGAGGGCTGTGGTCGGATCGTTAAGGAGTGTAGAGGGCTGTGGTCGGATCCTCAAGGAGTGTAGAGGGCTGTAGTCGGATCCTCAAGGAGTGTATAGGGCTGTGGTCGGATCCTCAAGGAGTGTAGAGGGCTGTGGTCGGATCCTCAAGAAGTGTAGAGGGTTGTGTTTAACAGCCTCTTCAATTAGTCTCTGTAGCAGCATCGTGTCCCACTGGCCTAATAATTTTCCGTCGTCTGTCATCTGTCGTCTGTCGTCTGTCGTCTGTCGTCTGTCGTCTGTCGTCTGTCGTCTGTCGTCTGTCGTCTGTCGTCTGTCGTCTGTCGTCTGTCGACTGTCGTCTGTCGTCTGTCGTCTGTCGTCTGTCGTCTGTTTGTCCGTCGTCTGTCGTCTGTCATCTGTCGTCTGTCGTCTGTCGTCTGTCGTCTGTCGTCTGTCGTCTGTCGTCTGTCGTCTGTCGTCTGTCGGCTGTCGGCTGTCGTCTGTCGTCTGTCGTCTGTCGTCTGTCGTCTGTCGTCTGTCGTCTGTCGTCTGTCGTCTGTCGTCTGTCGTCTGTCGTCTGTCGTCTGTCGTCTGTCGTCTGTCGTCTGTCGTCTGTCGTCTGTCGTCTGTCGTCTGTCGTTTGTTTATCCGTCGTATGTTTGTCGGTCTGTTTGTCGGTCTGTTTGTCCGTCTGTTTGTCCGTCTGTTTGTCCGTCTGTTTGTCCGTCTGTTTGTCCGTCTGTTTGTCCGTCTGTTTGTCCGTCTGTTTGTCCGTCTGTTTGTCCGTCTGTTTGTCCGTCTGTTTGTCCGTCTGTTTGTCCGTCTGTTTGTCCGTCTGTTTGTCCGTCTGTTTGTCCGTCTGTTTGTCCGTCGTCTGTCGTCTGTCGTCTGTTTGTCCGTCGTCTGTCGTCTGTTTGTCCGTAGTCTGTCATCTGTCATCTATTTGTCCTTCGTCTGTCGTCTGTCGTCTGTCGTCTGTCGTCTGTCGTCTGTCGTCTGTCGTCTGTCGTCTGTCGTCTGTCGTCTGTCGTCTGTCGTCTGTCGTCTGTCGTCTGTCGTCTGTCGTCTGTTTGTCCGTCGTCTGTCGTCTGTCGTCTGTCGTCTGTCGTCTGTCGTCTGTCGTCTGTCGTCTGTCGTCTGTCGGCTGTCGTCTGTCGTCTGTCGTCTGTCGTCTGTCGTTTGTTTATCCGTCGTATATTTGTCCGTCTGTTTGTCCGTCTGTTTGTCCGTCTGTTTGTCCGTCTGTTTGTCCGTCTGTTTGTCCGTCTGTTTGTCCGTCTGTTTGTCCGTCTGTTTGTCCGTCTGTTTGTCCGTCTGTTTGTCCGTCGTCTGTCGTCTGTCGTCTGTCGTCTGTTTGTCCGTAGTCTGTCGTCTGTTTGTCCGTAGTCTGTCGTCTGTCATCTATTTGTCCTTCGTCTGTCGTCTGTCGTCTGTCGTCTGTCGTCTGTCGTCTGTCGTCTGTCTGTCTGTCGTCTGTCGTCTGTCGTCTGACGTCTGTCGTCTGTCGTCTGTCGTCTGTCGTCTGTCGTCTCTCGTCTCTCGTCTCTCGTCTGTCGTCTGTCGTCTGTCGTCTGTCGTCTGTCGTCTGTCGTATGTCGTATGTCGTATGTCGTATGTCGTATGTCGTATGTCGTATGTCGTCTGTCGTCTGTCGTCTGTCGTCTGTTTGTCCGTCGCCCATCGTCTGTCGTCTGTCGTCCGTCGTCCGTCGTCCGTCGTCCGTCGTCCGTCGTCCGTCGTCCGTCGTCCGTCGTCTGTTTGTCCGTCGTCCGTCGTCCGTCGTCCGTCGTCCGTCGTCCGTCGTGCGATAGACTGGTACGACTGCCTCGTACGAGTCTATCGTACCAGGCACTCGCAACGACAAAATCGCATTGCATGACACACGTAGTCGCAACGTAACAATCGGGTCGGGAGAGTTGCGTGACGTCATAAGGTGAAGGCCATTTGTATGCCTACAGCAATCCAGCAGCAACAGCAGCAGTGAGGAAGAATGTGCAATTTTACTGTGTGCGCTGACTGTACTGCAGAAAATTGATTGATTATGAAGAAAAGAAACAAAAACTGAAGAAACGAAAAAGATGATGGGTTCGCCCAAGGATTGCTCGGCGCCAGCAGTTCGGCGCATTTCATGCTCTGATGAAGGAACTCAGCTTCAATCAAACAAAGTCAATTTAAAAAACAGTGTGTCCTATCTGCACTGCCTGTGCCTTTAATAGCCTTATGTGACCGTGTCGTGATCAGAACTATTTATTCAGAGTTATTTCATATGGCATCTATGTACTATTACTAGATCAGCAACTTTTATGTAGTTACATTTACGCAAACACACTGTTACGGAACTAGAAGACATGTTTCTTACGAAAATAGACTGGCAGAATCCACAGCTCACCAAAGACGCCATGGTCAAAATCCTGGTGTCATATCTGTAGCAACTATGCATCATATGTTTTCTGTGCCAGAAGCAAAACGTGTAACGTAAATCTATGCCTTATCAGTTATTAAAGTAAGCTACGGGCGACTTAACCTAGATCAAATGTTAGACCATAACTGTATATTTTGTATTTAATTAGACATTCAAAACCGATTCATTTCAGATTCACATTCACCCTCTCAGACGAGTATCAGTGTAATTCACAATCACACCGCTAACATGTTTTCAGACGAGCACTGTTTTATGGAAGCTCTCAATCAGTGATCCACACTCCACGATGTAGCTGTCTCTACTTAGTTCTGATCGGGGTTTGACACTGAGGTTTGAAATATCCAATCATCATTCCACGCCGACGCGGTGACGGGGTTGGCGTTGCTGCCGACTATTTGTGATATAATGATAATCCTCCATTTTTTTACCATTGGATCACGGGGCGTCATCTTTGAGAACTTGCAGGATAATCGTAACTGTTGCTTCTGTTTTATAACGTGGGTTCCCACCATTCCATTGCGATTTTTTTACGATAAACTTCGACAAATATTTAACGTGATTGATTTGCCAAATCACTATTTGCTATTTTTAAGAAGAAGGTCGAAGTTCAACTTATTGCTGTTCCCTAATTGGTCGTTTGGTCCTAGTGACTCGTACGAGTGACTCGGACGATATGACATACGCACGATTTCATCGTGAATCGGATGGTTTCACCCGAGTCACTCGTACGATGCTATCGTACGGGTATCACCGCCTTAGCTCAAAATGACGTACCGACGTAATGTTGTGCTTCACTGTATTCGAAAACAAAATTATAGTGGCAACGTTACACTCACCAGAAGCTGAAGGGTATTAGAAGCTGTATACTATTATAATTGTTCTATTTGCAAAGTTTCTGCGGACAATTTATCACAGGCTAGACGGTATGACGCAGGTCGAAGGGTGGAGGAAGTATTTATGAAATGTTCGGTGAAGAATATTTCTGGGATCGTATCCAAACGTGGTCATTTGCCACGACACATGGATGTCATGTGATCTTCATTGCACTGAAACGTGATCAGTGTTAAATTAAGGTGCACTTTGGGACCATTTATTCTCGCGACACCTCTATTGCATACGTCCAGGTCAAACACATCAATCTGTTCATTCACGATACACCTCTATTGCAGGACCGCGTATCGTGACTGAACTGATTGACGTGTTTGACCTGGACGTATGTAATTGTTTTAATAACCCACATTCCAAACGTCGCCGCGGCTGCTTTGGTGATTGTCGTAGACTCGATATATAGGGCGTGTAAGTCTCGCGCCCGAAAACAAGACTGGGGGCAGTTGGGGGCAGGAAGTCCATATTCTCCATGTTAACGTATAGGACTTTGTTTTGTTTTTGGTTGTAATAATCGAACTTTTCCCAAATAGCGTATTTCAGTTATATTGTCCGAAGGATTACTACAAGCAGAAGCATTGGAACACTTTGCCGGTGACAATGATCACGGAAATCATGAATTGTAATCGATTATTATAGTGGTTGCCATGGCATTAGCGGCAAGTACTTGTGTTTGGCGATCCTGACTAATAATGAAGAGTGCCATTTTTGCCTAGTACAACCTGTTTGGGGCACACATATGCATGTGTTATGATTAGGTGCATTTAGACAACTTGTGCTAACAACTAAGTGCTTATCGAAACCACAACGTATTTTTGTGTCCAGGCCCCAATCAGCTCCAGTCGCGCGGAGTTTCGCCATGTATCGTGACCCACTTACAGGCCGTATTGCGCTAGCAAACATAATCACGACCTCGTATAGTTATTCGGCGAATAAAATTCAGATTAAACGAATTGGTCACATGAAGAATGTAGGCGCCTGTGGTGATCTGTTGGGGAGTTAGTTCACTTCGGCTCGACGCAATATACCCTGACTAAACAGATTCTTAACTGCATAGGGCGAAGTTTTACATTTTACCAAAGTTTAATTAAACAATAACAAAAGAAGGACAAACAATAAGATTCAGTGTGCTTTAAAAGGCAGTTCGGGAAAGCTAAATTATAGTACAAAACAAAATTGGAACAACTGTTCCAATTGGAATTTGCGGATGACATGGCAGAGTTTGAAAATTAAGTCTCGTATTGAATCCGGCAAACGTCTGTGCAACTCCGAGTCAACTCGAGAGAATCTCAAGTTCACTGGTGACAAGTATTTCTTCTTCGGATGCTCTTACTAGGATGGTTTCTCACTTGAACGCCAAGAGGCGGCGTAGGCATTTGAGGCCCTGATACACTATCAAGCAAGGCCATACGGCAGAGAACTTTCGGGTGCGTTGCAATGGCAATATGCACATGTTTAGGTCACCACCAGAGAATGCCTGATGTCTGACGGCGATCCAACTCGCGCTATTCTTATCAAACATGGGTGATCCGATGACCAATGAAAATAGTGCATCGCATTGACACATCCCTACCTCGGTGAATCAGTGACAGAGTGACCTTGACCTTCACCCACAGTGGCACTGTTGGAACGTGTGGCGGTATGAGGTCATCCGATATAATAAGTAAATATCAGACATGCTGCATTTCATACGGCGCTATCTGATAATGTATCAGAACCCTTTGTGTCATTTCACTGAGAGTGACACCTTGACAACCACACCCGATGACGTCTTTAAGATCTTCAAGCGCGTTAACCCCCACTAGGCAGCCGAGCATGGCGACGCCTGTTGTGGGATCCTCAATGAGTGTACAACGTTTGTGGTCGGATCCTCAAGGAGTGTACGACGTATGTGGTCGCATCCGCAAGGACTGTACGACGTCTGTGGTCGGATCCTCAAGCAGTGTACGACGTCTGTGGTCGGATCCTCAAGGAGTGTACGACCTCTGTGGTCGGATCCTCAAGGAGTGTACGACGTCTGTGGTCGGATCCTCAAGGAGGGTATGACGTCTGTGGTCGGATCCTCAAGGAGTGTACGACGTCTGTGGTCGGATCCTTAAGGAATGTACAGGGATGTTGTCGATACCTCAAGGAGTATAGGACGTATGTGGTCGAATCCTTAAGGAGTGTAGAGGGTTGTGTTCAACAGCCTTTTCTGGCCTAGAAATTGTCTGTCGTCTGTCGCCTGTCGCCCGTCGCCCGTCGTCTGTCGCCTGTCGCCTGTCGCCTGTCGCCTGTCGCCTGTCGCCTGTCGCCTGTCGCCTGTCGCCTGTCGCCTGTCGCCTGTCGCCTGTCGCCTGTCGCCTGTCGCCTGTCGCCTGTCGCCTGTCGCCTGTCGCCTGTCGCCTGTCGCCTGTCGCCTGTCGCCTGTCGCCTGTCGCCTGTCGCCTGTCGCCTGTCGCCTGTCGCCTGTCGCCTGTCGTCTGTCGTCTGTCGCCTGTCGTCTGTCTGTCGTCTGTCGTCTGTCATGTTACCAAGAAATCTGTCACATCGTATCTCGACGACCACCTGCTAGTGGCGCTTACCTCAGTAATCATAAAATGACTTCAGGTATTCGTCCTTCAATTGCAACCATTGGGATTGCCAACTATGCCAATAGACATCCGCAATAATTTTGGCGTCAGCACCTCAGTCTGGGGTCTGGACAGTTGAGATATTACCAGTTACGATGCTATAAAAAATACCGTTGTATAATCCATAGTGCCGCTTTGTCAATTAATGGAGATAGGCACCTTAAAACACAGCTGCGAAATGTGTATCATGTAACATGTCCAATGTAAAATAACGCAAACTACTTCATCTGACATTCAGTCGTTATGATTGGTCAAAGCGCTTTACAGTTCACTATGGCAGATCTCATCACTCGAATATCGACTTCTCCGGGATGTATTGAGGCATGCTTTAATAAGTAGGCGAATTTTATTCATGTACAAATATCCACCACTGTATGTAGCCAAGTATTGATTGATTATTTTATTTTTGTTCGGTGACATTTTTAGTTTGCACTATTTTCAATGGCCGAGCCATTCACGCACCATTTACAACATTCATACATGTTTTGATATATTTACAAAGGATAAGTTAAAAACGATGACTATATATATATATATATATATATATATATATATATATATATATATATATATATATATATATATATATATATATATATATATATATATATATATATATATATATGTATATATATATATATATGTATATATATATATATATATATATATGTATATATGTATATATATATATATATATATATATGTATGTATATATGTATATATATATATATATGTATATATATATATATATATATATATATATATATATATATATATATACATATATATATATATATATATATATATATATATATATATATATATATGTATATATGTATATATATATATATATGTATATATATATATATATATATATATATATATATATATGTATATATATATATATATATAACCATCTTAGTTGACAATACCTCCATATGTTGTGTTGATACTGCTTTTCAATAACCATCTTAATTTACAACACCTCCATGTGTTGTGTTGATACTGATTTTCAATAACTATCTTAACTGACAGCACCTCCATATGTTGTGGTGATACTGCTTTTCAATAACTATCTTAATTGACAACACCTCCATGTGTTGTGTTCATACTGCTTTCAAATAACCATCTTGATTGACAGTACCTCCATGGTAGGTAGACCACAAGCCCAGACTTTGCGTGACGTTGTCTTCAGCATCGATTCATCACGATGCGTCGTACAAGTGTCTCTTGTAATGTTGTTATTGTTGCCCGCGCTCATCTCAGTCTTGTTGTGTCCACTTTGGCCGAGACGTCGGTGTCACATGGCCGCGTTGGATGACGGATGTTCCCGGGTCTAATGCCGTCATTGCCGGACATTTGTAGGCTGTGGCGCTATCGTTCAACATGTGAAGCGCGTACGGAGTCATCAGTATGCAAACTGCTTCCTCTGCATCCATTTGTTTCATTCGCATCTGTTCAGATCTCTGCAGTAGGTCACAGCTTCAGTGCGACGCAGTCGTGAGGACGTCATGATCTGGATAGCGTGAAGAACCACAAACATAACCACCAGTGTCACAACAACAACCGCAACAACCGCACCAACCGCAACAACGATGACAACAACAACGATAACGATAGCAACGACAATAATAACATGTAAAGGCTCGATTAATCGGAGCGGTCCTGCAAGGAAGACCTGTATACTAAGGAACGGGATAAGGTCAAACAATGCAAGATATCAAGCAGATTAAACGCTCGAAAACAATCAAGTAGGCACACCAGGCCTGAGGGAGGGAGGTTCAACCACAAACCTCTACACTCCTTGAGGATCCGGCCACAACCATCTACACTCCACAGCTCTCTACACAAAAACAACATTACAACATATATATATATATATATATGTTGTATATATACATATATATATATATATATATATATATATATATATATATATATATATATATATATATATATATATATATGTATATATATATATATATATATGTGTGTATATATATATGTGTGTGTATATATTATTTTATATTATCATTGGATAATACAATTTTACTTAGAAACAAATAACAAGTCTGTGGAATCGAGTCAAAGGACAACAATAATTAATGATTCCTGCGTTAATTAAGAGTAATCACCACAGGGTACTTTACTTCAGAATGTTAGTGCAGATCGTTCGTTAGTAGACAATTTGATTAACTGAATAATTGTAGAACTTTCAATAAATTACAGAAACTTTTTATATGTGATTTGGTCATCGTGAAACAGTGGGCGAAGAAAGCGAAGAACGTTAGACTTAGAAGGGAGTTGGTTGTTGCACGTTTCATGTAGACCGTGCATACAAAGCGCATCTAATTATATATTTTGAAACAGTTTGAAACACCGGCAGCGTCTACGTCCGGTATTACATCTGGTGTCAATACATTATATTGTTATTAGTATTTGGGATGTGACCTACTGCATGTTTCATGGAGTCGTACATATAAATAACTGGAACATTTGCCAGGTCGATAGTCATATTCAGGAGTCAGACAGAAATTGTGAGTGGTTTATTGAGATAAGTACTTGTCAAACTAGTGTTCCAGAGTACACAAAAGAATGATAATTGAATTGTTGTTTGGGGGTAAATTAATATTTATAAACTGCGCATTGATATATTGACTCCAAGCTTATGAGATATTGCACTGTAGTCAGCGTGGTCTATTATTTTGTCCTGATAGTTGAATCTAGAAAATATATGTTTCGACGCACGCACTTAGATAAATCCGCGGTTATTAATCCCTGAGGTCGCAGCCAAAGCAGTTTCAGAACAGTTGCGTTAACCTACTCGGGTCTATCGCAACACGATGAATCTTGGGGTTACTCCTTCTCGCTACGTCAGACCAGGCAGCAGTGTCCTTTGTCGTCTTGCTCAGTGTGTGCTCCTACTGGTCCTTCGATGTCATTATGACACGCTCTCTTTATTTTGGATATATAAGTTACGTTGAACACTTTTGATTTAACATAGTATATATATGAAGCAGATTGTAAAGAATTGATTTATGATGTATAGTGTGAGTGCCAAAAGGACTCCAGTAAGATTTCTAACTGCATCTCGAATGACCAAACAACCTGCAACCGTGCAATCTTCAACCACCGTTTGAAACACCCAACTGCACTCTCTGTTTGTAGATCCCAATAAATCTTCGACTGTAAATCCATTGAGACCTCCTACTAAATTCGTTTCCTTTCGAGGAGAACTCCTTTGCCTCTGTGGAGAGGGGCTGCCTACGCACCCACTGAACCTCCCTCCCTCAGGCCTGGTGTGCCTACTTGATTGTTTTCGTGCGTTTAATCTGCTTGATATCTTGCATTGTTTGACCTTATCCCGGTCCTTAGTATGCAGGTCTTCCGTGCAGGACCGCTCCGTTTCATCGAGCCTTTACATGTTATTAAACCTCACCACCAAGTGCCACTCGTAAAACTGTCGAATACATCTACATTGCACAACGCAACCGACAGGATAATCATCATTGGCCGTGAGCAGGAGTAGCGTTTTAATCTCACTTGGTGCCTGCTTCGGGTGCCGATCCCTCCGCGGCGACAAACAGGCATTGTCGCCATATCGACCGAGGTTCGTCAACATCGAGAGAAGTCGACGCCGCGTGGACATTACCAAAACATTAACTTCTTTCTGGAGGCGAATGTCCAGTCGACAATGCACCCTCAAGGGTCGTTTGCGCTGCGTTCCGCTTGATGAAGTGTCCATTTTCGCGGACACTACACGTTCCGGTGACCACACGTGAATGATAAGGTGGTAGGCGAGGTGTTGTATAAGAGACTTCCAATGTTTCGTCCATTCCCTGGCGTGGACGGACATCATCTCGCTGCGGTCAACATCGATGAATCAGGACTACTTCGCCACCGCTGCAACCTGACGTCAAAGGTTGGTACTCGTCTTCTTCGTCTTATTTTTGTTCTCCTTCTTGTTCGCTTTTTCGTTGTCCTCCTCCTGGTTGTCTTCTTAGGGTACATTCTTAGCGTCAACATGCGGAGGTGCAGGCGGGTGGGGAAGTAGGGACATGTCCACTTACTTACTTACCTATGCCTTTTCGGTCGCTGGGAGCATAGGCCGTCGACCAAGGAACGCCACCGTTTTCTTTCAGTGACCATCCTCACAATTTCTCTCCTGGTGTATCCCATCTCCTTTATTTCTTTTCCATGTCTCTTTCCCAGGTGTTTCGTGGCCTACCTCTTCTCCTCTTCCCTGTGGGTTCCATGTGATCGTTTGACGTGTGATGGTTTCTGGTGGTTTCCTGAGTATATGTCCTATCCACCTCCATTTAGGGGCAAGTCCACTGACCATACTAATGACGCAAACCGAATTCGTGTCATACCGTTGCATCTAACACCGAGTCCAACTCTTGCATGGGATTTTTCATTACATTTGAGTAATAACTGATGTAATTATACTGACACAGTCGTTTATATAGTGTATCAACTGTGCACGTACACACGAATGTCCTCAATTAATACTAGACTGCTTTTTACTGGTTGGAATAGAGGCTACTTTCAAGCGTATAATTTCTGAACAATTCGAAAATTGCCATGTGTCGGATGCATGGGGCATGTCCACACAGGCCATGTCGACCAGCACTCAGCAATGGGGATTACGTGGTGGCCAAGATCGCCAAAGACAATGTGTATCATATTGTAGCGGGAAGATGGTGCCCGTCAATAGACGTAAGGATACGGACCAGTATCCTGCATACAAGCAATACCGTCACCCTCTGGTCTGGTGGCCAGAAAGCTGCTCCCCATACATTGGGGCATGTCCGCACAAAGATGTATATTTATATTGACAAAATATATAAATATCTCGTGTGAGATGTGGCCTGTTAAAATACAAACAAACATATATAATTAGTCATTGCGGATGCCAAATATCATCCTCCTAGCACACACAGTTCACTAGGTAGGACATGGTCCACCTCAAATGGTCCACCTCAAATGGTCCACCTCACACTGCCATTAAGTCCTCTACGAGATGTGGCAGACGAGGAGGAGTTGTTTTTGTTTTTAAAGTTCACGTATGTAACGCGTTGAAAATATTGTAGTTTAGGCCATCTTCGTGGTCATCGTCGGGTCAAATAAGTAATTAGCAAATCGAGACTGCTTCAGATGATATTAATATGACACGATGTGGCAACTGTAAAGGTGACGTCATTATTCGGTCGATTGCATATTTTAGCTGGATCTGACATCGTTAATGGCTTAGCCGTCAACGGTGTACATACTGCGTAAGCCGCATCACATTAGACAAACCGACAGTAACATGTCACGTTCAGTAAATCAAAAACACGTAGTCACTTTCAACAAACCAACAACACACTTTCACTTTCAACATGTTATGTATTTTTTTCAAATTACCCCGTAGGCTGGTACAACTTGATCCGTATCGGGATCAATTGTAACGCTTTCGGACTCCTCATATAAGTCATTATACCACAAACAATTTATGATCCCTAATTATCTGCGGGAGATATGTGGGGACCCTTTGGCATGAAAACAGTTTCGACCGGTTAAGAAACCCACCCGCAATCCTGAAATGTGTTGTTTTTTGTTACAACTAGCCCCGGTCTCCCCTACCTTCAACAAACTAGTAGCAATAAATCACTTTCAACAAAACACCAGCAACCAAAGTTGAGAACAAAACTGGCATAACAAGCAATCACTTTCAGTCAACAACCATCAACCAATCACTTACAACGAAACATCTGCTGAAAACATTCACTTTCAACGTAATACCAGCAACCAATGGTTGAACAAAACACTAATAACCGAGTCACTGTCAACAAAGCACGGACAACCAACCGTCACTTCCCACAAATCATCAACATTCCGTCACGTTCAACAAAACTAAACACACACAACCATATGTTTCAATAAACCACACACAACCAATTATTTTCAGTAGATCACACACAATCAAATCACTTTGGCCAGACCATCGGAACTCCGACCATACCACACCCACTCACGTTCATTAAATATGAAGTAATTGCGCAGATCCGACCATAATCATTTCTCTTTGATGTAACACCCGTCCACATGTGCACTGAATACTTCCCACCACAAGCGGCGACATTAAACGATCGACCTTAGCCCTTTGATGCGAAGCTAGACACTGTCAACTTTTTGACAGATCGCCCTGTCGTTTTCGATGAAGTGATGCGTCAACGTCCCTCTGATGCGATCTGGCTGATAATGACGTCAGTGGCGGTGCGGCTGTAACCGTGCAATGTAATGTAGTTCGGGCGGACATCTTCGGCGTTGGCGCAAAGACGTTTCTGGGCTCCTGCTCTGTTTCCCGCAATAGCTAACGTCTTCTTCTTCACCGTCGATCTATTTATTTATTATTAGGATGGATTTGCAAAGCGCCATATATTCCCCTCAAGCACCTGCCCAAAGGCGTAACAATTTACAAAACAATTGATTTAAACTTAATAAATAGCTTAACTAATTACGTTATAACAATAAAATAAATAACTTGAATACTTAACTAAACTGACTTGATAAATCAGAAAGATCTAATCGTTAAGGAGACCAGCCAAATAAAAATAAATTAAATTAAAATAAGAAAAACATGCGTGATACTAAAATTACACATTTGCCACTCCGACTAACAACGGAGTATTATAAATGTTATAGGGAAAATATATATCTTTAGTAAGGTATTTAATTTTGCTACAGAGTTTACCGCTTTAGTATATATATATATATATATATATATATATATATATATATATATATATATATATATATATATATATATATATATATATATTTAGTATATATATATATATATATATATATATATATATATATATATATATATATATATATATATATATATATATATATATATACTAAAGCATTTATTTCAATCTGTTCACGGCACATTTAAGAACATATATATATATATAATTATATATATATATAATATATAATTTATATATATAAAATAATTATATATATATATAATATATATATATTATATATAATTATAATGTATAATTTGTTATATATATATATATATATATACATATATATATATACATATACATATATATATATTACACCCCCCTCCCTCTCTTACATCCCCTTTCCCTCTTACATTGCCCTCCCCCTCTTATTACATCGCCCTTCCACTTCTATTACATCGCCCTACGTTTATGCTCTGTGTTACCAATGATGATAATGAGATGTGTTTTTGTATCTGGTATGTTTTCTTGCCTTGATATTGGGCCTGTTTCCTCTGTGGTCATCTAACTTTAGTTCCTGTTCTTCAGGCGATAGTATTGTTATTATGTCTTTGACAATGCATCGTCATTCATATCCGCGTATATTGCAATGTCCATAAAGGAACCCTAATGACCAACTGATATTGGTCATCGTGTTTCCATTGCATTATATTAAAACAATCATGATGTATGTGTTAATAAATGATACTTGGTCCGCAAATAGAACGTCTGGGCGCTGACTTTGTTTATTTTCTGACACTTACACGACACCTGGCAGGTAAAACTTCCCTTATTTGGTGTGTCGGTGTATATTCGGGGACGGTTATTACACGGGGCGCCGGTTGATATCCGGAGAGAGCTAATATTAATTACAGGACAGGTTTGTAGTTGCTAATACACAGGGTTTCATCGTGTAGGTTGTTATTTTAAGAAAGACCGATTTCGTTTCTTGTCAGAAATTTGCCACGTCCAATATAAAAGCGAACCACAGGAGTCAGGCGGTATTGAATTGTGTTTGATTATTAAGATCAACTTCCTGTTTTGCGTGTAGAAAATGTTGCTCGGTTTGTTTTATAAGGTCACAGAGCGTATTTTCTTGTGGTGGTTTTTCATGGTTGCATGTAGAAACAAAGGTTTTCTTCGATTTGTTTTATAAGGTCCCAGCACGTGTACGCCCGACACATTCCAGTCGACGTATTGTTTGATGTCGTTACAGCATCCTTCTACAGATGTTGACGCTCGTCATTAGGTATCTCTATCACCCCCAAGTGTGCCATTGACCTGCTGTTTGTCCCTCGAAAAATGAGTGTCACATAATTTCTAGTGCGTAAATAAGACATGGAAATCTCCGAAAACCATGATTTAACAAGGTGTAACAAGATTGCCACTTAGAGAATCAACTATAGATGGCAGGTGGACAAGAAAGCCCTTTGGCTTATCGAGAGTCCAACCTATCTATCTAAATGTACCCCGCCCTTCTTAGGTATAAGTCGATTTTATTTTTAAACATATTAACACTACTAGCATCTACACAATCAGCCGATAATCTGTTCCATTCATTTACTGTTCTTTGTGAAAATGAAACGTTTCTAATATCTAGTCTACACTGCTTCATTGCTAATGTAATTCCATGTCCTCTAGTCCTTCTCTCTTCCTTAACAGAGAAAAAATATTTATTTCAATGATGACGTGCTTAACACTGATGACGTGCTTAACACTTTCTTGTCTTTGTGCCTACGATTCGATATGAAAGGGAACGGAAAACGTAGAGCGAACCGCAGAGGCGCAGTGGTTAGAGAGTTCTCTCAATCGAGATAACCCGAATTCAAATTCGTAGCCGCCGTTTGAACCTTCTGAGAGTTCGTTCTCTCCACCTTGCTCCATGTCACTCAGTTGTCTGAACGAGTGTCCGACTATATAGAAAGTGGTGGCTGTTTGTGAGTGAATGGTCTTCGCGCTTTAATTACTGCGTGGCTGAATGTTTCCAAAAGATATCGAGATGGTGTTCGATTGAACACATCTGCCATGGAGTGAAGTGTGTAGCGCTGTGAGCTGTCTCAGTGTGTGGTGAGAACTGACCTTCGTCTAATTAGAATCAACAACATTGTCATCCAACAAAGACACTCCTCTTGGCCGGTATACGCAGACCACTAAGGTCCGATATACAGGGAGACCTCTAGGGTCCTATATACACGGAGACCATTAGGGTCCTGTACACACGCAGTCCACTAGGGTCCGGTATAGACGCAGGCCACTAGGGTCCTGTATACACGCAGACCACTAAGGTCCGGTATAGACGCAGACCACTAGGGTCCTGTATACACGCAGACCACTAGGGTCCGGTATAGACGCAGACCACTAGGGTCCAGTATAGGCGCAGACCACTAGGTTCCTATATACACGCAGACCACTAGGGTCCTGTATAGACGCAGGACACTAGGGTCCGTATACACGGAGACTACTAGTGTCCGGTATACACGGAAACCACTAGGGTCCAGTATACAAGGAGACCATAAGGGTCCGACGGTATACACGGAGATCACTAGAGACCGTTATGTACGTAAACCACATGGAGACCGCTTGGGTCCGATATACATGGAGATCACACGGAGACAACTATGGTCCGTTATACACGTAAGCCACTAAGGTCCGGTATACACGGGACCACTAGAGACCGGTACACACTGAATACACCAGGGACCGTTAGAAAATAATGTAAATCGTGGTCCGACGAATCAATCAAATTAAATTCAACAGTTTCAAAACTAAGTGGTAGTAAACATTTTATCAGGTTGATGTCACACGACCTAATTGTAGACGTTTGCATTAAAACCATAAAAAATCGAATAAATACATTTGAACTGCGGAAGGTGTGCCAAGAAAAACTGATGACACGCACGTCCCTTGACAACCGTGGGAGGAATACGACTTCCCGGCATTTCCCGGCACTTCCCGGCACACTTTGGACGCATCTATGGGTCTGTGAGACTTGTAATTTATATTCATAGCTGCCTAATTTATATTCCCATGATGGTTGTGGCCAAACAACGGGTAATCTACCAAATTCGTGGAATCACTCTTTCTTGCCGTCGCTGCATTATGGCGCTAGATTATGTGATCGTGGGGGCTTAAATATTTAATAACGTTTATACCCGCACTTGCAGAACACGTGCAAGAGTGCAGGCGCGTGGGTGCTAAGCGCACGTGCACGTGCACGTGTTTAAGATGGTGAGTGTGTTGTGTCTTTGTTTTTTGTAGGATATGAAGATGTCATATCTGATGAATTAACATGCTGACGAATCATAAAACAGATTAATAAAGTATTGCAAAACACCGTGTCTAACGGTCTGTTTGTGCGTGCGTGCGTGCGTGCGTGCGTGCGTGCGTGCGTGCGAGTGTGTATGTGTGTATGTATGTGCGTGCGTTCGGGCATGAGTGTGTGTTTAGTCTTCCCTATACCCTTTGCATTTTAGGTGCCAAATATTCAGGGAATAATTCTACGACCTCTCGATCGAAAAGTAACCCGCATTTGTTTCTACATTCTTCATAGTTTATGGGTCCTTTCCATTTTTAGGGTTCATGACGGACGTTAGATGTACATAAATCGATCATTCAAGACTTTTTTGCAATGGTTTTGAGCATTGCTCATTTCGTGAAGTTTCCTATAACTGGCATGTGAGAAAATGCTTACGTAAAAGATAAATGTCGTAACAAACATCTGGTAGGATTTTTTTCGAATACGTTTGTTTGTTTGTTTGTTTGTTTGTTTGTTTGTTTGTTTGAGTGCATGTGACCAACGCAAAATAAGCCTATAAGTAATTTTGTATTAATAGTAATCAATGTTTGACATCTGGAACAGACAACCACATTAAATTACATCAACATTAAACCTATACTTAAAACAAACAAACTTCAACTTTCTTATTACCAATTTCCAACATGTCAGCGCAAGTTTTTTTTCTCAAAACCGATTAAGCCACAGCTAACAATTGTTGGAACATTTAGCAATGCTTATCGATAATTTAAAATAAATATGTGACTTAGGAATAGAGAAGAGTATAATAAAAATATACAATATATTTTTATGTTTAAAACTTATTACAATATTATTGTAATGAGTTTTAAACACACATCGCTAGCATAAACAGAGTCGGGAATCATGCGTATACTACAACCATTGGTGTTCTATGCCAGCTTGTGTGTTTCGTTACACTGTCAATTTGTACACCCTTAAAAAAATGAGCCAATTGTATACCACTGATTACCATTGAATACCATTCAGTATCATTCAATATCATTCAGTACCATTGGACCGTTCAATGATATTTCAGCAGGACTCAGTGGTACTCTCAACGGTAATTTAAAATACCATTCAATACAACTGAACGGTACAAAGAATCCAAAATATCATTAAAAAAACATCCAGATACCGTTCAAATACCCTTGGCCATAATACCCCCTAGGACCATTCAAGTACCATTCAATGGCATTTTGGTTTGAATGGTATTTTTTGTAAAGGTAACCTAATTTCCCTAGGTTCATTGCAATGGTTACCAAATCTTTAATTAGTTGTTTATTATGTGTATCTTTGTTTTTTATACACAGACACAACATTATCTAATGTTGACCTTGACCTTGACCTCTCCAGAGGGCGAACGGAGCAAACCTAAAAAGGTACTTCCGGTGGCGCATGACAATCCGCTTCATGTGCCCCGCTCGTCCGGTTCGTTCGTTTTTGCCCGGTTCAGAATCAATTTCTATCATCGCCTTGCTTTTAAACGTGTGACTGAGTCGTTATTACGCGCGGCAAGTGGGCAGCTTTGATGCCTCTGTGCGGCAGGTGCTAATTTCAAGCAAGTACGGCGGGATATTGCTAAAAATCGAACCAGAGAAGATTTATAATTAAGCGTCGTATGTGCGTGATGTGAGTTCTGACTATTAAGGGAACGTGGCGCTGAGAACACGAACGAAGGGTATCGATTGTACGGCTGTCCGTGAGACGAGGTGACACCTGGCTATAGTAGGCGACTGCGGATAAAAACCTGTTGTTCACATCTGCGTAATCGTTGAGGACGACGCCTTTAAAGACTGAAGTTATAAATAATAACAATACGAAGAAGAAGAACATTTATGAAGCGCCACAAATCTAGAAATGCCCATTCGGAGGCGCTGTACATGAGTATGTATACATGTGTCGTAGAATTATAAGATTAAGTTTGTTAAGGTAAATAAAATACTATACATGTGTCATAGAATTAGAAGATTAAGTGTGTTAAGGTAAATAAAATACATAAAATATGTATAAAAAGTAATAGTAATGAACAATAAAATAAATAAGTTAACTAATGACAATTATTAAAATAAATGGTATATTGATAATACAATAATAAGGATGACTTTTTGCAAAATTTGTGTAAAGACAAGAAATTAAGTGACGATGGAATTGATTCTAGCGATGACAATATCCTCAGAAATAAAATTGACAGTTATCTGGCGGGTTATAGGTACAGGTGGCCAATTGTTTCGATCAGCCAAATTCTTCCTTGTCTACACACATTCTGTCCCACAGCAATGGTGTTGAAATATTCAATTTTAAATAGCGCGTGAAAATGAGTTTCTAAATGACTCATTGTAGGCTTTAAAGTTGTGTTTACAAATTATTTGAATGTGTTCATCTCTATGCAGCTAGTAAAAGATAGTAGAGCGCAATGGCTCATGGGTAAAGTGTCGGACTCTCGACTACGAGAACCCGGGTTCGAACCCTGTGCTGCGGTGTTAAAATCTTGGGCAGGTTTTCCACTGTACATTGCTCCAGTTCACTCAGCTGTATAAATGAGTACCTGGCTATAGACAGTGGTGGATATGTGTACGAGCAGCCTTCGCGCATTAATTCTAGCGTGTGGCTGGATGCTTCCCAGAGAAGCCGAGATGGTGCCTGATTGAACAGGTCTGTCAAGGACGTAAAGTATAAAGCGCTTTGAACGGCCCTGAAGACTGGATACTGTGTTATATAAAAACTTGCCTTTTGCCTCTATTTTTATTTTTAAGCTATTAGAATTGTCTACCTGTTTAGACAATAACCTAGACATTAAAAAATTGTCGATGTAGTCGACAAGTGGCTCAAGTTCATCAGGTGTGACACGTCTCAAGTAAAGAATTCCAGCAACAACATCGTCCACAGGCAACAATGTCAGACATCCAACATGTCACAGAACAGTTTCATAGTGTCAGCATCCCTGTACATTTGCACAAGTCCAAGGCTCCGTATTTTCCGCCACGTGTCTTAGGTGACTTGCTAAAAGTTGCTGCTCGTCGTTGGTAATCACAGCCAGTTTGTAGTCAGTGGTCACAGTAGCTTGGTTAAGCTGGAAACCAAGTTCCTGGCATTTGTCCGTGGTGCACTGAGACAGTTCCACGTGGTGAGACTGGGTTTGTCGGATAGGATATACAAAACTCAGCTGGAACAAGAGCGGACACAGTTTAATGTCCATCCAGGTGTCAGATGTCGGAGCTTGCCAAGTGACGGTCGTCATTGGTCGCGAACACAACCATTTAGAATACTGTATACAAGCATGGAGACCATATCGCAAGAAAGATATTGATATGCTAGAAAGAGTACAAAGGAGAGCAACCAAAATGATACCAAAACTCAGGAATATTAGTTATGAAATGCGTCTAAAAGAATGTGGTTGAACAACACTAGAAACCAGGAGATTGAGAGGAGATCAGATTGAGGTGTTTAAAATATTGAATTGGTATGAAAATATTGACAGAAATATTTTTTTCTCAGTCAAGAAAGAGAGATGGACTAGAGGACATGAAGTTACGTTAGCAAAGAAGCAGTGTAGACTAGAAATTAGAAAATTTCATTTTCACAAAGAACAGTAAATGAAAACAGATTATCAGCTGATAGTGTAGGTGCTAGTAGTGTTGATATATTTTAAAATAAAATTATTGACATATACCTAAGACGGGAGGGGTATACTTAGATAGTTAAGTTGGACTCTCGATAAGCCAAAGGTCTTCCTAGTTCACCTGCCATCTAGAGTTGAATCTCCAGGTGGCAATCTTGTTATATCTCGTTAAAATCTGGTTGCTTGACTCCACACCGTTGTCATAGATGAGGACGTTCTGGTGGTCTTCGTCTCCCCCGGGCCTGGTCCAGTCACCCTCTCATGGTCCAGTCACCCTCTCATGGTCCAGTTACGCTCTCATGGTCTAGTCACCCTCTCATGGTCCATTCACCCTCTCATGGTCCAGTCACCCTCTCATGGTCCAGTCACCCTCTCATGGTTCAGTCACCCTCTCATGGTCCAGTCACCCTCTTATAGTCCAATCATCCTCTCATGGTCCAGTCACCCTCTCATAGTTCAGTCATCCTCTCATGGGCCACTCACCCCCCATGCTCCTGTCACCCTCTATCATCAAGTCTGCAAGTGATCGTGTGTTCTGACGCATGCATCTGGCGCGCTTACGACGTATGGATCGCTTGATTCTGTCTCACCCAGGGGAGCTCGAGCCTCTGCAGGGCTGTACTCGCACACTCTGCGAGCATCTGTATAGTTGTACCATGAGACGCAGCGGCCTGGTCTATCATCGTTGCACGAAGCATCGTGGCTAAGCCCGCATCTGGGCTAGCATCGTTACTGTGTGCTAACTGTCCGATAACTCTCTGGATATCTGGATCTGTGATAGCTGCTCCCTAATAGCCGATACCTATGCGGCGAGAACACGCCCATCTGATAGTCGTCTTGGTCTTGTTCCTCATGGTGTTCATGCCTTCTGGCTCTGTGTGACTTCACTGGTTGTAGACTGAGTAGATATTCAATGAGACCCGTGTAGTTTCCTGTCATGGTAGCCTTCCCGAGGTGTGAGAATTGTGAGTGAGTGTGTTGTTGGTTTAATACCCCCAACTCACAAATGAAAGCTAATTGCCCTGTTCTAGATCTAAGCCAAATTATTGCTCTGACTTTGAACTGAATAATCTACTGCTTGTACAGTTGTAGTGTTTTATACTTGCCAGTTCACAGGAATAGAAAAAATATATATATATGTATATATATATATATATATATATATATATATATATATATATATATATATATATATATATATATATATATATGTACTATGTACATATATATATATACATATACATATATATATATATATATATATATATATATATATATATATATATATATATATATATATATGTATGTATGTATATACATACATACATACATATATATATATATATATATATATATATATATATATATATATATAAGATTTACGTCGATTATAGTATATAAAGATTTACGTCGTATATATTACATTTATGTACATGAATATGTATAAAGCCAAATATATGTATAATATATTTGGCATATATATATATATATATATTATAAATATATACATGGAGCCTATAAAGATTTACTCAACCTAAAATATATTCTGAAAGAATACTCCTTTGTGCAGTGAAGCTAATAATAGGTAGTCGTAAGATGGAAATACAACAAAGAGGAGTGTATTAATAGGTTGCGTTTTACGACCGAGGCCAGCCAACAAGCGGCAGCGGTATTGTGTTGGAATTTATTTAAGTGTCGATATGTAGTGATATACTACGACTTGTGAAATTTCCTTTTGATGAGATCAGGCGCCTTAAATAGGCCGCTCGCGCTGATTCGGCGACGTTATTGTCAGGCGAATCGGCGTAAATCTTCGCGTATTTCTCTCGACGAGACGCTGGCTTTGTGCGAGCCGCCGTGAAACGTAGCCTTCTGCACAGGTACTTAACCATGCTGCACGGGGCCGCTGATTCACGAGTCATATCGATTGATTAGTGTCCGCATCGCGACAGGTTCTTTCCCCCGCGCGCGTGAAACCGGCAGGGCTACTAGTGTTTTGTCCGGGTGAGTGACGCGTCGGACGAGACTGCCCGAGTCTGCCCGAGACGCAGCGAGGAGGGATTTCGCGAACACAGTGAGTGCTTTGTTGGTTTGTTTGAGTTTGTTGCAGGTCATTGCATAGATTACTTCGTTGTCGAGTACACGAAAGTATGTATTGTGATGTGGGCGATGTAGCTGTGGTATGTTGACGACCTGCAATGCACTGACTGTTGCAATTAGGCGATGTATGTTAATTAATGTTGGAGCCCTGTAAGATCATTGCAGATTGCTGTGGTAAAGAACATATGAAACTTTTGGAGAATTAGTGGAATAATAAAAACAAGGAAAGCCACAGCGATGAGACGATCCGAAATGTTGTCAGTTATAACTATGAGAAGAGGATGTTACTGAAGTTCGAACTGAACTCTGGGTGATATATCTTCGTTATCTTGCATACGTCAGGTAGGAGAGATGAGATGGGGAGGGGAGAGGTGGAATGGGTGCAAAGACAGGGGCAGTGATAGAGACAGATAACAGAAGGGTAACGGAATGAGAAAGTGGGAGAGGAGGAAGGTGGTGGATAGTGAGAAGGGAGAGAGAGAGACTAACTGGGCGAGTGAGTGAGTGAGTGAGTGAGTGGGTGAGTGAGTGAGTGAGTGAGTGAGTGAGTGGGTGAGTGAGTGAGTGAGTGAGTGAGTGGGTGGGTGAGTGAGTGAGTGAGTGAGTGGGTGAGTGAGTGAGTGAGTGAGTGAGTGAGTGAGTGAGTGAGTGACAGGGAGACAGACAGACAGACAGACAGACAGACAGACAGACAGACAGACAGACATACAGACAGACAGACAGACAGACAGTCAGACAGACAGACAGAAGACAGACAGTCTGACAGACAGAGACAGAGACAGAGACAGAGACAGAGACAGAGACAGAGACAGAGACAGAGACAGAGACAGAGACAGAGACAGAGACAGAGACAGAGACAGAGACAGAGACAGAGACAGAGACAGAGACAGAGACAGAGACAGAGACAGAGACAGAGACAGAGACAGAGACAGAGACAGAGACAGAGACAGAGACAGAGACAGAGACAGAGACAGAGACAGAGACAGAGACAGAGACAGAGACAGAGACAGAGACAGAGACAGAGACAGAGACAGAGACAGAGACAGAGACAGAGACAGAGACAGAGACAGAGACAGAGACAGAGACAGAGACAGAGACAGAGACAGAGACAGAGACAGAGACAGAGACAGAGACAGAGACAGAGACAGAGACAGAGACAGAGACAGAGACAGAGACAGAGACAGAGACAGAGACAGAGACAGAGACAGAGACAGAGACAGAGACAGAGACAGAGACAGAGACAGAGACAGAGACAGAGACAGAGACAGAGACAGAGACAGAGACAGAGACAGACACAGACACAGACACAGACACAGACACAGACACAGACACAGACACAGACACAGACACAGACACAGACACAGACACAGACACAGACACAGACACAGACACAGACACAGACACAGACACAGACACAGACACAGACACAGACACAGACACAGACACAGACACAGACACAGACACAGACACAGACACAGACACAGACACAGACACAGACACAGACACAGACACAGACACAGACACAGACACAGACACAGACACAGACACAGACACAGACACAGACACAGACACAGACACAGACACAGACACAGACACAGACACAGACACAGACACAGACACAGACACAGACACAGACACAGACACAGACACAGACACAGACACAGACACAGACACAGACACAGACACAGACACAGACACAGACACAGACACAGACACAGACACAGACACAGACACAGACACAGACACAGACACAGACACAGACACAGACACAGACACAGACACAGACACAGACACAGACACAGACACAGACACAGACACAGACACAGACACAGACACAGACACAGACACAGACACAGACACAGACACAGACACAGACACAGACACAGACACAGACACAGACACAGACACAGACACAGACACAGACACAGACACAGACACAGACACAGACACAGACACAGACAGACAGACACAGACAGACAGACAGACAGAGAAAGATATATATATATATATATATATATATATATATATATATATATATATATATATATATATATGTATATATATATATATATTTATATATATATATATATATATATATATATATATATATATATATATATATATATATATATATAGAAAGGTGGTGAGGGAGGATTCTCATACATTCTCACACATTTCCACACATTCGCACACATTCACACACATTCTCACACATTCTCACACATTCTCACACATTCACACATATTCTGACACGTTCACACACTTTCTCACATTTTTACACACTGTTACATGCGCAGGCAGCACTCGCATACACGTGCACGCACGCACGTATCCACGCACGCGCGCACACACACACACACACACACACGCACGCACGCACGCACGCGCGCACACACACACACACGCACGCACACACACGCACACGCACACGCACACCCACACACACACACACACACACACACACACACACACACACTCTGTCTCTCTCTCTCTCTCTCTCTCTCTCTCTCTCTCTCTCTCTCTCTCTCTCTCTCTCTCTCTACAAGGTGTTCATCCCTATATTGTTGCGGTAGAGACCGGTAGTGCGTAGAACGTTACAACACTACAATGTAGTGGCAGGCGTTGCCGTAGACCTGTGCCATTCATGCATCTTTAAACAGTTCGCACGGGCGCTTATGTGGGTATAACGTGTTCATCTCTAACCACTAAAACATCAACTATTACAGGGCAATAAACCTTGAAATGTTGTATAGTGGTTTTGTTATTAGACCGATTGTCACGTTACATTAACGGCTGTCCAGATCACACGCTACATTTGTACGTTCACGTTCTTCCGTTTTGAATGAAGTGCATGAAATGCCAAAGGGCTCCGCACAGCAGGAGTTTTGTGCTGGCTGCGACCAGAATGTTGAATCAGCAATATTGATGTCTACGGGTTCGTTTTTGTTGTTGTTACATTTGACATTTAATTTCTCTTCTTTTACACATTTTAAATAAGACCATGAGTTGTACGGTAAATATCCTTCTTAGGACAATAAAGCGAACTGAATTGAATTGACCTCGCATCTATACTAAATGCGTGTTTACACGAGCGATTAACAGTCGCCCGACAAAAATCAAGCTAACCGCGTCGTGTTTATTAAAAAGATCTATGCGATTTTATGGGATAATATACCGCCAGACAATCGTGAATATAATTGCTCGTGCAAACAGCCTTTACCAAGCATTGCGAAGATGTTATATTGTATAATATACGCGAAATTGGTCGATAGCTATCGTCCAACAGTTCACCAATGGTGGTAGATTTATATCTTCCTTTCGGAGGTCATACGTTCCTGGTTAAGAAGCAACGATTGAGCGACGAGACAAGAGGCACTTTTCCTAGAGTTATGGACCCGAAATGTGGGTTGAGTGGCGGTACAAGATATAGGGACGCGCGCTGACCTTAAACCTGTTCGCACTACCACGTGTGTGTGTCTATGTGTGTCTGTGTGCGCGCGATACGGACGTTAACGCGTGATGTTAGATTCTCAATAGAAAGCCAAGTGCACATTCCCTGTCCGTGGGGCGGGGTGGTTAAAGTGTACGAGTCTCAACGAGAGATCCCGGGTTCGGATCGTTTTGCTGCTAGTTTGACACAGTTCTCACTCTCAGTTTACCCAATTCATCAGCTCGACATGAATGAAACCTGGCTATATACCATATGTACTATATTGCCATCCGCGCAGTAATTCTAGCGTGGCTTAATTGTCCCAAAGAAGGTGGGATAGTGTTCGATTGAACAGGCCTGACCGTCCAGTGACGTAGACTGAACACCACCTTACGCAAAAACGTTCCTTTATTGTTCAGCACGGGGCTGTGAACGACAAGCCAGGCACCTAATGACTCCCAACCGATCAGCATAACACCAGTTCGTATCGGTCGCAAGTGTAGGCAATTCAATATGTTAGCATGTTATGTATTTTATCAACGCAATTTGGCTGAAGCAGGCAGAATTGTGACGAGCCGTTTGTGACGAGCCGTCTCACTTCACTTTTCACTTGCATGTCATCCTCACACATTTGTCGCTGACCATTACGTCCCCATTTTGTCGACGTGTCCACCCTACTGAGCACCTTCGTCTTTGACACTACACCTTCACCCGACTACTCGTCTTCGTTTTGTTTTTACTACCATCGTCTTGTGTTATCGTAGCTTCTTCATCGCCTTCGTTTTTTTACTAGTATCGCCTGTGTTACGTTAGCCGACTCATCGCCTTCAACGTTTAGTCTACTTCTCGCCATCATGTATGTTGATACCATCGTCTTCTGTTACTTTCATCGACTTGTCTCCTTCGTCTTTATTACTATCACCTGTAATTTCGATTTTGTTATGAATATTTCTTTTTAAATATTTATATTCACGAATAACGAAAATAATAATATGGTCACAAATATTGGATGAAATACCGGTCCGAATTCACCAAAACATTAGAACGGCAATACAAACCACCCGCGTCGGTAGGTGTACTATGTTTACACGCAGCTATTTCCTCGCTGGTTGCGCGTCAAATCAACAGCGTACGTGTACTGCTTAATGTCCGCCTAGCGGAAATCGGTAAAACTATTCCAACTTTACGGCGACATTAAAGACGAAATGTCGCACGCGTTTCCAGAATTCCGCTAAAATTCAACTCCTTGCGTTGGACCATTGACGTAGCAGCTGCCGACATGGCAAAGTCGTTATCTGCATGAATCATATTTATGCGTATATATCTTCGTCGTACATCTTCTTAAGTGACAACACGCTTACACAGGCGTCACAAGAAACACTGTTTACCGCAACAATTCGGCGAAACGACCCCACGAAAATCGCCGTTTGCCCCTGTAAGGAGCGCATAACGCGGCACGCGAGCGCTCAATTTGTTTGTCGTTCTGCGCCGCTCTGACGTACGAAGCCGTCGTCCGAATTAATTGCGCCCCCGACGATAAATCTACTATGTCATAAAATAAGTCAGCCACTGCGGTTACCTGCGGTGACCGTCTCGTCGAAATGGCTGTGTCACCAATCGTCACAAACAATGACGCGGTACTCGAAATTTACAGCGGTGCCGTATTTGAATATACCCCCACGTGAGCGGTTCGGCTTTGAGATTGTCATAAAACTGTTTCGCATTAAAGTCGTGTCGTTTTTGTATCGTGCAGACTAATTCGGTACGTACACCACGCACAGCTGGTGTCGTCATTAAAATTAACCACGGATTAAAAAACACGATTTTATTACGCACTGGGCGACACTACAGGTATAATTCTCATCGGCGATAATGTTTACTTGTGCTAAGACAAGTTAGTATTGTTGAGGTTCTAAATAGTAACTATGTTTAATGTGTATTATTTAATCAAAATTGCTCAAAATTGGTCATACATGTCGCTTTCAAATAAAGTTAACTTTAAAATGACTTCCCATAAAGCGTTGTTGAAGAGCACAGCTGGGTGTAAAGCAGGTCTTCTTGCGCTAATGGATTCTAACATTAACCGACACGTATACTATAACAACTATACGCCAATGTATCCAGTTATCATAACACATTATTGGTGCAAAAAATGGTGGCCGAACACGCGCGATCCGTCATATATTTTGTTAAGATTCTGCTTTCAGGAAATTTTCTTTACGACAAAAACGTAAGGTAAATTTGTTGAAATGACAAATGTACGTAGCAGTGTTTGGTCTTCGCGATGTCATGCTGCAGCAGTAATGTGATTCATACCGAAACAAGTTATCAACATTGTTGGCAAAGACAAATCTTGTTGAAGTCTCGCGCATGATTGTAATTGTGACGTTAGCAAAACCGCAACTCACTGGATACATCAATTGACCTATCCACTGCGTCGCGGTTTGGTTACGTAACAATAATAATTAGCGCGAAGCTTCCGCCAAGCTGTTCCCTTTAGCGACAAAGGTGGGAACGGATATTTATGTGAATTAAATTATCGCCCCGGCCTGACGTGTCATAAACCAAACATTGATGGATTTGTTACTTAAAGATATTTCTTATTTTCTTCATGAAGAAAATCTTCTGATACGATAATTTCAATTTCATTACGTGTTCGGAATCCACTATTGTGATTGTTTAACGATATTTTGCTAAGCACCTGGTCAAGTGATGAATAGGTCAATAGATGGGTGGATGTTTTGTGTAATTTCGATAACACGTGGAAAACACGCATATCTTTGGGACTAAAAGTAACTCGCTATGAAACCTTAACTCGTAAAAATCATACTGGAAAATTACTGGGAGTCTAGAGAAGAGGAAAACTTACAGAGGTGGTCGAAGATGCCTGAAAGTTCGGACCATGCGAAATAGTTGCCATTTTTACAGGAAATTATATACTTTAAATAGGTTTAGAATGAAGTCAAATCGAAAAATAAGCTACGCCCCTCACGTTTACCGTTGCATCTATATTACAGGACACTGTTTCTCTGTGTGTTCTCTGTCAGTTTTGCGTGTATCAAGCTGAAATGTTGCGTGCGATCTAGCGGACCTACAAGGATGGTTTGTAGAGTTATACTTTTCGAAAATTCATCCCAGATGGAGAACATGGAGAGTTCAATATTTCATTAGGGCTATGGCCTATGTATGGGATCTATCGCACGTTAACAGGTCATTGGGTCATGGCGTAACTGTGCTAAATAATTCTGTGACACACTGTATCACTGTAACGCCATTTTTGAAACGTTTTAACGCGGGGGACTGCCTCTTTCCCAAGCACCGCTAGCTGCCTCGACTTGTCGTACCACAAACACAAGTTCACCAACTTGCTCTCACAGTCACCGCTGGGTACCTCGGCTTGACGTACCACAAACACAAGTTCACCGGCTTGCTCTCACAGTCACCGCTGGGCACCTCGGCTTGACGTACCACAAACACAAGTTCACCAGCTTGCTCTCACAGTCACCGCTGGGTACATCGGCTTGACGTACCACAAACACAAGTTCACCAGCTTGCTCTCACAGTCACCGCTGGGCACCTCAGCTTGACGTACCACAAACACAAGTTCACCAGCTTGCTACACACAGTCACAGCAGGTGCGAGAAATGAAACAATCTCGTATAGCTCGTGAAAATGTTTTGCGCTGACGCATTTAAACTTCGATCGGCCCCTTTGTTTTATCAGCTGCCTTTAAGATGACGTATATGACTCGCGTGGCGAGCGCAGCGAGAAAGGACATTGATTCCAATTTTAGTCACGCTTGCGTGACTGATGGCATCCTCGTATTGATTATCACCGTGAAAAGGCGCTTGGAACAGGGCGACTTTAAATGCATGATCCGAGCCATGTAAATCATA
>OZ024859.1:9870969-9875969 GCA_964017155.1 Oasisia sp. SBJ-2009
ACTACGCGATTCATAACCGACAGCCCCACAACGTCGCGTTTACACGAGCAATTATTGATTCGATGACGTATGTTGGTCGTATTCGTGGGTCGTGAATACCGCGACACGGTCCAGGCCTCGGGGGGCTGGTAAACCTCCCCGTTCGCTGCCCAACAACTAACGACACGCATTCGCTCCCAATTTATTCCATTCCCCTGTCGTAAAAGACTACTAAATCGTGCGTGGCCTAATTTCTCGCTAACCGTGAACCTTAGAAAAGACCTGTTTGACGTCAACGTCGATTGCGTCCGCGTGCGTTCAATTACGGAAATAACGCAGGAGCGAGATAGCGTATCCCTAACTATCAGGGTTCCATTTTAGTCATAGCCTAGATAATGTGACACATTTGACACATGGCGTGTCGTTATCATGATATAAATACTACTTCCGGATAATGCTGGCGGAGAATACATGGTTTACCGATGTCATTTATTGACACGAAAGTGGTCCCTCTTGTACCAATGGAGATACTTAAACGATACAGCGATGCCAAGTAATAATTCGACGATATTGAAAGTTTTGCGGAAATGTTTAATTTGAACAGAATGGTGGACGGAATAAAGAGGTTTAGAGCACGTTACACAATGATGGTTTATTTAAAAAGAAGTGAATTGCAACATTAACAAATACACATGCATGTGGCAATGTTCTCGCGTGCACATGGTCAACGACAATACGGGGTCGTGTCATCGTTGGAACCAGTCAGATGACGAAATAAAAATGGTTAGTGTGAACTCATTATTCGTTAGGGTTAACATTATTAGTGTAGGCACGCATAGTTAGAGTAAAATTCAGTTAAGGTCGGGTCAGTAGTAAAAAAGGAACCCGATAGTTAGGGATACGTTATCTCCTGTTTTATGCTCGAGGTTGATCACATGCAAATGCAATAGACTTTGACGTCAGACAGACTTTTCCTACGGTTCACCGTAATGTTCCAAATATTTCGCAATCAACGACGTAATTTATATATATATATATATATATATATATATATATATATATATATATATATATATATGTATATGTATATGTATATGTATATGTATATGTATATGTATATGTATATGTATATGTATATGTATATGTATATGTATATGTATATGTATATGTATATGTATATGTATATGTATATGTATATGTATATGTATATGTATATGTATATGTATATGTATATGTATATGTATATGTATATGTATATGTATATGTATATGTATATGTATATGTATACGTATATGTATATGTATACATATATATATATATATATATATATATATATATATATATATATATATATATATATTTATATATATATATATGTATATGTATATGTATATGTATATGTATATATATATATATATATATATATATATATATATATATATATATATATTAGTCAATTAGGCGTTCTCGACACAAAAGCTGCCGTGGAAGGTGATTCGAAAAAAGAAAGAGAAGCCTTCAGGCAAAGGTTAACGCAATGGGGGATGCCTAAAGTAATAAAACGCACATGCGTATACATGCGCGTCACGTGCGTGAACACGTGTGTACTTGCATGCCAACCGTCAGTGCCGCGTGCCATTCAAAATCAATTGCTAAGAAAAAAATCCTGACAGTCCTTTGGTCCTCCGTCTGTCTACAAACGATGTACTAACGGTACTAACGCACTTTCACCCGCGGGATTCAGCAGCGTTCGTTCGTGTCAAATGCCGTTAGTTGCGACTGGAGAATGATTTCAGGACTAAGGGATCACATCTGTATTTCCTGTTACGTCATCGGCTTTGTCTTGAAACAAGCGTTTACTGGAAAGTCACTGAGTTTATTCCATTAGTACAAGGGTACAGTGATTGTCTTTTATTTATAATCACGATGAAGACATTTCGGCAAATATTGCAATATCGACGAAAGCAAATTCCCTCCAAAGATACAATGTCTGACATTACCTTTGATAAGAAGGCATGTTTATTAAACAAATCGCATTGTGAGTGAATTATAAGAACTCATTGGTAATCATCAATGGTTTATATTTATGTTATAATTATGAATAACACACATGAATATATATATATATATATATATATATATATATATATATATATATATATATATATATATATACATATATATATATATATATATATATATATATATATATATATATATATATATATATATATATAAAATAGTATCTTATTTGATTTGCAATTACCACTGTTGACTTTTTGTATAATTTACCTCTTGCTATTAATCAAGGTCACAAATTTCTTCAAAGCTCCATCGACTTCTTGCTTTTCTCTCTATTCTCTTTGAAATCAACTTCATAGCAGATAATTAAACCGAGACAAGCGACTCCAAAGCTATATTTTTAAATCAAGTTCAAGAATGGCGTTGGCGTCTAACAAACCATTAGGTACGCACTCAGTGTGTGATTCTAACAGTCAATTCCGAAAACAAATATATGAAACTCCATTATATTTGAAAATTGATGTGACTACTCACATAGAAAAATATACAGACTGAAAGAGTTACATAAACACTCCACTGCTTGGAACCCTAGGCACATCTGGCTAAAACACTGCACTTGCCAAAAAGATAATTGTAGCGTTTTATAAACGCGTCAAACGGGCTGATATAGGTATTTCAAACTCAACTTCTTGTTTCGATATATTCTGAGATGTCGAACGGTTATACCGCTCAGTTACTTGTTCAGTTAGTATCACTATTTTGGGTACACTTAATAAAATGGCATTTGTACAAAGGCCGAATATAAGTTTCTTGCGTACGCCAGATCGAACCGCAGATACGTTGATGTTTCGTTATAGACAGCAAACGCTGCGATGTAGCACTTGATTTAATTAAAGTTTCTCTTCCAGTCAGGTTTAAAACTGAACTCACGGCGCGTTTATAAGCTAAAACACAGAATCACATGTTGACTTATATCGGCATGTAGGTCAGGTCACATAATCATCCATAGGTCAAGTCTTGTAGTAAAAAACAAAACAGCAGTTGGTGAGATGAGTCTGTAAGACATATAGGCCCTACATCTATACTTTGTTCCATATAAACGTAGGCATTTGATACTTGTATAATTATAAATATTAAGTCCCGCTCTTTCCGGATATCCAATATTATTTGCGATAATTTCCACCAGTCACGGCGAAGTAGGTTGACTTTAGGTTACTTGACCCTGTGAACTTCGAAGCTGTGATTGCGTTACGGTGTAAACTTTTCCGTGATAGTCACCCACACACTGTACTAGTTTGTGGTCACCAGTGGTCGCGCGCACGTTAGTGCACCAAACCAGTCGTCCCAGTGCGCACTCGCCCAACGTGAAGGCTTCATTATATTGCCTTTCGACAGCTGACACATTTCATTAGCGGCGAAAAAAATCGCGCCAAGACGTCACCGCGATTCGTTTAGCTGATTTCGTCGCTCGTCGCCAGCCACTAAGTACCCGCGCGCGCCAAATCCCGGGGAACGTCAGACGTACGGAGCCGCGGCGCGCGCGATTCATGCGACTCCGCGAAAAATCGCGCGTTTCTCGAAAGTAGCGCGTGCATAATTCATGCGGGCAGCTGCCGCGGTGGGTGTGAGCTGACGGTGTTCCCGCCAAAGACTTGCCGTCGGGGGATCAGTCCTAAGCGACGGTGCAAGGGGACAGAACTACAGGTGTTTGTAGGAGTGTATCGTTGTCTATGTTGCTTATGATAGAAAATGCCTATGTGGAGAATAATATCCGGTATATACGGGCGCAGTGGATGAAGTGAATTTAAGGTATCCATCACGTGACCTGGTTGCCTAGCAAATTCCTCCAAGCCGTCGGAGAAGCCCTGGGGAATATACAGACACTCCGAAGTATCTTTTGTGGAATTTCTAGCCACAAAGTGTTTCTTAATTGTAAAAGTTACAGCTTTATGCAACAGTGTTCGATTTATGAGATGTCATATATGATTCTCATATATAGCTGTTATCGACATTGTCGGTATGGCAAAGCGTGACGGAGATCGCGAACATCATTTGGATTGCAGTATAGGCAAACTGCGACTAGATACAGCAACTGACTTATCTATCACGTGACCAGTTCATTGGCAAAACACTGTCAAGCAATGCAAAAAGTGGCTACCGACCGACCGTCGTTTATTTTCGTGAAATTCTGCTTTCAAAAGATTTTCTTTAATTTTCTTTACGACATATAATCTAGGTGGAGTAGCACATTTAACCGTGACGGATTAGTATGTGTAATCGTGGCGGATTAACACGTATAATCCAGGAGGATTAGCACGTGTAATCATGACGGATTAGCACAAATAATCGTTGCTGTGTATCATAATTATTCGGACTGGACATGCGTGTGTTTGCACAGGCAGTCATATATATATATATATATAATAGTTACATGACTTTGAAACAATTGCTCAATCCATCACGTGACCTCGTTACTAGCCACAAATTCCATCATGCTAACAAAATGGCCTTGCCTGGCATGTAGAAATATATAAATAAATATAATATAAATATTATATCATAATATGAATATAAATTATATTCCGGGATTGGGGGCCATGTCCCCCTGGGCCCCCTCTGGCTACGCCACTGGTCATGACAACAAACTATTTGTCGGTTAGTAAGCAACCTGTGTGGTTACGAAACCCTAAACTTGTATTGCACGTGCGTATTGCACGCGAGTGCAGTAAATACATCGTCCGTACACAAGTACCGTTAGCTTCTGCGTGCACTCACACGCAGTTATGATCGATTCGCGCACAAATCGTCGCTGAATCATTCCGTTCGTTGGTTTCTAAGAATAACACGACATCAGTAGCACATTAACACGCGAAACGTGGCTTAACGCCGCGTCACGTTATTTGTCAACGCGACCGTTTTTGCCCGAGTCATTTGTGTGTGTCGTTCCGCAAGCCGACCGTGAGGTCCATATAAACATGGCAAAACACCGAGGCCTGCAC
>OZ024859.1:9880969-9885969 GCA_964017155.1 Oasisia sp. SBJ-2009
CGTCTTCGTCTTCGTCTTCGTCTTCGTCTTCGTCTTCGTCTTCGTCTTCGTCTTCGTCTTCGTCTTCGTCTTCGTCTTCGTCTTCGTCTTCGTCTTCGTCTTCGTCTTCGTCTTCGTCTTCGTCTTCGTCTTCGTCTTCGTCTTCGTCTTCGTCTTCGTCTTCGTCTTCGTCTTCGTCTTCGTCTTCGTCTTCGTCTTCGTCTTCGTCTTCGTCTTCGTCTTCGTCTTCGTCTTCGTCTTCGTCTTCGTCTTCGTCTTCGTCTTCGTCTTCGTCTTCGTCTTCGTCTTCGTCTTCGTCTTCGTCTTCGTCTTCGTCTTCGTCTTCGTCTTCGTCTTCGTCTTCGTCTTCGTCTTCGTCTTCGTCTTCGTCTTCGTCTTCGTCTTCGTCTTCGTCTTCGTCTTCGTCTTCGTCTTCGTCTTCGTCTTCGTCTTCGTCTTCGTCTTCGTCTTCGTCTTCGTCTTCGTCTTCGTCTTCGTCTTCGTCTTCGTCTTCGTCTTCGTCTTCGTCTTCGTCTTCGTCTTCGTCTTCGTCTTCGTCTTCGTCTTCGTCTTCGTCTTCGTCTTCGTCTTCGTCTTCGTCTTCGTCTTCGTCTTCGTCTTCGTCTTCGTCTTCGTCTTCGTCTTCGTCTTCGTCTTCGTCTTCGTCTTCGTCTTCGTCTTCGTCTTCGTCTTCGTCTTCGTCTTCGTCTTCGTCTTCGTCTTCGTCTTCGTCTTCGTCTTCGTCTTCGTCTTCGTCTTCGTCTTCGTCTTCGTCTTCGTCTTCGTCTTCGTCTTCGTCTTCGTCTTCGTCTTCGTCTTCGTCTTCGTCTTCGTCTTCGTCTTCGTCTTCGTCTTCGTCTTCGTCTTCGTCTTCGTCTTCGTCTTCGTCTTCGTCTTCGTCTTCGTCTTCGTCTTCGTCTTCGTCTTCGTCTTCGTCTTCGTCTTCGTCTTCGTCTTCGTCTTCGTCTTCGTCTTCGTCTTCGTCTTCGTCTTCGTCTTCGTCTTCGTCTTCGTCTTCGTCTTCGTCTTCGTCTTCGTCTTCGTCTTCGTCTTCGTCTTCGTCTTCGTCTTCGTCTTCGTCTTCGTCTTCGTCTTCGTCTTCGTCTTCGTCTTCGTCTTCGTCTTCGTCTTCGTCTTCGTCTTCGTCTTCGTCTTCGTCTTCGTCTTCGTCTTCGTCTTCGTCTTCGTCTTCGTCTTCGTCTTCGTCTTCGTCTTCGTCTTCGTCTTCGTCTTCGTCTTCGTCTTCGTCTTCGTCTTCGTCTTCGTCTTCGTCTTCGTCTTCGTCTTCGTCTTCGTCTTCGTCTTCGTCTTCGTCTTCGTCTTCGTCTTCGTCTTCGTCTTCGTCTTCGTCTTCGTCTTCGTCTTCGTCTTCGTCTTCGTCTTCGTCTTCGTCTTCGTCTTCGTCTTCGTCTTCGTCTTCGTCTTCGTCTTCGTCTTCGTCTTCGTCTTCGTCTTCGTCTTCGTCTTCGTCTTCGTCTTCGTCTTCGTCTTCGTCTTCGTCTTCGTCTTCGTCTTCGTCTTCGTCTTCGTCTTCGTCTTCGTCTTCGTCTTCGTCTTCGTCTTCGTCTTCGTCTTCGTCTTCGTCTTCGTCTTCGTCTTTCGTCTTTCGTCTTCGTCGTCGTTACCGTCGTCGTCGCCGTCGTCGCCATAAGATAGCCATCATCCTTTTCTCCTACTTCTTCTGTTTGCTTTCTAACTTGGAATATCGTCGTCTTGGCAAGACCTTCCATCGTAATTCCGGTGTTTTATCTTGTGTTTATTGTTATGTTTATTTTGTATTATTATGTTGGTATTTAACACTTTGTACCTCACACGAAACGCACACTCGCTGTGTGCATCTACGCGCCCTTGCCTCGGTTTTTCATACACAGGTTTGGTTCCAAGTCCCAGGCGCAGCGGGTCTTTCGCTGTCGTTGCTGTGTTCGCCTGATCCGGCCGCGACCGTACACAACGCCCCTGGCAAACATAATGCTGCGTGTCTCAAGACGGATAGACGGCTCATTAGGGTTTATTTTGAACAACATCGGCGCCAGTTCAAGTCCCCGAGGTAGACGTTTCTTTTGTCTTTGTCTCATCCATCGATGCGTGTTTTTGCTGCAAGCCGCTATGCACGTCTTGTTCTCTGCGGAGCACACTGCGCATGTGCACGTTTCGGGAAGGTGCAAATCACCGAGCTTCTCGGAATGTTCGTTTGCTGATGGGTCATGTTGGGTAATATCAGAGTAGCCGAGTCTACCTGGCGCGGTAGCGTTGTGAGTAGAGCATCACAGATTCCATCCGGGTTGTGAATCTTCTCCCTGGTGCCGTTCGACGTTGCCTTAATTCACTCAGCGGCGTGAATGAGTACCTGGCTATAGACCGCGGTGGATATGTTTACATGATTACTATTCGAACAGTAATTGCAGCGTGTCTGAATTCTTCCTGGTCATGTTCTAGTGTTACTCGCCATCTCTGCGACGTATGCTAGTTTGCCGTCGTACAGATGCTCCCTCGGTGACAGACGTCCATCGATCTTTTTATACCGAGTGACCGTGTTTACCCAGCTGTACCCACGGCGCTGTCACGTCAAGAGATTACGCGATCAGACCTCCGTACGTAAGTCTAAGCGGATCAGTTTCTCGTTCGTGTTTTTTTTATCTCAACAGTCAAGTCCAATAGAGTTAGCTATTCTTACCCGTCTCGTCTAAATTCACCAGCGATAGGCCCGATCGAGCGATAACGACAAGATAGCGCTAATACTTTTTATACGACAGCGGTCAGGATGTTATCTTTTGTATTAATCGAAGTATACGTCTGTCTCTGTGCCACCGGTTCGGTGTCCTAAGGAAGGCCGTTACGTGGCAATTTGTGGCCGCGCCGGGGCCGAGTCAGACCGGCAATTCCGGTGGTTCTCGCCAGTAAACGGCGCTCATCACGGCGTCGAACAGCGACAGGAATGCCGTAAACCTGCAGATTACCAGCAAACATACGGGGTTAACGTCGTATCGATTGCCATCGTCAAACGTCCGGCCGTTTTGCTGTCTTGTTTCGGCCATTACCCGTCCGGCGTCCGGCGTAACGACAGACGCATGTGACGTCACCCGAGGGAATTATCGGTTCTCGCGCGGGCCTTGTCTAATACTCGCCGTTCGCGGTGAATTTAACGACTTCGAGCGTCGCGGATTGATCAGTGATCGAAACGGCCCCCAGACGAGCTTTCGGCCCTGATTAGGTGACCCTGGGAGGCGCCGATACCGACACATATTTGCCACTTTCGTTTGCGTTCGAGTTCGATCAATGGGTGCAGACTGCAGACGGAACAAACGGATACTGGCACAAAAAAGGTTCTACAGTGTGTATAGGAGTGAATGTTACCCTTGCTACAGTGTGTACACGAGTGTATGTTATCCTTACTTAATGTACGTTTTGACAGTATTTTTTAAATGAGGCTGTACCTTCCGTTTCTTGGAATCAGCCATTGTGGGTAAACCTGTAGCATGAAGTTTTGTGCAGCTTTGAATATAAGACTGTCGAATAATCGCCAAATACCAAAGTGCATTTGCTGTAACCTAGGCCGGTCAGAGTGCCTTGAGTTATCAAAAGAATGGACACTGCGTTGCATTACAATTTATCTTATTCAAAATATATCTTTGCACCGAGAGAAAATAATGTTGCAAAACAGTTACTTTACATGTGCATTTTTCATATAAAAATGCATCCCCGTGGAGCAAAATCCGATAATATTTTCGCAGGCTGATCGTGCATCGTCGTCCTTTGATTATACAGATCGTCTTTATTTACGCGATGTATTTTACACGTGACGTTTAATCCGAGACACACGCAGAGCAAGAGAACAAAGCCGATTATAAAGACGGCTCGTTCGTGTGGGGCGATATTACGTATCGGTCAACTGGACGCACGTCGTCTGACCTAAAGGCTCAAGTAGAACTTGACGGAAGTTGGCCGCAAAAAAACATCCTGCCCCGATGGCAACAGAAACAACGCATCATGGTGCTGATACTTCGCGGGTCCGTCGCACGCTGATTTGGCTGTCGCGCTTTTAACGCAATCGATAAGCCGCAGCGACCGTGCGTCCCCCGCCCAGCACGCCGCCCCAGTAGCCGCTTGTCGCGTGCGCCAAGCCAATGAGGTTGGTGTTGATTGCACGAGGCTCGCCGCGAGCTCGACAAGACGCAAGACGTGGCTTGCGAACGCTTGTGACGGGGTCGCGTCGAAGTCTAACGGCTGTTGGCATGAGTCGCCACTTGAGACTCAGACACACGGTCTCGTAGAGACCACTGTCTATACGGCGGGTGTGTCCGCGTTGTGGCTGCGGAAAGTTGCGTGTACATACAACTGGATACGTTGAAGTCGATATAATGTACGTTTTTACACGTGCGGATGTTTTAACGCCAAGTTCGTTTGGACTATAGTAAGGATCGCGCTCGGATGTATGCGAACCAGTGAGGGGAGACGGAGGTTGTCGACAAACGGTAGGTGGTTTGAAAGCGTTCGAAAGTAGCGAAGTCTCAGGTGACGTCGTCTAAACGTCGACGTCGTTAACGCTGTATGTTCAATTTCAGTGTCATTGTAGGAGAGAATCTATGATACGGATCAAAGGTTATGTTGTGCACCTCGAGTTTGTGCACGTACCCGCATGCGTGTGCCCGTCCTGTTTGTACCCCCCACACGTGTGGGGGTGTTTGTACGACGCAACAGGTGTCTTTATATATTGTGGTGCTACACGCTATACCCCAATGCATTTATTAAACAGTGTTTTGTGCCCGCTACAGTCGCGTCACTGCGCCGTCGGCTTGGGCTCTGTGTCGGTCAACGGGAATGAGTACACCGACGGGACATCACGTAGAGTGGAAGTGTTGTACAGAGACAATCTTAACTCAATCTGGTTGTGTGGTCCTCCCTTCAGTCAGTCAGTCAGTCAGTCAGTCAGTCAGTCAGTCAGTCAGTCAGTCAGTCAGTCAGTCAGTCAGTCAGTCAGTCAGTCAGTCAGTCAGTCAGTCAGTCAGTCAGTCAGTCAGTCA
>OZ024859.1:9888469-9893469 GCA_964017155.1 Oasisia sp. SBJ-2009
AGAGGGGGAGATAGATAGAGAGTGATAGATAGATAGATAGATAGAGAGAGAGAGAGAGAGAGAGAGAGAGAGAGAGAGAATGAGAGAGAGAAAGTAAACCGTAAACCACGAAGTCGGGGGAGGAGACAAACATAGCGTGACATGGAGTGATGATTTGAGAGTTAAAAGTGGCAACGTTATTACAACCTAGACAACGACACAAATCAGCATAAAAGACCCGACGAGACACTCGCTGTCGTGATTATAAAACCTGATCACGTGACCGTACTAATGAGCATGGCGAATGAATACGTTTGTACTTACACAATTACAATTACGTCATCGCGTTCAGCCATTGGAAAACGATGCCTTTTAAGCGCGACAGGCGTATGTAGGTGCTCTGCCCGAAAGGTAATCAATATATCATTTTTTCCGGTGCTGTTAGCGTCGTGCATTGACACAGTGACTACCGAGAGCTTGTCAGCGCGTGCACTTTGTCGCTATACCAACGCGCGCGCACTGTCGTTATTACCAACGCGCGCGCACTGTCGTTATTACCAACGCACGCACACTGTCGTTTTTATAAACGCACGCGCACTGTCGTTATTACCAACACACGCGCTCTGGCAATAGCAACAGCGTGCGTGGCTTTGAATGCAAGTTGTCCTATATTATAGGACATCTTGTTTTCAAAGACACGCACTTTTGTCGTTATCTTTCTGTTCGAGGATATTTTCGTGTGCCACAAAGAGAATGTAATTGGAGTTTTTTGTTGAGCCTCAAAGGGTGCGTTGGAGGTTTGCTGTGTCACTATATTGTGAGCGCAAAGATATAATTTGATGTTTTGGGGAGCCTCCGTGGGAATGCAACTATATGTATTTGATGAACCTCGGTTGAGCTGCAGTGGAAGCTGGAAAATAGCATTCAAAAATCAATCACGCTATGAACATTTCATTATACTTAAATAGATGTCAGCGCTATGAACATTTGATTGTACTTAAATAGGTGTCAGCGCTATGAACATTTGATTGTACTTAAACAGGTGTCAGCGCTATGAACATTTGATTGTACTTAAACAGGTGTCAGCGCTATGAACATTTCATTGTGCTTAAACAGGTGTCAGCGCTATGAACATTTCATTGTACTTAAATAGGTGTCAGCGCTATGAATATTTCATTGTACTTAAATAGTTGCAACGCTATAAAACATTTCATTGTGCCTAAACAGGCGTCAGCGAAATAAACCCATAATCATAACCAGCATACTCATCATCGTCGTTGTCGACCTGATAACTATCATCAATTTCTGCTCCGTTCATTTGTGGTCACTTGCACCAGTATGCAGTAGTATCATTGAATGGTCCGGATGTCGATTCATTTAGGCTATACGCAAAGTATTCCGTGTTCATCCACACAACGCGAAATTCAAATTAACCCAACATTAACCAAGATCAATGTGACGACTGCAGTCAATGCGAGTTTAATATAGCACAGACAGCCAAAGCACAATTACATTATAATTTATAAATCGGCAGTCCAGCCACAATCCAGACAATAATTTTATTTTTATACATTCCACTGTTTACGTTTGCGTTTTGTACAAAGTTCTCCTCAATTTTCCTATTCGCTCATGCATAGCCTCGAAAATCGGCGATCCCCGAGTAGATCAACGTTCGTGACGTTTCACGTTCGTGACATTTCACGTTCATGATGTTTCACGTTCGTGACGTTTCACGTTCGTGACGTACCCCATCCATGCCGTTCCATTCACGTCTTTCCACGTTCGCATCGTCCGACGTTCGTGACGTTTCGCGATCGTGACGTTCCGCGTTCGTGACGTCGCACATTCGAGACGCCGAAACGGTGCCTGCGCAGAATCGCAGCCGGCGTCTCTCCTTAATGGCAGCACTTTGAGAAACACGCATAATCGGAGCGCTGGAGCAAACAATGCGACTGCGTGCCGAGACGTTATAATAGATTCTTGATGGAATCTCGATTAAGATGCGGCCGCATCGGCTACGTGACTAGAAGCCGACGCTAGGCGCCTGCTTCCTGCCGCTTTCGTCGGCCGACGGTGGCTTTACGTCGGGCCATTGTTGGCCGACGTCGCAAGCGTCGTAGTCTCGCAATACGACGTCCGCTTGGACTAGGAAATCGCCCGGCGGATTGTTCGAGGCGATATTGTATAAACACACGCTCATATGTCACAATGACTGAGTGCTCGGTCGGAATACGAAGTCACGCTTAAGAATCACATTGATTCACGACGCAGGTGTATTGCGTCGCGGTGACTCGTAGACTGGGCGCGGTGTCGTCGTCTTGTATTTGGAGAAACATAACATTTGCGATGTTTCAATTGAATTTCACGCATCGTCGTTCCAGCAAGTGCATCGCGGTTAATGTCAAGTCGGCCAAATAAAATACGTAGTAAATAATTTATTTTTAAACGAAGTACATATTTAAACGAAGTACATTCGAGTTGGTGTTGCTGTAGCAGATATATATATATATATATATATATATATATATATATATATATATATATATATATATATATATATATATATATATATATATATATATATATATATTGATGTTTTGCTGGCTATACATTTATAATTTGACTTACTGTTTGGGAGTGAAACGAATTTACTTACTGTAATGCTTAGAGTAATGATTTAAAAAAAAAATACTTGAATATGCCATACGCATTTATTTTCTGCAACCACACATGTACAAAATGTTCGTACATTCGTACGTTTAAGCGTGCCCAGGTATGCGCGCGCGCGTGTGACTGCGTACATGCGTACGAACACGCTTGTTATGCGAGCGTGTATGTATGTGCACTTACGCTTGCGTGGGTGTGTGCATATTATAATTTGGAAGTCTAAGTCTTCTGCATAACTTTATGTTATTTTATAATTAATCAATGCATTGTGAAGCAGAAACATTTTTTATTACCAACGAAAACGATTAAATAAGTATATAAGATAAAAGTTCACACTAACGGACGTTCTAGTAACACATACGGATGTATTCATTGACTTGCCCAACTCTCCTGTTAAACATGTGTGACGTAGCGGAATGATAGCATCTATTTGTTTTGCTTATTTTTTCTTATAAAACTGAGTTTAGTTTGTCTACGTCGGGAGACACACCTAGTTATGTTTAGTCTGGCGTCTTATCCTGCAGTGATGTATGTTTGCTACGGCGTAAACTTGCACGTGGTCGTGTATTATATATCATAGGTGATTGTAGGCGGTTGGCTAAATATAAATATTATGGTACTGAGGTCGTGACCTTTAGATCGTTTCTATGCGTTATGGCTCATAAATTCTATGACATAAGTTACGATTTTATGCCCTGTTGGCGGTCGGCTGACTGGTGTTTAAAAACGTATCAATGCTTGACTAGCTGAACACATGGCAGTGACCAAACACACTGGCTACAATACTTACGTTCTCATTACACGTTGAAAACATGTTTTTGAACACACACACACACACACACACACACACACACACACACACACACACACACACACACACACACACACACACACATACACACACACACACACACACACACACACAGGCACACGAACACCCACGCACGAACACGCACACACATACATGTATATATATATATATATATATATATATATATATATATATATATATATATATATATATATATATATATATATACGCACGCAGGAATGCACACGTAAATACACATACACAGACGAACGCACGTACTCAGACACACACACAGTCACAAACTCACACACACACACACACATACACACACACACACACACACACACACACACACACACACACACACACACACACACACACACACACTCGCCGTCATATTCTCGACACCAATCTATTACCACTCGCAGAAGTGTCCGCCCGTAGACCGGAATTACCTAGATACTCGCCTCTCCCTCGATGCTCGAACGCTCCAGCGCTGGTCGTTTGCTACGCAGCCCTTCATCAGTCGCCATAGCTTGTAATTCCGCGCTTTGTTTCCCTTTGATGCTAATTTACGAACACCGCGGGGATTATAACCTGACATTGCAGCAGACTAACGAGGAGCCTGATTGCGGCAAACTGCTTCGGCACCGCCCGGCGAACACACGCCGGCGTCGAGCCCCACGGCGACAGCGGAGGCCGCCCCGCGCGCCTTATCCACTGACTCGCACGACTAACACACGTAGATCTAGTTTTAAAAGCCCCTAATATATACTACTTAACATTAGCTATGAATCACTATTTAGGGCGGTATTATATTATTTTCGGCATGGGTATCACACAAAAACTACAAATGGCATGTTTATTTCCTGAATGTCATTGCTGTATACCAAATGTGAACAATAGATAACACGCGGTCTGTCGTCAAAGAAGCAGCCCCCCCCCCAAATTGTGGCTTGGTACTCCAAGTCATGAAAATGTCGCAAACAGTTCAATTACCAACAGCAACAACTATCAGTAGCTTGTGTGTGACCCACGTGATGCAATCATAGCCTGGCAACGGCGTCTCATGCTTCCAATGAGTCTCTGGATGGCTGCAATCTCAAAATTGTTCCATTACAAACATGGTATGATCCTTAGCAAATGTTGAGTAGTATATATAACCTAGGTCTGTGTCTTCCGAGCTTAGGTAAGCTAAAGCTATTCGTGCAACAGTATAACTGGTTGCCGCATTTGCATTAGCACATTTTGAGTAGTATATATGGGATTACCTGACTTTGAAGCGCCACCTTACGAATCAAACTTGCATCAATATACATTTGTATTATTATTGTTATTATGGATATTAGACAATGTTTAGCAACTGTAAGAGGTTTCGCTCGTACATGTCCTTCGTATATTGGGTATGTTTCGACGTTCTTTATTTATTTATGTCCAAGACTTGGCGTGGCCAACCTGCGCAAATGTTGGTTTTGGTCTCACGTATCGTAAGCCCGGTCAGTTCCACGGTTTTACTGTCAGTCTCAATGGTGTTTTGCAGAGT
>OZ024859.1:9900969-9910969 GCA_964017155.1 Oasisia sp. SBJ-2009
TTGATTTAGAAAGCCTACTCCTGCTTGGCCGTTGTTTGCCTGTGTAAGGCAGTGAAACATTCCTCTCGTCTTCTCACTTCTCCGATCCCGATTACATCCCATGCCAACCTGGTTTCCATACGTTCTTCTTCGAGTTCTTGTATACATGTGTTAATTTCTTAGTAAGGTTCTGACGTTGTATATAGTCGCTATCTTTAGTCTACTTACCCTCTTTCGGCGGGTCTTTTTCACCCAGAGATTCATAGCATCCCCTGCACGTAGTCCTAATTCACAAGAGCCGCCTCCTTAGTCATGGGCTCTTTCGGTGCCGATGGGGACTGGGGGCCATGACTTTATAGTGCTTTGGATGTTGGTGTTGTTGGCCTACCCTTCCACGCTGACCAGTGCGGGTTGTTGAGATATATATATATATATATATATATATATATATATATATGAGTATATATATAATGTATGTATGTATGTATGTATATATATATATATATATATATATATACATATATATATATATATATATATATATATATATATATATATGTATATATATGTATATATATATATATATATATATATATGTATATATATATATATATATATATATATATATATATATATATATATATATATATATATATATATATATATATATAATGTATGTATGTTTATATTATATATATATGTATATATATATATATTGTATGTAAAATATAAATAATATATATGTATGTATATATATATATATATATATATATATATATATATATATAAACATATTGATTTTAAAACTGGTCTTAGTGCGTCGTGAATTGAATTCGAGAGATCCATTACGCCCGTGGGAAGCCTGCATGTACGAGAAACAAAGTTCGTTGAGAACTCTTTACGCTAAAGGTTTTTATTCCCCAGTGATTCCACTGCGGTGCGCCAAAATGTCAGCAGTAACTTACGTCATTGCGACATCCGTCTATATAGCCTTGACTCGTACACAACGTCGCACCGCCGACGAAAAACACCGTTAGCGCGGTCGGTGCGAGAGTTGTCGGCCGGCACCTCGTGATGAATTGTCACTTCTGCCACCCACGACTTCACAGCATGATATAACTCTGGCTTGTCTATATCCACCGAGATGATGGCGGGTCAGCGATGGATATTGCAATTGCGCTGGTGATTTGTCGTGTCGTAACTGCAAGTTCCGAGTACCGTTGCATTACGTGTGGCCTCGCTGGCACTGGAGTGGTCGATGGTGACGTAACTAGGGCGCTGTGGCTAGGCGATGGAACGTCGTAATGTGAGCGGAGAGTAGCGGTGTTCGATTCACTCTGTCCCGACTTTGTTATTATTGCTACTGATCCTCTTAAGGAGATCGTCACGCGCCACAGATTCCTAGAAGGACACGGATCTTTAAATATGTATTACTTAATTTCCTGGTCTGTCGGACACTCTTGCAGGTATTCCATTGACACCGGGGCCGTGCTATAGAAGGACACGTGTCGTTGTCGCCGATGTGACGTGTTGTGTAAATGGCGCCTGTGTATGCAGTGTGTGTAGTCTCAGGCGACCAGTGCCACCTGGTCGTGTCCAGGCATCGGGTGACACTTGGCGGCTCTCTCGCACCTGGGAGCTTTTTACAGTCGTATAGTGTCCTTGTGGTGCATCGTGAGTGCCTCTCGTCATGAACACACATGACAGCACTCACTCACACGCACACACACATACACACATACACACATACACACATACACACATACACACATACACACATACACACATACACACATACACACATACACACATACACACATACACACATACACACATACACACATACACACATACACACATACACACATACACACATACACACATACACACATACACACATACACACATACACACATACACACATACACACACACACGCATACACGTACACACACACATACACACACATACACATACACATACACACATACACACACACCCACATACACGTACACACACACATACACACACACACACACTCACACACACACACACACACACACACACACATACATACACACACACCCACACACAAACAAACACACACACACACACACACACACTCACACACACTTACCACACACACACACACACACACACACACACACACACACACACACACACACACACACACACACACACACACACACACACACACACACACACACACACACACACTTACACATACACATAAACATGTCGTGAGTTACTCCTGACCATTTCTGAAATTCCCTCGTCCTTACAGCCCTCCATCCCTCCCTCCTTCCTCCCTCCCTCGTCCGACTCTCCCCCCCTCTCTCTCTCTCCATCACTCCGTCCCTCCCCCCCCCTCTCTCTCTCTCTCTCTTCCTCACTCGTCTCTCCCTCCCTCCATCCACCCATCCATCCCTTCCTCCCTTCCCTCTTCCTCACACCATCCATTGTCCCTCCCTTACTCCCTTCCTCTCTTCCTCCCTTGCTCCCTTGCTCCCTTGCTCCCTTCCTCACTTCCTCCCTTCCTCACTTCCTCCCTTCCTCACTTCCTCCCCTCCCTCTCTCCGTTCCTCCGTTCCTCCCTTCCTCCCTTCCTCCCTTCCGCTCTTCTTCCCTTCCTCCCTTCCTCCCTTCCTCCCTTCCTCCCTTCCTCCATCCTTCCCTTCCTCCCTTCCTCCCTTCCTCCCTTCCTCCCTTCCTACCTTCCTCCCTACCTTCCTCCATTCCTCCCTTCCTCCCTTCCTCCCTTCCTCCCTTCCTCCCGTCCTCCCTGTCTTGTGTTACTGCTAGTCTCACCTTGTAAGGAATTATGGTTGCATAAATTCCTTGTAATTACTTTTCATGAAATACTATAATTATTATACATGAAGTCGTATTAATGCTATAGGCAAGCTAGAAGCTTAGCTTGGTTAAACCAGTTATATCCAGTTGTCTGAGTTCTCTAAGGATAGACCAGGCATAGGAGATTCCAGCTTATTATTATCTCTGAGACTCGACTAGAGCGTTGTCCGAAGCTTAGCCAGCGTTGGCCAGAGAGCCTAACTATATAAGGAAATGAATGTCTAGTTAGTGACTGTCACTTGGCAGAGAGTATTTAAACCCAGGCAGTTAGATGAGAGAAGGAAGAGGGGAGAGGAGAGCACGCACGCACCATGTAACTTCACGTCTGGCGCCCACGGAGCCAGGCCAGTTAGACAATTGTATTAACTTCTGTATTATGCTGTCTGTATTAAAGTTCTTGAAACGAACACTTGGAAAAGTCTTCTGCGAATGATTGAGTAATTAAGAGTCTCTCTCCGTGAGTATCTGGTTTCTAATAGACAGTGACACTATGGCTGAACTGTATAGGTCATGGCTAACTTTCTAGGGGGTCAGTACGGAGGGGGAATATTGCGTTACGTGCCCAAGATAAGAACGCTGAGTCTACGACTATAATATATATAAGAAGATTGAGGCAGATGCGAAGAAGGGAAATTAGTAGACCGGCCAATTCTTACAACCTGATGATTTCCCACTAATTGAGCACAGCGTGTACATGAAGGCGACTTTAACGGAGGCGGCAGCCTTTGTCTGGAGCGTCGGTTTCTATCGAACTCCGCCCTCGCCTTCCGCCCGCCACGTGACAGATGGCTAAGACAGCCTTTAATCATAATATGTATAGCATCCAGTTCTAATTTTACCATTTATCGGAAACTGCTAGACATGGTACGATGTTCTCACGCAAATTGAGAGGTGTTCTGTCAAGGAATGAAGCGTGAAGGTATTTTGAGCAGTCTCTATAATTGCACGTTGCGCAATATAACAAATAACCTTATACACAGGTGTACTTAGTGTTGTGTCTAAAATGTAGACACAAGTCGCTTAGGACCAAATGATATTGTGTTCCGTCTTACCGTCGCCATGTCGCTTGTGGGCAAATAGAGATGGACGTTTGGTCTATCTGGCCCTCTTCAAGTGGCTTAAGGCCAAACAGGGATGATCTGTTGGTATTTATGCGGTTTAAGGCCAAGTAGAGATGATCTTTTGGTCCGTATGACCCTCTTCAAGTGGTTTAAGGCCAAGTAAAGATGACCTTTAGGTTCATATGACCCTCTTCAAATGGATTAAGGCCAAGTATAGATGATCTTTAGGTTCATATGACCGTCTTCAAGTGAATTAAGGCTAAGTAGAGATGATCTTTAGGTTTATCTGACCCTCCTCAAGTGGATTAAGGCTAGGTAAAATGATATTTAGGTTCATCTGACCATCCTTAAGTGGATTAAGGCTAAGTAGAGATGATCTTTAGGTTCATCTGACCCTCCTCGAGTGGATTAAAGCTAAACAGGAATGTTTGTTTGGTCCATACGACTGTCTCCGGGATCTTTGTTTGTTGTTGTTCTCAGCCTAATGTATGTCGTCAGGCACTAGGTTGGCTGTAATTCCCTGCCTCGATTTCAGTTTCCTACTTTCTTCCTCTTTTTTCTCACTTGTCTTGCTCTATTTTTTGTTACCAATGGGCTCCTTACCCGTCTATCTTCTGGTTTCCATCTTCTGCTCTCGCTCTCGCTCTCGCTCTCGCTCTCGCTCTCGCTCTCGCCCTCGCCCTCGCCCTCGCCCTCGCCCTCGCCCTCGCCCTCGCCCTCGCCCTCGCCCTCGCCCTCGCCCTCGCCCTCGCCCTCGCCCTCGCCCTCGCCCTCGCCCTCGCCCTCGCCCTCGCCCTCGCCCTCGCCCTCGCCCTCGCCCTCGCCCTCGCCCTCGCCCTCGCCCTCGCCCTCGCCCTCGCCCTCGCCCTCGCCCTCGCCCTCGCCCTCGCCCTCGCCCTCGCCCTCGCCCTCGCCCTCGCCCTCGCCCTCGCCCTCGCCCTCGCCCTCGCCCTCGCCCTCGCCCTCGCCCTCGCCCTCGCCCTCGCCCTCGCCCTCGCCCTCGCCCTCGCCCTCGCCCTCGCCCTCGCCCTCGCCCTCGCCCTCGCCCTCGCCCTCGCCCTCGCCCTCGCCCTCGCCCTCGCCCTCGCCCTCGCCCTCGCCCTCGCCCTCGCCCTCGCCCTCGCCCTCGCCCTCGCCCTCGCCCTCGCCCTCGCCCTCGCCCTCGCCCTCGCCCTCGCCCTCGCCCTCGCCCTCGCCCTCGCCCTCGCCCTCGCCCTCGCCCTCGCCCTCGCCCTCGCCCTCGCCCTCGCCCTCGCCCTCGCCCTCGCCCTCGCCCTCGCCCTCGCCCTCGCCCTCGCCCTCGCCCTCGTCCTATGTCTCTGTCTCTGTGTCTGTCGCTGTGGCTGTGGCTGTGGCTGTGGCTGTGGATGTGGATGTGGCTGTGGCTGTGGCTGTGGCTGTGGCTGTGTCTGTGTCTGTGTCTGTGTCTGTGTCTGTGTCTGTGTCTGTGTCTGTGTCTGTCTGTCTGTCTGTCTGTCTGTCTGTCTCTCTCTCTCTCTCTCACTCACACACTCACACACACACACTCTCTCCCTCCCTCCCCCACTCTCTCTCTCTTTCTCTCTCTCTCTCTCTCGTCACCTTGCAATCTTTCCTAGTCTCTTTTAACGCAGTCCGCGCGTCGTAGTCTACATCTTTCTGATTTACTTCCGTTTGTTTCCGTATATTTTCCCTTCGGCATATGCGTGGATTAAATGATTTCGTCAGCTGGTTTAGCTAAATAATTTATTCGGCTTTTTAAATATTTAAACCTGTGTAATGTGTGTGCACAAAACATCCGCTTACGTGAAATCTTCAAAGGTACGTTCGTTAATTGTACTTAAATGGTCGAAATAATCTGCTTTCTTTTTTACATCTGATAATCTAGCAAACCAGATGAGCGAATGTAGAGTGAAAGGATTAGCCGAATGTTGGACACAGCAGAACTGGATACGAGCTGCACTGTGCCACCGCGTACTAAACAATTACTCCTTAATCGCCTTCACACACGGCATCGCTGACAGAAATGCGACCACATAATAAATTACATTTATGATGGGCAAGCGGCGTCTTCAATCAGAACCAAGCCCAGATGCATTCAGCATCAGCTGTTGGGGTCTGATGCCCAAGTTATCTCGGCCGGACACGTGACGTGGCACGAGATCAGCTTCCCGGAGCTCGAGTATTTAGAATGATCGGCAGGGATTATCCCGAATCAAGTACGTCCAGCTAATAGCCGATGATAAACCCAGTGTGTGTGTGTGTGTGTGTGTGTCTGTCTGTGTGTGTGTGTGTGTTTGTGTGTGTGTGTGTGTGTGTGTGTGTGTGTGTGTGTGTGTGTGTGTGTGTGTGTGTGTGTGTGTGTCTGTGTCTGTGTCTGTGTCTGTGTGTGTGTGTGTGTGTGTGTGTGTGTCTGTCTGTGTGTGTGTGCGTGTGCGTGTGCGTGTGCGTTTGCGTTTGCGTTTGCGTGTGCGTGTGCGTGTGCGTGTGCGTGTGCGTTTGCGTGTGCGTGTGCGTGTGCGTGTGTGTGTGTTCTATACATGTTGACATCAGTGCTTCTTTAACGTCGACACATGTGCATCTTGGGTAACAGGATTCTCTGTGTTCCACCACAGACGTGACGGAGTGGCATTCTCATTGTTCCATTACCGGCGTTACCGGGTAGCATTCACTTTGTTCCACCACCGATGTGACCGAGTGGCATTCTCTGTGTTCCATCACAGACGTAACAGGGGTGACATTCACTGTGTTCCACAACCGAAATAATGGAGTCGCATTCACTCTGTTCCACCTACGTGACGGATCGCTGTTTATTAGTAATATTGTTAACGTTTTATTTATCAGGGTTACACAAATAGTTACGTTTTGAAGCTTCTGAAAATTCGATATATTAATATTTAGTTATGTCGGTACGTTGCTTGGAACAACAATCACATTCTGTAATTACTTTCAAGTTTAAAAAAAACAATCCATACAATATGATATGCTAATTTCATAATATCATACGATACGATACGATACGATACGATACGATACGATACGATACGATACGATACGATACGATACGATACGATACGATACGATACGATACGATACGATACGATACGATACGATACGATACGATACGATACGATACGATACGATACGATACGATACGATACGATACGATACGATACGATACGATACGATACGATACGATACGATACGATACGATACGATACGAAACGATACGATACGATACGATACGATACGATACGATACGATACGATACGATACGATACGATACGATACGATACGATACGATACGATACGATACGATACGATACGATACGATACGATACGATACGATACGATACGATACGATACGATACGATACGATACGATACGATACGATACGATACGATGCCTTACAATACAATAAACATAGTACAATACAATATTGATAACATAACATAATATGATATAACAATGTGTTTCTGCGTCAGTCAGAGAACAATAGTTGTGTTATAACGCGATGGCCACGCACAATGTAGATGACGAGGTTTAGCTTTACTTACCGATAAGTGTTTTGATTAACTCCAGTCATCAGTCAAAAATATAAGAAAAACATCCTCACATGTATTGTAAAGATTTACTGTGGATAATAAAAAATAATGTGAAATTAAAAATAGAGCGAAACAACGATATAGGTTTGTAAACAATCCAACGATTTCCTAGCCATAGAAAGTGAAGCAACTTGCAAGTTGCAACAAGATCGCGGCCGGTTATGCAACTACGACGAGGCAGAGCCAACCAGGAGGAGAATAACGATTGCGCACTAAAAGGGTCGAGTTATTTCATTCGCCTTTCTCTTCCCGAACAAAAGACGAATTTGCTATAAAAAAACACGTTCCATCCAGCGCGTAAGTGGGCCACTGCGACGTGCGCAATACAAAACCATTTGCCGAGCTGTTTGTGCGAGCAGGAATTAGGTCAATGGTCTGACGCACGCAGTTGGTTTATACAAAATGCGCACGGTTATAATGCTATTATAGTGAGTGTGGTACGGTTTCCTGCGTCGTGGCAGCGTTACGTTAAGACGTAATGTATCACACAGCGAGGGTCGTTTTCTATATTAATATGCGTCCAGAATTCGAGCAAGGAGCTAGCTTGGAATTTAGAAGAATAAGATTGATCGTTTTTCCATTGATGAGTCGCACTGCAGGATTATTTGAACACAAGGACACACGTATGCCATGCACTTACCATAGACAAAACCGCACGTCGCACGCACGCTACATTCGCACGCACGCACGCACGCACGCACGCACGCACGCACATATACACACACACATATACACACACCCATACACACACAACCACGCACGCACACACAAACGCACATATACGCACACACACGCACACACACACGCACACAGACACACATATATACGCACACCGGCACACGCACACGCACACGCACACACGCGCACGCGCACGCACGCACGCACACACGCACACACGCACACACACACACACACACGCACACACACACAGGCACGCACGCACGCACGCACGCACACACACACACGCACAAACACACAATTCAGACGCAATGTGACCACAATAGAAGTATGACAAACAAACTGCCCATAAATGATCAATCAACTACTTACAACTGTCATGTTGAGGTCGTAACGACAGAAACAAGTGGACATGTTTAGCCACTGACCACCCACGCTGTGGTTACACTGCGTCTTAGGTCAATCAGCGACGATAAAGAGACACGTGATAGTCTCAGTAGTGATACGTCAAACCATCACAAACATCCTCTAAGATAACCATACGCCCCCTCCGCCGTCCGAAAACAACAACATTGTCTTCTCCGAATAAGCCAAATAAAATAGTATCTGCTTTTCATCAGCGGCGAATACAAAATATGGCTATGATGTGTTAAGTATAATTGTTTCTCGACAAACGCATTCCAGCGCAATAAATGAAAACTATGATTCGTATCAGGGCTAATGAATTTTATAACGGGTTTGCGGCTTGCAATAACTACACATCTGAAGTTGTTGAGTATGAAGAAGCCCTTTTACCCTGGTTAACACTTTCATGTGGATACATCAACCTAAAACGGCACCCGTTACTTTCTGAAAATTATTTGATGAGAAAAACAGAAGTTAGGCATAACAGATCGAGCGCACCAAAAACTTAGTCCGATCACGAGATAATTGCCGCCTTGTGCGACATTTTGTCTTCCCTACAGTGCCTTAGTTGTCAGAGGATTTCGTTAAGTACCCCGACACGATGGTAATTTCTGGTTAGATTATCATCGATTGAAACTGATCCATCATAAGTTAAATGTCACGGCCATTCCGAGAAATGATGGAAAGGATCCGTTTCTAGGCAACCGGTTTGCCTAGAAATGAGTGGACGGTTCCGTTAGAATCTCTCTAGTTGATTATGAGGGTTATATATTTTGTGATGGGTAATTAGCGAATGCGCTGCTACGTTACACGGTTGTTGCTAGGCAACCGCCCATCCTAGAACAATGAATGACCCTCTTGGAATCAATTGAATCGATTTGTGCTGGGTAGTCAGGTCCACATTTTTTCTAGAGTCAGTGTGTGTGCGCAAACACGCGCCATTCTGGCTTCTTGGTGTGGATCATTGACAAGATCGTTTCATTCCAAAGCGGAGTACCAACACTCGAATCCTTTGCTGCTGTGTCGAATTGTGGGCGAGTTCGCTTCAGTTTACTCAGCTATGTGAATGAATACCTGGCTAGTGACAGTGGTGGACATTTCTGCATCAATTGTTTGTCTGAAGAAGACGACAATACGGACCATTTAAAGATATTGAATATATTGTTCAAGGCTCCAAGAATGGTTTATTGTATGTTTTGACTTACTTTGGGGTACAAATGTGTTGATGAGTAAGACGTTTCGACCCGTCAGCTACGGGGCGTGTTCACGTACTGGTGTCGAAACTTCGTGCTAATCAACAAATGTGTGCTCCAAAGTAAGTCAAATCATACAATAACATCTAAAGCTGTCTGAAAAGTCACAAAGACTGGACGATGCGCGATATAAGAACATACGTTTCTTTTCCTGTTAGAGGCCACCT
>OZ024859.1:9915969-9948469 GCA_964017155.1 Oasisia sp. SBJ-2009
TACTGGGGTAACGCAGGTTGATATACGGAGACATTGGCGTAAGCGTCGCTTCTTGTGAACTGTCGCAGTATATTATTTGTAAGATCCCTGCATCTTTGCCGTAGCGACCCCGCTGGGGTCGTCCCTGCTCTACTGCAGATGTCGTTACTACCGTCTCACTCTCGCCACCCACCACCGCCATCATCACCTATAGTATGCCACCACCACCGCCATCATCAGCATCACCATCACCATCACTGTCACAGCCACCACCTCCACTGTTGATATTTGTATACATACTTTCAACTTTCGACAATTTCATTTGTTAAACAGACAGCATTTCTCTGATGTATACAGTTCGTCATTCGTTATTATCAACGACAGATTGACGACAGATATAAGTAACATCGTCACTGATGATGAATTGCGCGGGCATCATATTGACGACAGATATAAGTGACATTGTCGCTGGTGACGAATTGCGCGGCCATCAGATTGACGACAGATATAAGTGACATCGTCACTGATGATGAATTGCGCGGGCATGAGATTGACGGGAGAGAGAAGTGACATCGTCACTGGTGATGAATTGCGCGGGCATCAGATTGACGACAGATATAAGTGACATCGTCACTGATGATGAATTGCGCGGGCATCAGATTGACGACAGATATAAGTGATATTGTCACTGGTGATGAATTGCGCGGGCATCAGAAGGACAACGGACAATATATGTGACACAGCCCGGATCAATAGCGCCACTAGACGAGCCATCAAGTGATCCATCTTACGCATAAAACATCAGATGACACGTTTATCGGCATTTGTGACTTTCATCTCGACCTGTCACATCGGGACATTTGTCGACTACGGCTGTGACGTAGGTTCATTGTTAACGTAGGACAATTAGTGGTAACACGTCGTTCATCACCAACCGGAGCTGTGATGCACCACTACACTTTGCTGTACATGTTTACATACGTTTTCCTTTGTGCACCTCGATAATGACAAGTTCAGATACCTCGAATGGTCGGTTAATAAATCAACAATTATTTTGGTACTTTGTTGTTTGCAGTTGGTTCAATACGTTAAAAATGACGGGGCCAGCTGCGTTTTTATGATGTGGATCGATATCAGAAACATGTTGTGTGAGTAATTTGGGATATTATCGACATGTCGCTGTAATACACGCCTCCCACGCACGTATACGTGCACGGCACCTGCTCGGAGGATTCACGTATGTCCATGCAGTCAAAAGCGCGTGCACACGCATATACACACACACACCACACACGCACAGACTCTCTAATACACTCACTCTCACACACATATACATATGCACCACACACACACACGCACACACACACACACACACACACACACACACACACACACACACACACGCACGCACGCACGCGCACGCACGCACGCACGCAAAATCTAGCGCTGCCGACCGCACCTTGCACAATAACGCGGCCACTCATAACACTACGGGTCGCTCGTAGCCGAGTACTCCGCATTTGCGCTACGGCCACGGAACGCCCCAGCGCCGCTTGATTCGCGATCTTCATTAACTCGAGCCGTTTATCACAAACATAAACTAATGGCGAATAAAACTCTACACTATTATTGCGTCCTTTTGTTTACGACGTCAAGTTTACGACAACGTGTCTTCAAACCGTTGGCACGTTTACTCTCATCCACGTCCTACGAACGTCATCGAATGAGCTGGCATTGCCCCTGCAAATAGAAGTGATTACTTAGATAACGAAAGCGGCGCCTTATAAAGCTCGGTCGACGAGTGTGAGGTTTAGTTATTCTTTGCATTTTTCCGTAGGATTCACCGAACGCGTGACAAATCATAAAGCGGTGTTATGAGACAACACTGAACTACCCACAATTGGACGAGTCTTTGTCTGTGTAATTCCTTAATCCCGAGCCCCACGGCGTCAAATGACATCCAACCATTTCCACTGGCCGCCAATAGCTACTGCATGCCACATCATGCCACTGCGCGCCATTCACCAGTGCACCAAACACCACTGCCATTGTCCGCCAATCATAATCGCATTCCACGTCACTGCCTGACGTCACTGCCAGTGTTCACCATTCCCTACCGAAATGTCAACTATTTAAAATAATGAAATTACTTATTTAGTTACTTTAGTCACCATTCCCTACCGAAATGTCAACTATTTAAAAGAAGGAAACTACTTCCTTACTGCCGGTGCATTAGGGTCATTGTTCATGTTCCAAAAATCCTAAATAGAGGATACTTGAACTAAGTACACCCATTTCACATAAATGCTTACATACTCACTCCCTCACTCCCTCCCTCCCTCCCTCCCTCCCTCCCTCCCTCCCTCCCTCACTCACTCCCTCCCTCCCTCCCTCCCTCCCTCCCTCCCTCCCTCCCTCCCTCCCTCCCTCCCTCCCTCCCTCCCTCCCTCCCTCCCTCCCTCCCTCCCTCCCTCCCTCCCTCACTCACTCACTCACTCACTCACTCCCTCCCCCACTCACTCACTCACTCACTCACTCCCTCACTCACTCACTCACTCACTCACTCACTCACTCACTCACTCACTCACTCACTCACTCACTCACTCACTCCCTCACTCACTCACTCACTCACTCACCCACCCACTCACTCACTCACCCACCCACTCACTCACTCAATCACTCACTTAGTGTACGTGGTTGTTTCGTCTCTTTTAGCCTTAAGACTTTCCACGAGGCTGCCGTCACTACTTCTTCTGGGGCCTTTTCCACGAGTCAACTATCCAATTCGTACTTATAAACATGCGATAATTTCAGCGGATAGTCATTCTAAGTAAGCAACGACACTCTGAGCATTAAGGACGACAACTTAATTTATTAACTTAGATAATTATACATTACGCCATTTTAATAAAATGTACTTATAATAATGATATGCGTTCGTTGAAAGTAAATAATAGTTCCATTAAGTAGATCAGGGAGTTTACATGCAGACAATTTCGATAGCGATGTTGTACCTTTGTACGGTCGTGTTTTGTCTTAATGTTGCTTAAAGGACAAACAAAGTTAACTTTTACGTGGCATACACCTAATAGAGTTAATATAAAGTAACAATTTCCACATATACTCAATTTTGTAACGCCAGCGGTTTACCAGAAAAATCTTTTTTAACACCCAGCCATCCAAATTCTATGCGCTACCAAATCTTAGACGAAGAATGACGTCACGACGGTGATCGAGGCGCTCTCCACGTAGATTCCCTGCATAGGGTTTGGCTGTTGTCATGAAATGGCTGCAACTCGGCAACGCGCGTAACATGCTGATGACGGTAAATATAAAGTTGTCTATTATTGTTATCGCTGAAATCATCCCATCAACTGATGATACATGTCTACATCAAAGCATTTCTCCTCAAAATGGACCGGGCAAAGCGCCAAACAATATGAATGAATGAATGAATGTTTATTTAACAACAGCAACACAGGAATATACAACATAGTATGAAAAATAATACAATACATAATGGTAACGACAATACAATATAATATCGGTGCTGTTGTTAAAAGGACATAGCAGAAGTCATATGACTTGTAAGGCGCTATGCCCTTCTCAACTAAAATGCGTAATAGTTATAGTAAAAGTTATAAGATTTAATATAACCAACAATAATATTTTTTTGCATTGTGTTAATTGTTCATAAATACGAAGACAGTAACGTCGACTTTAAACTTTTTTTAAATTGTTGTAAACTTGGCAACTGTCTTATATTACTTTCAAGACCGTTCCATACGTGTATTCCTCTGACAGTAATTGACAGTAGTCTATGGGTGGTGTTCGCTTTTTTAACATAAAATAGTTTAGATTGTCTGGTATCATACTTGTGTACGGTTGCAGTTGGTTCAAAGAACGCTTGTACACGACCTTCTAAACAGTGGTTGTTTGCTTTATAAAGCATAACCATAGTAGAGGATACTTGAACTAAGTACACCCATTTCACATAAATACTTACATACTCACTCCCTCACTCACTCCCTCACTCCCTTACTCACTCACTCACTCACTCACTCACTCACTCACTCACTCACTCACTCACTCACTCACTCACTCACTCACTCACTCACTCACTCACTCACTCACTCACTCACTCACTCACTCCCTCACTCACTCACTCACTCACTCACTCACTCAGTACGCCCGCAAATCACCAACGTGAATCCATTGCTTCAATACTACCGGTTGTTTCAACTATTATTGCAACCGTATGCCGAACACGAAGGCATAATTACTAAAGTTTACCATAGATTTAACCACAGATTTAGATATACGTCTATAAGCAGCTGCTAGATGTCACGCCAACTGAACGAACTGTCGAAGACTCGAAGTTGTTGACCCTTAACAGCGTCGCCGGAAGCTGACCGAGATATAGAATGCCGCGCGCTGAATGGCCAAGCCAAATTAACCCTTCACCTATGGCGGCGTCTAGACCATCGTGGATTTCGTTAGAATTTTAGACTTTAAAGTCACATTCTGAGTAAACCGCTGACGTTAAAAAATTGAGTATATGTGGAAATTGTTACTTTGTATAAACTCTATTAGGTGTATGACACGAAGCCGTAGCCCTTTTTTGTCCTTTAATTTTGCTTCGTGTCACAATAATACTGTGACACAAACTCTTTCTAACTGAGTTTATATTTGCAATTTGCTCCGTTGTAATATTTTATATTTGTTGACTTCGCCATTCGACAAAAAATACACAAAAAGCTTTCGACAGGAAATATGTACTCGTGTGAAGCAATTTCTCCAATTTACCTCAAGGTTTGACAGACAACATATTTCGCTTCCGTGCCCATACATCAATTTTGCCGCCTCGGCTCGAGCTTCCTTCCGTTGTTATTAAGACTATCGGCACACGGCAGATTGTAGAGTAGTTATTTTGTGGAAAGGGATCAGCGATGCCTTTGTTCATCATGATAAGGAAAGTAACGCGTGCCATTTCTCTTGTAACGACCACGTTATGATAAGGACAGTTGTAATGTAGCAGGTGATAAACGTTACGAGATAGATAGTAATCGGGAATAATGACGCAATGGCGGATTGACTACGTGACAAACAGAAAAGAGGTTTAGCAGACAGCTCGGTAAAACGTAATGGTGTGTTTTATATGGAGGATAGTCGGTAGAAGACATCGGGGTAGATAGAAAGAGGGGACAGCAAAAAAGAATGAAATAAACAGTTGGAAATATATATATATATATATATATATATATATATATATATATATATATATATATATATATATATATATATATATATATATGTATATATATATATATATATATATATATATATATATATATATATATTTACACACACACACACGCACGCGCGCGCACGCACGCACGCACGCACACACACACACACACACACACACACACACACTGTCATCATCATCATCACCACAATTTACTACAGTAGTAACCTATACGGGGGTTAGAATTTTTGATAGTAATCTTATTCTCCACTCAAATTTCTCAAAAGAAACCACGCAAAATCTAGCGCGGCTGCCGACCGCACCTTGCACAATAACGCGGCCACTCATAACACTACGGGTCGCTCGTAGCCGAGTACTCCGCATTTGCGCTACGGCCACGGAACGCCCCAGCGCCGCTTGATTCGCGATCTTCATTAACTCGAGCCGTTACACTCGATGAAATCGTTGTTAACGAAATAAATCAAATCCACCTTCTGCTAAATATCGACTTTATAAATGTTTTACAACTAGAAATGAAACGTGTTTTCCCCGCTATCCGCGTGTATTCTTCAACTTTGACGTGTAGGCCGTTGTAAATTTCGCCGCACTCTTCTAAACAACCACAGATCTTAGCCGATGCTGTTGTCGTGACGTCATTTACAACTTCCGCTTCTGTGGTGTGGTGTTTGGCGCAATGGCCTTGAAGGTGATTGGATGGACGTCACGCCTGACTGTCCATCATGTCCTGCGTCTTGTATCCACCAATACAACTCTTGGCCGTGACAACACGTAGGCGCCAACGACGAGTAAAAACGAACATAATTACACCGAAGACGTCTGCTCTGTGTCGTGCCGTGGGTACACCGCATCGATGGAGGATTATCGAACGGTTTCAAAGGGAAGATTGCACTGTCGGACTCAGCCCACGGATACTCGGGCTGTGGTGCGGGGTTGTTCCCTGGGGATGTGTGGGTGTGAGACACATGATCGGGTACCGCAAGCTCCATGTCAGTGCTGTAATTCGTCGGTAATCGACTGGACCTGGCGATATGCCTTCTTATGTCCGAGTAATATTTCTAACCTGGAGAGTGGAGAAGAGCACAGGTAGGTCCGTCCGTGGTGTGTTGATGGCATTTTCGAGATGTAAATGATACAGAAAAATGATAGAGAAGGGACAGCGCTGGTTGGTTCCGTTGATGTAAGACATGCAAATCCTGCTGTGATATAAGCTAACGTGCTTCGTATCATTTTGGGGTCCAAAACTATAGTTTTGATTCTGTAGAGTTGACGGTATTTACTCGTAGTCAGACGTGTCTGATTGGGCGTAAATGTATTTGGTCATTAACGAGTTAATCTCCACCGTATAATTTCAAACAATATTTATAACAAACTATGCTCCATTCAGGTACCGTTAATCAAATACTGATAATGTGTTGAACTATCGCTCTAGGACAATTTCGGGTTTTCCAAGTCTGGGGTCATTCAAGTGTGACGTCAAATCGGTATGGAGGTTTGCGCTGGAGAACCAATCTGACGAGCGGCACATTTGGTCCGCAAACATTTCGGTAGCCGCATTACCTTCTCTGCTGGTCTGATCTGCGAGCGCTTTGCTGTGGTGGAGTCAGTTTGGTCATCGATTCTTCTGGCGGACCACCGATCGTCTTGGTCAGCGGTCACTTTGATGTACGGTCATTTCTCTTTGCGGCCGGTCTCCCACGGCTCTGGCGGACGTCGCTGGCCGTCGTGTTAGCCGCCATTATCATTCTATTACACACGGCCAGGTGTATCCCGCGTCGCGAGTTGTTTCTTCAAATACGCTCGCACCCGCAAAGGGGAAGCCGCGAGAGGCTATTAGGCAAATTTATAGGGATATTTCGCGTATTATTGCGCCGATAAACCACATCGTAGCGACGGATACGTAAAGCCTCGGTCGGGATGAATGATCGTTTTCCTGGCCGGCGCGTGTAATCTAACTTTCACAGCGACAGAATTATACGGCGCTTTTTCGTCGGGCGAATCTTATCCGAAATGTTATCACACGCGACCGCCGTTGAATGGATATTAAAAGTCTGCAGCGTCGCGTGGTCGAGACGATAAAATATTGACGACTGATCGGGGAGGTCGAGTATCAAACGCGAGGGAGAAACTCCCTAGTTTAGGGTGAACGATTAGAAGCGTTCAATATCAGCCGTAACTAGGTAGTAATGGGCAGTGAATTGACGCATGACGAACGGATCGATGCGCGTCACTGGAAGTCTCGTTGACATCTCGTACGCTTGGCTACAGGGTGTTAATGGTGATCCTGTTCAGTTGTTTTTGGAAATGTGTTTAGGGACACATTACTACAGTGTGAAAACAGTGTTGCTGTAAAATGACACTTGGATGATGATGCAGTGTCACGGTGAACACTGCATGAAAGATGGAAAGCATATATATATTGTGTGGTAAAAAGGCTCTATTTCTGTATATGACTGTCCTTTTGTCTGTCTGTCTGTCTGTCTGTCTGTCTGTCTGTCTGTCTGTCTGTTTGTCTGTCCTTTTGTCTGTCTGTCCTTTTGTCTGTCCTTTTGTCTGTCTGTCTGTCTGTCTGTCTGTCTGTCTGTCTGTCTGTGTGTCTGTCTGTGTGTCTGTCTGTGTGTCTGTCTGTGTGTCTGTCTGTGTGTCTGTCTGTGTGTCTGTCTGTGTGTCTGTCTGTGTGTATGTCTGTGTGTCTGTTTGTGTGTCTGTGTGTGTGTGTCTGTCTGTCTGTGTGTCTGTCTGTGTGTGTGTCTGTCTGTCTGTCTGTCTGTCTGTATGTCTGTATGTCTGTATGTCTGTATGTCTGTCTGTCTGTCTGTCTGTCTGTCTGTCTGTCTGTCTGTCTGTCTGTCTGTCTGTCTGTCTGTCTGTCTGTCTGTCTGTCTGTCTGTCTATGTGTCCTTTGTGTGTTGCGTGTTGCGTGTTGCGTGTTGCGTGTTGCGTGTTGCGTGTTGCGTGTTGCGTGTTGCGTGTTGCGTGTTGCGTGTTGCGTGTTGCGTGTTGCGTGTTGCGTGTTGCGTGTTGCGTGTTGCGTGTTGCGTGTTGCGTGTTGCGTGTTGCGTGTTGCGTGTTGCGTGTTGCGTGTTGCGTGTTGCGTGTTGCGTGTTGCGTGTTGCGTGTTGCGTGTTGCGTGTTGCGTGTTGCGTGTTGCGTGTGGCGTGTGGCGTGTGGCGCGTGGCGCGTGGCGCGTGGCGCGTGGCGCGTGGCGCGTGGCGCGTGGCGCGTGGCGCGTGGCGCGTGGCGCGTGGCGCGTGGCGCGTGGCGCGTATATAATATATCTATGTATATCCTCCATTCCCTTCTCCCATGCCCGTTTTTATCTTCCTCTCTCTTTCTCTTGTCTCCTACTCTCCCTCCCTCTCTCTCTCCTCCCTCTCTCCCCTCTCTCTCTCTCTCTCTCTTTCCTCTAGCGGCGTCTCTTTACGCTCTCTACACTCGCCTGTTTCTTCTGTCGTCATCCTCCTCTCTCCTCTCTCCTTAATCTCCAACACTCTCGCCTGCCTTATTCTGTTCTTTCCCCACATGTCTGATTCAGTGCGGCCGTCGATTGTAATCTGATCAAAGCCTAAGCAACTAACTCTCTCAAATCCGTTTTCAACGTTGAACTGCTGAACGACCGTGTTATGTTTGGCACATATACTCAGTACAGTACACACACCGCGCTCACTATCACATTAGTTCAGTCAGCTGCAGACGTGACGAGTGTCGACCACCGTGATGTTGATATTACACGCATGACTGACCTTTGGCGTAGCTCGCTTCGTTGTTTGATACTTCTCAAAGAAAACGTGTTTATACGAGTGTACGTGTTACCAGTGTCATGGGGTATATTTACTGTGCATCGCAATAATACGTTTATTTATCGCTATGTTCGAAGGCTAGCGTATCTCGACAAGCCTCTCAGCACGGTTTGCAATGAATTAGACGCAGTAGAAGTGATATTATTATGATCATGTTTATGATTGTTAAGGCAAAGGGCTTCCTTGTCCACCTGCCATCTAGAGTTGATTCTCTAGGTGGCAATCTTGTTAAATCTTGTTAAAACTTAGGCACGCGTCCGTCTTCGGTCCCTTTTGATCCTCGCTGGAGTTGTTTTCGCCTTTCCGAAAAGCCCGACGTGATGTCATATTTCCGGGAGAAGCTAACTGCAGAGTAGCCCAGGACATTAATCCCGATACAGCCATGAATAATGTATACGCGCGGCCGTGATCGATGCATTGTCTTCGCGCGCCGTTTAATACCATTGCCCCTGGCAGCGGTTTCGAGCGCTCTGGGAAAAGTCCTGATTTTGGTTATGCCTAGATATACCTTGTCACAGCGTTCAGTGTCAATCTGAGTGTCTTCTATCCAGGATAGCGGTCGAAAAACAGCGACATGTTTTGCTAATCAACGTCATATCCGCCCCGCGGTGACCGCTTCCGTTGTCTTATTAGCGAGAGGATCGTTTTAATCTTGATTCATATCGCGCTGGAAAATTATAATTGATTGTAAATAAAGATTAATAGACTAAAGAGTCTACTTTGTGTCAGATAATTGCTATGCATAATTTGTTGTAAGTTAATGTGATGCAATTCTTAGTGGACATGAAAAATGCCTGCACTGAACGGAGCTCGTGTTAGTGTCGATTTTATTATTTTATGTAGACTATATTTTGTTTGCGTTATCGGCAGCTTGCATCGACCACTCAGCCAGATGGTACCAATAGAATGTGAATAAGTAGTAACCAACGGACCTGTTGTTTTGTTTTTGTAGACCTGTGGGTTGTGTGTGCGGTTCGCATCTGTCAAATCAACATCTTTACCCCTTCCGGAAGACGTAAAACATATCCTTGGCAAGACGGTTTATTACCCTAAATTATAAACGTTGTGCAATTTTGAATGGCTGTTTAGTATTTGAATGTTGTTTTTACTAATTGAACATTAAAAATTGAGACGACTTTGTCGACTTTATCATAAACTCTGTCAAATTGCTTACCTTTAAGATACTTACTCTTTTATTACGAAAACAATGCATAAGTAAACGTAAACAAACCAGTGCCTTTCACACTCCTCGAGGTAATCTCCACCGAATTTCCATTATTTTCCTTATCGAGTGTGAACGAATAAAAAAACGGAATGTAGGTCAAATGGTGAATGGGGAATAAATGTCGAATGTATACGAATGACCGTCGGACCGAGTGGACTACGAATTAGCGGTCGGGCCTGCGTCATCTAGGTTTTCATTGTCGCCTCGTAAAGCCGTCCGCGGGACCAGCAGTGATGGTAATTACGCACGAGTCCCGGGTGATTTAAAGCCCATGATTGCAGTATATCCACGGCGTGTTTATATTGATTGTGCGTACGGAATAATAGCGCCTGGCGCGAGTTGAATGCAGGTCGTTGTTACGACATAGTTATTCGTGTACAGATCGAATGTGCCCTGAATTGGTCGTTCGTATGCACAATGCAGCAGACAGTAACGTATGCTTGTGTGTGCTCTCGTATGGCGGTTGTACTGACACACACATTTATATATGCACGCACGCACGCACGCACGCACGATGCATCAATTGTCGTGCCGAGGTATTTATACCCATCAACTACATCTACCTTGTTATCGTGGATGACAGTGTTATTCTGGGGTGGAGTCTTTCCTAAAGTCAATGCACATATCTTAGGTTTTTGTTGCACAAATGCGATTGATCACACCATTCAATAAAGTATTCCAGTAGAGAACCATGACCAACTTCATTCGTTAAACAACAGACTGAGTAAAGCTGTGCGATCTAAGAATATAGTAAAACACCTATTGGGACGGTTGCTCCTGCAGTCTTGTGTGTACAGTATGAGCAACACATATGATAACACACTTCCTTGGGGCGAACCAGTGGACACAACCTGGACACTACAAAGTGTGGTTTTTACACAAACCTGTTGGGCCAGGGAGCCTGAGGTATTACAACCATACCCTGAATTCGCTTAAACAGCTGTATCATATCATGGTTTCGGTTTCGGTTTCGGTTTCGGTTTTACTCTTAAACAGATACGAGTGCCCAAGATCAAGTAGCATTTCCAAAACGACAATTACCACCGTACAACCCTGTATATACTAGCTACGATCTCTCGCTGTCCATTACGGCGTTAACCAGTTACGTTGCACGCCTTCACATCGAGACGTTTTTGTTGCTGGGGATAAATCGCTTACCAGATATCCCAGCGATAATAACGCATCCAGCAGTCCCTGGCCCGCGAAGATGGATGAAACGTATCTATCGAGTCAGACGTTAAACATCGCCTCTGAAGCCGACTCGACGGCCTGGCCTAAGGCGCCATTTGGCGTATACATGGCTAGACACGAGACGGATGCATACACGTATCTTCACAGCTCAAGAACCATAAGCCTGTTAATTGATTCGGTTATAAATTGAGATCGTCCTAAATTAAGCTTATTACGTCGCGGTATCTGATTGCGGGCCACCAAATGCGAGGCAGTCTAATCAATCGCGTCTGTCGCGGCGAGGCGAGGGATGACGGCGTGCCTGTTTGTCGATGGGTCGATATATCGACCGGGCACGCGCGCTTGTTTGGGCAAACTATTAAATGTTATCGTATCAAACGCGATGTTAATTCACGCATAAGCGCACATCGATTTCATGATGATGTGATCATTGCAATATTGGATATGGGGCGGTCCGATGGGATGGACATGGGACGTGTTGTATTTGTGTTGGATGGGAGGCGGTGTTCGGGTGAATGGGAACTGTGTTGTACGTGAGGCGGTTTTGGGGATGGAAAGAGGACGTTTGGATATGACGCGGTGTCGCAGGTTAATAGTTGGACTGTGCGTGTATAGTGTAAGAAAACGTGAATAGTAGGGTGTTGGACTGTGTATATAGTGTAAGAAGACGTGAATAGTGGGGTGTTGGACTGTAAGTGTACAATGTTGGATGACAAGCGCGTGTTTGGACACGACAATGCTACGAAGGATTCACAACTAATTTCCTGTTGACAGTATGCAAGTTATGCAAATAATAAGTATACCAAAGCCGCTAAAAAGGCATGCGCTCGCTTGAGTGAGCCAGCGTATGTACACACGCATGAACACACGCACACACGTACGCACACAAGCACGTCACCATAAATGCTACATTACTACGTTTTTTCATTTCCCAACACGTGTACACGGAAACAAGTCTGGCGCAGTTAAGTACACGTGACGACGCTGTGTGATTTGACAAGAGCGGTACATGATTAAGTGATTGATGATGTGAAGAGTTATCGATAAGCGTCACTGCGGGAATATGTTTCCCTCGCGAATTGTAAACCGATTTAAGCAAGGCAGGTATCACATCTATTATATTGAATGCGATTGACTGTCAGTTCCTACCGTTTTCGGACCAAGGTGCAGGAAGACTAAAATCCGTGGCAAGAGCAGGCAAATACTCGTGTACTGCACATGTTGTTTTTGTGTTACCATAAAGAATTTGCGGAGTTTGTGTATCTCTGCATCCTCGCACGCCAGGGGTCGCTGCTGCTGGTTACGTCGATACCAGGCAGCAGCACACCTTTGCAAAACTCTTAATTCAAACTCAACCAATGAAATCACCAACGACGAATATGGTTGGCTTCCGGTCACGTGATATAATAGTGGGGGATTTCAGCCACATTGATGCTCGTGTTACATGCTATGCTTGTGATGTAGAAGCAAATATTCGTATATACATAAAACTGTTTAGCGGCTGGTGGAATTGGCCGGACGGGTGATTATACTGGAATTTCCAGAAATTAGCACCATTCTCACGGGTGACGCACTTGCGATTGGCGAAGCAATAAACTAGTTCGAATCGGCTAAATTCAGCATTCTCGGTGGGATCTACTTGGGTTTGGTTTTGCATGGGAAACGGCCCATGCTCGCGAAGATGTTTCCCCTCATTATTTTCGTTTCTGTTATTATGTTTATACAAACAATAATTGGGTAAGTTATTAATTTATGTTAATTGTACCCATGTGCATTATACCCACTTGGATGTCTATGTCATAACTGGCAAAAACCCGAAGGTCATTACACCAATCTGTGACACAGAGACGTATTCTAGCACAAGCCACCTATTCTTGGTGGGACGACCAAATATGTGAATGTGTGAGTCTATGGTAATGTCACTGTTTATGTTACAATTTTTGTAGAGTTGTTTTGGGGAATATTAACATATTTTACACTCGGTTTACCCTTGCTAAACATGTTTTGTGTTCCCGGTCGTCAAGACGCGAATATTCCGTGACGTTGCTTGTTGTATAGGTGTCAATCCGAGCTGGCGATGGCCATTATAGCCCGGTTATAAATCGATTTCTATTTCCCCGGAAGGGCCCCGCCCGTGTGGTGTGGATATGGCTGGCGTGAATGTCAGAGGTTGGCCAAGCGGCCGCAGTGACTCGGGTCCTGCGACCGCAGGTATTGGTCTAACGGTCAATCGCGGACGAAGGGAAACCGTGGAACTTTAGCCTACTCGATGGCACGGTCTTTTATTACATCTACGATTCGACCGCCGCTGAGTGGTGTCCGAATCTGGCTCATATCATCACAAATCATAACTCCGCGTATTTAAGGGTGATTTAATCTATCGTTGATGTAAGTGGATTCAATAATGGTTTGATACATGTGAATGTGAATAATAGCCACCTTTAGTTGAGAGAGAGAGAGAGAGAGAGGGAGAGAGAGAGAAAGAGAGAGAGAGAGAGAGAGAGAGAGAGCACATAGGTTGTATTGATGTACATCAAGGATACTTGCAACATTTAACATTGGGAGTTCACAATAAATTAGTTCAGTACATTATTACAGAGTTTCTATACATTATTACAGAGTTTAAATAGGATAATGGAAGTTATGTATGGTGAGGCACATTTGTATGGGATAACAATGATACAATTAATGTCCAACTGAAATACATATTTTGCTCGATAGGCCCCGTATCGCTGTATATATATATATATATATATATATATATATATATATATATATATATATATGCATATATATATATATATATATATATATATATATATATATATATATATATATATATATATACATATATACATATATACATATATATATATATATATATATATATATATATATATATATATATATATAATGTTACGTTATATTATGTTATGTAATGTGCCGCGCGTGCACGCATCTGTCTGTGCGTGTGCGTGTGTTTGTGCATGTGTGTTATGTGTGCGTGTGTGTACTACATAGAGTGGTATCATATTAGGTGAGAATCGTCTAACAACAAAGTAGGCCTACGCCATGTACAAATATTTCTGTCATAAAAGTTAGTTAATCAATGTCTCATATGTCGTGGCCGTTCAGAGAACACGTGTGGTTCAATCGAGCCCATGAAATGCTATAACGCCCCCCCCCCCGGATCTCGTCACAACTGTTCTGTTTCCTCGACATCTATTCTGTCCATCCTCGCGCGCCAGAGGTCGCTGCGGCTGATTACGTCAGTACCAGGCATATCCCTTTCCAAAAATCCTTTTTTTAGCGTCTGCCAGTTAAATCGCCCACGAGGAGCGCGGTCGGCATCCGGTCATGTGATGTAATATTAAGTGATGTCAGCCACACGCTGCTCGCTACATTCAATGTGTAGGATGTGATTGGTTCATGACATTGGGATTCCCACCAGTCGTGTATCCGTCTTCAAATTGGTGCGGGTATGTGCGTTATTCCCACGGCTAACGCAGTAGTGACTGGCGAAGTCAACTGCTATAATTTTGTCTTTCGATTCCGCTCACTTCTCGGTTTGCGGAGACGATCAGCCATGGGTACCGTGCCACAATGCAACGACTCCGGCTTGAGAGGATGATACTGCTCGACTATCTGTATCGCTCTCAAAGGACGCAATCGTATTCGCTCTGTAGGCCCACTTTGCGTTCTCCTACAATTCATCTTGTATCGTAACTTGGCCCTAATTCCGAAGTGATTACATAATAAGAAATGTCCTCGTGTCGCTTGAATTTCCGTTAGAGTCGATACGGTTCCACTGTGCAATTGAATCCGCGGGTCACATTAAAGGTAACATCACAGCCACGGCGCATGATTCAGTTACTCGGGGAGCTTCGATTACCCTCCCGACTGATAGACGTCCACTTATGGCTAATGTGATTCCAAGTCAATCAGTTTGACTCGGTGCTTGTCCTTCCTGCACAAAGCAGCCCTTTGTGCAACAGATACGCCTCGGCAATCCATTCACCGGTCGGGCCCGGATGAGCTCAAAGGCAGGAGAACTGGTCGATTATATCGAGGCTACCGTTAGGACGGACTCAGACTTGAGGCTGTGCATCGGAATTCCAGATAAACAGCGATACCGTCAGACCGCGAGCCTGTCAGACCGTTTATCAGACTGCAAGACCGCATATTAGAATGTCAGACCGCGTGCCAGAATGTCAGACCGCGTGCCATACTGTCAGACCGCGTGCCATAATGTCAGATTGCGTGCCATAATGTCAGACCGTGTGCCATAATGTCAGACCGCGTGCCATAATGTCAGACCGCGTGCCATAATGTCAGACCGCGTGACATAATGTCAGATCGCGAGCCATAATGTCAGATCGCGTGCCATAATGTCAGATCGCGTGGCATAATGTCAGACCGCGTGCCATAATGTCAGACTACGTGACATAATGTCAGACAGCGTGCCATAATGTCAGACCGCGTGCCATAATGTCAGACCGCGTGCCATAATGTCAGACCGCGTGCCAGAATGTCAGATTGCGTGCCATAATGTCAGACCGCGTGCCATAATGTCAAACCGCGTGCCATAATGTCAAACCGCGTGCCATAATGTCAGACCGAGTGTCATAATGTCAGACCGCGTGCCATAATGTCAGACCGAGTGCCATAATGTCAGACCGCGTGCCATAATATCAGACCGCGTGCCATAATGTCAGACCGCGTGCCAGAATGTCAGATTGCGTGCCATAATGTCAGATTGCGTGCCATAATGTCAGATTGCGTGCCATAATGTCAGATTACGTGCCATAATGTCAGACCGCGTGCCATAATGTCAGACCGCGTGCCATAATGTCAGACAACGTGCCATAATGTCAGACAACGTGCCATAATACCGTGTATCAGACGGCGAGTCTGCCCGGCCACTCACGACATAACGGCACACAGAGTCTTAGATGACGTTTCAGGCTATCAGAATGCCAAACTACGCATCAGCGTGTCATCAGACTGTCAGACTGCCGGGACACGTAGAGTGCGACGTGCGTTGACATGACGCCACGCTACGACACTCTCCCGGGGACTGCCTGGGTGCTACTCCGCTCCTCAATCATCCTCCTTGTCGTCCGACATAAACCGAAAGTGCTGTTCGTCTCACTCCGGGATATCATATCACATATGGGGAATTTTTTTAAAGCCACATCTCCGCTAAACTGTTCCCGGCTTTCGTTCATCCCACTTGCCCGCAGCGATTGGCGTTGCCTTTGAGGGTTTCCTCTGATAGACAGCTTTGTGTCCCTGCGACGGAGACAACTCATAGTGTGTAGAATGTTGTTGTTATCGTCTTGAATCATATCGCAAGGCGTGAGGCTGGTCTCGGTTCTGTTTCCCGTGTCTCCCTCTTCCTTTTCCTCACTTTCCTTAACAAGATTTAACAAGACTGCCACCCAGAGAATAAACTCTAGATGGCAGGTGGACAAGGAAGCTGATTTTTTTATCATTTTAATTGCTCTCCTTTGTGCTCTTTCTGGTATATCAGTATCCTTCTTGCAATATAGCCTCCATGCCTGTATGCAATATTCTTGCACTACTCGAATATCGCCAGTTTTATGATATACATGTCCTGTATGGCACACTAACTTGCCCCAATATTTGTCTGGCAATATTGAAGTTATACAAAAAGGCCATTAAAATGTATTTTTCCTGGATTGGGATACTTAGACGTGTTAACCTCGATACGTTGAATATAAGACAGGACAGCATTTGTCAGAAATATTTTGATTAAATTAAAGTCGGCACACATAGATAAAATTATCTGCTGCCTGACAAAAGACATACCGAATATAATATTAGACGAGAAAATGTGTACCCGTTACCAGTTACTAGAACGAATAGATAACTCCTTTATACTGTCTGCTTTATACAACTGCCAATAAACAAGTCTATTAATACGGTATGATTTGCGGTATCACATGTATTTATATTATATGATGTTTCGATGCGTTAATTGTATTTTATTTTATAATGTCAATCCAACTCAGTTTGAATTGCCAATAAATATGTGTTATTAAGATGGAGTGAAACTTAGAATGATTTGAGTACGCCCGCCAGGTCTGAATCGCCAGAATCGGGTCTGTTGTAGAACCTTAGCAGGATCGTCTTATGTCCAATAATATTCCGTGTGTTATTGTTACTGGCGGCGATATTGTTGGGCGAAAGAGACGGCGTTATATATTCGTGACACCTCCACTAATTAGAGCGAGTAACTTCGTCAGGTGTCCCACAACTGCGCACACTTCTAACGGAATTAACATCGGATTAGCGCTCTCGCCTTCACCAGATTAACAGAAAGTAGGTCAACTCTACCAGATGGTGAGATGTATCAGTCTTTCGTTACATGTTTAGTATTTACTATTACGCTGACTACTTTGTATTGCATCGCGTTGTCAATGCTGTTGAGGAGTTATTCAGTCCAAGCAGAACACAAGCTAATACAGAATCGTCTCCTTGTTCATAGGTGCAGTCATTACTTGCTGCTGGAGCAACACCATTGGCGAATCTTCACTGCCGTCCGGCATCCTTCTACACTAGCCTCGGTACAACAGTAAGTACGTGTTTATATTTCTATTTGTAGCACTCGCTGGTTGTCCGAAATGTATTTCATATCCCCATTGCGTTATTTCGTGTTGGTTCCTGTTGTGGGTTCTGCATACTGCAGTTCTAATTGATCATAAATTATTGATATAAAGTTATGTAGCTTTGCTCGATTTAACCGAAGAACGTCATCACAGATGACAACACCGTGTGTCGTCTCCCATGGACGAAGCAGAGAGGGATCTCATCGTTGAGGTCATCGTCAGAACTGTCCTGAATTGCGAAGTGGCCGTATTAGCGGATTAATACCACGTGTTGTACTGTTACAAGAATCTGGGACTACCAAGGGTGACCTTTATTGCGATGTGCCCGTAATCTGTGGTTATACGCTGCTATTCTTCTTCATATGACAATATGTTGTCAATACCATAATGTACCGTGCCGTGCCGTGCCGTGCCGTGCCGTGCCGTGCCGTGCCGTGCCGTGCCGTGCCGTGCCGTGCCGTGCCGTGCCGTGCCGTGCCGTGCCGTGCCGTGCCGTGCCGTGCCGTGCCGTGCCGTGCCGTGCCGTGCCGTGCCGTGCCGTGCCGTGCCGTGCCGTGCCGTGCCGTGCCGTGCCGTGCCGTGCCGTGCCGTGCCGTGCCGTGCCGTGCCGTGCCGTGCCGTGCCGTGCCGTGCCGTGCCGTGCCGTGCCGTGCCGTGCCGTGCCGTGCCGTGCCGTGCCGTGCCGTGCCGTGCCGTGCCGTGCCGTGCCGTGCCGTGCCGTGCCGTGCCGTGCCGTGCCGTGCCGTGCCGTGCCGTGCCGTGCCGTGCCGTGCCGTGCCGTGCCGTGCCGTGCCGTGCCGTGCCGTGCCGTGCCGTGCCGTGCCGTGCCGTGCCGTGCCGTGCCGTGCCGTGCCGTGCCGTGCCGTGCCGTGCCGTGCCGTGCCGTGCCGTGCCGTGCCGTGCCGTGCCGTGCCGTGCCGTGCCGTGCCGTGCCGTGCCGTGCCGTGCCGTGCCGTGCCGTGCCGTGCCGTGCCGTGCCGTGCCGTGCCGTGCCGTGCCGTGCCGTGCCGTGCCGTGCCGTGCCGTGCCGTGCCGTGCCGTGCCGTGCCGTGCCGTGCCGTGCCGTGCCGTGCCGTGCCGTGCCGTGCCGTGCCGTGCCGTGCCGTGCCGTGCCGTGCCGTGCCGTGCCGTACCGTACCGTACCGTACCGTACCGTACCGTACCGTACCGTACCGTACCGTACCGTACCGTACCGTACCGTACCGTACCGTACCGTACCGTACCGTACCATCTGAGTTCACTAAGTTCCCAAATGTCATACCACAGATACCATCGAATATGTTGACCGCGTGCAAATAATAATAATAACTAATAATAACGACGACGACGACAACAACGATGATGATAATAACAGTGATTTGTATGCGACAATAACCTCGAATATCAAGCTCCTTGGCGCAGCAACGTAACTGAACAACCGTTCACGTTCTGTCAATTCGCCATACCATCGGTGCCATACGATACCACCGACGACTTGACCCTGTGCTAACACCGACGTTGACATTGCATATGAAATGTCATAACCGTGCCAACCCGCCACAGCGCTACCCATATGTGCCAGGGACGTAGAATAGGCAGTGCCACTCTCCGTACTTTCGGTTCCGGTGTCACGCGCAAGAGTTCATTGTTCGCCATACCTCGGCATCAACCCCGATGTGTGCACGGCTCATCACCGCGTCCACACCGCTAACCAGACATCAAACAGTTGCTCTCGCTCTCACACTGACCACGTTCACCGGCGAAGGAAGGTTGTCCGCAGAGCGAGCGACGCGCTTTATCACACTTCCGTAGTGTGCCCACCGTATTAATCGGACATTGAGGAATCGCCATGTCCACGGCCTCCATCGATTGCTCGCTGTGTCCATACGTGGACCACGAGGCAAACGACACTTGACCGTTCTAGACATGTCCGTGATCAATCTTCCGCGCGCACACAGGCCTTGTCAAGTTAGCGGAACAACTTCCGCACTTGCGCACTGTCACGTATTCATGAGATGTACATTACGAGTGTACCAAGAAGTTCGGAAACTTACTTCCGGGTTACCGGAAATGGCAGCGCTGCTGAAAAACATTTCTTGTGAGAACCAACTTTCCCATTATCATTATGATAGATCATAGTTACGCATTTATAAAAGTCTTGTTTTCTAGGTCGACCCGAATGAATAAATATTGACACATAAACAAATAATTTACATCTTTATTTACATCAGTATTTCAAGAATACGGAGTGCAGTCACATCGTGTCGATAATTATATATAAGTACGCAAACTTTGACGCTATGTAGTGCCATCTCCTCCTAGGTCCCGACCTCCATTCGCTTCTTTCTACGGTTCTTAGTTCCACTGGTTTGATCTATCAATCGTCAATATATTACAACCACAATAATACATAATAATGTATTTGCTAGATTTAGTATGATTTATTGTTCTTATTGAGAGTGTGCTTCTCCTACCTGAGAGAATAAATTACTTACTTTGAATAATTCAGAGAGACAGAGAGCGCGCGCGCGATAAAAAGAGAGAGAGAGAGAGGGAGGGAGAGAAAGGGAGAGAGGGCGATAGAGAGAAAAAGGGAAAGGGAGGAAAAAAGAGAAAGCGAAAGAGAAAGCTAGATAGCAAGTCATGCGCATGAAATTACCAACGAAGTGACATGCACCCACACACGGGACAGGGAAAAGATTTGTAACTGTGTGCACATAATCCGCCATAGAGACCTACGGATGTCCGACCGTATTATAAAACCGCTACGTCCATCAATCCACCTTTCTTGCCGATGTATTATTCATAAAAGACAACAGATGCCTATGATCCGGCTGAGGCGAGCAAGTCGAACGTGATCCCGATAGGGGACTAGAAGCAGTATAATCAGATTAACTGTCCGCGTTACGTAAAACGCCCTTCACAATATTCAACAAGGATTGAATTCGACGTCGAAAGCAATCTGGTTGAAAGCAATCGCATTGAAAGCATTTGGCGAATTCACACCATTCAACGTGAGCGAAAACAGTGACACCACGTGATATGTGTATCAAGTGTATCAAGGTGGATGCTGTGGAGGTTGTTTGAAAGAAAAGACGTCATACAACAGCCGGGAGTTCGTTGCACTTCGCTGAGGGTATTCATACCAAATTTGTGTCATTCAAAGACTCGCAATCCTACAGTGCTGGACGTGACTGCGCGTTCTGTAATGCCCCAGTTATGATGTCACGTTTTGGCCGCGCCGTTGTGCCCCGTTTCTGAACGCCACGTTCTGGAAAAAAAGCATATTTCGGCAGGGTGTAACGTTGTCGCCACATGCTATCCGTGCTGTCGCCTCGTTGTAGTCCCGCTGTGGAAATCAAAGTCGTTTTTAGCACGTTTTACCAACGTTGTTCCACGTTTGCCCATGTTGTAGCCACGTTCTGCCACGTTTCGCAACGTAGCTAAACGGGACGGCCAAAACGTGTCAACATGACTGGGTGATGGCGACAGTTGCCCCAGAAGGCAGAAGACAACTATGTCATTGTCTTTGATTACGTTGACTTGGTATTTGACCACGACTCGGGTTATCACGACTGTTTGGTTACTTGACCGACGCTGTCAGTACCATTGGTGCTGTGGTGATGTCAATGATTATTTTTAACACATTCCAATTCAGACGTTTTCATTTTGTGAACATGTATTCTGTTGTTGAAACTATACCACATAATAGTCACTCATAATAATATATATTCGTCAACTAAATAACTACTATCAATTTGATGTGCACTCGTGGCATTCAGGTCTCTCAGTTGGGTCTCTCGGGTCTCAGGTGGTTTCCTCCAAACAGCCCATACTTGGGCTAACGCAGGAGTTGTCCTTCTCTAGAATTAGTGAGCCCACTACAGGTTACACATATACCCCCTGTGTGGGATCTTTTACTTCCCCTGGCATAGACACCAGATAGAAGGGACCACCTGCTTTTAGTGTCTCTTCCGAAGGACACAGGCAAATGTGGGATGAACGAAATTGCCTAAGTTTTGAAACGACGGTAGGTGAAATTGAGCCACCGTCCCCTTGATTGACAGTCCGGCGCTCTACCGCACGACCACCGCTCCTCACAACAGCATATGTGACTGGGAGAAACCGTGTGAGAGCAGAAGATAGGATAGAAGATAGGAGAGAAGATAGGACAGAAGATAGGACGGAAGATAGGACAGAAGATAGGACAGAAGATAGGACATAAGAGAGGATATAAGATAGGACAGAAGACAGGACAGAAGATAGGGCAGAAGACAGGACAGAAGATAGGACAGAAAATAGGACAAAAGATAGGACATAAGATAAGACAGAAGATAGGACAGAAGATAGGACAGAAGATAGGACAGAATGTAGGGCAGAAGATAGGACAAATGATAGGACAGATGATAGAACAGAAGATACGACAGAAGATACGACAGAAGGTAGGCAGCTCGTGTTACCCGTTGCGTACGTCGGCGCCAGCTGCTTCTCGTAGCGTGAGGACCGGCCGACGACAGCCCACGTAACACGGCCCTCCGCGGGGCCAGCTCTTGCTCTCACCTCTCACGGTCGCACCGGCTCCCTCGCCGGAGGAGAAGCTGCAAGCGCCGAGCCTTGCACTGCTGGCATCAACAACGTCTGGGACACATCTCTCGGGCCCACAACCGCTGAAGCATAGTCGCTCCCGACACTGTTTTGGCGGTGATTAGCCATAGTGCTGATTATTAGCAGGATGTGGAGTCAAACCACATTTGCATTTCCCATAGGCGACTATTACAATGTTTCCTTCATTTCCTACTAATCTTGATGAGATCTGTTATTGACAATTTCACAGCATTTTTACCCTCCATAGATAGAGGTTCAGTGAAATATCCGTGAACTTTTAATACCTCAGGCTCCCACAAACTTCTTTCAAACCTTACACCCTCCATTTCTGTTTGAACCACCCACGGATTGCCCCTGATTACATCACCAAGCAAAATTACAACTGTATTAATACGCAGAAATGCACCGACTGACAGCTGTCATAATTTGACAGCTCTGATGCCATGCTGCACAAAAACATCATTTCTACTCACTCCACACTACATATGTGCTCACTGAAATTCAGACAACCTGCACAATGCTGTTTTTATAGGGTACCCTTTGGTCGCACGGGTAATGGCGGACGAACACCTTATTGTGGTCTTATATCATGTGTAACGCTGAGTAAGTTGTAGTGATCGTGGGAATCACGTGAATATGTAGTGTCGATGAGGTTACTCCGGCTGATTTCACTTTATTGACAGTTTTTTCTTCAGTTAATCATGTTATAGGGCTGTCATTATATTTTCTCAGCCGACTATATCGAATAGCATGGAGTTGTTGTATATACACTGAACATGTTTATATGTATAACGAGTGTACTGCAGACTTAGCAGTGAACGATGTTATTCATCACCAACCTGGCTGTATGCTAGGTCGCTCTATGTCGATGTTAAGTCCATAAGATCTATGACATTATAACTGTTTTTCATGCATATCAATTGAAGAGAAGATAATAAATCAATATACCCACAGATATGTACGCATATATCAGCAGGTATACAAATGTAAAAGAAACACTAGCATGATAGTGTTGGTTGTCGTTGCAAATGGTTCGTTTTTATTAACTCTCAGATGTACGGACCTAGTCGATTCCCGTCTGTTCCCTATTAACATTGGACGACCCGAAAATAACAATGGACGATCAACATTTAACAATGGATGACCCCTACTTAAGAATGGACGACCCATACTTAACAACGGACGACTTTCAATTAATCGACCCATACTTAACAACAACAGACGACCTACATTTAACAATGGACGACCCATACTTAACAACGGACGACCTACATTTAACAATGGACGACTCATAATTAACAACGGACGACTTTCATTTAACAATGGACGACCCATACTTAACAACAGACGACCTTCATTTAACAATGACCGACCCGTACTTAACAACCGACGACCTTAACAACAATGACCGACCCGTACTTAACAACGGACGACCTACATTTAACAATGGACGATTCATATTTAATAACGGACGACCTACATTTAACAATGGTCGACCCATACTTAACAACAGACGACCTACATTTAACAATAGACGACTTATAATTAACAACAGACGACCTACATTTAACAATGGACGACTCATACTTAACAACGCACGACCTACATTTAACAATGGACGACCCATACTTAACAACAGACGACCTTCATTTAACAATGACCGACCCGTACTTAACAACCGACGACCTTAACAACAATGACCGACCCGTACTTAACAACGGACGACCTACATTTAACAATGGACGATTCATATTTAATAACGGACGACCTACATTTAACAATGGTCGACCCATACTTAACAACAGACGACCTACATTTAACAATGGACGACTCATACTTAACAACGCACGACCTACATTTAACAATGGACGACCCATACTTAACAACAGACGACCTTCATTTAACAATGACCGACCCGTACTTAACAACCGACGACCTTAACAACAATGACCGACCCGTACTTAACAACGGACGACCTACATTTAACAATGGACGATTCATATTTAATAACGGACGACCTACATTTAACAATGGTCGACCCATACTTAACAACAGACGACCTACATTTAACAATAGACGACTTATAATTAACAACAGACGACCTACATTTAACAATGGACGACTCATACTTAACAACGCACGACCTACATTTAACAATGGACGACTCATACTTAACAACATACGACTAACATTTAACAATGGACGACCCATATTTAACAACGGACGACCTACATTTAAAAATGGACGACTCATACTTAAAGTGAAAAAAGGCATCAGTTTGGTGTTATGCACCTAAAAGAGTTTACACAAGCTAATCATTTGCATCTACAATCAATTTTTTCACATTAGTGGTTTCCTCAGAAAGTGGTCTTAAAGTGGGAAAATCTAGCTAAATCACCGACACCATGAACGGGCCCATCTTGGTCCTTGCAACCAATCACAACCCAGCTTCTATCTGCACTTCGGAAAAGTAATACGTCGCGGAGTTGTCTATTGGTTCAGCTGTTATAACAGAGAGCCAAGCGGTTCGCTAAAAGTGCCTTACGTCGGTTTACAACAAAATTGCGACAACGATCTGCCACACGGTTCCTCATACGCTTGTAGCAACAGTACAGTGAAAGTCAGTATCAGTAAGCTGTCTTTTTGTTACCCTTTGAATTGACCATAACTGAAACAGTGGTCCAGTCGATTCGTTGGGACAGTCACAGACACAGCGCGGATGCCAGGCGACCGGGTTGGATTGACCTAGACCATGAAAAGGACCACCAACGGCCGCCAAACTTCTCCTCACCTATCCTACATACATATACATACATTACGTAAACGTAACGTTACAAATCCATAAAACAAACACGAGGATGTCGACGGCAATTTCGTCTGCCGCTGCCCGGTACCGTAAAATCGTTAAAATAAGTTAGCCTTACACAAAATGCCATTAGATGGGACGTTTGTGCGCACGAATATTTACAAACTTTACTTACTACATTCGCACGCGCAAAATAGTTTAATTAATTGTAAATAACATAGTAATAATTAATTATTATCATCACTGTGATTTGCAGGAATTATAAGTTTTATTATAATATAATCATATTTTATTTATATAGAGCCACATCCATAATTGGTTATGGCGCTTCACAAAATACTGCTATTTAAAATACAATAAGAAGAATACTACTCAAACATAATATTTCAAAATAAATAATGAAAATATATGTGTCTATATAATTAACTAAGTGACCTATCAGTATTAAAAAGAACCCATACAAATTCCATAACAACAATAGTGATAAATTAATGTAAAGGTAATAAATAATTAAAATGGTAAAATAATTACGACGTAACAATAATTTTCATTCAGCACATACACACATTATGCATAAGAAAATATTATTGAAGCTATATATTTTTCTACTTATGAATTATATTTCCACCACCAGATACGTAATAATAATTATTTTTGGACAAGACACTGTATTAATTATCGGGACAATAAATCACTGAAATTTAAACAGAATATGAATATAATATGGGAAATATATGGTGGTAGAAAAAGAAGGTTTTGGTGCATTTAAAAATAATAATATTAATATGTTATTGTTTAGTTATTATTGTTAAAACATCGTTTATATAATATAAGCTTGCATGCTTGCAGTACACGCGGAATGTTTATACAGATATTCTTAAAATAAACAATGTGACATCATCGAACAACACGTAATTTCCATACCTCTTTTTTGATTACCCGGGTAATAGACAATGTTAGTTAATTATGCAGACACATGCATTTTTTTTTTAATATTACCGGTGGGTACCATGTATTTTAATAACATTATATTGTGAAGCGCCACAAACAATTATGGATTTGGCGCTATATGAAATAAAATATTATAATTACATTATAAGAAAACTTAAAATTTTCTGAAGATCTTAATAATGATAACAATTAATTATTACTATATTACTTGATTATTTAAACTATTTCGCGCGTGCGAATGCAGTAAATAAGGTTTATAAATATTCGCGCGCACCACCGCGCCGGCTAACGTTATTTTGTGTAAAGCTAACGTTTATAGCGATGCTACGGTAACCGCAGTCTACGAAGTCGAACAGCCTGAGTTGCCGTCGGGATCTGCGATCGAGTTGCTTTTGTGAATTTTCTTCGTTAGAGGAATGCAAGTGATTTTATTTTATAACATAGTGTATGTATATGTATGTAAGTGAGGTGAAGTTTGGCGACTGCTGGCGGTGGTTTTCATAGTTAGGTCGGACAGTACATGTCATTGTTGACACCCAGTCGATGCTGTCTCTGGACTGGTTGTTTCTCTTCTCGTCATTTCAATTTCCCTTGGGTCTTCACCACCACGGACGTCTGGTCTGTCTGACAGCACAGACCTTTGTCTTTGTGGCTGAAATCTATATCCAGCCACTTCTGAATCCGTGAGATTTCCGTCAGACGAAGAATCAGAAAATCATCCGTATTATTTACGCTCTTTTGTGAGCGCAAAGTCACAGCGCCTCCCGACGGAGTTGCCAAGAAGTAGTACGACAACCACTGGCCTATCAGTGGCGGCTCCTCCAATACGTCACTGTTTTTCTAAAATGGAGTTTTCCATAGACTTTCTGTGGCTAAATGTTCTACATTTCTTTTCTGTTAAACCGCGCACGTTAAAAATGTGATTGAGGTTGGAAATGTTTAGTTTTTCTTAGCTCTATTAGGCCCATATCACCAAACCGTTGCCATTTTTCCCCTTTAACAACAGACGACCAGCATTTAACAATGGACGACCCATACTTAACAACGGACATTTAACAACAAACGACCAACACTTAACAAATTACAACCCACATTTGTGCACAATCTGTCCTCTGACAGCGGATTATCTGCGCCTCCCCCCACGTCGCTTCGCCGCTAATTTACTACCACCCGCCGCCCGGCCAGATTACCACCGAGGAGGTGTTTCGTCAAAATCGATTAACTAAATGATGCGATTCTTTTGTTACCACAAAAATGTCACCAGTCGCTAGAATCCGTGGCGCAAATTGATAGCATTCAGCGCCAGTCGACGACGCTAGCGAGCTAGCGCCGTCAATCACGCGCGCCGTCGGCACTGGTCTCCGGGGAGGACGGATCTGTTTTTGCGAACGATACGAATATCTATAATTGCAGTTCTCGGAACAAGAGCGCGCCGCCGGAAATTGTTGCCGAACGGGTTCAGCTGTTTCGCTCTCGCTACCTGCCCGATGGCGGCTCTGTCCCCCGGTCGCCCGGCTACCGGTCTCCGACCGACGTGTACTGTACCGGTGAACGTGGCTCGGTCTCCACGAGACTTGTCGGTGTTGTCGTGGGCTCAGTCTCAGTGAGACTTGCCGGTGTTTTCGTGGGCTCAGTTTCAGTGAGACTTGTCGGTGTTGTCGTGGGTTAAGTCTCAGTGAGACTTGTCGGTGTTGTCGTCGTGGGCTCTGTCTCAGCGAGACTTGTCGGTGTTGTCGTGCGCTCAGTCTCAGTGAGACTTGTCAGTGTTGTCGTACGCTCAGTCTCAGTGAGACTTGTCGGTGTTGTCGTGCGCTCAGTCTCAGTGAGACTTGTCGGTGTTGTCGTCGTGGGCTCAGTCTCAGCGAGACTTGTCGGTGTTGTCGTGCGCTCAGTCTCAGTGAGACTTGTCAGTGTTGTCGTACGCTCAGTCTCAGTGAGACTTGTCGGTGTTGTCGTGCGCTCAGTCTCAGTGAGACTTGTCGGTGTTGTCGTCGTGGGCTCAGTCTCAGCGAGACTTGTCGGTGTTGTCGTGCGCTCAGTCTCAGTGAGACATGCCGGTGTTGTCGTACGCTCAGTCTCAATGAGACTTGCCGGTGTTGTCTTGCGCTCAGTCTCAGTGAGACTTGGCGGTGTTGTCGTCGTGGGCTCAGTCTCAGTGAGACTTGTCGGTGTTGTCGTGGGCTCAGTCTCAATGAGACTTGTCGGTGTTGTCGTGAGCTCAGTCTCAGTGAGACTTGTCGGTGTTGTCGTGGGCTCAGTCTCAATGAGACTTGCCGGTGTTGTCGTGCGCTCAGTCTCAGCGAGACTTGCTGGTGTTGTCGTGGGCTCAGTTTCAGCGAGACTTGGCGGTGTTGTCGTGCGCTCAGTCTCAGCGAGACTTGGCGGTGTTGTCGTGCGCTCAGTCTCAGCGAGACTTGTCGGTGTTGTCGTGCGCTCAGTCTCAGTGAGACTTGCCGGTGTTGTCGTGCGCTCAGTCTCAGTGAGACTTGTCGGTGTTGTCGTGCGTTCAGTCTCAGCGAGACTTGGCGGTGTTGTCGTGTAGTGGCGCAGTGGGCCAGTGGCTTGAGATCCGGACTGGCGACTTAGAGAACCAGGGTACGAACCATGTGCTGTCTTGTCGAAACCTGGACACGTTCGTTCACACTAGGTTGCTCCATTCACTCAGTTGTGTAGACAGTGGTGGACATTTTTGTACACATAGTTGACGCGCAGTAATTGCATGGTGGCTGAATGATTATCAGAGAATGATTTTCTCAGTCGAAATGATATTCGAATGAATATATCTGCCATGGAAAAACCTTAACAACAGGATACTGAATTATGTCAGATATTGTCCTCACTGTATGTTTTATATATATATATATATATATATATATATATATATATATATATATATATATATATATATATATATATATATATATATATATATATATACCGTATTCCATGCACTCACGCACTCACATACACACACTGACCAGTCACGTGGGTTCCTGTTAAACCGCATGACGCAGACGACACGAATGCCTTTACGCCATGATACTCAACTGACTTGTAAAACCTCCTGTTGCCGACGTGCTTCTTGCTCTTGTGGTTGATTTGGTCGATTGTCGTGTAGACATTTCGTTTTGTATCTCGGCCTGTACTTCTTGATATCTTTCTCATTTCCCTTCTCAATAATAATCACCATTTCTCTGTGGCTATTCGTCTTTCTGGTAAGCGTTTAGAGGACAGTATAGGGAGTGTCTTTGAGACGGTATCTTCTCTTGGTTTTAATATCTCGACGTTTATGACGCTGTTGTATGACGCTCTCCCGTACATCTCTCAGTACTGCTGCCACTTTCCTTGGTGTTATCTCGGTTACCTCCTTCGGGTCGGTGTAAATTATGGGACACGTACTCTGGTCACTGTCGAATAACTCAGTGTTAACTGTCTCTATTCCCAATATGGTCTTATCTTGATTGTGGATTTCTCTGCCCTGCTTGTCTTGACTCACTCAGGGTCTGGGTTCCATATTTTAAAAAAAACATAGTCATTTAGCTGAGGTCCTCAATGATAGCGCTTTGCTACGCGCAGTACACAGTAAATGCCTACGAAATTAAATACCTAATGTGTAAGTATGTAGTAAATAAATAAGTAAGTAAATCAGTACCGCTGTCTGGTTGTCAGCTCAACGTAATTATGCGGATCTTCGCTGACGTTGAGCGGTACCTATTTTATTCTGCGGTCTCTTCTTCTTCTTCAATTAAATGACCACGGTCAACTTGCTGACCATTACTGTCATTGTCTTTTAAAGTTTTCCTTCTCTAGAATTAGTGAGTCCACAACAGGTTACACATTTACCCCCTGTGTGGAATCTTTAACTTCCCCTTGCATAGAAACCAGATAGACGGGACCACCGGCTTTTAGTGTCTCTTCCGAAAGACACAGGCAAATGTGGGGTGAACGAAATTGCCTACGTTTCGAAACGGCTGTAGGTGGGATTGAACCACCGTCCCTTCGATTGACAATCCACCGCTACCCACTCTCGCGTCTGACCAATCGCGTATTCGCTGGAACGTGAGTGCGGTTCTGCGTAGCTGGGTCTCGTGTCTCCGATTAATAGTGGGCGTCGGTTTTATTCGATTTGTTACAGATCGCAGCCGTCAATGCTCTTGGGGACGTTGGTTCATGCCAATGCTTTAAGGTTGTTCTCTGTTGCTTAAACCGACTGCATCAGTTTTGCTTAAATTATCCTGCTAATACTAGTAGTAATAACGCGAGGAATACTAATTTAAATATTTTCATGTAATACGCCCGAAACATTGTTAATAATTTTTACGTTACTGTTTTTCCCAAAGGATCATAGATTATTTCCTGAATGCTTAGCATTCGCGATGTAAGAAATCTACGGGTGAAAGAAGTCAACATTCTACCCAACATGTAACTGCACTTTGTCCTGGTTCTCATGGTCGATATAACGGGACATAAACCCCAGTTTAAGATAATGTGTCAATGTTCTCTAGTCCGGGACGTGAGCCCAGATTCGCCTGAACCGAGTTTTCTTACAGATTCCTGCAAGCGCAGTAGCTGTTCTTATCTTCTTTGAACTTGCGCTGGTGACAACCGGACCGGAAGTCATTGTTTTACTTCCACGTGTTATTAGTTCTGCACCGTAATAACAAAACCATTACCATGTGAGTAGGAATGACGAATTCCGGTCTGCTCCGACTCTGGGTCCGTTACCGACGCAGGTCTAGGGAAATAGGCGAATCTCGTCCCGGACGAATCTCGGCCCGCGACACCGGTTTTTACTTCCGCCGCAGCCGGCCACAAACGTAACGTTGTGGTGCACGCGGTGAAAGGAAGTGAACTAAATCAATGCCGTAGCGTTCTAATTCAATTTGGTATTTATACCTCCCCCCAGAGCAAGACAGAGGCGACTGAAATTACATCAGCTGTTGTTACCGACACTCGCGATAGTTCATGCACAAAGTTCGTCTTTTCGCGTAACCGACTCTCGCACGGTTGCGTGATTTTGCCGAGATCGTGAGTCACGTGACATATACCTAGGATCAATCGAAAAGCCGGGTTCGAATCGTCTACCGTCTTGCCGAATGTTGGGAATGTTTCTCACTCTATGTTTCTCCAATTCACTCAGCTGTTTGCACAAGTAGATATACACTTGGTTATAGACAATGATAGGTATTTATCTATGATCAATGTTCGCGCTTTTTTTTTTGCAGCACGGACGGACGGACGGACGGACGGACGTACGGACGGACGGACGGACGGACGGACGGACGGACGGACGGACGGACGGACGGACGGACGGACGGACGGACGGACGGACGGACGGACGGACGGACGGACGGACGGACGGACGGACGGACGGACGGACGGACGGACGGACGGACGGACGGACGGACGGACGGACGGACGGACGGACGGACGGACGGACGGACGGACGGACGGACGGACGGACGGACGGACGGACGGACGGACGGACGGACGGACGGACGGACGGACGGACGGACGGACGGACGGACGGACGGACGGACGGACGGACGGACGGACGGACGGACGGACAGCGGGCACTGTTTATAGAGCTCAGTGGCATCAAGCAGACACTTTCCAGCCGACTTCATAAACGAACGAGAGCTGAGTGACGTCTTGGTGTACGCGCGCACAATTGACCCGATGTTCAGTCGTTGTTCAGCGGCTCAAAATGACGCTAATAGCGTGTATATCGACCGTAGAGAAAGGTCGATGCGCCCTGGGTTTGTGTTTTTGCGCGAAGCGATGCATGACCCGGAAACAGGCGTGTAGGCAGTCAAGACCGGAACTTTTTTCAAGGCTTTTAGCAATACGTTTGAGCGGGTATGTTCAGCAACGTACATGTCAGACTCCAAATTCCAGTGACGCGGAAATCAAACGAGTATTGTAGTACTAGCTGTTGTGAACATGTGTGTATATATATTTGTGGTTGGAAGGTGATGATGTATGCATTATATATATATATATATATATATATATATATATATATATATATATATATATATATATATATATATATATATACATATA
>OZ024859.1:9953469-9958469 GCA_964017155.1 Oasisia sp. SBJ-2009
TCACATCTGGACAAAAGCATGAAATTTGGCAAAGATGACCTCCATGCCATACTATTTCAGAATTTTGATGGAAGCAACCTGAGATTTTGATGCTTCCACCATTTTTTGCAATATTCAAAATGGCTGCCATCGAAAATAAAAAACTTGCTTTTCCATATTTCATGCATAGTTTCACATAAAACATTAACATTAGGCTTAATGTATACATATCCGGGTATTATAATTTTAAATATGGTATATTTGGACTTATCCGACATTCACATCCGCCATTTTTAAAGATGGCGGCCGTATTAACTAATGTTGCTATATCTGATAAAGTATGATACTTAGAGTCGTTATTTTGGCATCAGTGTATAGATAAGTGGATAGCGATTTCAAATTATCAAATCATTTCACATATGACCTTAATTTGACCTTCACAACCGCCATTTAATAAAATGGCGGCTGTAAAATCGAATTGTTTATATATATTTAAAACGAGATATTTGGAGGGATGCTATACGGACACTTTTTCAATATATACATATATTGGGGTAGATATTTTAAATAGTTTACTTCTTGACCTTGACCGACATTCACATCCGCCATTTTTAAAGATGGCGGCCGTATTCATTAATGTTGCTATATCTGATCAAATATGGAGTCTTGATTTTGATATCAGTGTATAGGTACCTGGATAGCGATTTCAAATTCGTCAAACATTTTACACCTGACCTTAATGTGACCTTCACAAGCGCCATTTAATACAATGGCGCATGTAAAATCGAATTGCTTACATATTTTTTAAACAATTTATTTAGAGGGATGTTATATGGAAAGTGTTGTCAAAATATACGTATGTTGGGGTAGCTATTTTAAATTTTTACTTTTTGACCTTGACTGACATTTACATTCGCCATTTTCCAAGATGGTGGCCCTCAAAGCTAATGTCACTATATCCTGTGGACTTTACCACCTAGAATCAATATCAAAGATACATGTACAGCGGAAGTGGTGCTGACTCTGTCATGGAATATGATGTAGGCAATGCATATCACATTATGATAATTATAAAGTTAAAACATAAATATGTTGTGGTAGAAAATATGAAGTTTAATTCAAATCGGTGAAAAGAATATCCTTCAGATCATGACGTAGGGCGTAACATCAGTCACATATGTCCGTATTTGTAGCATCGCATAGCGTACACTCCATCGTTGTTGATGCACCCGAATAGTGCACTTGATTCCTGCTCTGGCATATTTGCAGTTTCCTCTGCACGCCTTTCCACATCCACAGTGATGGAGGAGAGCACACGCTTTGCTGGCGTCGTCTAGAACAGTCCAGAATGGCACCCAGGGTTTCGTGTTCACGTCTTGCGTCCAACCCCACGCTGAAGCATCCGGGACATCTTGGTGTCGCTGCCTTGCTTGTCTCCATATGTAACCTGCCTGGTACAGAGCTCGCTTTGCATGTTGAAGCAGCGCTTCCTGTGTGGGGGGGATGTGGTCGAACGTCCTAGTACCATGGGTAAAGAGTTGACGTCTCACATCATTCACCCTTGAGCAGCCACTGCTCTTGCTGTACATGACAACAGTCCAGCGTTCAAGGCGTGCCATGTGGATGTCCTCTCAGTTATTAGTGTTCTGCGACCGAGAAACCCTGGTCCGGATTTGGTCACGCTCCATACTCGAGAGGTCATGCCATCTGCAATTGCGTAGACACTCTGCAATGCGTACAACAGAGGCAAGGATCTCCATGACGCATTCGTTAGTGACCGTCTGAGGAACGGTCGTGTTGCCATCACAGACACCATCAAGAGGGCAGCTCTCCAGACGTTCGCAAAACGTACAGATGATACAAAGAACAGAAGCAAAGTCACTGCACTGGGAAAAGACATCTCACTCGTGTCCACTCTTTTCCTGTCACTGCAGTCCCGGCCAGATTTCGACTTGGACAACTTCTTCAAGTATGAAAACCAGAAAGAGCCACCATCGTTGTCTGACCAGGGAAAGCTCAGATCCGGCACAAAGTCTGATGTCCTACAATGTCTGACTATCCCAAAACTCACACCTCCTGATGATGTTACGGTGAAGGTGTTGGATGGCCCAGCTGTGGTTCACATGGTTCGCCCAACCTACGGAACTAACTACCAGCAATATGTTGTGCGTCACTTCATGCCATTCATTACCAACTCTCTCATAAATTCGACATCGCGACTCGACATCATTTGGGACATCTACCCTGATCACAACCTCAACGCCCAGGCTCAGGCAAAACGAGGCAACCCCGGCGTGACAACCATCGTCGAAGGCTCTACACCTGTACCTCGTGACTGGAACAAGTTTCTAGCAAATTCAAGGTTCCTTTCTAAAGCTGTCATCGAAGCGTCACCTCAGTTCACCGATGTTGTGGTTTGATCCACGTATGACGATTATGTATTGGTGAATACCTCCGACAGCCAGTCGGTGGCTGACTTCGACATGATCATGCCATGCAATCACCAGGAGGCTGATAGCAGGATATTTCTGCATCTTTCTCACGCCGCACAACAAGGTCTTTCGAAAGCTTTCATCCGCACAGTCGACAGTGTAATTGTCATCATTGCTGTTGGACATTTTGGCAGCCTGTGTGTGATGGAGTTGTGGATAGGCTTTGGAACTGGAAAAGCCTTCCAACACACCCCAGTTCATGAAATCACCCAAACACTTGGTCCTGAGAAGTCGCTGTCATGTCCACTGTTCCATTCGTTCAAGGGGTGTGATACGACATCATCATTCCTTGGTATCGGGAAGAAGACAGCCTGGGCAGCATGGCAGGCATACCCTGACCTTACGGAAAAACTACTCACTCTTTCCGATGATCCTACGCTTTTGACACTCGACTCCAACCACATGGCACGCCTTGAACGCTGGACTGTTGTCATGTACAGCAAGAGCAGTGGCTGCTCAAGGGTGAATGATGTGACACGTCAACTCTTCACCCATGGTACTAGGACGCTCGACCACACCCCCCACACACAGGAAGCGCTGCTTCAACATGCAAAGCGAGCTCAGTACCAGGCAGGTCTGGAGACAAGCAAGGCAGCGACACCAAGATGTCCCGGATGCTTCAGCGTGTGGTTGGACGCAAGACGTGAACACGAAACTCTGGGTGCCATTCTGGACTGTTCTAGACGACGCCAGCAAAGCGTGTGCTCTCCTCCACCACTGTGGATGTGGAAAGGCGTGCAGAGGAAACTGCAAATGTGCCAGAGCAGGAATCAAGTGCACTATTCCGTGTAACTGTGAAGGCGGGTGCATCAACAACGATGGAGTGTAAGCTATGTGATGCTACAAATACGGACATCTGTGACTGATGTTACGCCCTACCTCATGATCTGAAGGATATTCTTTTCTCCGATTTGAATTTAAACTTCATATTTTCTACCACAACACATTTATGTTTTAACTGTATAATTATCATAATGTGATATGCATTGCCTACATCATATTCCATGACAGAGTTAGCACCACCTGCGCTGTACATGTAGCTTTGATATCGATTCTAGGTGGTAAAGTTCACAGGATATAGCGACATTAGCTTTGAGGGCCACCATCTTGGAAAATGGCGAATGTAAATGTCAGTCAAGGTCAAAAAGTAAAATATTTAAAATAGCTACCCCAACATACGTATATTTTGACAAAACTGTCCATATAACATCCCTCCAAATAAATTGTTTAAAAGATATATGTAAGCAATTCGATTTTACATGCGCCATTTTTTTAAATGGCGGTTGTGAAGGTCACATTAAGGTCAGGTGTAAAATGTTTGACGAATTTGAAATCGCTATCCAGGTACCTATACATTGATACCAAAATCAAGACCCTAGGTGCCATATTTGATAATATATAGCAACATTAATTAATACGGCCGCCATCTTTAAAAATGGCGGATGTGAATGTCGGTCAAGGTCAAGAAGTAAAATATTTAAAATATCTACCCCAACACATGTACTATATTGAAAAAGTGTTCGTATTGCATCCCTCCAAATATCTCGTTTTAAAGATATATAAACAATTCGATTTTACAGCCGCCATTTTATTAAATGGCGGTTGTGAAGGTCACATTAAGGTCAGGTGTAAAATGTTTGACGAATTTGAAATCGCTATCCAGGTACCTATACATTGATACCAAAATCAAGACCCTAGGTGCCATATTTGATAATATATAGCAACATTAATTAATACGGCCGCCATCTTTAAAAATGGCGGATGTGAATGTCGGTCAAGGTCAAGAAGTAAAATATTTAAAATATCTACCCCAACACATGTACTATATTGAAAAAGTGTTCGTATTGCATCCCTCCAAATATCTCGTTTTAAAGATATATAAACAATTCGATTTTACAGCCGCCATTTTATTAAATGGCGGTTGTGAAGGTCAAATTAAGGTCAGATGTGAAATGTTTGATAAATTTGAAATCGCTATCCACTTATCTATAAAATTTGAAATCGCTATCCACTTATCTATACACTGATGCCAAAATAATGACTCTAAGTATCATACTTTATCAGATATAGCAACATTAGTGAATACGGCCGCCATCTTTAAAAATGGCGGATGTTAATGTCGGATAAGTCCAAGTATACCATATTTGAAATTATAATACCCGGATATGTATACATTAAGCCTAATGTTAATGTTTTATGTGAAACTGTTCATGAAATATGGAAAAGCAAGTTTTTTATTTTCGATGGCAGCCATTTTGAATATTGCAAAAAATGGTGGAAGCATCAAAACCTCAGGTTGCTTCCATCAAAATTCTGAAATAGTATGGTATGGAGGTCATCTGTGCCAAATTTCATGCTTTTGTCCAGATGTGAAAATGTATGGCCTTTTCTGACATTAAGAGCCCTCACTACGACGACAAACGAAGAAGACGACGACCACGACGACAAAGACGACAATGAACGAAGAAAATGACGACCACGACGACAAAAACGACGACAAACGATGCAGATGACGACCAAAAAAACAGT
>OZ024859.1:9963469-10003469 GCA_964017155.1 Oasisia sp. SBJ-2009
TAGATAAAAAATGCATGCGCGGTATGCTTTTTTAAGGAAACTCGGCCCGGACATGACGTATGGCTTATGACGTATGCCACCTACCCTACGTCAGAGAAAATAACAGCAGGGACTGCACGTATGGGATGTATACGTTTTGCCGAATCTTTCACAAACGTTTCATCTACATCATACAACAGCGTTTCCTTGTTTACCTGTTTATAATCCCAAATTTCCGTTAGTTGTTGTACATTTCGGGGTGACATTTTACACGTGACCTAGGGGCCCCAGAGATTGTTCGGGGATTTAGAATGTTTTGTATACGTCCGTTTGCTGGTGAAAACTTGGCGGCACCGAATTGCGAAACAAAATCGTAATATTTCCCATAGTAAACATAGCTCTTATTGTTACGGCATTACTTAGCAGACTGCTACTTAACGGATCAATCAAGTGGGGAACGTGAGAGACATTCACAACGGACCGATAACTACTAAAAGGTGATGTCATAAGCAATTAGATCAGTTGTAATGAATCGTCGACATATGTTCTCCGCATCGATAAACTCGGATCGAATGTCACCCGTAATGGCGCGGATTCCTAATGACATTACTCGTTTTTGATTCCGAAAACATCGTAACGTGCTATTCTACGAATCACCGGTGCGTCTTTCATGGGTTCTTGATCTTTCCGGAGAAAATAATAATGTACGATGTCGTTAGCGTGAACCTTGCGTAAATGTCTCGGGAAAATTCAATAACTTGTCGCGCACTCTGCGTGCAGTATGACATATGTGGCGCTATTACAAGGACGCTGAAAGGGCATCAAGAACTGTCCCTGAATCGTCAAGAGTTTCAACGCGTGCTTGATGGTGACATGTTGATGTTCACTTTGGAAAGGTTTTAGGTAACAGCATCTACTGTAATGCGTCATTATATGGATTATTCTTGGTAACATTTTATGTTAGAGTGTTGTTGTACATTCATTTATGTATATACGTGTGTATTTATAATGAGGTACAAATAAATCTATTTTTTTAGGTATTTCTGATCATCTTTGCCAACTATTTGTAATAAATGTAGTTTTTTTATAGAACGGATACCTTATTGTTTTGTTAATATTTGGAAGGTATTAATTTATAGTATAATTAAAAAAGAAATATCAAGAAGCATATGTTTGTGAGAGTGTGTCGAAGAAAATTATAAACTTGCAGAACAGCACGAAGACTAAGACATTCTCATAAATACAGTATATAAAGATACGCAATATGGAGGCATGTCTGTCATACATGTTTGTGTAGGACATAAAATAGTGACAGGTATCGAGATAGGATGGCGAACTAACCGAGAGGCGTGGTAGAATAGAAGACAGTCAAACAAAAGCAGAACGACAGACTGTCAAACACCCAGAACGACAATAGCAGAACGACAGATTGTCAGACAAGCAAAACGATCACAGCAGAACGACAGACTGTCAAACAAGCAGAACGACAATAGCAGAACGACAGACTGTCAGACAACCAGAACGACAATAGCAGAACGACAGACTGTCAGACAAGCAGAACGACAATAGCAGAACGACAGACTGTCAGACAAGCAGAACGACAATAGCACAACGACAGACTGTCAGACAACCAGAACGACAATATCAGAACGACAGACTGTCAGACAAGCAGAACGACAATAGCAGAACGACAGACTGTCAGACAAGCAGAACGACAATAGCAGAACGACAGACTGTCAGACAAGCAGAACGACACTAGCACAACGACAGACTGTCAGACAACCAGAACGACAATATCAGAACGACAGACTGTCAGACAAGCAGAACGACAATAGCAGAACGACAGACTGTCAGACAAGCAGAACGACAATAGCAGAACGACAAACTGTCAGACAAGCAGAACGACAATAGCAGAACGGCAGACTGTCAAACAACCTCAATAATAATAGCAGAACGACAAACTGTTAGACAAGCAGAACGACAATAGCAGAACGACAAACTGTCAGACAATCAGAACGACAATAGCAGAACGACAAACTGTCAGACAAGCAGAACGACAACAGCAGAACGGCAGACTGTCAAACAACCTCAATGATAATAGCAGAACGACAGACTGTCAGAATAACAGAACCACAATAGCAGAACGGCAGACTCTCATACATATTCATAAACATATCGTTTACACATATAACAATAAACCGTTAAAACAGGTATGGAGGCAAATGGCTAGGAATACATTCGTGGCATGTTTTACTACGAATTTACTTCAATTGGAGAACAAAACCTGTTGAAATACACGTTTCTTGTATTTAGTATACAAGAATTAAATTGAACGATAAGCTGACCAAGCAGTCATTTACTAGTTTTTCATACTGATAATAACATAAATGCATGCAAGCAGCCTTAATTCAGTACAATCGTTTACATATATACATATAACAATCCAAACACCCTGTTTGCGTTACAACAATATTGTTCCCGGTTCTAAGTGAAGCCATACGTCAAGTTACGGAAATAACGTGCACTTCTTAGCATGTTGTAAAACATGTAGGTCAAAAAATGTCGTCAGTACATAATAAATCACATTTACAGCTCTCTAAATGTCCACTTTGTCAGTAAGCTAGAACATTCCCACGAGCTACGTGTTTATTTTACGTTGACTTAGAATATAAACGGGCCACCTTTAAACTACATAATTATCATTCAACAGACTTCACGACAGGATGTCAAATGTTGTTAAGTAATTAGGTACATAGTAGGAACATGAACATAATTTGTTTTTATGTTTTCGCACGCTGGGAAGTGGTCTGTCTTCTTCTTATGCTGGGCTTTTAGGGACACATTTAGCAAAGTGGTATACATAATGATGTGGTACTTTGTGTGCCCGTATAGCTAAAACACAATTAAAACCAAGGTAGATTTATAAGAAATAACACGATATGCGTGGGATCTGGCGGTTTCAGGCGTTAGCTGTTGAACGTTGTAGGAATGATGGTTGAATCGTTCTAAAAAGTAGCTTTGCGAAGTTGCTATGGTGAAGAATTGTGGTTTCATCTGACAAGATGGAGGCTGGAAGATAGTTCCATCTGAGGTGATGGAGGCTGGGAGATGGTTCCATCTGAGGTGATGGAGGCTAGAAGATAGTTCCATCTGAGGTGATGGAGGCTGGGAGATGGTTCCATCTGAGGTGATGGAGGCTGGAAGATGGTTCCATCTTAGGTGATGGAGGCTGGAAGATGGTTCCATGTGAGATTATGGATGCTGGGAGATGGTTCCATTTGAGATGAAGGAGGCTGGAAGATGGTTCCATCTGAGATGATGGAGGCTGGAAGATGGTTCCATTTGAGATGATGGATGCTGGGAGATGGTTCCATCTGAGGTGATGGAGGCTGGAAGATGGTTCCATCTGAGGTGATGGAGGCTGGAAGATGGTTCCATTTGAGATTATGGATGCTGGAAGATGGTTCCATTTGAGATGATGGAGGCTGGAAGATGGTTCCATCTGAGGTGATGAAGGCTGGAAGATGGTTCCATCTGAGGTGATGTATGCTGGAAGATGGTTCCATCTGAGATGATGGATGCTGGAAGATGGTTCCATCTGAGGTGATGGAGGCTGGAAGATGGTTCCATCTGAGGTGATGGAGGCTGGAAGATGGTTCCATCTGAGATGATGGATGCTGGAAGATGGTTCCATCTGAGGTGATGGAGGCTGGGAGATGGTTCCATCTGAGGTGGTGGAGGCTGGAAGATGGTTCCATCTGAGATGATGGATGCTGGAAGATGGTTCCATCTGAGGTGATGGAGGCTGGAAGATGGTTCCATCTGAGGTGATGGATGCTGGAAGATGGTTCCATCTGAGATGATGGATGTTGGAAGATGGTTCCATCTGAGGTGGTGGAGGCTGGAAGATGGTTCTATGTGAGATTATGGATGCTGGGAGATGGTTCCATTTGAGATGGTGGAGGCTGGAAGATGGTTCCATCGGAGATGATGGATGCTGGGAGCTGGTTCCATCTGAGGTGATGGAGGCTGGAAGATAGTTCTAGGTTTGAGATAATGGAGGCTGAGAGATGATGCCACACTGGGAGGAGGTTCCAATGTGTGGTAGTGTGAGGCACTGTAAGGCAGTGTGAGGTATCGTGAGGCAGTGTGAGGTAGTGTAAGGCAGTGTGAGGCAGTGTGATGTAGTGTGAGACAATGTGAGGTAGTGTGAAGGAGTGTGAGGTAGTGTGAGGTAGCGTGAGGCAGTGTGAGGTAGTGTGATGTAGTGTGAGATAGTGTGAGGTAGTGTGAGGTAGTGTGAGGTAGCGTGAGGCAGTGTGACGTAGTGTGAGGGAGTGTGAGGTAGTGTGAGGTAGTGTGGGGCAGTGTGAGGTAGTGTGAGGGAGTGTGAGGTAGTGTGAGGTAGTGGGAGGTAGTAGGAGGTAGTGTGAGGGAGTGTGAGGCAGTGTGAGACAGAGTGAGGTAGTGTGAGGTAGTGGGAGGTAGTGTGAGGTAGTGTGGTGGAGTCTGTAAAATGGTTCGAGTCCGATGAGACGGATCATCAGCCTTGCGTGCGATGCCGCATTGCCAACGTGACCAGGAAATGTACACGTAATTGTTCTAATTCCCAGAGGACAGTTTAAACATGGCGTTATTTGTATTGAGACGAGTATCACAAGTGTCACTTTGGTGCTTGGCAGTACAGCTCGTCTACATAATCCAAGACTTTTCGCAAACCAACATCACCGTGTCCGCGTAACTTCCCCGTCTTTCGCAGGTTAGTGCTTTCAGCGCCACGGTTGTTGATTTAAATACGCCCTATCAACACGAGTCCATTTCACGTTGCATAAACTAGTTTTAATGTTCGGAAACTTCGTCTGTGACCGTCAACCGAAGCGAACGAGCCACAATGAATATTTAATGCACCAGCAACGTGAGTCGATGTGGAAACGCCGCATCGTTTCAAAGAAGTACGACGTGAGAATGTGTCGACCTACAGCGCTGATTCAGAAAAGACGCTCTATTATCGCGAGCGATAAAACTATAATAGCGGTGTTGTCGTCGAACGTCGTTCGTGGCTACACCCTGCTTGTTTACCGCGTGTTCTCGGCCATTCGTCTCGCCCAGTCGCGTGTTAGCGTGCCACAAATCTACGCACGCTGTGTTTTAGGTGATATAAATCAAGTCGTCTCCGGTCGTTGGATTTAGTCTCACGGAACGCGAGAATGTATGTAGCAGTCGTGAATCATTACACGGGGTGTTTTTGAGTCACACTAAGGGGCGAGTATTAAACAGTTGAAGTGTTGACACATGTAGAGAGTACAATACATCGACGCCATGGCGCTGTTGTCGACTTCATCACGCTGTCGGTAGCGATCTGAAAAAGACTGCTTCCATCACTAGGCTATTGCTCTCCATTTATCTCTCTGCTGTGAGAGTGATATCCATGAGTCGGGCTTTATGTCTCTCAGCTTCAGATTTTTCTTGCGGTATTCTTGAACCGGAGACGAGGGCGCCCTCTCTTTCTGTGACCAGAAGACAGTTGAGAGTAGAGAATCTGCTTTGGTAGCCTGTCTGGTGACATCATCGTGAGGTGTCCAGTCCACCGGAGATTCTTTCTGATCAGAAGATCTTCCATAGATGGCAGCCCTGTCCGTTCGAGTATGTCCTTGTTTGTCATTTTGTCCATCCAGGTTATCCTCGAACGCAGATGTCGCATCGTGAAGGCATGCAGCTTTTTCACCTGTTGTCTGTACACTGTCCAGGCCTCAGCTCCGAATAGGAGGGTGGACAGCACGATTGCACGGCATATCTTGCATTTAACCCGCATGGACACGTGGTGGTGGTTGTCAACTTAAAAGGGAGTTATTAGAGTATAAGGAGGTAGGGTTTTGATGGGAGAAAACGATAACGACAACGGGTGCTATATGTAATCAAAACCTTGAAAACGTGAGGAAATGGCACTGGTGGTGACGTCATTAAAAGCTAACATAAGACGGTTTAATGACGACAGTTCGTTTACACAGTGTAGCTATCAGTGTGTATAATGTGTAATCCATATTTAGCTTATTTTCTTGGTGGTGTTACACTGAATCGAATAAACGTAGAACTACTTCCTCGCTGGATGTCTCTGTGAGTATTGGCTTGGAAAAGTGGTTCTAATTAGTCCGCTGAGGGGCGTTACAATCAACACATGTTTCTCAGTGGCATCACGTAGCGGTGTTACGTTACGCTCTGTAAGTTTATTTGTGTTCAGTGTGCAGGTTTTCTCGTTTCGTCTTCACTTGTGTCTGTTACCGGGTGCATATTCCTGTTAATTTATGAGTGTTAGTCGAATGTGCGTCATTCACGTCAATTGCGAGATTTGTGTATCTAAGGTCGCACCCTACAGGTCAGTGAACCGAAAACGTACACGTGGACTTGTGATCGGACACAGGGAACAGCGAATTGGGAACCAGAGAATCCACGCTATTGTATGTGCGAATGGCCTTTCATGCTTATATAAGGTCACGTCTGGTTTAAACATATCACACAGCTAGAATTTCTTCAGAAAAATTGTTATATTATTGTATTGTGATTTCGGAACGTTTATTCGCTATAAAATCTTATAGAGATCCTCTCTCTTACACAAGCACCCTAATATAAGGTGAGTAATATTAAAGGAAAATGTGCTATGTAGTATGATTATACGGGATTTTGTGTTTAATATATCAGAACATTAATGTAATTTGTTTAGACATGTACATACAATTTTAACAGTTTAATCTACTTTAGAATGTCTGCTCATTTCAACAGCAGGAAAAATTTTGTGGGGCTTTTGGAGGACGACATCATTATAGTATACCCAAAAGTAGTATCCATGCAGTCTTCGCCCAATGATTATATAGTATGTGTATTCATAAGTACCCCTTCTTTGTTCTCATGTACGGTAATATAATAATGATAGTAATAATAATAATGACATTAATTTCCTTTTTTCGGATTAAAAAATTAGTATTATTATTTAGTATTATTATATCAGCATGGGTATTCTTTTTTTTATACAGTCAAGTCTTTCTGACCTGGATTATAAATGTATCTGTGAAGTTATAACTGGTGTGGATTATATAACCAATGTGACACGTATGTCTCTAGTAAACACGTCCGTGTCTGTCGACGTCGCACCCACTTATGGTTCTGCGTCATGTTTTTTCCCATGTTGCACTGCGTTGGATACAACACGTTTGTATGGCGCTGTCGCGCTTACATTTTTCCGATCGTTAAAAACGTTCCGATTGACCTTTCTGCGCATGCGCAATAAATGTAAAATCATCAATGTCCAGCGAAACGACAAAGGATTTTCGGTATAAATGACACGGGCTGTTCGTTAACTCTCCTGTGATGATTACTCTGAAGAGTTTCTTAAAATGTCGTTAAATGCAATAAACTATTACATTTTTTTTTAAATAACTGTCACGGATTATGGCGCACTACAGTCACGTGATTTACGCTTGCTCTCAAAATATGCCTCAAAATTTGTTTGCCTAGTGTTAATTTGCGAAAAATAACTTCGCTGAGAAGTTATATACATCCTAACGAACAACCCATAGTATTTATGCCACAAATGCTTTATCCTTTCGCTGCACATTGATGATTTTACATTATTGCGCATGCGCAGAAACATCAATCGGAACGTTTTTAACGCCGGAAAAATGTAAGCGCTACAGCGCAAATAACAGCTTCAACTTGTCGTTCGTTTCGCAGCGGGTTATTGTGAATATTAATCATACCGTGTCGTCGTTTTTGTTTGCGTGACGAAAACATTACTAATCGATCTGAGACGCCCGTAATATTATCGCGCAGCGCTGACTACTTTCTCGCGCAGCGCGGAGAAACGTTATCAGGAACACAACTTCCGGTATACGTTTACATCGAGAAAGAACGGCTGAGAATGAGGGGGGGTTTTGTACAGGAACTAGGATAGGGTAGGGTATGGGTGAGCAGGAAGGGTGTATCGATAAATATTTCAGTGATTTACGAGTATACACATCGGCGAAAGAAATAACAATGACCGATTCCGTCTGACATTCGAAAACAAACTTTTCTTCGTGAAAATGAAGCCGCCGCCTTTCTACGTGAGAAATATGTTGCTAATCAAACTTGTTCATAATCACATTTATATAGCATTGCCCCTTCATCGGTAATCCGACAAATGAATGATTTCATTGCATACTGTGACGTAACATCATTCATGAACCACAACCTTCATACCCATGTTCGTGGCTCATTTTAGACAATTTTGCGTAAGTGAATCTTCCGATTGCATTAGTGTCACGCCGACTGCGGTCTGGCGTACCACGCGCAGCGAGCAGTGCGCTCCTGACTCCCGTCGCTTCCGGCGCGACAAGTGGACCGATTGTGTACGGCCACTGGAGCCGAAGACGGTCGGCTGCCGGGGCGGGGCTGCAGCGACAGAAGGCTTCCTTGCTCGGCGCTAAAACAAAACGCCGGCTTTTCGATTAATTGATTGCGTTCGGTTCGCTTTCTTCGAACGCTAAACTAGATTTGAGACAGTGACTGGAGAATTGCGTTTGTCGAGCGAGCGATCGAGCGAGGCGCCATAGGTCGCTTGCAGGTCGGTGCTGGCGGGTCGAGGCGCGTTAGACTTAGAGTCAGCGTGGAGAGGGAAAAGGAGGAGAGAGACGAGAGAGCTCACTCGCACTTTCGTCTTCGTTGTTTCAGGTGGTGCGCGTAGACACTGCCGCCCCCGTTGACGGTGAGAGGACGTGGGAGTGACGCACGGGAACCAGGTAAGATCCTGAAGCTGTTTTGTGTTTGTTTTCATTGGCGTCACGACCATCATCGTCCTTTTTGTAGTCGTCCCTGTCATCATAGTTGTCGTTGTCATCACCATTATCATTGGTGTCGGCGTCGTCGTAGCCGTCGCCACCGTCATCGCCATCGTGTGCCATCTCCGTTGCAAGGCCGACTATCACTGACTGCCACTCCTCTGAGTAGTGTGTTGCATCGTTCTAATTATATATTCGTAATTAACGTAGCCCATCCCCAAATGTCGCGGTCGTGTCCTTGCTGTGCGATGGTGTGACCAAACAAGTTACTAGTTTAAGCTCCAACTGGTTGTATTTTAGGCTATCTGCTTCTCTGGGTTCGAACCCTGAGTTGCTGTTTCGAACCTTGAGCAAGTTTGACCACACGCTCCTTGTCACGTATTTTTGCGTACGGATCTTTGCGTATTCACTAAGTCTCTCACTCACTCATTCACTACGGTACTCACTCACTCATTCACTCACTCACTCACTCACTCACTCACTCACTCACTCACTCACTCACTCACTCACTCACTCACTCACTCACTCGCTCGCTCACTCTGTCACTCCATCATTCCGACAGTCACCCACTCACTCACTCACTCACTCACTCACTCGCTCACTCACTCTCTCTGTCTCTCTCTGTCTATATGTCTATATTCTCTCTTTCTCTCAGTCTATATGTGTGTGTGTGTGTGTGTGTGTGTGTGTGTGTGTGTGCGTGCGTGCGTGCGTGCGTGCGTGCGTTTGTGTGTGTGTGTGTGTGTGCGTGTGTGTGTGTGTCTGTGTGTGTGTGTGTGTGTGTGTGTCTGTCTGTCTGTCTGTCTGTCTGTCTGTATGTATGTCTGTCTGTCTGTCTGTCTGTCTGTCTGTCTGTCTGTCTGTCTGTCTGTATGTCTGTCTGTCTGTATGTCTGTCTGTCTGTCTGTCTGTCTGTCTGTCTGTCTGTCTGTCTGTCTGTCTGTCTGTCTGTCTGTCTGTCTGTCTGTCTGTCTGTCTGTCTGTCTGTCTGCCTATCTGTCTCTTCATTTTATAATTATTCTTGTGGCATATTGGATAACATACGGAACTGTTCATGCCGCCTGTACCATCTCTTCGTTTGCACTGTCAGTGAAATAGTTCGTAACATATATTTAACTTCGACTAGTAATGTGCTTAAAAAGTCTTACACAAGTCAGGAAGCTGCACAGATGGTCTGAAAACCATACTGTCTTTGCCGTTTTCCGTTATTAATTACTTATGTACACTTAGTACCACTCTGTACAATCAACAGCTGCGGACTAATGTATCGTGACCATCGGTATGTTTAGAATACATGCATTCAGGTGATCGGTTGACTTTCCTTCAAGGAAACCCAAGGTACTTTCAAAATGCAAGGCGCGGTATAAGAAAATGCTACCATACAACTCGCAGTGTTCAGTGGCTAAGCCATACAGAGCGGTTTGTAACTGTTTTGCGTGGACGTAATGATGAGTTCAGGTGGAAGCTATAATAAGCTAGTATTTTTTAGTTTTGCTTTGGGTTTCCAATATATTTGTGACGAAGACAAAGCACATATCGAAGACATGAACCTAGTGTTTATCGGTGACCTACTGGAAAGCTTACCGAACATACCTTTAGTGGTCGATATACCAACCTCGCTGCATGTTTTTTTTAAAGTTCGTTTGTTGCGCTTGCAGCCTGACGGTGCTGAATTTGACGCAATCTTTTATAGATGTCAAAGTTTCTTTGCAGGAGATTTTTAAATACCGCTGTCAAATTATCAGGATTAAAAAAGCAGTTTCAACATGAAAGCAATCTCGTACATAAGCAGTAAATGTGGTGTTAATATAGCTTGAGACAGTGCAAAATGGTTGGCACGTGTTGATAACATCTGACCGAGCGATATCGGCATTCCACGCAACGAACTACATAAAGAACAGCTTCGATATTATACAAGCTTCTAAAGGCAACTTAAATTAGTGCGATATTTGTTGGTTAAACGTGTCCAACGTAGCACAAAACACATTTTTACTATTATTCAAGAAAACGTATGTTGTGTTCTACGTAATTAAAATAACTTGGTCCGAACCGAATAGAGATATCTGGAACAAAATGTCCACACCCATTTGCTGAACCCTGGCCTGGCCGTTGTGGAAGTCTCAGTGTTCACCGTTTTGTATAAACGTAATTTGAGTCGAAATCCAATTTTGCTCAGTTTTGTAGACATGGTATTTATATTCATTGTAAATTCAACTACAGAAGTGCTTATCGACTAGTGTAATACACGTTTTATAGGTAACCTTTATAAATTCCGACATTGTACTTTGTTAATCGGACTAACTCGGGTATTTCCTGGAAATGATCGCTTTGGTTGAAAATGTGATCTAAAACTTCATGTCGGAGCTTGTAAACGCCAGTTAAAATTAACATGAAATATGATCGTTCACATATCAAAAATATTTGTAAGTATTACCTTTGTCACTGTGATTGTCAAATTAACTATATCTTAATTTATATTATATTATTTTGTTATGACGCAAAAGTGATCTATGAAGCAAACAAAAATGTAGACGGTGTTATTAATTGCAATTTAAAAAAGTATTCGTTCCGCATAACAGTATTACAACCGATATTATAATAATAAATGCTAATTAAATAACTGTTAAGAACAATAATACGTTATAAATAAATGTTAATAAAACAACTCGAATGCTGTACGTATTATTTTAACGCGTTTGCTCCCATTGCCGTGTTGACATCGTCTCTACACAGACGATAACAGTCTCAGGAAGGGCACGTCTCGAAAGCATGGACAGTGTCCGGCTGTGACAACATTGCCACAAACAATTTTCGAGTGACCAATTACTTTTCGCCTGCATCTCTATGAACGTCGCTCTTGCTTTCTTTAAGTGATCATTCTTTCTCGCCAGACAATCTGCTCCGTGCGATATTGAATTGCATTCTATTTATGTATCGTGTTCCGCGTGTAGTCTGATTGCGAGACGATATATTCTTATAAACAGACGGTTGGGTGCTTCGTATCTGCATGACGGTCAGAGTTGAAAAATAACCAATATACGTCGGCAGATGCGATCTGGCGGTGATAGGCGCACCAATGAAATGCCTGTGGATCGACGCCGCGTGATTGCTGCGGCATCCTGTGGTTTTCACGACGTATTCTCCCGCAAGTACCGTCAATGAAATTTCACAGGGGCTGACAAAACTGGTGATCAGTCAACAGGCTTCGAGAAACTGATTAATCTCGGAGCGGTGCTAGTAGAAACTCGTCTGTCTTGCAAGCAATCATACCAGACCGTTTGATCATTGGCGCAATCAAAACGGCCGGTGTTTTCACAGTGGCCAAAAGCGTCATGCACGTTGCGATTGTTGCGATTTTTTGACGAGAGGCGTTTGTATTTCGTGCAGTGCAACAGGTTTAATTGATTCGACTGACCAGAACGACCCACTGAAAATAAATAAACGAATGACGCAACATGTATGCTAATTGCGTGAATGTAGGCAGTGTGATTGTGTTTATGAGTTAACCTATCAATACAATACGCTACACGTAACAAATATATAGATACAAGTATACACTCGTTTATCTCGCAATATATTGGACGGAATTGCTTATAAATTCAGGATGATACGCAATATATTGGACGGATTGCTGATAAACTCAGGATGATACGCAATATATTGGAAAAGTTGCTTATAAATTCGTGATGATATGCAATATATTGGACGGATTGTTTATAAACTCAGGATGATACGCAATATATTGGAAGAGTTACTTATGAATTCAGGATGATACGCAATATATTGGATGAAGTTCCTTATAAACTCAGGATGATACGCAATATTAAAATATTCACGTTTCAGTTTCTTCCATATATCTATAATATATAACGTTGAGAGGAAGTGAATTCCACACAATTAGTGCGACGAAGGAGAGGGCTCGAGGTTATGCCTGTCTTACTTCTGAGGAGAACAATAGCTTTGAATCAACCGAGCTTTCTTGCTGGAGTTAGGGTGATAAATTATTAAAATTCAATGTTTAAGTAATCAGTGTTTATGCTTGAACATGAATCACGCTAAACTGGCAGACAGTCTAATAAGTGTTAACCGTACAAAACTATGAAACGGTTCACCAAACGTCACAACAGTAGGAGGCGATTGGTACTATTCGCAAATCGATATTTCTTAACCAGTTGCAATTGTTGGGTCGTTGGCAATAATACGGATTAGATTAATCCCTTTGGTCAGATCATTCTCGTGCAAATACATTTGCTCGTGTAATGCATCCGAGTGTACAGGATACAATATTACGTACAAGATAATTGTCTCTGAATAGTGGTGTATACCCCGCATAGCTTGTTCAAAACAGAATAGTTTTTTTTACGAATACGAGTACATTTATTTCAGGTAAAACATATACAGTTGATATATACACATAAATAGGTAAATATGTTAAACAAAGAGTGGATCAAATTAAATAGTCAGTGGAAAAGTGTAGTATAACAGATAAAATAATATATGATCGTATAATAAATTTGCAATTTATACATGTTGAGAAACACAATTCGAAAATAAAAAGGTAAAAAAATGGATAAAATAAATAAATGTATAAGCTGTATAGAAAAAATTAATAACTTTTTTTACATTTAGATGATGTTCTAGTTTCAATATGTAACAATTATTAAGACTGTGAACATACTAACTATAACTTTTTTGCACTTAGCAGTGTACTAAAATGAGATGATACGTTTAATAAATATCCCTAATACTAACGTTGGATCAATGGAAATTGGTAAATACATCTCAGACATCGTGGTCAACTTGGTTCCTTGTTCGTTCGATTTCAATTCCTTTGATCATCAGCTTCAGATTTGTCCGTAGACGACGTATGTTTGAAAATATGAAAATTATATGTAATTATTGACTAACTTGCATTGCCATACAACGCCTTTCTCTACGTCATTTCCTCTACCGGAATCACCTCCCTCCAGATGGCGCTTTGGAGATGCTTCGCTCAGATGATGATAATCGCATCTTTTGTTCGTAGCTTCGTGGGTGTGAGTAAATTAGTCATTAATAAAATAAAAATGTAGATTAGCTATGTTTTCTCACGCTGAGCGATACATTATTGAAACGCATTACGCATTAATCGCAGTGGCTATATGCTAGCAACATCCGTATGGGTTTAAGACAGAATTGGCAAAGACTGTGACGAATGCTGACCACGCCTTGTTGTTGATGACAACGGAAGATGGCATTGGGTGCAGATGGCGAATAGATTATTCTTGACCAGGGATATTTGTTGTGTCGTTGGCAATGATACGGGTTTAATTAATTCCGTAGAACTGATCACACCAGTTCGCCATAGCGGCCCGTGTCGAGCGGCTGAATGTGTTTTTGCATGCATGGCGTACGTGACCACTGGAAAATAACAATTCCGTACGTAACCACTGGAAAATAACAATTCTCGAATTGCAACAAAGGTGAACCATGCGTTGGTCTTTTGGTACGGAAGTGACATCTTTGAAAACATCTCAGTATGTCGCTTGTGAGGAGCGGTGGTCGCGCGGTAGAGCGCCGGACTGTCAATAGAAAGGACGGTGGTTCAATCCCATCTGCCGCCATTTCGAAACTTAGGCAATTTCCTTCACCTCACATTGCCTGTGACTGTGTCGGAAGAGACACTAAAAGCCGGTGGTCCCTTCTATCTGGTGTATTTGCCAGGAGAAGTAAAAGATCCCACACAGGGGGTAAATGTGTAACACGTAGTGGACTCACTAATTCTAGAGAAGGACAGCTCTGAAAACCAAGCTCGGCAATACTCTAGTCACAAACATGTGGCTAACATAGAGTGATGAACTAACCACAAGAAGAAGTTCTCAAAGTTTCAACAAGACAACTGGAAAACATAAGATTGATTACATTTGATTTGTGTAAGTGATGAGATGTTTATTGTATAAATTGCCGGCTTTCGAAAATAAAATAGAGTGTAATAAATGTAACTAGTATTAATCTAAATTGCGTGAAATCCGTGGCAAAGCAAACTGAAAACCTAATCAGCAATATGTTGTTAGGGCTAACGATGCACATTAAGATTATTTTGATGTTATCCTCGACGGCCTTGTCTTTCCAATTCGCTATATGTGCACATAATTTGTTTTACATAAATGAAACCATTCTTATCAATATATGGCATTTGTGCTGGTGATTTATTTCTACCATTGATGTTATATATAGTAGTATCACTGTATGTCAATGTCTCTAACAGGTTCATTTCATGTGGGCTTATTTTGAGCCACATTTCTAGATTACCCGATAACTCCATTCTGATATCCAAAAATAAACGTCAAACGCCGCCTTGCTGATACAATATGCTTCCCATCAACTAGGCTCCAAAGCGACACGTCTGATCTTGATACACGATCTTCAGTTATGCGGACACGTGCCTATCTTGCAGACTGTCCAAAACGAATACAACATCTAGCCTCAGCAGGAATGTTGTTCTACTCAAATTTGGCCATGCTCATGCTCACAAAATATCTGACAGCCAGCACAAACCTCCCAAAGCTAGGTCCGCAAAATCACTGGACCAAAACAAATGACCCGTCAAAGAAAATTATGCGCAGTGAAACGTTGCGGTGGTGCCATCTAGCGGTGTCAATTTCTACTAAATGCCGTACCATTTGAAACAGCGTATGTGGCGCCGCCTAGTAGTGAAGCTGGTAATTATCATCCGCGCGCCGTTAAAGGTCAGCGACGAGGCCATTGCAGAGTTCGGACGTTTTAACCGCATCGGAAATTACTTTAATGTGATCAATATAACACGACACGGTAAATTTCTACGAAATGTCAAGCGACGCGCCGTGACGCTCGCCTCAATTCCGAATGCAAAAATGTGAAATCGGCCGAATGAAATGAAAATTCGCATGTCGTTGAACTTTAATTAACTTCGCCCGGGCTTGACATGTAACGATCGCATTACGAGCGCGTCGCATCGACTTCTCTCTCGAACACACGCAAGTCCCTATAGTGCGTTTAGTCCAGCGACTTTTCGCGTGTGGTGCACACAAAAAACTGCAGTGAAGCGCAGTGGCACAGTAGATAGAGCATCGGACTGCCAATCGAGAGAAACCGGGTGCGAATCCTGTGGTGTCGTGTCAACATTTGAGCAATTTCGTTCATTCCACATTGTTCTAGTTCACTCGGCTGTATGAATGAGTACCTGGCTATAGACAACGTTAGCTGTTTTTACTCAAATAGTCTGCGCGGATTAATTGTAGCGTTGCTGAATTCTTCCTAGTCCCAGAGTACCTGGACACAGGATCCTGCGCTTTATGAGAACATACTTATCTTTTACGATATTACAATTGATCAGTTTCTGCGAAATATAGCAGTATCCTTTTATACCGACCTAGAGTTCTACCCTGCTAGCGATAATTTGTGGTGTACACGGGTTAACTATGAACGCACTGTTAGGTGTTCTCTCTTCGTAATCACACAGTGTGATGGTGTTAACAGGTAATGCTATTCTGTGCGGCACAAGATACCAGCGTGTGTGTTAACTTTCCTGTGGCAATGACACAGCGGTTTTATACTTAACTGATCCCGCGTTTGCCATTTAGTGGCCGATTATCAGGTCACCAGGCCACACATGTCGGCAATTCTCCACGATATAAACAATGTCAATAAAACACTAACATTGTCTCACAAAATACACTGTACTAAATTTACTTTGATCATTGCACCACACAAGCTGTGTCCAATATATGGCGGTGTCGCGCTTGCATTTTTCCGGAGTTACTAACGTTCCGATTGACGTTTCTGCGTATGCGCGATAAATGTAAAATCATCAATGTGTGGCGAAACGACAAAGCAGTTTTTGTATAAATGCTACGCGCTGTTCGTTAACTCTCCTGTGATGATTACTGTGAAGAGTTGCTTTAAATGCTGTTGAATACAATAACACCTTACGTTTGTTTAAATCACTGTCATGGATTATGGCGCACTACAGTCACGTGATTTACGCTTGCTGTCAAAACATTCCTCAAAACTTGTTTGCCTCATGTTAATTTGCGACAAATAACTTTGTAGAGAGGTTATATACACCCTAACGAACAACCCGTAATATTTATACCATAAGTGCATAGTCCTATCTAGTACAATCGCTGTACATTAATGATTTTACATTTATCGGAACGTTTATAACGCCGGACAAATATTCAAACTTGTATATCTTCTCGCATTATGATGGTATAATGCGAGAGTATGTTGGCAAATCGATATCTTACCATACAAAACCATATACGCTTGTGAGCCGTCTACGAGAACTGTTCGATGGTCAAACAAATCATATTGTACATGTTAGTGAAGCGCTGTGGCGTAGTTAGTAAAACATCAGTTTATCAATCGAACGATTCCTCGCTAGATTTCGATTGTCTTCCGTCCCCAACATTGGACAAGTTCACCAACTTTACGTTGCTACGTTGCTCAACTGCTTGCATGAGTACCCTACGTGTATACAACGTTACAACAAACTACCTTACGTATATATATTGTTACAATAAACTACCTTACTTTAAGGTAGTTTGTTGTAACAACGTTACAACAACCTACCTTACGTGTATAAAACGTTACAACAAACTACCTTACGTGTATATATATATAACGTTGCAACAACCTACCTTGCGTGTACGCAACGTTACAACAACCTATCTGACGTGAATAAAACATTATTATTTCGATGTATGCGTGAGTATTTGGCTATTGACATTAGTGAATATAGATAAAATGGGTAGCTTTCATACATTTACCGTAGTTGCACCGTGACTGCATTAGTTCCTTTATAGTATACTAAGAAGGCAAAAGAGGATTGTCAAGATCAAAGTGCTTTCCGAAATATATTACAATAAAATGATACACCGATTAAGAATTCTTCTTTTATCAATACTTTTGCGGGAGATTGAGTATTTTGTCCCGCCTTAGACAGACTAAGAATAGGAGTGTAGACGACAATGCCAAAACGACACAATATCATCCTTGGCTACCTCCTTCTACTCTTCTTCTTCTCTTCTCTCAGATACTGGACGGGGCCCTTTGCAGGGCGTTTTAAGTCAAACGAAAATTATTGAGTCCACTACAGGTTACACATTTACCACCCCCCCCCCCCCGTGTGGGATCTTTTACTTCCCCTGGCATAGACATCAAATCGAAGGGACCACCGGCTTTTAGTGTCTCTTCCAAAAGACACAAACAAATGTGGGGTGAGCAAAATTGTCTAGGTTTTGAAACGGTGGCATGTGGCATTGAACCACCGTCCCCTCGGTTGACAGTCCGGCGCTCTACCGCGCGACCACCGCTCCGTACCAAATTCACAACCCTGCGAAGCTACGCAGCACAGTTAGTGAAACGTACGGAGAAGCACCCGTAGCCCTCTAACGAGCAGATAGCATTATGCTTCGCTACAATTCTCGTTAATCACACCCGTTCACCGAATGATATCTTCCTGCGGTGGCGATCTATATCTCATCTAAGACTGGGATCCAGTCCTTCGAATGTATTAGCACATATACCATACCACGAAAGAACATTAGCAGTAGCCGATAATTAATCTTCGTGGAAAATGTCAGATTAGTCGTCTAATGGATTGAATACAATTTCCGCCGAGCTGCCAACATTTCGTGCGACGCATGCGTGTCGACTGCGCGTGACGTAGTCAGGCCTCCACTAAGCCGGGACTTAAGCCACCAATAGATGCCACCCGAGTAAGTTTCACCTTGCCACCATTTATCAGTCGTTGTCATTACGCCATCCTGCGTCGTGGCTTATTTTATCAAGCTGCTGAGCCTTGAATTAATCTGGGATTTCAATTGCCACCGTCCTTAATAAAAAGTAAATAACGATGTATTAACTTCGCTGGCAACAACGGAAATAATTTCGCCGGCGTTGATGCAACGGAAGCTTGATAGTTCGACCATCCGAGGTGTTCGCGGGGCTCGTGAGTCGTTTATAGAAGCCGGCTGTCCTGTTTGCGTGCGTAATTAAAACCGAAGTTACGTGATTCCAGATAGAGCGACATAGCAGTAAATCGGCCGACATGACCCGGTATTCGGATAATGTATGTTAATGGCCAACCGTAATATTGTTTCATGCTAAGGGGGTATGCATGATGAAGCATTATATATATATATATATATATATATATATATATATATATATATATATATATATATATATTTGTGTGTGTTTATGTATGTGTGTGTATGTATGTATGTATGTATGTGTGTGTGTGTGTGTGTGTGTGTGTGTGTGTGTGTGTGTGCGTGTGCGTGTGCGTGTGCGTGTGCGTGTGCGTGTGCGCGTGCGTGTGCGTGTGCGCGTGCGCGTGCGTGTGAGGGTGAGGGTGAGGGTGAGGGTGTGGTGTGATGGTAAATATTCACGACATACCTGCATATGTAACATAACCTTTGAGTCATATTTGCATGACCTATTTACATGTATTATAGTGCGCGTGACGTACCAGTACATGAAATCTCACAAAACAGTTCAATACTAACCGACATGCATTTAAAGAATTGCTTTTTTACACAAACTGAACCAGGTAAACCGTGTTTCTTTGAATATATCTAATGGTGTCTATACATAGCTACCTTTCGTGCACCACCATCATCTTGCATGATTCATCGGGCTGTGCAACAGTTTCAATTCATTTGCGTGCGATAATAAATTATGTAAGCGATGTGTGAGGAAAGTAGCATGTGAATTTGGCGTAACAAGTGTTTACCATTCCGGCATTTTTCGTGGAATTGTGGATTTAAGTGTAAAAGTAAGATCTTATATAGCGCAGTATCCAGTCATCAGGACTAATTAGAGTGCTTTACACTCTATTCCGTGGCAGAACGTTCCAATCGAATGCCGTCTCGACGTTTCTGGGATACATCCAGCCCAAGGTTCAACAAACCTGGACAGGATTCGGAAGCTGGTTCTATTAGTCACGAGTCCGAAGCTCTAGCCATTGCGCCAAGACAATGAGGTGGAGGACACTTGTATTTCTAGGATGTGGAAGAAAAGTGGCGTGAACCGTAAACGGCCAGCGATGTGAACGGGGATAAAAAAGGGCGATATTTATGTTTCCGGCCGCTGTCGATATTCGTGCGAACGCGGTTATAATTCTACTTATGTTGCATTCTGAAACCGATGTAACCTTTAACAGTGATGTTGTGTATTGCGAATTGTCAACACCTGGACACTTCTCTGCTGTGTCACGTAAATGTTGTCCCAATTGACACGACGGCAGTTGTTCGTATTTGCAGACAAAATCATAAATTTCACAACGGCTTCTAATTAGCGATAATTATGGAGGTTATATTAAATCATATTAATGGAAATTGTCATCAAAGGATTGTTGCAGACAAATTAGCATGTGATGCAAAAAGAAGCACTTTTAGTTTGAAACTCAACGAGGCGAAGTGAATAACGACTGTGAAAATGGAATAGACTTGGTAAACAGCCACGATACTGACATGGGACTCGTTCTAAACAATTCCGAATACCTAGGCTCAATGTGTCAGTCATTAACATGAAAACAAAACATCAAATGAACTATTTTAAGCACTTTAAGAACGAAACATTACGAACAATAATGCCACCATCTGGAAAAGCGATGACGTAAGTACAATAGTCCCTCTCTTGGACGGTGCCTGGCGCCAACGGTCACCCTCAGATTTTCTTTCAACCAGTTTACAATTAAAACACTCCCAGAGCGACCACTTGTTAATTGCGACTAGTGGCCATGTCGTTTTATCATATAGTGCAATTGTCATATGACAGTCAAAAACGGGTGTCTACGGAATACAATTTCCCACAATGCTTCTTACGCAATCCGGCCAAAGAGGCTGACTGGGCGCGGCCAAATTGTAGGAGGGTACGGTGCGTAACCTATCTGTTTGAATGCTCACGGGGGCTGTATCTGATTCGGTATCGTATACTCTGTTTTAACTAGAAAGACGCCGCAAACGGTGTCCTTTCGTTCAAAACGCTCGTGTATGTTGCATTCCTCCAGGAATCCTGTCACCAAAGGTCACATTACATGGATATGCTCGTCGATGTCGGTCTTCGTTTTCTTCCTCATTTTTGTCTCCCTATTCTTGCACTAGTTCCACTCTTAACAGTCTCTAACCCCCTCTATCATTTGAGGTTATTCGCCCATTTTCTTCCAAGGCTCTCCCATCGCAATCTTTATGTCTTCCTCGCCTTCTTTTCATTCCATTTTCTGGGCATTTGTTCTCTTTGCCAGTTTTCACCTCTCGTTTTCGCCATGTGACTGGTTCATTTCAGCCTATTTCTCAGCCATTTCATCTTTAAACTTCACCCCGAGTTCGTCCTATCTTCTCCTATCAGCACTCTCCCGTAATTCTTCATTCTCAGTTGTTTTCACAAACGTGTACCTTTTCCCATGAATGCCGGGGTAGCACACAGGCGGAACACATTCCCTATACGCTTACGCGATATGTGTGTATCTGCCATCACGGTTTCAACTTTCCTGCGACCAGATGCCCTGCAATTGATGCAGATGAATGCATGTGACGCGCCGTGCTGCTAATGTGTTCCGTGAAACCGTTTTATCGCACGTTTCTCTCGATAGGTTACGTATTACGTCTTATAGATCAGTCGTGTTACTCGCGATACCGGTCGCTACGCCATTGACGCGACTGTCTTAATGATCTAATTATACTTCTTTGTTCTAAAACCGATCATTGATCTTTGGAGTAACGACGAGTAATATTCTACTCCAGTCGGTTTACAGCGTTGTTTTGCACCGATACAGAGTGTGAGTGTTTACGTCGTTTCTATAGGCGCCTTTATCGTTATGGGTAGGCCACTTTAGGAAGCAATTTCATACAGGGAAAAATCATATACAGCGCCTTTTTACTGCTGAAGCCGGGCCATATTTACGCCCTTACACAGATGTTTCTAACACGAACAACAACAACAACAAAGGTAACATAACAACAACAATTATAATAGCAACAACAATAACAACATCAAAATCAACGACAACGCTCGTGTGTGTGTGTGTGTGTGTGTGTGTGTGTGTGTGTATGTGTGTGTTTGTGTGTGTGTGTGTGCGTGTGTGCGTGTGTGCGTGCGTGTGTGTGTGCGTGTGTGTGTGTGCGTGCGTGTGTGTGTGCGTGCATGTGTGTGTCTGTGCGCGCGCGTGTGTGTGCGTGTGTCTGCATGCGCCCGCGCGTGTATTACACAACAATACTCATAACAAAAACAATGTTTTTGTAGTGATCCATTACATCAACAAAAATGCGTCGACATCGTTGTTCGTTAACGCTATGAATCAAACTCACCGTCTTCGACTTGGCATAGTGTGTTCAAACACCTTACGTGGAGTTCTGAAGCGTTTGGTTTTTTTTCTAACGTTTCTAATTGTCTCTCTTTTATGATCGCTTTTGGGAGTTTTTCTGTTGATGTGCCGCAGGAGAAAATGACCCTGTTGTGTAGCAATACTGGCCGTGAGGTGGCCGTCTCGTATAAAATGATCGATTCTCTCTCGCACTCATTCCACACGCTTACGTGCGAGTGTTAGACAGGTCGTCGGTGTCTTGTTTGGATCAGTCCGGTGGGTAGGTTCTCTTTATTCCTGCTGCGTTTTATCTCATGAAATCATGTTCATTTAGACAGTTTTGTTCTTGCAGCTATGACACGTTGTCAGTCATGTGTACGGGCTGTGAGTCGAGTAACCACGTCAGTTGTTTAACGTTGTCAGTCATGTTTACGGGCCGTGAGTCGAGTAACCATGTCAGTTGTTTAACGTTGTCAGTCATGTGTACGGGCAGTGAGTCGAGTAACCACGTCAGTTGTTTAACGTTGTCAGTCATGTGTACGGGTTGTGGGTCGAGTAACCACGTCAGTCATTTAACGTTGTCAGTCATGTTTACGGGCTGTGAGTCGAGTAACCATGTCAGTCATTTAACGTTGTCAGTCATGTTTATGGACTGTGAGTCGAGTAACCATGTCAGTCATTTACAGCGACAGTTATTTGAGAGTGGCTTGAAGAGTTACCTCACTAATTTGGTCTTTTGACTTTTGTTACCTTCGAGGTCGAATTAGCATGATTTTGACACATTTATGTAATGTGTGCATGAGGGGGTGGTAACAAGGAACTGGCCATTGCCAAGTTATCAATTCTGCCTGTGACGTATACAACATATAAACAGTCGCTTCTGTTGTTAAGTTCACTTCTAATACGAACACCAATTTTACTGATAACTGAAACCACAAGAGCGCAGCTGCTGGTGCAGCTGGTGTCACTGCTGTTGTTGCAACAGCTGCTGTTGTTGTCATTGCTGTTGTTGCAACAGCAGTGACACCAGCTGCGCCAACTGAGGTCATAGCGACATTAGTGGTGTCGTGGCTCATTTTTGTTACTGCTTTATGTGAATCCAACACGTCATGCTTCGACTGAAGTTAATTCAAATGGACGGTTCGACTGAAGGTAATTCAAATGGACGGTTCGACTGAAGGTAATTCAAATGGACGGTTCGATTGAAGGTAATTCAAATGGACGGTTCGACTGAAGGTAATTCAAATGGACGGTACTACTGAAGTTAATTTAAATGGACGCTACTACTGAAGTTAATTCAAATGGACGGTTCGACTGAAGGTAATTCAAATGGACGGTTCGACTGAAGGTAATTCAAATGGACGGTTCGACTGAAGGTAATTCAAATGGACGGTTCGACTGAAGTTAATTCAAATGGACGCTTCTACTAAAGTTAATTCAAATGGACGGGTCGATTGAAGTTAATTCAAATGGACGGTTCGATTGAAGTTAATTCAAATGGACGCTTCTACTAAAGTTAATTCAAATGGACTGGTCGATTGAAGTTAATTCAAATGGACGGTTCGATTGAAGTTAATTCAAATGGACGCTTCGACTGTAGTTAATTCAAATTGACGGTTCCGTAAGGCGCAAGCACAAATATAGCAACGTACTGTGGTAAAGCATAGTTGAATCTTGGTGGTCGGCTTATTACCAGGATCACACGAACGAACTGCGAATCCACCACACGGTTATAATTGCGAAATCGCTTCAATCGGATTCCCACGTCAAATCGTATACCCACGCACCACTATGGTCGATTAACAATTGGTGTCCGTTCTGTTTCAGTTTAGCAACAAACGGCGTGTCGAAATCACCGACTTACGAGCGTCACGTACGCTGCAGAGCGTGACAGCAAACTGGAGGCGGACAGCTGAGATTAATGTACGGTCAACTGTGCTGAACAAGGTTAGTGTTGCCAAAATGTTGTCTTTCGTCCTGGAAAATATCTTACGTTTAGCTCAGATGGGTGTTTGTTTATCAGAGACGTAATCACGTGTTTGCCCAAACATGGAATGTCCGAACAAGGACACTTGTGGGGACATTTTATTCTGTCATCTCGCTATGTATGTATGTATGTATGTGTTTATACAACCCTCTGGGTGTCTCGTAAATCCTGACAGTTGCAGTTGCGAATACGACTGGTCGTTCGGTTCGTATTGTAGGTCTTACTGAGGTACTGAATGTCGTATTATGTGAAATTAAGTGAAGTTTTCTCAAGCAAACAACAAGATGGTTGTGTTTAGGAAATAACACATCGTACGATAACGGTGTTAACAACACATTGTATTATGACTGGCTAATCGAAGAACCCAACGTGTCATAAGTATTTTAAATTAAGAACACGTTGTACGATAGCTGCACCGTACAAAGAACGGATAATTAGTATGATGGCAGTCGTCAATGATTGACACTTTACCTTGCACGGTGTCTAAGTTATAAAAAAAAAACTTAATACGATGATCATGTGAAACTAAGAACACCGTGTTAGCAAATAACGCACTGTTTGATGATTTTGTTAAACAAAGATCACTTTGTAAGTTGACTATGTTAAATCGAACACGATATACGAAGCCTGGTTTCAACCAAGAACATTTTATATGATGCTTTATTTATATGATTGCATGCTTATTTTAGTGAACGGACAAATCTTCGTAAAATACATATTTAACACAGTTACAAAGAACACATTGTAAGACGACTTTGTTAAGCAAAATGCTCCTTGTACAACGACTGGTTTAAACGGAGAACACATGGTTAAATGGCCGCGCTAAACAGAAACACCTCGTGCAATGATTGCGTTAAACAAACAACACCTTGTAAACTGACTGCTTTAAGCAAGGTACACATCCTAGCCGCCTGGTTGGCGCCCTCGCACGTGTTGGAGTCAGTCTGCGGCCGATACCTGACCCAGCGCCTCGAAACAATCGGGCTTTTTGCGTCACACGCCTCAGCGCACCGGCGTCAAGGTGAGGTTTTATTTCAGTCGATGTCTCTCGATTGCCTGGAAACCGACGAAGTGACCATAAACAGTACTTGCTCGCGAAGTATTAACGGTATTAGAAGTCGCCTCTCAAACCCAAAGGTCAATTAACGTAATTGGCGTTTTACGGACGGGCGGTCTTGGGCCATAAGTTAAGTACAACGACTAGGTCAGACGAGTGCCGAAGACACTTGGTCTAATTAAGTCGCCCTGAGATAGACGCGAGCGCCAACAGACGACAATGATAGCCGCCATTATCGTCGTCACGTGGCGCCACTGTGAGCCTGGTTTATGTGGGGCGCTGTGGCACAATAGCTAGAGCATTGGATTCCCAATCGATTGAACCCGGGTTTGAAACCTACGCTTCCGTTTCAAACCTTGTGTAAGTTTGTTCGCTCTAAGTTGCTCTGGCATTCAGCTGTATGAATGAATATTTGACTACATACAATGTGGTGGTGCACTCAATGGGGTATGTGTATACGAACAGTAAATTTACTGCAGAGTGCCAGAATGATTCGTAGAAAAGTCGAGATGGTGTGTGCGATTGGACAGATTTGTCAGGGAGTAAAATGAAAAGCGTTATGAGTGGTTCAGTACTGCGCTATATAATAACTTGCATTTCAGTTACTGGTGCCCACGAGATGTGATGTAGCTGTGGAAAAGAACGACAATGTCTTCAGCTTGGACATTGCTTTAATATGTCATATTATACCACATAAACGTTTGATGTTCCTAAAACCACATTGTCGAGATCAGGCATTACCCTTTATGTACAACGTTGATACGTTCTAGGCCACAACTCCGGCTTTACACAGGTATTTCCCCAGTAGTAAACACACCGTCGCGATCATCGTTAATAACAATTTGGCCCGGTCTAATTGACGCCGTGTTTCCGGTAACGAGGTTTGACGTACGGTCCTTGCTGATCCTGCGCCTGTCATAAAAAAGTAGCTGCACAGCGTAGTTTCGACACGCCCACTCGCGTTAGTTCTGACATCACTTACAATCATGTCTGAGTTTAACGACCTCTCTTTTTCTGGTTCACAAAAGCCAGCCTATCCCCAGCGAGATCTTATGATTAACGATGCGAGTGTGCCCGGCCTATAGCCACTGATTCATTGCGTTTCTCGCTCCCTCGTCTCCCTCGGCTCCCGTGGTTAGTCGGTAGGTTGAATCCTCCAGGGAACGGAGGCTAATCTGTAAGTTGTCTTGTGGTACAAAAGAAGGTCTACGGTTTCTTCCCACACTTGATGGAAGCGCTCGCGGCGATATTGTAGGCGGATTGGGTTAAGCGACCTTCGGCGTAACAGATTCTTCTCTGTAAGACCACAGGACTGTTTCGCCAAGATAATGGCCCGTGCAAAATCACCACGTTTACTCAAACTCAGTTGTGAAGTTATTTAAGGAACGTTTCCGACATACAAAAACCCGCCTCGTTATCACAGAGGACATTATTTCCGTGACACACTGTCAGGAGTGACTTGTCTGTATGTATAGAATCATTGTTTAGGAGCGAAAATATGTTAAAGAGGAAACACAGGAGCATGTGTTCCCACGAAGAATGATGAAGGGATCGTAATCACTCACTACATTTGTCTTCCCTGATATAAGAGACGATATATATATATATATATATATATATATATATATATATATATATATATATATATATATATATACATACATATATATATATATAGATATATATATATATACATATATATATATATATATATATATATATATATATATATATATATATAATATATACATATACATATATAAATTAAATTCACTTTAATGTCCTTAAAAAGGATATCCATTGTACAGCTCACGTTCGCATCTAAAAAATATTTAAGAAAAAGATTGTCACAAAATATAAATTAAATTCAATATGTAACCAAACTAAGGCTAGTTGATTTTGAAGTGTTATGGTTGGAGCTCATTCGGCAGCTGTGGTGAAATTACACGGGACAAAGCTACCTATGTATGGAATAACTTTCGTATAATTAGTAATTAATAACAGAGTGTAGTACGGTTAGACTATTCGATATGTCGTTCCTGGATTGGTTTAATGTTAATCGGGTGGTCTTCATCATATCCGTGTGTACACGACACACGGTTCTGGTCTCCGTCTAGCCATTGTTGTCAGTTACATTTCGCCAAAGAAGAGATTACCGGATGAACACTGTCCACGCAAACAACACTGTGTCATAGCAAAGGCATGTCACTCTGACAACATATGACAACCTGAGTGGTTAACCAACCGACTCATCGAGTAGGTATTTAGAAAACACGCGCGATGAACGGAGAAACCAGCGCCACACTAGGAGTGTGTATTGCCATATTGCCGCTTGCAAAGACCACGCGTGACATAGAAGGTGATTGATGCAGACGAGGCGATTACGACGACGGCCAATCCGTCCACAGGTGTTCGGACTAGGCGGTGCCATAAAGCGGTCAAAGCGAGACCACGGTCACGGTCATTATTGCCATTGCATTCTGCGGTCCCGCTTTAAATCGAACCGAGGCTGGGTTTCGCGATGCAATTAGTTGGCGGGACATGCGCGTATAGCCAAGTTGTCTTGGCACATCGGCGTCGTGTCTCGCCACGGACCAATCAATGCCTTGCTTACTGAAGAGCCTCTACAGGGCATCTGTTGACGAATCTTCACAACAACCATGATGAGATAATAAATAAATCGATACAGTTTCTAGAGAGAAAAACGGTTACATTCGTTAACGTCAATAAAACGCAGCGTACACGGTACACTGTATAAAAAAGCGCAAGCTGTACACAGCAGAGAAAAAAAATTCGTAAGGAAAATCCATCTTTAAATGGAAATAAATCAAACAAATAAAACCGGGGAAAAAATCGACATAATATTTATATGAACATGTCCGCCAGCGATAACTTTAACGTGCAAACGATTTGGTATTTGAAGGACTGGGCACTTCGCTATAATTATAATTGGTTATTTATACAAAAATCATTGGTTATTTATATATTAATAATAATTGTTCTTATATCGCGCGATATCTATCTATATGCGCTATAATTATAATTGGTTATTTATATATGTTGTGCGCATTTAGATAGATATCGCGCGATATAAGAAGAAATATTATTATTATTATTATATCAGAACTTATATTTACGTGGTTGCGTGACTTAATTCCAATCTTCAGTTGCGGCTAGAGTTCTCACGAGGTCGTCGCGTACGTACGACACCGACAGTCGACATCTTCCGACCCCCCGACCCCCGACCCCCTGCACAAACATGTCTTCCCCCAAGTCTACACAATCATTCTTGTAAATCGTGTGATTTACGATGGCTGATTTACGCATATCTTTTGCCGCCGTTTTTTCCTGACGAGTCTTGTATATAGTGAGTGAACTTGTCAATTATTTATCTTTATTAGATTATTTTCATGTGTGAAAAATACGTCATATCCGGAGAAAGAGGAGTTACCGCGAAATGTGTACACACCGACAAGAAGGACACCTATCGACAAATGTGATAAATAATTATCGTTCCCGCGACCGAGGCCTGTGCAATCTGCAGATGTAACCCGTAAACACTGCCGGACACTGCACCGGTCACTGCGTACCTCCACGCACCCAACACTCGCCGGCGGTCGTAAACCCATGGACAGGTGTTTTGTTTCTCGCGGTTTACGTTGAACTAAAAATCGTCTCGTTGTTTGTCCGACAGACGTCGCTACCGGTGTTGTTTCGGCCTTAGGAATGCGCTGGGTGTAACGCCTTTCGACAGGTGGTTTTATGCACGTCATGTCCGCGTCGCTACCAATCTACCTTATGGGCTGACACGCGTCAAGCCGCAGGCAATGTGTGGTATTTGAACAAGCGCCAGTTTCCGGCGTAATAGAACTGTTGATTACAAGAAACGCAGCGTCGGCGTAAAACTAAATTACTACAAAATTTAATTTAGCTTTAGCCCTGCAATTGTTTTAAACCGACCGTCATTGCCTGTGTTGTCATTTTCCTCTTATTTATAGAGTGTTTACTGTGAAGGTGACCTTGATATTGGTTCTCGGTTTCTGTGGTTTTTCTGTTTTCGTTCACACTCACAATTCTTGCTCGTCTGACTCCGTTAGCTGTCTTTGTTTGTTACTACCTTTTGTTATCACTATTCAAAGTACCACAGCAGAGGCGACTGGTTTTTGTATAATGCCCTAGCCACCAGGATACCTTTGTTTCAGGTTGAATATCACTACAGTGCATTCAGTAAACCAGGGAAACAGCGTTAGAAAGATGCACGCGCAAAACATTCAAATCGCTAACAGGATAATCAGTGCGTAAACAGCCGTCGTGATAGTGATTGCGAAAGAATGCCAACACCTTTTTGAAGTATGAACTTTCACTTTCCAGCACGCCTGGTTGCATACTGGGATGAATTACAACTTATTCAGCGAACTTCCGGCTATTAATAACCTGATATAGGAGTGTTCATTTTTAAATATATAAACAGCAGCCACTTTATACATCGTTATGTTCTTAAACGTGGGCCGTTCGGCGGTCGATGGGTCCAGTTAGTGCCGCGGGCTCCGGTAAACGGGACAAATTAAATACGAATGATACATTACATGTGAAACATGAAGCCGGGGGCCTCAGCCACATTGTGAAAGTGTTGCGTGCTTTGAGGTGAGTGAGTTTATCCTGCACCCGAGCGTTGAATACGGACAAGATGATATCCAATTGTGTTTTAATGTTGCTACTAATAAGGAATGTTGTTTCTAAAACCCGTCATAGCAATGTTTCAAACCCTAGGCCTCAATATATGATTACGCTAACTTTGGATACAATGTAAGTGCATCGTCCCAAGGAGGAGAGGTCCACTCACCTCTTTTTGTGTTCGTCCGCTTTCTTGACCCAATGGTCGGTCGTCTACCAACTGATGATGTTCTTAGTAAAACACAACGATAAGATATGTATCTAAAGCTACATAATTTTTAAGTTAGCTATATACGAATGTTTATTTTAACTTTCGGCACGATTTCCCTTAAATTCGTCGAATTGTCTTCCTCAGCAGACAGGTGTCACTATAGACCTGTCACATGACCAGCGTCATGTGACACAGGTTGGAGAGGAGCATTATTTGATTTGTTGGATGAATCGATTGTTCCCTTAAATTTTCCCCTATGGAATTCGTCTCGTGATGTAATATAACAGTTCTTTGGCAACATGTTTAACACACACACACGCACGCACGCACACACACGCGTACGCGCACACGCACACGCACACGCACACGCACACACACATATATTATATATATATATATATATATATATATATATATATATATATATATATATATATATATATATATATATATATATATATATATATATATATATACCTGATGAAAAGTGTGTAGCATAAGTAATGTAGATAGTCAACTTAATGCTGTGATGCACTTGCTAGCAAACAGTGTCCGCTCACTGCACGTTCGCCTACTTTCGAAAGGTCCGTTACAAAAACAAAAACAAAAACACGAAAAGCGGCGCAATCGTTGACATGCCACCCCGGCCAGACACACACCGCTACAACGGTCGACACCTGAGCCGCAAAGTACATCGCACCTGTTGGTACTGAGGCTGGCGTTTTAACACAAAACACCATCAGTCATCCCGGCGACACGAAACGCCACACGATCGCTTTGGTGACACGTATAGCAACGGCCTGTCAGACGTGGACGTTGCGACCACGTCTAAAAATACATCCCATTTATTTAATAGCAACGTACCATGGCGCTTTCTCCAGTGCCTTCTGTCGCGTTTCCTGAAGCTCATTTTTCCATTTGCTAACGAAGTATTTGATTCGGACACGCTGACTGCGGGCGGATGCCGGCAAGCCGACCCGCCAATCTTGTTCTTTCAGCGCGCTTAAAAGGCACTCTTTATAATATGCGCCCAGCGCTTGGCGGCGTACAAATTTCACGGTTCGCTCCCGTCGGAGCCCGCGGGATTGCAGAGAGCGATCTCGATATGAGCACGTTGCGTTTCCAGCGGAGTGGTCAAGCGGACGGAAGGAGGCAGGTTCGCAGCTGAGACAGGTATAGCCATCACTTTGTACGGCGCGAGCGGTGAATGAAAGGTTATTTGAGATCTGTTCGTGCGGTCAGCGGCGAACGTGATTGTAGTGGTCGTCGAGTTTCTTTTCGTTGTGGTCGTCGTTTTTTCTGGACGGTGGTAGGGAGATGTAGTGATCGGGTCGAGTTGATTGTTGGTGTCGTCTGTCGGGTTGCCTTAGGCGGGATATACGCGAACTGGCTTGCGCACGCAGTCGGAAGTGAGGATCTTTAACCCCGGTGTCTTGTCTGCGCGAATGGATTTTTAGTTTGCACCTTAAGATGATGATCTCGATTTTTAAACACGGGCTCAATGCATATGTAATGTGTGTATGTGTATGTTTGTGTATTGTAGGAGTACGTGTTAAATTTGTGTACGCGCGTTCGTACACACACATACTTACGCACAAATATAAGCACGTGCACACGTATAACGTACGTTTATATGTTTGTGAATTATAACAATGCGTATGTAGTTGTGTACACAAACACTCGCATATGAGCACACACATACACACACACATACACACACATACACACACATACACACACATACATACACACACACACACACACACACACACACACACACACTCACACACAGTCGTAACAAAGAATTCCTTATCTGTTTAATCACTCCTTATTTTAAATATCGCTGCACCGATCGCTGTTTGGTTAACCAACTCGTTATACATCTCGTTATATTATTACCGACGTTAAATATCATTACATTGACAACGCACAATGTTCACCACGCGACACATTTCAGTGAAGACGATCGGATGGTGACTGACATGCATTCACGCCTACGATCGATGGCAAGCGTTGGATCGCATCGCAATTACGAATCTTATTCGCACATTCCTTTAATAATATATGATATACGTACAGTTGCAATTGTCGCTCTGGTAACTAAGCCATTTAATAGAAAAGGCACATGGGACGTTGACGCGTTTGCATCGTCTCCCCGAGTCATAATAGCGACAAATGGCACACGCCTGCCGCGCGCGTATAGGGAATTTCTAAGAATATCGGTCGAAGCGTTTATCTGTCCGTTTGCAGTCATAACGCGAGGCGTTAATTGTCTTGTCTGTTTGGCGATATCACCGTGGTTGTTGGAACTAATTGCTCGACAAACTTTTATTTCCGATCGCACTTCTGCCGTCGCATGATGGCATTGTTTGTTATTGTGACAGGTGTCTTATTGCGCGCGTGTATGTGCGTGTGCGTGTGCGTGTGCGTGTGCGTGTGCGTGCGTGCGTGTGCGTGTGCGTGTGCGTGTGCGTGTGCGTGTGCGTGTGCGTGTGCGTGTGCGTGTGCGTGTGCGTGTGCGTGTGCGTGTGCGTGTGCGTGTGCGTGTGCGTGTGCGTGTGCGTGTGCGTGTGCGTGTGCGTGTGCGTGTGCGTGTGCGTGTGCGTGTGCGTGTGCGTGTGCGTGTGCGTGTGCGTGTGCGTGTGCGTGTGCGTGTGCGTGTGCGTGTGCGTGTGCGTGTGCGTGTGCGTGTGCGTGTGCGTGTGCGTGTGCGTGTGCGTGTGCGTGTGCGTGTGCGTGTGCGTGTGCGTGTGCGTGTGCGTGTGCGTGTGCGTGTGCGTGTGCGTGTGCGTGTGCGTGTGCGTGTGCGTGTGCGTGTGCGTGTGCGTGTGCGTGTGCGTGTGCGTGTGCGTGTGCGTGTGCGTGTGCGTGTGCGTGTGCGTGTGCGTGTGCGTGTGCGTGTGCGTGTGCGTGTGCGTGTGCGTGTGCGTGTGCGTGTGCGTGTGCGTGTGCGTGTGCGTGTGCGTGTGCGTGTGCGTGTGCGTGTGCGTGTGCGTGTGCGTGTGCGTGTGCGTGTGCGTGTGCGTGTGCGTGTGCGTGTGCGTGTGCGTGTGCGTGTGCGTGTGCGTGTGCGTGTGCGTGTGCGTGTGCGTGTGCGTGTGCGTGTGCGTGTGCGTGTGCGTGTGCGTGTGCGTGTGCGTGTGCGTGTGCGTGTGCGTGTGCGTGTGCGCGTGCGCGTGCGCGTGCGCGTGCGCGTGTGTGCGTATGTGCGGGCATGTGCGGGCGTGTGTGCGTGTGTGTTTGTCTATGCTATAAACAAAATAAAAAACGAGTCCTATATTATTATGTTGATGATGCTTTGGGATGTCTGCATTAATCTGGTTGTCGCGATCTGGGCCTAGTTTAAGCCGACGTCTCCGGTGTTTTGTAGCACCTATATCGCGGGACACAGGAAACACGCGCACGGGGATGCCCATTACCCTGTCCCCAATCTCCTGCTTGGATTCATCCTGGGTTTTTTCTGAGAGGCGCAATCAGTTGCGACCTGGTCCACAATTACGTAACTTTGTTGACGTAATTGTCATCGATCAGTTATCATTGTAAGGTTAGCTATCAGCGTGATGAGAGTTTGAAGAGTAATTGACATTTGCTGATTCTGTGGGGTTATGGTACAACTTTGAGGAGTTTATTGATTGCGATATTGTCTGACTGTCTACGTTACTGATAACGTTTAGTTACTTGGATCGTCTGATAACATTACCTTGCCCCACTGTTTATGTGACTGACAACTGCTCTCTTCGTTTGACGACGTCACTTATTACGACTCTGATCTTTTTACGATATGTGAACTTCGCCGACCTTAATTTGTCCTACTTTCGAGGTTACTGGCAATGTAATTGATTACATTAACTAGGTTACTGTTTGTGACTTTATCCGAATTTTTATAATACTGATCGCGGAATTTTTGGTCATCCATTGCCCATAACTAGGTCGAGAGAGAGATAGAGAGAGACAGACAGACAGACAGACAGACAGACAGACAGACAGACAGACAGACAGACAGACAGACAGACAGACAGACAGGCAGGCAGACAGACAGACAGACAGAGTGGAGAGAGGAGAGAGAGAGAGGGGGAGAGAGGGAGAGAGACAGAGTGCAAAGAGAGACAGGGAAGAATGACAGAGAGAGACAGGGAGAGAGAGACAGAGAGAGACAGAGACATAGAGAGAGAGAGAGAGAGAGAGAAGAGAGAGAGACAGAGACAGACACTGAGAGAGAGACAGAGAGAGACAGAGAGAGAGACAGAGAGAGAGACAGAGCGTGAGAGAGAGAAGAGAGAAGAGAGAAACAGAGAGAGAGAGAGAGAGAGAGAGAAAGAGAGGAGAGAGAGGAGAGAGAGGAGAGAGGAGAGAGAGGAGAGAGAGAGGAGAGAGAGGAGAGAGAGGAGAGAGAGGAGAGAGACAGAGAGGGACAGAGAGAGAGAGAGGAGAAGAAAGAGAGAGAGGAGAGAGAGGTGCCAGTGTCAGTCTGCCTTTGATACCACACACGTAACACGCTAACCATTTCACCGCGCGCGGATGGGAAAGGCGGAAATTCGATAGTGTCAATTTGTGTCGTTTCTCTTCGCTTCTTCATAAATCACGCCCACGTGCCGCCCGATAAGTGTTCCTTGGCGGACGGACACGCCGACTGCCGTAGACGGGGGATCAGTGTGAGTCGAGACGCCGTCACGGCTGGCGGACCAACTGGGCATCTAGTTGCGCTTTATTGTCGCTCGTACAGCCGCAAACAAACTTTGACTTGTCGCCGTCACACCTTCGTCAATACCACCTGCCTGAGTCGCTGGGATGCCGGAAAGGGTACAACTCCATCATACCGTCTTGTGTTGCGTTGTGTTGTCTTATCTTGTCTTGTGTTGGCTTGTCGTGTGCACGGTCAAATGGCCAGCGTTCAGGTCTTACGCACTGTGTCGTAGAATATCGTCTCTTCTAACGAACGCTGCTTGCGCGCTAAGGAGGACATTGCGCTTGGCGTGGGGACAACCCCTCGTGAGTGTTTTGTTTGCTTTTTTCCCACTGAATGGATTAATTTCGGGGGACTAGGCCATGGTCCGTTTGTTCACTGTGTGTGAATACATTAAAAGTGCTCATATTGACAACAACTGTAGAACTAACATCGTTCTACATTTTCTCTGCTATCCAAAATATTAGTTATTGTATGTAAAACTTCGTAGCAAATTTGAGATTGCCATATGTGATGGAGTGCAACATCTTTTCATCACTCGATCATCGACCGATCGATCACGTCGGCTACTGGGGTCGGACATTTATGGCTTCAACTGTTCTTCTCCAGGTGTCTTGGACTACCTTTACCAACTTTAGGTCTTCCACCTGTAGGCCTGGATCTTCCTTCAAGCTGTCTAAATATATTGCTGCAGGTCTTCCTGTCTTTTACGTTTAACGTGCGTTGTTGTCTCTGAATGTGACAGAATCAATAACAGCGGTAGAAAAATGCCACCAAAACGTCGATAAATTAATAACAACCAGTAAAAAATTCAATGGAACAGCACCTTTACAACACAAAAAAACGCACATATTGTTTATTTAGCAGTTCTCTATTTGAATAATTAAAGACGCACACAATTTAAGTAGTGTTTGTTTCGTTACGCTCTGTCGCGTTTCTCGGAACTGAATCGACCGTGATGGCAACTTGTCTTAATTAGCCTGCTGAAGAAACACTTTTGTTTGTCCAACCCGCTCAGCAATGTGATCGGATCGATACATTTTCAGCTGGTTCAATTTGGAGCAAAAGTGACAAGTGCAATGCGCACGTTAGAGAAGAGGTATCAACAGTTGTGTTAATATTTAATGTTAATTGGGAAGCCGTGCCTCGACGACCGGGAGGACAGATATCGAGAGGTCATAGCGCTAAATGAACGGACGAAGGTCGCGAGTGAAATCTACGTCATAATTACTTCCTTTTTGCGAGTACAAATGGGTAGACACTCAGCTGGTCTTTATGCGTGCACGCACAGTATACGGCGGTTTCTGTCTCGGCTGTCCGTCTTGTTCGACGATGACATTAATGTCATTCGATGAGTCGTCAGTCCTACTTGTGTCAAGAAGCTCGTGAAGACGGTAAGTACCGATGGAGTAAAACCTGGACGCGATCATATGGGTTCTATATGTGAATAGGGATAGATGTATGATATTTGGATTTAGGTGTTTTAACCACATCTTTGTAATTTATACATCGTCCTTCATGAGGACGTTTCCCACTGGAACATTCACCAGAACACAGCCTTTGTGAGTGTGTTACTGACTTTGTGAGTGTGTTACTGACTTTGTGAGTGTGTTACTGACTTTGTGAGTGTGTTACTGACTTTGTGAGTTTGACACTGACTTTGCGAGTGTGTTACTGACTTTGTGATGTGTCGGTAGTCGGTAACACAGCCAACCCAGCGGACGGAGTACGAATGTAGTTGGAATGATATCTACACTTGACAATTTGGGCCGTGTCAGCCCATCTACATTATAAATGTGACCTTTCTACGACACCCGAAGGATGTGTCTTATCCACTTTGGAAAGTATCCTGATGAAGCGACGGTAGATAATATATTCCTGACATAAGTATAGTACAGTTTGAAGTACAATCGCCTTGTACACATTGCACTTTGCGGAGGCTGTAATGCTTTGTTGTAATAATACGTGCTTCCGGAGTCATCTAAAGGCCCCAGAAAAGTAGTTTCTGACGTTGGCCAATTACTTATACTAACACGCCAATGGCGTCTATTTTCCGGATGTAGTATTGTGCAAATACCCACATTTGCAAATCACTGTTATATTGTGGGAAGATTCGCGTACACATTAGCTATGTTTAGAAGATAAAAGGAATGCCAACGTGATACCACATTGCATGATGTGTTATTATGAAGTCATAAATAATCACGTTTACGCATGCACACACACACACACACACACACACACACACACACACACACACACACACACACACACACACACACACACCACACACACACCACACGCACAATCCTCGTAAACAGAACACTCGCTCATTTGATTAATCACGTTCAGATAAATAATTTAATGGCGAAAACGTTCGATGTTTTCCCAATTGTTCCCAAATGACCAAATGAATCAGTGATTATTTGGCAGTGATTGTGATTTTAAATTACGACAGTTCTGTTTTGTTGACAACGATTTGGAAACTTCCAGAATCAGTTGGCGTGTAAGCGCTTAATGCATGTGGCAATGACTAAGTAAATCGGATTTACAATCGAGAGATATCTTCTTCGAATCCTCTTGCTGTGTTTTTACAAATTTGAGCTATTTCGTTCACGCCACATTGCTCCAAATCACACATATACTTCGTGATGTTATTGTCGCCCAGCTTAGACAATCCGAACATTCTGTTTTAACGACGCGGATATTATTATTTATTGTGATATATAAGCAAACTACATGCATTATTGGATAGCTTCACATTTATGTGTTCCTATTGGAGTTGGCAGAAGTCATACTGTGTTCTGTGCACATGTCTGTGTTTGTATTGGGCCTGGTAGAAGTATGTTCCTCGCCTTGTTCTCAGTTTCGTGCCAACGCTAAACGCTGTTGTGTGATGCCACAACCCGACCATCCAACCGTCGCTCTCACCTGCCTGCTTGGCTGTCACATGTGGACACATTCGCTGGACTTGTTACTACAACTGGGTTTGAGTTGACGCCTCTGTGCATGTTTAGAACACTAAACAGAACACACATCGATGTCTCGCCCTTTGTGACAGGTCCAGATGGGATGACGAATGAGAATATTGATGTCGCTTTGTCCAACAACTTCTCAAATGATGCACAAACAGCTATTCAGGGTGGCATTCATACACGCACACGATGGCAGTATTGTTATATGTTTTAATAAAATTGTTGTCGTTCACATACCGTGCGAAACAACATAGATTTCCATGCGCTCTCCTGGCGAAATTCGGCATTGACTTCCGTAAGACATTATGGTTTGATACGGAACCTCAGTCTTCCAGTCTTCATCGGAACTGGAGTAAAATATTAAATGAAGCCCATAATATATATATATATATATATATATATATATATATATATATATATATATATATATATATATATATATATATATATATATAGATATATATATGTATATATATATATTATTGATCAATGATGCGTTGGCGCACGCTGCCGATATTGGTTAATATAACGATAACAAATGCGCACCGTCTGGTGATTTGTCTACGGAGCCGTCGCTTTTCTTGATTGGTCAGTAATTTGACGGCGCCTTCAACGCAGCCGTTTAATTGGCCAATATCACGATGACGTATACAATGCTGGACCGCTGAGCGACGTAACGCGTCGAACTAGAACCAAGAGTCTGTCTTAGGTCGACGCGATGGCCAGTGCTTACCGGACAAGTCCTGCGGTCAGGCCGCAGCTTCCCCAGGCGCGCATTAATTGCATCTACGCTCGGCACGATCGGCGAACAATGGCTGCGTCTTGATGCGGTCTCCTGAACGAGCGAGCCATCAATCTTCCCGTCAGACGTAGCCGGGTCTGACAGAACCAATTAAGTGTCGCGAAGTCAGAAACAAAAGCGACGAAAGACGGTAAACAGTTTATCTCGCCTTTTCAGACTCGCGCGATTTCGTAGCGAGCTTTGTACGTTTTTTTCTGGTCCGTGATTCATCAGAAAAACGTCGAGTCGAGGACATCTTGTGACTCGCAAAACATTAGTCGTAAAGTCTTCGGCGAAAGCGTGGACGTGGTATGGTTTCTTAGTACGACGTGTGTGCGAAAATATCTCTGGCACACAGGCCGTGTTTGACACACCGTTAAAGACAGGGGAACCTCGCTATTACGGCCACTCTTTGGACCGGGCAAAATTGACCCGAGTGACGAGGTTCCCTATTATCGAGACTGATTTACTGTACCTTTCTGTATATAAAATTAATTTAGGAAAATTGTGGAATAACCGTATTTGTGAGGCGTCTATTTTTACAGTATTAACACCAATGTTGATATTGGAACGTTGCATCATCCAGTGTTCTGTGTTTATCATCCCTGTTGCAGCATCGTGCCGATAATTCTCACAACGTCCCTTTAACCTGTAAAGCTATATTTATCTCCGTCGCGACTTTCACTACCCGCTTACTTCCGCTTCCGGTTAATTCTGGGAATGTACCAGTACTTCTGCCAAGATACACAAAGCTGCTCCCCGCGGGATTTCCTCCTCCTTCAGCCTAATTATGTATTTAGGATCAGGGAAAGCGGGCCAAAGTAGGCAGGGGTTTAGTGACCTTTCCTTTGAATTCAGCGTTACTACAACACATGTGGACGGTCAATATGTTAGAACATACATTGATGGAAATTGCTAATATGATTTAATGATGCCCATTTTCGAAGGTTTATAATGGAAACGTTTCTTTTTGAATTACGCAGTTGAAATTGCATGGTTTGAACCTTTCTCTGAAACACTATAAATTTCGAATTTTGGTTCAACTCCGCGTTGTTGTCATTCTGGAGTCTTCTGAAGTATTTGAACCTACTACAACTGCATAAGCAGAACAGTCTCAACGTTCCTAGTAGGTTCGACATTTTAGTGGTTTCAACATTCCTAGTGGGTTCGACATTTCTAGTCGTTTCAACGTTCCTAGAGGATTCGACATTTTGGTGGGTTCAACGTTCCTAGTGGGTTCGACATTTCTAGTGGTTTCAACGTTCCTAGTGGGTTCGACATTTCTAGTCGTTTCAACGTTCCTAGAGGATTCGACATTTTAGTGGTTTCAACGTTCCTAGTGGGTTCGACATTTCTAGTGGTTTCAACATTCCTAGTGGGTTCGACATTTCTAGTCGTTTCAACGTTCCTAGAGGATTCGACATTTTAGTGGTTTCAACGTTCCTAGTGGGTTCGACATTTCTATATTCGTTTCAACGTTCCTAGTGGGTTAGACATTTCTAGTGGTTTCAA
>OZ024859.1:10008469-10068469 GCA_964017155.1 Oasisia sp. SBJ-2009
GAAAGTGGAGACTGACACCGAGAGATTAATTCGACAGGAACTGTCAAATAGAGAGATGTGTGTGTAGGGTCTGCATCGGACGGAGTGGGCAAAAGGTCAACCTTATCCCGTACTTATAGGATGATATGTATAATTTAGGAACTTGAGTGAACGACTATAGCTTATACATTCGTGACACCGATTTAGTCGATGTTGCATTTGTATATCCCCATGGGAAATATACCGCAGGTCAAATAACGACCCTTCGCGTATGGGACACAGTTAACTTTCTCATTGACCATCCTTTTGTAGGATTATAAGAAAACCGGACGCAGAACAATTCTAAGACTTATTGCCTGTTGTTATCATCATCTTAGTGACATGCTGGTCGAGTTTAGTCAAATTCCGATGTTTCGTTCTCTCGTAAAATGCCGCTATGTATGACACCCGTCAATATTTACAAATGAATGCACGCAGTATCAACAATCCAAATCACTGTCAAGTACCCATCCGCTTAGTAAAATCGGCTAAAATGCACCAATTCACTGCCAACAGCTTCCACAATCACACCTGGAAATCTGACAGCACAGCAGGTGAATTTTGAAAAAAAAAAAAAAAAAAATATATATATATATATATATATATATATATATATATATATATATATATATATATATATATATATATATATATATATATATATATATATATATATACATGTATATTGGAAAAATAAAATCGTGACCATGACGTTTAACTGTGTCATGACCCCGTACGTCAATACCGATGCTCGCTTCGGCATCTCCCATTTTTAAGTGTCGCCGCCATGCACCTAACAGCGATGCAGAAACGGAATCCGCCCTTCGCGATGTTGGTCGGATCGACGGACGACTTCGCGCTGGAATTATTTCGGTCCAGGGCCTCGGGTTGTGTTTGGCCGGCGGCGGAGGCAGTATGCCGGCGTACACGCCTCGGCCCGGGCTCGTGAACACTCGGGGCGAACCCATCGCCACCTAGCACGAACACGGCCTGGTGCTGCCTCCGTGACGTGATGGACAACGACCATTTGGTCGACCCCCCGATCAGCCGCACTGGCTGCCGGCGACAGAGTCCAGGGCTGCCACCCAATCATCACCTTACGGCATCACAGCTGCTGTCGTTGCTAGCCACGCCACGTCGGCCATTAGCGTCGACGTCAGCGCGAGATACAAAAAAACGTCCACTCATCAATTCGACGTGAAAAATGCGTTGTACTAACTGGGTTAATTGATAGTTGTAATAATCATGATAATGTTTGTTTTTCAATTTCTCGCGTACGCGTAATGTTGTCGTCATTACGGAAATAGTCACGTCGCGTCAGCGGGATTCCAGCAGGATGATTCTGATTTTGTAATGGTGTGATGTTATCAGTGCCAAGGCCAGTGAATGTCTGACGCGTAATGTATTGTGTAGAAGAGTAACGCGCCAGTGCGAGGGCCACTTAGTCGTTCTCATCAGTCAACATTTGCAAAATATGCGTTCTTATTTCACACGTATCCGAATGTTCGCGGTTTTAATCTATAATCGATATTAAAATGACATTTTATGCGTTACAAACCAGATTTTCGTCCTCACTTATGTACCTTTATTGCTTACTGTGTTCTTCTTTTTCCTTTTCCCCTTCATCTTTCACATCTGATTTCTTTCCTCTTTTTCTTCATCTGTGTCTTCTTCTTCTTCATCTTTTCTTTCTTGTTTGTCTATTTTTCTTCTCTTTGTTAATCGTTTCTCTTCGTTTTCTTCACGTTTATTCTTCACCGTCATTGCTCATTTTCTTCGTATCTTTTTCCTTTCACCTTTCGTTGTGGTCTCCGTGTTCTCGCACGGAGTGAGATTCTCGCCATTAATCTCATTCGTCCTCTCGATTTGTCGTCTTCACCTTAAACGATCTCCTACCAACCTCTCATTTCTCACGGCTATTTTCTCCTTCCTTACAACATCCCTCTGAATAGTACTGCTAAAGAAAACATTGACGCACTTTCCAGGTCAGTGACCTCGTAGAAAAAAATGCTTCTCCGTGTATCAATGCTATCGCCGATCTCTCGAGGCTCGCAACGGTCGATTGGCCCCTTCAATCACGTCAGCGGAACGAAATGAATCTCGCGTTATGTCCGTGACACGCGCGCACCTCCCATCTCAACGCACAACTTACCGGATAGCAACAGATGCCTGCATAGGTATTCCAGTCGACAGTATTGAATAAACACGAGGCATGACAACGGTGCATATGTGCTCCCTAAGGAATCATTAGTCCACACACATTAAACATTAAATGATGTGAAACGTGATGAAAGGCATTCACGCCCCCTACAACTCGCTCATGTACGATCTAGCTGCGTGAGGAAGCGTCAAAATCGAGATTCCCATATGTTATTATGAAACGCAATACCGCTGCAATAACTGTTTTACCGTGGTCTACAACCAGTCTTTGTCACATGGTAATATGGCAACATAAACAACCGCGAAAAAAAGAAACAAAAGTGTGTATTTGGTTCAATCTCAGGTTTCTGCTCGAGTCATGTTTAATTTAAACCATTCTGGCGAGAGACGGTAAACGATATCAACGTTGATCCGCCATAACGATTTTTGACTGCAAACGACGTCACGCTCCAATGAATGCATCGTGTGTAAATAGCAAAGAGATGGCCGACATTTGCAACAATTGTATTTGATGTATGGGCAACTACCAATATGGCACTTAGGCTGAATACCACGTTATGATGGTTTTCACAATTTAACGACAGGTTCTCTGTGACGTACCTACAGCCCAATGCCGACTGCATACAGACATAGAGACCGGACTAAAATGTCACTTCTGCGCGACCCTTGGTATTTTTAGTGTTGCAACTGCACTCGGCTATTGTTTTTCGAAAGGGCTAAGTAAAATATAAATGACAACGCCACGTTCAGCCTTAATGGTGTAAGCTACTGTATCGATGGGAAGGCATGTCACAACCATCGGAAGTATTGATGGGAGGGCATGTCACAACCATTGGACGTATCGATGGGAAGACATGTCACAACCATCGGAAGTATTGATGGGAAGGAATGTCACAACCATCGGAAGTATTGATGGCAAGGCATGTCACGACTATCGGAAGTATTGATGGGAGGGCATGTCACAACCATCGGAAGTATTGATGGGAAGGCATGTCACAACCATCGGAAGTATTGATGGGAGGGCATGTCACAACCATTGGACGTATCGATGGGAAGGCATGTCACAACCATCGGAAGTATTGATGGGAAGGAATGTCACAACCATCGGAAGTATTGATGGGAAGGAATGTCACAACCATCGGAAGTATTGGTGGCAGGGCATGTCACGACTATCGGAAGTATTGATGGGAGGGCATGTCACAACCATCGGAAGTATTGGTGGGAAGGCATGTCACAACCATCGGAAGTATTGATGGGAGGGCATGTCAACCATTGGAAGTATTGATGGGAAGGCATGTCACAACCATTGGACGTATCGATGGGAAGGCATGTCACAACCATCAGAAGTATTGATGGGAAGGAATATCACAACCATCGGAAGTATTGGTGGCAGGGCATGTCACGACTATCGGAAGTATTGATGGGAGGGCATGTCACAACCATCGGAAGTATTGATGGGAGGGCATGTCACAACTATCGGAAGTATTGGTGGGAAGGCATGTCACAACCATCGGAAGTATTGGTGGGAAGGCATGTCACAACCATTGGAAATATTGATGGGAGGGCATGTCACAACCATTGGAAGTATTGATGGGAGGGCATGTCACAACCATCGGAAGTATTGGTGGGAAGGCATGTCACAACCATTGGAAATATTGATGGGAAGGCATGTCACAACTTTCGGAAGTATTGGTGGGAAGGCATGTCACAACCATCGGAAGTATTGCTGGGAGGGCATTTCACAAGTACGGAAGTGTCGATGAGAGGATATATATTAAACCGGAAGTATTAAATGGAGGATAGATTGTCGATTTACAAGTGTTTATGTTGTACCGTGCTGACATTCCAAACACATCCACTTGTGCGAACACCAATATGTCATAGAAACCAAGTCGTTAAATGTTGTATAAAATATTCCGTGGTGAGAATTTATGATCCGTTGCCGATAAATAGCATTCAATCTTGCTATGGCTGTCGTTAATGGTCAAAACGACCTCACCTTGACATTCTGCTCGGTAGCATTAGTCTAATCAATTACTTTACACTGGACACGGCTTTGCGATAGCTTTCTCGAGAGGCGGCCTTGTAAACGGCGAACGTTGACACCGGAGCGGAATTTGCAATATGTAAACAGTGGTTGGGACGCGCTGGAGGTACCGCGAAGGCTGACCGCGCTGATTAGCGATACTATCGACACTGACACTTACACGGACTTTGTTCCTTCCGAGGCACGAACAGCGCCGATGACGTCCTCAGCTCCAAACACACACACACACACACACACACACACACACACACACACACACACACACACACACACACACACACACACACACACACACACACATACACACACACACACACGCGCGCGCGCGCGCACGCACACACAGGCACGCACGCACGCATACGCATGAACGCACGTGCGCGTACGCGTACGCAAGCACACGCACACACACACACACACACGCACGCACGCACGCACGCACGCACGCACACACACACACACACACACACACACACACACACATACACACACACGCGTTCAACGTATAGACCGGCGGTACCGATGTGTTCACTAGTACGTCCGCGCGCTCTATTGTTACGTCAACAGGACACATACAACGTTCTTTCGTCGTCATCTGAAAACGTATATTTTACTTGTATTTATCGTCCTTACTTCCACGCACTTGTCAAGTGATAACTTCCGCATTGTACTCGGTATTCATGGTTGGTTGACTGAGCTGCGCCAATAGACTGGGGATTGTGGTGATGTTGTTGATATCTAGAATTGCGTAATATTAGATCTTGTTGTAGTGTTCATATATAAACAAACAACGATGACGTCTTGTTCTTTTGTTTCTTTAACTTTTCCGTCGAATTTTATGGTATGCGCAAGTACCTCTCAAAATGTTCTCCGGGTAGATCAAAATCCTTCGCATCATCCCGTATAGGTGGCTCTTCTCCCTGTTCTGTCATACTGCTATATATCGTGGATGTAAGGGCTGTTGTGTCATACTGCCGGTGGCATGAGATGGCATGAGGTCTGCTGTATTATACAATAGTGGCATGAGATCTGCTGTATTATACAATAATGGCATTATATCTGCTGTATTATGCAATAGTGGCATAAGATCTCCTGTATTATACAATAGTGGCATAAGATCTGCTGTATTATACAACAGTGGCATGAGATCTGCTGTATTACACAACAGTGGCATGAGATCTGCTGTATTATACAACAGTAGCATAAGATTTGCTATATTATACAACAGTGGCATAAGACCTGCTGTATTATACAACAGTGGAATGATATCTGCTGTATTATACAACAGTGGCATAAAACCTGCTGTATTATACAACAGTGCCATAATATCTGCTGTATCAAAGCATAATGAACACATTTGCATTATGATTTCGGCTCATCGATACACATCTGTATGCAGAATTTCAACAAGATATAATCTATACGACACAATGTCCGGATTTAAATATGAAACCTTAACGGACCTCGCCACTATCTAGACAGTAGTCCACGCGATGGAGAGGTCAATTAGGAATGCCGAAAATGCGTTAGTTCCAAAACGCTATGCGATGATATTCGAAAGGCATTGCCTTCAACTACAAGAGCGATGTACGGCTGCCCTGTTGCCGGTACCGCCGAGGTATGATTTGACGACGATGTTCCGCAGGCGTAGACTGTTCAACAGCCGGCGAGCAGACTGTCCCGTCTGTAACACATTGCCGTGAACCAGACCCGATGGTACACGCGGCCGCTACACGTTGGACGGCAGACTGTGAACACTGGCGACAGCGCGGTCCAACCCACGCGCTCAGCTACATTTCCTGCTCGGCGAGATCGGCCGGGTAGACACGGCATTGTCGGCTGACTACGGGCGCCGGGATTCCGCTCACGACTAATTGGTTTAATTGTCTCCTGGACAGAGATAGTTCGACGTCACTACGCCAGCGCCGCACCCCGAGGGTCGGGGAACAACACGTGGTCAACGCGGAGCTCTTGCTAGGTTTCCGTCCGCCACCGTTGGAGTTCTCGGCTATCATTTTGGTCTGTTTCCGTAACGTCATGACACCACTTATCACGGATATATACCCCATTGCGCATTGTATGTGTAACAAGTCATTACGAGGAAGTATGTTTATATATATATATATATATATATATATATATATATATATATATTCTATCTGTAGAGAGAGACATTGAGAGAGAAAGAGAGATAGAGATTGAGAGAGAGAGAGAGGAGAGAGTGGAGAGAGAGCAGAAAGAGAGGAGAGAGAGGAGAAAGGAGAGAGAGAATAGAGAGGATAGAGAGGAAAGGAATCAGAGGATAGAGAGGGTAGAGAGGAGAGAGAGGAAAGAGAGGAGAGGAGAGAGATGAGAGAGAGAGAGGAGAGAGTCTTATGTCTCACTCTTGGCCGCTATGGTACGGTACGTTGAGAGTGTTACGTCTCACACGTTAACTTGAACTCTGCCTAGTCCGGTACGAGTTGATAACGTCAGGAGAACGGCTACTACAGGGGTCAGGTAGACATGTCTGACGCAGTTGTTTGCAGCAATCATACAACGGGTCGCTGGCATCATATTTCATTATCTTTTTGTGAATGTGCCGTGCGACCGCGCGCGCGTTTGTGTGAGTATGTAGGCATCTTGACACAGGTGTACATGAGTGCGTAGGCATGTAAGTAAGTGCGCATGTGTGTGGCTGTGTGCGCGTACGATCTCATACACACATGGATGCGTGCGTGTCACATGAGCGTTCGTGGAAACACAGCGCGCTTTGGCCGATAAACCGAGGTTCGCCACTGAATACTTTCGAGCAACTGTCTGTGTTTTGTGAAACTAAATCCACAAGCGTTGATTGCAACAGTATATCGGTCAGGTTCATAAATAGTGTATCATCCGTATAGTTACGTAACTTGATCAAATAGCGAAAGCGGACCAGCCTGCATGATTGTTTTCGTGGTGTAAGATACATATCGCTATCCTGCGGTTGTGACAGACCAGCCTGCATGATTGTTGACATATTGTACGATCTATGCCGTTATCCAGCGCTTGTTGCAGACCACGGACTGTAGTAGACACCCGCCAATTGACGGCAACACATTTACACACATGAAATTGGGCGATAGGATAACAGGGTTAAAGATGTAGTGCTGTGTTTGTGGTCTCCTCGGAGTAGCGGTGTCCACGGGCGGATTGCGTTCAGCCTCGGCCACTGCGCTCTGAATTGATAATCCACGTGCGATGTAATCGCGGAAATGTAATTATTTTTGTGAACGGTTTTTTCCACACGTTAGAGAGATAAATCTGATACGAGTCTGACACCAATAATATTTGCGCGGTTTACACAGTCCAAACGCACTGCTCGTGATTTCACACGTTGTCAAACACAATTCAGGTCAACATTTCGCGGTGAATTGTGCACAATTGAATTGGACCTCGAATTTCAGCAACGACCGTTCGCATATGATTACAATAAGTTGTCCCTTGTTATCCCTCTCGTGCGATATTAAACATTCTTCACAATGACAATCGTGAAGCTTTTAGACCTTCGGATTGGCCTAATTGAATGAATTAACATATAGCGTTTTAGACCTTCGGATTGGCTTAATTGAACGATTTAACATATAGCGTTTTAGACCTTCGGATTGGCTTAATTGAACGGATTAACATATAGCGTTTTAGACCTTCGGGTTGGCTTAATTGAACGAAAGCTATTTATAATTCGATAGCGACATCTGTATCACTGACATTTGACACGCGTTCCTCTTTCAACAATGCACGACATTGCGTGCCCGCAGGTGACACGTACTATTTCTTTCTGAGTGAACAATTTGCAAAATGAAACGCAACACGTTTCGTTGATGTCTGGGGACCGTTTCGCTGATATGCCAGATTTTGTTAATATAATCGATTTGCCATCACAATAGTGATATTGTGTTCTGAAGACCGCCAACACCAGGTTGCGCCACCATGTCACTTCCGCATGTGTGTCACAGAAATAGTGTCCTTTGTGACACAGTGGTTGGATAGACACTGGTTAAATTCAACAAATGATTCTGTTTAAAGATGGATTTCCCTGATGGGTTAATAATCTTAGCGAAATCGTACCCCGATTCAATGTCACTGCATGTACGTCCTTTATTTCGTTAATTAACGATTGTTAATTAACCATCGTTGTACGTCCTTTATTTAGTTAATTAACGATTTTCTCGATCCATCCGACAAGCTTCTGCGCAACAGCGCGCATTCCGCGGTCATTGAGTTTGTCAAAGACAGGCTAGACGTGAATGTGCAACGCCCAGATTTGCATCTGCTCGCGTGAACTGACAGCACGTCGATAAAGATGACGTCTAATACGACGACAGCGATTCACGAGTCACGGTGTTTTAAGGAGAGCATTGGCGAACTAGGACTTAAAGGAGCAACAGAAATCAGCCGCGACTTGACGCGGACATTTAAAGACGTGACATCGCGTACGTGTCCATCATGCAGCTGCTAGTGCCATGACGGAAATACGTCATTGTTCCTCTTCCGGTTTCTTGATGTGCCGGTAACGTTGTGAAGGTGTCCCTCATAAGAATTAAAAAAAATCAACGCGCTAGAAAGTTACTTTTAACACAAAAAGGAAATGTAATGGATGCAATTGTAATGGCGGGTTGTGGCTTATTTTGGTTGGTTGCAAATTAACGTTAGTATTAGTCATTATGGCATGATCACGTGAATGCTATTAACACAACTGTTTATTTGTCTCAGACTTTAGTTGATGTTATCTCTCGTTATAAACTTAGAACGAGCATGACACATAAAGCAGCTAAGATATCTATCACGTGACCTGTTGTCTAGCAAAACGTCCGTCTATCAGAAAATGGATACTGGTGCATTCGTACATTCTGTCGTATATTTGATTGAAATTCTAGCCCCAGAAGTATTTCATTACGGCAAAAACTAATGGTAACGTTTTTAAAGCGACAACTGCATATGACGTCATGTATGATCTATGAAATAGCAGTACAGTAATTCACATGTATAACCGTTATCTACATCGTTGGCGAAGCTTGACGAATTTCACACCCGCCATTTTATTTTGCTTTAGCAAACCACGACATACTGGGTGCATAACTGTTGCTATTTTTTCGGGTACGTCTGTAGTTGCATCCGTAGATATTTGCATACGAACTTGCGGTAGACTGTCAAATCATAGAGTTGAGTCCTTTACGTGCAGTGCGAATTTTTACATGCGTGCGTGTGCGTGTGCGTGTGCGTGTGCGTGTGCGTGTGCGTGTGCGTGTGCGTGTGCGTGTGCGTGTGCGTGTGCGTGTGCGTGTGCGTGTGCGTGTGCGTGTGCGTGTGCGTGTGCGTGTGCGTGTGCGTGTGCGTGTGCGTGTGCGTGTGCGTGTGCGTGTGCGTGTGCGTGTGCGTGTGCGTGTGCGTGTGCGTGTGCGTGTGCGTGTGCGTGTGCGTGTGCGTGTGCGTGTGCGTGTGCGTGTGCGTGTGCGTGTGCGTGTGCGTGTGCGTGTGCGTGTGCGTGTGCGTGTGCGTGTGCGTGTGCGTGTGCGTGTGCGTGTGCGTGTGCGTGTGCGTGTGCGTGTGCGTGTGCGTGTGCGTGTGCGTGTGCGTGTGCGTGTGCGTGTGCGTGTGCGTGTGCGTGTGCGTGTGCGTGTGCGTGTGCGTGTGCGTGTGCGTGTGCGTGTGCGTGTGCGTGTGCGTGTGCGTGTGCGTGTGCGTGTGCGTGTGCGTGTGCGTGTGCGTGTGCGTGTGCGTGTGCGTGTGCGTGTGCGTGTGCGTGTGCGTGTGCGTGTGCGTGTGCGTGTGCGTGTGCGTGTGCGTGTGCGTGTGCGTGTGCGTGTGCGTGTGCGTGTGCGTGTGCGTGTGCGTGTGCGTGTGCGTGTGCGTGTGCGTGTGCGTGTGCGTGTGCGTGTGCGTGTGCGTGTGCGTGTGCGTGTGCGTGGCGTGTGCGTGTTCGTGCATGCGCCTCGATTCACTACACCGCTCGCGCTTGTGGGAAATCAAGCAACGAACAACTGCTGTTAATAGGAGGTTTTTGGTGCGGTGCCCCCTCCGTGTAGTAACCCAGTTACTCGCTCTACACCGGGGGCAAGTGTAAAGAAAACATCCTTTAGATATGTGGTACCTATTTACCACGGTGATGCTACAGCAATACTAACTGATGGCCCAAAGACGTGTTCTGAACGAACACCCGGTGTTAAATGAACACCTGGTGTTAAGTGCCAGCGGCGAAATTTAAGAATCAGCTACACTTCCTGCTTTTAATACGACAGTGGTGCGTGTCTGGCGGCTGGCGTTAATATTTAATCCGCTTAATTGGAGTGTGCGGTTTATTTATACTGGGTCGGTTTCAATTGTTAAAACGGCAAGATTAACAGCATTATTGATTATGTTCACTTCAATTCCTCTGACGGAGAATGGGAGAAAAAATTCAAACGTTATTTACAGATTTGGCAACCATGGCTAGGTTAATGTGAGTAAATGTGTGTTAAGTTAAGGGGAGGGGAGGGGAGGCGTTAGGATAGGATCTATTAGTACTTGCAACATTTTAGTTCGATCGCTCGATTCCAATTATGATTTTGATTTAAAAAAATCGCAGTCGAATATCATTTAAAACGACGCATATACACATCGCAGTAATTGAGTGAATACGACTATCGATCAAGCACAAATCTTGCCCATATTTCATGTTTTGACGTCTTGTCACTCGACTGCATGCAGAGCGGCAGTCCGTTAAAGCTGCAACATTAATACGATTTTTTCCCCTGGTCATAATACGAAATTCATCATGCAAACAACCCTTCATCGTATTATTTAGGACAGCGGGTTTATCTCTGATTATGCACTTTCATTATGTAACTTTTTTATGCTGGATACGAAAACACTCCAGTTGTTCGCGAATTGGGAGAATTCACGAGCATGCGCAGTATGGTTATGCAAATGTTTCTGTGTTGAATGTGTCGACTTACTCTGCTGAAAACCACGCGTCCTACACATTCCTTGGGCTGGGAGTATAATTGTGTCCTGACAGTTCGCTTTAATAAACAATCATAACGACCAACGTAAATTCTGTCAAGCATTTAACCTTAAGTCTAGCCTTTTATGGTGCGTTTCGATTTTACGCGAACTATTGAGTCTCTAAGCGTAATTAACAGTGAACTTGTTTGTGAAAACTCTCCATCAGGTCACATCCGCCGGTGTGCGGCTGAAATAGTGTCCGCTGCGATGCGCTGCTGCGCGCCCCATTAACAAAAACTCTTTAAATATCACCGGGGATTCGCCTTAAAGGAACATGCAACCATAGTGTTGAAAATGCGTTAAAATCCTCCCAATTCCCACATACCATTCATGATAGAATATTGTAACACATACAATTTTTTGTTTAATTTTGTAAGAATGTTATACATCATAACATTAATCTTGAAACGTGCATTTTCACTGACCATGGGCGCTGCCATTGTTGCCCATTTCACGGGGAACTCGCGAAGATTAACGCGAGAGAATGCGTGAGTGTGACGTAGGCGGTCCACCACCTCAGCGATATAGGCGCAGCGTAATATGTAAACACTAGCATAGCGACATGAATCGAGTTGTTTTATGAGTCTTGTGATAATGAAATGCTTGAATATCAAGCATACGGATGTCAAAAGAAGGCAGGAGAAGAGTCCGTGAAAGGAAAGAGATTTGTCCAAATGCCAATAAATTATCTACGAAGCCCGCCGTCGAAGGGCGAGTTGGCGATCAAATGGCTCCACAATATAGGTACGAGTCATACAGTGGAAACATTCAATTTCAACCGGAAAATGGTTTGCCAGGACCATGTCACCGTTGATATGGAACACAGGTTGCCCGGATTGGGTGAAAGACGACTGTTGAACGAAGCTACTGTCCCCACTGAATTTGTGCACAGAACGAAAAGTTCGGGGCCGAAGCGAAGGGTCGGTGTTGCACGTGAAGAAGGGTCTCGCAAAAGGGACGAACTTAATGTATGCAAATACTAGGGCCCATAGTAGGGGTACTAGAATATCATTCAATGTATTTCCTTTATTATAATACAAATCAATGATTAGTAAAATATTCATTGCGCGACGGTCGACTGGAATAATTAGTTGGATAAACGATTTGTTTACATATGAAAGTGCATGGGCGATAATAAAAGTTATTAAGCTCCGTCGAACCAACCAAGTCCAAAATGGATTGCGCGATTTCCTTTGTTGCAGTCTCTACTTGAGCATCATTATTCTTTATCCTATTCTTTATGAATGTTTATATTATAAGGGACGGCGTTTTTTTTATAGCTAACGCTCTGTAACTAATTAAATGGATGAATATATCTCAGACTCAGTGGGTACTTGAAGAATTCGTTTTGTTTTGCCCACCCGGGGCGCTAGCGGTGGTGGATCTGTGACGTCACACGACCACAGGCGAAATGTCCAAAATGTCAGCCTCCAGGGAGGTTCACTAATTATCCTTAAAAGTTAACAAATCATTTCAGAAAAAATAACAAAATATGGGATATGATTCAATGAACATTGTTTAATGGTTTAAGCAATTTTTACTTTTTGGGTTGCATGTTCCTTTAATGAAAGCTTTTCCCGAAGAGCTTTTTATCTGGTGAAATGGTCCCCAGACTAAATCAGTTGTGGAGGCCGGGGTGACCTTCTCTTGCATGTTTGGCTTCCATGAAGACGCCTTCTCTCAGGACGCTAGCTGTGATTATCATTTACCCCGATTGACAGAGCATAATTCTCCGAGGTGTCTTCATAGAGGCGTCGACTAGAGAGATGGTAATGGGGAACGAATAAATGATGAGATTAATTGGAACAGAGTGTGCCAATAGGGCGTATGCCAAACAAACACGTTAGACGGCAATCACGATGGACTGATTGTGCGCGTACGACTTTCGGCACGACACAGTGTATTGTGGGGTAGATGTACGCACGCACGCTTCAGTGCACAAGTGCACGTAGGCCCTATTGTCGTTCAGTATGTCGTTGGGTTTAGTAAACATATTTATTTATGCTCCTATGGCACAGGAATGTCATCCACAAACGTTGCTGGAGAACGTGTGTACTTTTGATACGTATAATATTATTATTATTATTATTATTATTATTATTATTATTATTATTATTATAATAATAATAATAATAATAATAATAATAATAATAATAATAATAATAATAATAATAATAATAATAATTATTATTATTATTATTATTAGATCGCAGGTGATTCTATAATAAAAGATTTGCAGAAAGGATTGTCATCCACAAACGTTGCTGGAGAACGCGTGTACTTTTGATACGTATTATATTATTATTATTATTATAGTATGTTATTATTATTATTATTATTAGATCGCAGGGTGATTCTATAATAATAGATCTGCAGAAACATTACATGTAAATATACCTTCATAGAAGTGTTGAAATTGTTTCCTGAACAAAATTTCATTTCGTCGGAGAAACGAATTCGTTAGAGAGGTGGAGTTTAAGGTGAATTCTTCACCCAGGTGAGATATTTGACTGCGATCTCAACAGAACGGACAACAGGTAGACAGGAACGTATTTGTATGGGCGAGAACAAGAACAAACATTCTTTTCCATACACATTATACCTTGGATTGATCCTACGAAACAGGGTTGTTATGTCATATATTTATATGCGCCGATTGCTTTGTACAGACATTGTTGATACATATGTTGATACAGGATGTTACCACACGTGGTGTCATATTTTAAGAAGACGTCTGATTGAAGAGTACATGTGAAACTGGAAACGAAAACGTACGAGGCAGAATATGTAATTAACGCCGGAAACACCGGCAAACATTGTATTTGAGCTGAAGTACACACTACCTTAGGGTGTGAGTCTAAAGTAAGATTTTCTCACTTCGGGCAAGATAGCTTCCTACCTACCTTTCATCTGTGGGCCATAGAAGAAGATGTTAATTATCTTGGTAATTATCTTGTTTGTCGGTAAAAGAAACAAAGACGCTACGACTTTTGCCCAATCCTGATGGTCTCTGTCTCTGTATGTCTCTGTCTCGCCTACGTCTCTGTCTCTTTCTCTGTTTCTTTCTGTTTCGCCTCTGTCTGTCTTTGTCCCTGTCTGTCTGTGTCTGTGTCTGTGTCTGTGTCTGTGTCTGTGTCTGTGTCTGTGTCTGTGTCTGTGTCTGTGTCTGTGTCTGTGTCTGTGTCTGTGTCTGTGTCTGTGTCTGTGTCTGTGTCTGTGTCTGTGTCTGTGTCTGTGTCTGTGTCTGTGTCTGTGTCTGTGTCTGTGTCTGTGTCTGTGTCTGTGTCTGTGTCTGTGTCTGTGTCTGTGTCTGTGTCTGTGTCTGTGTCTGTGTCTGTGTCTGTGTCTGTGTCTGTGTCTGTGTCTGTGTCTGTGTCTGTGTCTGTGTCTGTGTCTGTGTCTGTGTCTGTGTCTGTGTCTGTGTCTGTGTCTGTGTCTGTGTCTGTGTCTGTGTCTGTGTCTGTGTCTGTGTCTGTGTCTGTGTCTGTGTCTGTGTCTGTGTCTGTGTCTGTGTCTGTGTCTGTGTCTGTGTCTGTGTCTGTGTCTGTGTCTGTGTCTGTGTCTGTGTCTGTGTCTGTGTCTGTGTCTGTGTCTGTGTCTGTGTCTGTGTCTGTGTCTGTGTCTGTGTCTGTGTCTGTGTCTGTGTCTGTGTCTGTGTCTGTGTCTGTGTCTGTGTCTGTGTCTGTGTCTGTGTCTGTGTCTGTGTCTGTGTCTGTGTCTGTGTCTGTGTCTGTGTCTGTGTCTGTGTCTGTGTCTGTGTCTGTGTCTGTGTCTGTGTCTGTGTCTGTGTCTGTGTCTGTGTCTGTGTCTGTGTCTGTGTCTGTGTCTGTGTCTGTGTCTGTGTCTGTGTCTGTGTCTGTGTCTGTGTCTGTGTCTGTGTCTGTGTCTGTGTCTGTGTCTGTGTCTGTGTCTGTGTGTGTGTGTGTGTGTGTGTGTGTGTGTGTGTGTCTGTGTGTGTGTGTGTGTGTGTGTGTGTGTGTGTCTGTGTCTGTGTCTGTGTCTGTGTCTGTGTCTGTGTCTGTGTCTGTGTCTGTGTCTGTGTCTGTGTCTGTGTCTGTGTCTGTGTCTGTGTCTGTGTCTGTGTGTGTGTCTGTGTGTGTGTGTCTGTGTGTGTGTGTGTGTGTGTGTGTGTGTGTGTGTCTGTGTGTGTGTGTGTGTGTGTGTGTCTGTGTCTGTGTCTGTGTCTGTGTCTGTGTCTGTGTCTGTGTATGTGTCTGTGTCTGTGTCTGTGTCTGTGTCTGTGTCTGTGTCTGTGTCTGTGTCTGTGTCTGTGTCTGTGTCTGTGTCTGTGTCTGTGTCTGTGTCTGTGTCTGTGTGTGTGTCTGTGTGTGTGTCTGTGTGTGTGTCTGTGTGTGTGTGTGTGTGTGTGTGTCTGTGTGTGTGTGTGTGTGTGTGTGTGTGTGTGTCTGTGTCTGTGTCTGTGTCTGTGTCTGTGTCTGTGTCTGTGTCTGTGTCTGTGTCTGTGTCTGTGTCTGTGTCTGATGTCTGTGTCTGTGTCTGTGTCTCAGTATCAGTCTCTGTCTCTGTCTCTGTCTCTGTCTCTGTCTCTGTCTCTGTCTCTGTCTCTGTCTCTGTCTCTGTCTCTGTCTCTGTCTCTGTCTCTGTCTCTGTCTCTGTCTCTGTCTCTGTCTCTGTCTCTGTCTCTGTCTCTGTCTCTGTCTCTGTCTCTGTCTCTGTCTCTGTCTCTGTCTCTGTCTCTGTCTCTGTCTCTGTCTCTGTCTCTGTCTCTGTCTCTGTCTCTGTCTCTGTCTCTGTCTCTGTCTCTGTCTCTGTCTCTGTCTCTGTCTCTGTCTCTGTCTCTGTCTCTGTCTCTGTCTCTGTCTCTGTCTCTGTCTCTGTCTCTGTCTCTGTCTCTGTCTCTGTCTCTGTCTCTGTCTCTGTCTCTGTCTCTGTCTCTGTCTCTGTCTCTGTCTCTGTCTCTGTCTCTGTCTCTGTCTCTGTCTCTGTCTCTGTCTCTGTCTCTGTCTCTGTCTCTGTCTCTGTCTCTGTCTCTGTCTCTGTCTCTGTCTCTCTCCCCCATCTCTCTCTCACTCTCTCTCTCTCTCTCTCTCTCTCTCTTTCTCTCTCTCTATCTCTCTCTCTCTCTCTCTCTCATTGCAAGGCAATCTCATGTTTCCTAATATTATCAGTTTAAATAAATACCAACAGTCGAACCGAACAATTATTTTTATCTGTTAAACCTGCCACTAAACCGTCCATACGTACGTATATCGATCGTTCCTGTCTGTCGTATGTCCAGGCTTGTGTTGAGACGATTGTATTCCATGAATGTGTATTCATATGTTTTGTCGTGTATCGTGTACACTATAGTAGTCCAGAAGTCGTGTGTTCAATTTTGTGTTCCCATCCATGTGTTCAACAGTGTGTTCATTCGTGTGTTCAGTCGTCGTGTGCTCAATCATGTGCCCCGTCGTGTATCCAGTCGTATGTATAGAAAACTATCCTGGACAACACCGACATTGTGCTGCGAGCGACACACGACGGAGACAAGACTCTCGAGGGTGTCGTCTCTCGGCCGGGTCGTTTTGGGAACGGACCCTAGTCACGTGGTTCGGAAGCCTATTTACTATAGCGGGGTAAATGAACCCTCTGATCCATTTACTTGTTGACGATAGCAAACCCAGGCGAGACAATCGCGACGTGTAGAGCGCAATGGCTCAGGGGTAGAGCTTCGGACTCTCGACTACGAGAACCCGGGTTCGAATCCTGGATGCGGTGTTAAAACCTTGGGCAAGTTTTTTTTCACTCTGCATTGCTCCAGTTTACTCAGCTGTATAAATGAGTACCTGGCTATAGACAGTGGTGGATATGTGTACGAGCAGCTTTCGCACATTACTTGTAACGTATGTCTGGATGCTTCCCAGAGAAGTTGAGACGGTGTCTGAGTGAACAGGTCTGTCAGGGAAGTAAAGTGTAAAGCGCTTTGAACGGTCCTGAGGACTGGATACTGCGCTATATAAGAACTTGCCTTTACATGATATTAATAATAATGATGATAATTATGGTAGTGATAATAATGATAATTATAATGAAGCCGATGATGATGGTGATGATAATGATGATATTAATAATAATGAATTACTTCTGTGGCGCCGATATCCTCAGAGAATCCGAACGCATTGGCGGAAAATCAGTAGATTGAGGATCACCATGTCGAAGGCAGTACAGAAGTCGTCAACAAAGGGACGGACGCCTTAGGGTGGACAGCCGCTCTTTATAGACTTTATGCGCTCAGCAACTCAACAGGTGACCCAACGTCATGTTTAATAACTCAACTGTGTTTACATATGTGCCTAGGTTTTAACGACGATGGTGTTCGTCTCCTGTCTACCTACATCCAGTCTCCGGGTCTGCCAGCTCGCAGACAGATTCCGGTGAAGGGTGAAGAACCTATTTCATTAGCACCGGTTAATTGACGAGGCGTTCTTGGAAACACCGCGCTTGGTCGATACGTGATTTCCACCGGACGCTGCAGGTTTTTCAGTTTGGTTCATTTGCCGCGCCATTTTCATTCCTTTTTTAACGTCACACGTTTCTTTGTCACGCGCCAAATTGGCGCAAATTGCCACGAGCATTCCGCGGAACGCCCGCGCTCGGCTTTATTCGGGAAGCGACGATGGGGATAACTGTCGAAGGCAAGGAATGTTGCGACATTCAATTGTTGCAAACATGATTTAGTCATTAAAAATTAGTGGCAAAACACTTGTACGGAAACGTGGCGGCTGGCTTCCGCGCATTGACAAGTCACGACATATTAGTGGGCCAATCAAGGTGATTCGACTTTTAAGTGACTGGTACGGGTCAACCCGCGATTACATAACAGTTAAACGTTAGTGTGTCTTGTATAGGAGTATATGTTATTTAATATTGTAGAGGTCGTCAAAAGTATCGTTAAAACATACTCGCATGCACACATAAATACTCACTGAAAACAAGATTGCAAACACACACACGCATGCACATTCATGCACAAACGCGCACACATATCCGCGCACGCGCACACGCACACGCACATAATTTATATATATGCATAATACAGTCAGTCAGTCAGCCAGTCAGCCAGTCAGCCAGCCAGCCAGCCAGTCAGCCAGTCAGCCAGTCAGCCAGTCAGCCAGTCAGCCAGTCAGCCAGTCAGTCAGTCAGTCAGTCAGTCAGTCAGTCAGTCAGTCAGTCAGTCAGTCAGCCAGTCAGCCAGTCAGCCAGTCAGCCAGTCAGCCAGTCAGCCAGTCAGCCAGTCAGCCAGTCAGCCAGTCAGCCAGTCAGCCAGTCAGCCAGGCAGCCAGGCAGCCAGGCAGCCAGGCAGCCAGGCAGCCAGGCAGCCAGGCAGCCAGCCAGACAGACAGACAGACAGACAGACAGCCTGTGAATAATCCTGTAGTCTAGACGTAGTTACGTTTGTCGGTCATATCGCGTTGCGGGCTGGAGTGCGGTGCTTACAGCTCCGTGTCACGTGGTGTATCTCCTCACCTCTTTCACTTGTAACAAGCTTTGTCGCCGGCCGCTCAGTGGCCGATTTCATCTGAGATTTCTCCCCTGATCTACGTCATTAATACGGCATTTGGTGTTACGTTTGAGTTGCTTCCTTGATCTTAGGGCATGTTTATACATGCGTAGTTCTCACTGCGAAATGGATACCGGAAGTGTTAACTAGCGAATGACTGTCAGCGTGGTAAATGACGCTGTCTATTGGGACCAAGCTCGAATAAACAATTGAACCACGAAATATGACATGCTGAATGAAAAGTATGCATGATGTCGGTCGCATAGAGAACCGTAGTTAATAATAAATAAATAAACTTATATAGCGCCAAATCTAGCTAAAAACTATTCAGGGCGCATCACATGTACATGTCCTTAAAAATAATTACCCAAACTTATAACTAAAAATGAACTGTACATTATAAAAGTGCACATAGACAGACTAATAAAAGCATTATAAATAAAATAATATAATTTTTATACAGAAAGCCAAAAAACATAAAGACAAAACGTCATTTAAGGTAGAAGTAACATTCTCTTCGATGCATTCACAAATTGTCTCTTCACTTAATTATCACTGCATCACCCAAAGTATTGTATAAAATATAGTCTTTAAGGCTTTCGTAAAAGAGTCCTCACTGTATGGTTGGCGTACTGAGAAAGGTGGTAAGGTTGTTATTGTGAACGTAGAGATGTAGACACCCGAGCGGTGACGAGAGACACGTTTCTCCCGCGAGGAGAGCGGCAGACAGCCCGTACGGAAGTGACCACGGAAGCTGGGCCCTGTACTACGCGACTAGCGGCGGTACCTAATTGGGATTACGTAAAAACGAGTCCCGGGAAAATGGGCAACAGGTGAGCCCGTCTCCCCGCGGATTTCTCGCTCGAGCGCGCGGGCTGTGCCGCGTCTCCCTTCCCTGTTTTTGTCCTGGTTCATCCTGTCCCTCCAGCGGCCGGGACCCGACTCGAAAACAACCATTCGATGATGATCAACCGCTAAACGCTTCCCTCGCCTGAAAACCAGACGATCCCACGCTTATGCGACACGTTGTTGACGCGATATTGTCGTTATTTCTGACAGGAAGTGACGCTAACACCAGTATGATAGACGCAAATGAGGAAGGGCCACTCGGGGCGTCGTTCTCCCTTATCTCAGCGAATCATGTCCAATTACGCTGGTGAGAAAGTCGCGGACATTCAACTTGAGACGCCATTTGTGTGTTGGGCGCAATTAGGTTTCTCCGCTGACGGTTATCGGCAGGTAGGGTCGATGCGACGCGTCTGACTGTATCGACGCGCTGTTTACAACGGAGATGTCGCGCACTTCCGGTGTATAGCTCAATTCGTCGTATCCGTGATGTTGAGTATCATTATTATCGCATTACTCATCGACGTGCTTGACACGGAGGCTATATACGCAGCGGAACAATGCGATTATTGATGCGGCAAAAAAGAAACATATATGATAGATAAGTGTGGAGACACAGGTGGGATGATTCGCTGAGGATGTATCGATAAAGTCGCTGGTGTCGCGTTTCAGATAAATTGCACACTGGATACGGGAATGCTTGACACGCGCGGTCTCGTTAACGTTATTTTAAACGTAGTTTGACACCAGCTTCGTCGACGGGTATAAATGGAGTTTGTCTCTCGCCGTTGCGCAAGCGACTGTTCTGTCCCGACCGAACAGCATCCGTCGCAGTGTGTTGTGCATATGTTATTGCCTTCCGATGCAGTCGTACCACGAATCTGGGATGGTCTGACTGGCCGGCGGCAACTTATACACGAGACCACGTCTGGTTCCTTTCGCCCCGGTAGGACAGCGCCCGACAACCGCGCACGGTAATATCGATTCGCGGAAGGAGAAACTACGGCGGCGTCATCGGAACGTTTTTGCCCCTACAGCGGACAAGCATGTGTGCGCACGCCTACCATTGATTTGTCTTCATTCGGAGGTAAACCTCGTTCGGTACTGGCAATGTAACACCTGGGGTGGCCCGCATCACTGTTGATCCGCGACGTGTCTGCATGTGTCTCTAATTAGTTCACGACAACCGGGCGTAGGCGTGTGCAAATGCGAGTGCACGGTTTGGATCTTTACGTCAGATGGTTCGGATTATTCGCTCACGCCTAAGGATTGAGCTTATTAGGGGGCATTCGCAACGTGCGTTTGTTGGGCGAAATTATTTCAACGTTAAACCTGAATGCGCATGTATAATATAGATGTGGAGATTCGGGGGTAGACAGGTATGTAATTTAAAGCACCAAATCGAACCAGAATGAAGTGTTTACGCATAATGTTTAAACTATTTTAACGGCCTGCTGGATGATTGGCTGTCTGTCTGTATGTCTGTCTGGTTGGTTGGCAGTCTAGCGATGTGCCCAGACGTCCAATCAGACAGGTATGGGTAGACAAACCGTGCACATTTCCAGCCAACCGTCCACACAGGTCAAGTTGCTACTGAATAGATGCTCACCCACGCCAGCCAGTTCAGCTTAACGGTTTAACGCGCACGAAACGGCGCGAAACTAACGAGATCCCATAAAAATAGCCTCGTATACATCAGCATAGCAACGAATGCACTGCCGAATCTTCTCCGACGGACGAATTCCAAAAGAGAAAACATTTGGGCGCCAGAAGTGAAATCGTAATAGGGCATTCGCGAAGGGCGTGTCACGAGACTAGTAGCGTCTCGCCACGCGAACGCCGAAATGACCAGTGGGCAGTCACCATCACGTTATTGAAACGGGGTGTTTATTTAGGACCAGTGTAATGTTAAAAATAGTGTTCAGTTGGTACAACGCTTGCGGAGGATTTACGTATATACAACAATGTTGCATTTGCTACGCCGAAATACCGTTTCCATTGCGGCAAAAACAACACAGAACAGTTGCTATGACGTGTATGTATTTAGGTCCCGCTTTGCCAATATTGTTTTCGTAATTGGCGATATTGGCGAGCACTAAGCCATAAATTGTCCCAAGGTCAGGTAATATAACACACCTGGCCACACTGTTTTGGACGTCCGACGGGCGGCCGGCCGTTTGACTGCACGTCTTTGTCATATTTGTTTGCAACATATGATGACATGCTCAATTATGCGCCCATTGCGTTAATCGTGTGGATAAAAGGGTGTTACATTGACACTAAAAAGAATAATTGTAATCTTCGGGTTCTTATATATATATATATATATATATATATATATATATATATATTATACAAAGATCTATATATATATATATATATATATATATATATATATATATATATTATACATAGATCTATATATATATATATATATATATATATATATATATATATATATATATATATATATATATATATATATATATATATATATATATATATATATATATTACACAAAGATCTATATACACATACACATTTACTCATATATAAACATATAGTCCTACATATATACACATATTCACATATACATATAGCTTACAATTTAATTGTAAGAAAATGTGTAATTAAGTAGTATACTCATAAACTGAAATGCTTGCGATAAGAAAGTTTGAATAATGAGTTTGAAATATAGGCTATGTAATCGTGCCCCATGGAATTTCACAATCTTCTTGAAACGACCCAAGGTCTACGTCATGATTACGCAATTACATTAACTATTCCTGGTGATTATCTCGATAAGATTGGGGACTCACAATTATGTCTAAATATAGTACAACAGGCCCACAACGTTACGGTCTTCAGCGCATTATGTGACATTCATTAAATTAATTGCCGTAGTCTGAATGTCCCTATTCGCTTGCCAATAAGTAGCTGTTTGTTTTTGATGACGTCTACAGTTCTACTACTCAAATGGAGTGATGTTTTGTTAAAATGAAACATTTCCCAATATGATTATCGAAATAAAGTTGTCTTTCGTGAATTGCCGACGAAAATTACTAAAAGTAAAAAAGCATGTTCTGATTTCGTTATCGACGTTGGAATCAGTGAAATGTTGAAGTATGACGCAGTGTTCATGCCATCCCAGAGAGCGGGCATTCATAACAGGCTCGAGCATGCGCCGTACAAATTGGTGTTTGTGATCCCGCGTTGAAATGTCAGATTGTTTTGAACCCGTTGGATTAACCTACGTGGATTAGCAAGAAAAATAGGCAAAAAGTTGCCAAATTGGCTAAAAACATCGGTGGTGATGAATAAACACTCACGCAATTCGATCATTTATTAGGAAACTAATTAGATCGGTGCGGAAAGAGGTCAACGATCACAATGTTAATTTACGAGCTTGCGTCATTTTATAACAGGAAGCAGCCGGACTCTGGTCGAAGGCCTAACCAGCAATGACCTTCGTGTCTGGAACTTGTTTCCGCAATTCCGTTTTTTCCTTTCTCGTTTCAGATTAATTTGCAAACAATCATACATAGCTACAGTAATCGCAATAACACGGTAGTTTTCTTATCACTGAACACTTCAATAATTTTTTTACAGCTGATAAATTTCATCAACAGTTGTATGAAGTGATTACATTAAACCCAAAGATATTTCATGACTTCTTTTTTTGGAAACCATTAACGAAATACAATTCACAATACACAACGCCTGTGTACTAACATTACATCACCGCAAGGTTACAAACTATGGGCCAGACGGAATACTGTGAATAAATATTAAAACTAGCATTTAAAAGGCATCAATCATGAATACGTTATCATACCTAATGCCGTTGGTCCTGTGTCGGGCCGTGTCAAAAGCTTGACGGTCACGGATGAGCGAGCACCGATGTTAATTCGAGTAGATCGATCAGAGTCGAATGACGCGAAACTAATGGGCTGTCCCTGGCGAGGCCAGTACACCTACATCGTGTAGTACAGACCAGCGACTGTCTGACGTACGGGTCACGTGGTGTATACTGTTCATCTGATACTGTTGTTGTATTGTTAATCACGGCACCGTTGTTTGACTATTGCTGTGGTCTGTCCGCTTAACGGTGTTTAAATGTTGTTGTTGTCGTGTTAATCGCGCTAACGTTGTTTGCCTGTAGCTCTGGTCTGTCAGCTTAACTATCTTTGAATGGGGTTGTCGTAGTGTTAATCGCACTAACGTTGTTTGGCTGTTGCTATGGTCTGTCAGCTTAACTATCTTTGAATGGGGTTGTCGTAGTGTTAATCGCGCTAACGTTGTTTGGCTGTAGCTCTGGTCTGTCAGCTTAACTATCTTTGAATGGGGTTGTCGTAGTGTTAATCGCGCTAACGTTGTTTGGCTGTTGCTATGGTCTGTCAGCTTAACTATCTTTGAATGGGGTTGTTGTCGTGTTAATCGCGCTAACGTTGTTTGGCTGTTGCTATGGTCTGTCAGCTTAACTATCTTTGAATGGGGTTGTTGTCGTGTTAATCGCGCTAACGTTGTTTGGCTGTTGCTATGGTCTGTCAGCTTAACTATCTTTGAATGGGGTTGTTGTCGTGTTAATCGCGCTAACGTTGTTTGGCTGTTGCTATGGTCTGTCAGCTTAACTATCTTTGAATGGGGTTGTTGTCGTGTTAATCGCGCTAACGTTGTTTGGCTGTTGCTATGGTCTGTCAGCTTTACTATCTTTGAATGGGGTTGTTGTCGTGTTAATCGCGCTAACGTTGTTTGGCTGTTGCTATGGTCTGTCAGCTTAACTATCTTTGAATGGGGTTGTTGTCGTGTTAATCGCGCTAACGTTGTTTGGCTGTTGCTATGGTCTGTCAGCTTAACTATCTTTGAATGGGGTTGTAGTGTTAATCGCGCTAACGTTGTTTGGCTGTTGCTATGGTCTGTCAGCTTAACTATCTTTGAATGGGGTTGTCGTAGTGTTAATAGCACTAACGTTGTTTGGCTGTTGCTATGGTCTGTCAGCCTAACGGTGTTTCTTATTCTTTTTCTTCCATATACTGGACTGGGCCCTTTCCGGCCGTTAAAAGTCCAATCGAACCTTGTGCGCTTGGGGTGGAGGTGGTGTGTGCTCTCTTAAAACAGTTAATATAAAACAAAATTTATATTGAAACATTAATAAAGTTATTCTAAGAACCTATGGTGATTTAAAAATAAATTATTATTATTATGCACATAGTCTTTAGTTGAATGTTGTCGTCATGTTAATCGCTGTAATATTTGTTTGACTGTTGCTGTAGTTTGCCAACTTGACGGTGTTTGATTGAATGTTGTTGTTGTGTTGGTCATAGTAACGGTGTTTGAATGTTGTTGTCATATCGATCAGGGTAACGTTGTTCCGACAGTGGTTTTGTTTGTTTTTGTGTGGTTGATTCTGTTTCAATTAAGCCGGGATTATGCCTCGTGTTATTTATTACTTATGTCATTTTCATTATAATTGTCAATTGTCGCCGTCGCCGTCGCCGTCGCCGTCGCCGTCGCCGTCGCCGTCGCCGTCGCCGTCGCCGTCGCCGTCGCCGTCGCCGTCGCCGTCGTCGTGTTCGTTATCATGGCATTGATCTAATCTTATCGCAGTCAATGTAGTAAGGTGGAGTGCAGCGTCCCCACCCACCCACTGTTCCCCGTCCCGCTGCCACCAGCCTTCGCTGCAACACTTCGATTGCACGTGTCATTTCACCCACTTCAAATATTGCTGACATAAATTATCGTTAACATTCAACATTAGGCTGACAACATTGTCCTTCACGTTGTCTTCGACCGTAGCACGTTATAATTTATTCAGTGTTTCGCGTTGAATCGCTGCGCAATCTGTCGTCGTGTTTACCGGATGTTCATAATTCCAGGGTTTCGCTGAACGCAGCGGTGCGCGTTTATGTATAAAACCGAATTATTGCGCAGGCCAAATAAAGACTCGTCGGAGATAACAAAAAAAGCTACGAGTTTTTTGAGATTCCTAGAAATAATCAATCAATAATCAATCATTATTGTTGTGTTGTCGAACCACGACAAAAGGTTCTGAGTAGGATAATATGAAGAAAACGTCCGTCCGTCCGTCCGTCCGTCCGTCCGTCCGTCCGTCCGTCCGTCCGTCCGTCCGTCCGTCCGTCCGTCCGTCCGTCCGTCCGTCCGTCCGTCCGTCCGTCCGTCCGTCCGTCCGTCCGTCCGTCCGTCCGTCCGTCCGTCCGTCCGTCCGTCCGTCCGTCCGTCCGTCCGTCCGTCCGTCCGTCCGTCCGTCCGTCCGTCCGTCCGTCCGTCCGTCCGTCCGTCCGTCCGTCCGTCCGTCCGTCCGTCCGTCCGTCCGTCCGTCCGTCCGTCCGTCCGTCCGTCCGTCCGTCCGTCCGTCCGTCCGTCCGTCCGTCCGTCCGTCCGTCCGTCCGTCCGTCCGTCCGTCCGTCCGTCCGTCCGTCCGTCCGTCCGTCCGTCCGTCCGTCCGTCCGTCCGTCCGTCCGTCCGTCCGTCCGTCCGTCCGTCCGTCCGTCCGTCCGTCCGTCCGTCCGTCCGACCGTCCGTCCGTCCGTCCGTCCGTCCGTCCGTCCGCCCGCCCGCCCGCCCGCCCGCCCGCCCGCCCGCCCGTCCGTCCGTCCGTCCGCCCGCCCGCCCGCCCGCCCGCCCGCACGCCCGCACGCCCGCACGCCCGCACGCCCGTACGCCCGCACGCTCTCCCGCCCTCTCGTCCTTCCGCCCTCCCGCCCGCCCGCCCGCCCGCCCGCCCGCCCGCCCGCCCGTACGCCCGTACGCCCGCACGCTCGCCAATCCATTCACGTTTCTATGGACGACACTTGCTTGTGATTTCAAAGTGCTCGTATGCCCTGTAACGGCGAATGCCTATCATTAACGCTTGGTCCCACGCCAAATCCGCTCCGGGTTTCCACTACGTCGGCCACGGATCCTGTGTTATCGCGATGCACTGGGTGTCGCATTAATACGTGACATGACGTGCACGCACCCGCCGGGTGATCTCGTTACGACTGTGGTCTACCGCCAGTCACGACTCAGCGAGTTGAAGAGTTTAGCGAACCTTTGATTAAATCAAGACCATCAACGGTATTACTGCTGCGACAATCTATCGTATTAAGCATAAGAATATCGCAGTGCACCGCGTGTCACTGGTTGGGGTCACGTACGGATATCAGATGATGAACGTGGTATCGGTGAGGAGGAGATAAAAGGATTGCTCTCGTGCCGCCCACAGACGCCCGCTCTTCTCGGCGGCCGTATTGTAGAGCGCAATGGCTCAGGAGTAGAGCCCGGACTCTCGACTACGAGAACCCGGGTTCTAATCCTGTGCTGCAGTGTTAAAAACCTTGGGCAAGTGTTTTCACTCAATATTGCTCCAGTTCACTCGGCTGTATAAATGAGTACCTGGCTAGAAACAGTGGTGGACGAGCAGCCGTCGCGCATTAATTGTAGCATATGGCTGGGTGCTTCCCATAGAAGCCGAGATGGTGTCTGAGTGTACATGTCTGTCAGGGAAGTAATGTGTAAAGCGCTTTGAACGCTCCTGAGGAGTGGATACTGCGCTGTGTAAGAATTTGCCTTTTTATTGCATCAGAACGTACAAGGTCCGACGACTCTCTTCCACTTCCGCCCCATTTCCCGTGAAAGATTGAACTTATGACCTATATGTCTAGACGTTCGTTTTCGTTGGCTCTAATTGCATTAGCTTACTTACGTTAGCTTTCGCGTGAAGCTAATGTGGACTCTGGCTTGCCGGAGATTGTGTGAACTACAGGCCGAATAACATTAATTAATTAACTTGTGTTTTGTGTGAAAATCTCAGTTGCGGGAGCTTAAATTTGACCAACTACGGTACCAAATAACGTTGGTTTACTCACGTTATCTTTCTTTTGAAATGTTTGACTATGAAGGACATTGTGTCACCGAATGATACGCCTAATGACATTGATCAGTACACTATGCAATTGGTACTCCAATTTTGATTTACCTTTGTACGACCTTTAATAGAAACCTTCTTTTGTTTCTGTGATACTCGCATTGTACGTTTAGTCGCGTCGGTACTGCGGAACACTGAATTGTTTCTACTTCGTCTATTTTTAAATGCCAGGATCTATTTTCGCACTTTAAAGACCATGGTAGCTTAACGAATGAGACTGCGGCGCCATGGATTCATGACCGGTTACTTCCATTTTACTCCATTGAATATTTAACTTCCCCCAGTGTAGATACCCGATAAGAGGGACCAGACACTAGACCAGCGGGTTATAACACCATTATACAAACATCGACATATCAATGAAACTTCGTATAATATGTGTTATGGGTACATGTGAAATAACAGAATATGCAGTAATCGCCTCGTTTAATTACCATCTTTTTCCAGTCGTTCTGACTAACCCAGGCGCGCTAACGCGTTTGGTCATCCGTAAATCGATATCCTACATAACATTACGAACCAATAGGACGACCCGCGTCTTACACGGATGCGGTCACGGTTCACTGAATTCGTGATCCTTCGCCGTCGACACGCTTCGGCGAGCACGCGCGCGGTTGGTATCGTTACAGTATCGACCGCGCCGCGTGAGTTCTTCGACGAGCGCGGCTAATCTTAGACGCCGTCATGATATAGAAGCGTACTTTGTCTTGGCGGGGCGTAATGGCGCTAGGCTGGACGTCCGTCTTGCCATAGACCTGTAGTATGGGATCGTAAATACACTAGAGACGCCTGCACGGTCCGAACGATCCGTCAAAGTGGTCAGTGATATGACCATAAGAGGCGATAAATTGACCGAAATAGCTGTAGCCGAAGTGACAGTAGCGGGGGATGGATTATATATGTGACGGAATGCGCTTTAATTGCATTGATGGTTTTTATTGGCGCGATAGAAGCGGCGGAAGTCGGTACAGGTCACGTGACTGAAGTGACGCGTGTGATGTGTATGCTGGCATTAGCTATGTAATTGAATTTGTGGTAATAGAGCTTATATAAACGACGAAGATGCCGCTTTTTATGGGCAACAATCTAGAAAGGGTGACAGAAATAGCGATAGGTAGAGAGGAAATTAAAGATATAATCGGACATTTTCAGCAGAATAAAATTGTAAAATCGGGAGTGATTGGTCCTAACCGATCACTCGCGATTTATCAATTTTATTCTGCCGAAAATGCCAGATTAAAGGATTAAAAGACTGGGGTTATGTGTTCACATACAAATAATCTCGGCTGTCGCAAAATATCTAACAACTGGTGAGCTATGGGTCTCCGCTGTTGCCAGTTGTGTTGACATTGTTGACACTGCTGTCCTGAGATGTGACGTCAGCGAAGGGCCGGACATTCCATGGGCTGCCGCTGTCGCGCTTACATTTTCCCGATCGTTATAAACTTTCCGATTGACGTTTCTGCGCATGCGCGATAAATGTAAAATCATCAACGTGCAACGAAACGACATAGCATTTTTGGTATGAATGCCACGGGCTGTTCGTTAACTCTTCTGTGATGATTACTGTGAAGTGGTGCTTAAAATGTCGTTCAATACAATAACATCTTACGTTTGTTTAAATCACTGTCACGGATTATAGCGCATTACACTCACGTGATTTACGCTTGCTACCCAAACATGCCTCAAAACTTGTTTGCCTCGTGTTAATTTGCGACATATAACTTTGCTGAGAAGTCCTAAAGAACAACCCGAAGTATTTAAACCATAAATGCATTGTCATTTCGCTGCACATTAATGATTTTACAGGCATCGCGCATGCGCAGAGACGTCAATCGGAACGTTTATAACGCCGGAAAAATGTAAGCGCTACACCGCAATTGCGACCGCGTCAACGCGGCCCCGTGTCGGTGGCCGGCGGCGCCGGTTGCCTTAAGTAGCCATCGCGACGAAATAACGCAATCGACGCACGCACCATGAGAAAAACTCGCGCGGCCGCCTTATAAGCGTAATGGAGGGCCGCCGATGTCGCCTCTCCGCTGCATGCTAACTGTACTCTCGCGTCTTTTTTCAGCCGGAATATCCAAAGCCCGCTCACCGCCGAGCGTCCGGCGTCCGCCCCGCGACGGAGGGAGACATAAGAACCGAGGAAATTGCGGCTTTGCGGCGTCGACTACGTCCGGCCTAAACGACTGATGCGTTAATCCCGACCGGCACCGCGCGCAGATGCCGTTGACCCGGGTCACTTCGGGCGCGCGTCTTCCCGTTGCCCGGCCGCATCAATCAGGTTCTCGCGACTGACGGACGAGACGAGAGACGTGTGAGATTACGGCAGCGGGGGCACGCTTCCGTCGACGCTCACCCCGCGTCCACCACGCCCGTCCACCGAAGGGGAGATCGCGCGCGTGCGGTCCGCTCGTCAACAGGAACCACGTGACGATGTCAGAACGGCGGCGCACGCAATACCTCCTTGCGGTTAACGACGTTCGCGAAAGATAGTGCGTGCGCGTTGGGAAAATGTGTTAGATCGCGTGTGTTTGCTGCGAATGAAACTACGAAACTGCGAAGTCGCCAGCATTACGCCGACATCATCGACACCGACAGGTGTCGCCCCGATCGCGTTTTACTTTAACCGAACACGTTATGACGACATTGAAAAGGACGACGACGTTTGCCTGATCGACAGGCCGTGGTTTTATCATGTGATGCGCATTTATACGAAACGCCGCATTCAGCAAACGATCTTCGCCCGGAGCGCCGTCTGTCGGACGGAAGGCGCGTCTGACAGTGAACCATGACGACAGCGGTGACGCTGTTACGTCAACTGTTAGTCAACGGCACGCTGCCGCCCGACGATGTGTGGTCGACGGGCAGCGTGTCGCCGGGACCCGGACCCGGGCCGGGGCCGGGGCCGGCGCCGGGGCAGTGGAGTGAGACGACGGCGGCCGGATTAACGCCACCGCCACCGCCGCCGCCTCTCTCCGTCGATACCGCATCGAACGGCACGGCGGCGGCGTCGGCGGTGGCGGTGGTGGTGGCCGGCGCAAAAAACATCTACAACCAATCGTTGCTCAACATCGGCAGATGGCTCGCGGCGGGCAACGCCACGCGCAGTAGCACCTACGGGACGGACAGTGGCGGCGCGAACGACGGCGTCGCGTTGCGCGTAGCCGGCGAGGTAACGGACTCCGCAACGGCGGCAGCGATCGCGACGGACACGGCAGTGGGCAGCAGCAACACCGCGGCCGCTGTAGCGGCGAAGGCGACGGCGGCCGTGGCCGACGCTGTCGCCGCCGTCACGGCCACGTCGCTACACGACCGCGTGTCGCGGCCCTACACCGACGACTACGACGTGTACGCGCAGATGTGGGGCGACAATCTGACGTTCTGGAACGCGTCGGGGAACGCGACGCCGACGGTGCCTGACGACGGCGCCGTGCCCGACCCGGCCTACTGGGCATTCCTGCTCCTCGTCTTCCCGGTACTCACCGTCTTCGGCAATGTGCTCGTCGTGCTGAGCGTCTACTGCGAGAGGTCGCTGCGATCGCCGACGAACTACTTCATCGTGTCCCTGGCCGTGGCCGACATCATGGTCGCCGTCCTTGTCATGCCGCTTGCTGTCTACGTCGAGGTTAGTGCGTCACTTCCTGTTTCTGTTTTACTCATGCCCGTATGTTTTGTGCCATCCATGTACGTTTCTTCCAGGTGCATCCCGTCTCCCTAATTCCCCCTTCGAGGCCGTGCCTAGAGCCCGGCGTCTTTCCCTCTTCCCTCGGCAGTTCCGTGTAAATGATTATCTGGCGATATCAGATCCTCTTCCCTTCCCGTGATTTCCCTCTCCTCTGGACATAGCCTGGAGGGAGCGACATACATTGTCAGAAAGTTCCAAGGTGTTTCCGTTTATTCTTTGGCCCTATATCTCCGCCACACTCCCTTGGGCCGGACGCCGTATTACGCGCCCGCTACGTGCGTAAGTCGTTGTTAAAAAAGGCCCGTTATCCGAGCGTGTGACCTTTTGGTTGACCTTCTACAGACTGGTACATTTTTCTCACGTTAAATAGTAAAATACATCGAAAGGGCGTTCACGTAGTTATTCCAACCGCCTGGGATAGGATGCCGCATTATATAACCCCACTGTTCCCACGAGGGTCGTTAGTACCGCCGCAAACACCGTTTGTTTGTTCGGCGCTTGCGTAGGAAACGGATTAAAAACCGAAGTTGAACTTTGCCCTAGTTTCAGCGTCATATCCAAAGAACGCCTTTGTTTAAAAAATACGATTTCCGGATGTTTTCATAATATTGGTAAAATAACGAGTAGGCGTATCATGTATTTGAAGTAATTTTGCCGTGGAATCTCACTGTTAAGATCACAATGGGACTTAGCGAAACTGATCTGACTAATAAGGTGACCCTATTAGCGAGTGTTTTTTATAATAATTTTGTCTATATGGAAATAAATTGAGACTCTCCTAGGATGACGTTAATTGCGAGGTGACCGCATTACTAAGGGGACCATAAAGCAAGTGTTTATCTCGCCTTCGGCACAACGTAGCGTGTTGACAGCGAGCCGAGGTATAGTACGCTCTTGCGTAAGCAACGTACGCGCCGCGGAGCGATATAAATAAAAACTAACTTCAATAACACATAAATCACCGTCACACACAATGACACGACGCGCGCTTACGTCATCGCGTCCGAGCGGCGTCGACGTTGATGGGTGACGGATGTAAACAATGTCCTCTGTCTCTCTCTCCGCGACCTTCATCTTCCCGGCAAGACCTCACGACGGACGCCAGTCCTGGCCGAGGCTGCCCGCGGCACGAGACCGGGGCTGGCCGGCCGGGCGACGACACAATGCCGCACACGATACTCTCGTTCACGAATGTTTTCTCGGCGCATAAATTTAGCAGTTCGTAATCGATTAACGACACGTGTTTACACAACAAAGGGAGTCCGCGGATGACGACACAATGGCGGGTGCGTGGAGGGAACTGGAAGGTTTTGACAAGGGTCGATAAGAAGGAGTGGGCGGTGGCGATTGGTCGATAAACTAGTGTCAGGGTGGAATACTCTCACCTCTCATGTTCTATATTTAGTCAGATTGATTATTTTTTATTTTACCGTCAGTAAACAGAACAACGACGTCACAAATGTATTGTGTAAATCAGGTGTGGAAACTCTACTCCTCTGCATCCTCGCTATATCTGCTACTCCTCCCCTATTTCCCCTCTCCCTTCCCTCCCTGTCTCACACTCTCCCCTCTCGCTCTTCTCCTTCCCCATTCTCTCTTCCCATATGGCCCCTCTTCCTTCTCCATCTCGCCCATTCTCAACCACCCTCCCTCTTCTTTCTTCCCATAAAACTCCCTCCCTACCTCTGCCCCTTCCTCCTCCCGGGTGTGTGCGTGTGCGTGTGCGTGTGCGTGTGCGTGTGCGTGTGCGTGTGCGTGTGCGTGTGCGTGTGCGTGTGCGTGTGCGTGTGCGTGTGCGTGTGCGTGTGCGTGTGCGTGTGCGTGTGCGTGTGCGTGTGCGTGTGCGTGTGCGTGTGCGTGTGCGTGTGCGTGTGCGTGTGCGTGTGCGTGTGCGTGTGCGTGTGCGTGTGCGTGTGCGTGTGCGTGTGCGTGTGCGTGTGCGTGTGCGTGTGCGTGTGCGTGTGCGTGTGCGTGTGCGTGTGCGTGTGCGTGTGCGTGTGCGTGTGCGTGTGCGTGTGCGTGTGCGTGTGCGTGTGCGTGTGCGTGTGCGTGTGCGTGTGCGTGTGCGTGTGCGTGTGCGTGTGCGTGTGCGTGTGCGTGTGCGTGTGCGTGTGCGTGTGCGTGTGCGTGTGCGTGTGCGTGTGCGTGTGCGTGTGCGTGTGCGTGTGCGTGTGCGTGTGCGTGTGCGTGTGCGTGTGCGTGTGCGTGTGCGTGTGCGTGTGCGTGTGCGTGTGCGTGTGCGTGTGCGTGTGCGTGTGCGTGTGCGTGTGCGTGTGCGTGTGCGTGTGCGTGTGCGTGTGCGTGTGCGTGTGCGTGTGCGTGTGCGTGTGCGTGTGCGTGTGCGTGTGCGTGTGCGTGTGCGTGTGCGTGTGCGTGTGCGTGTGCGTGTGCGTGTGCGTGTGCGTGTGCGTGTGCGTGTGCGTGTGCGTGTGCGTGTGCGTGTGCGTGTGCGTGTGCGTGTGCGTGTGCGTGTGCGTGTGCGTGCGCGTGCGCGTGCGCGTGCGCGTGCGCGTGCGCGTGCGCGTGCGCGTGTATATATATGTGTGTGTGCGTGTGTGTGTGCGTTTGCGTGTGTGCGTGTGTGCGTGCTTGTGTGCGTGTGTATGTGTGTACGCTTGTGTGTGTGCGTGTGTGTGTTTGTGTGTGCGTGCGTGCGTTATTATGTATGCATGATCCAGGCCTTACTGTGGCTATCGGGCCCCTCAGCTTGCTCAGCCAATCTCATGCAAGTGCTGTAGACCCATTACGTCGTAACGTCACCGTTCCCTTACATTGTGTTCGCTGTAATGGCGCGCTAACACCGAGTAACGCTGTGTAAATTGATAGTAAACGCGCAATTTATTGCGCGTCGTTCGTATTGCGACGATACGCCACATTGCTTCTTTTCTCTTAGTTTTCCCTGACAATTTTACGACGACAATGATGGTTACCCAGTCATGGCATTAAACGAGACGAAAATTTTCATGTCACTCCTACGTTTTTACGCGCGCTGTGACCGTTGCAACACATTCCAGAGTAGAATGGATGTTAAGCCATACGCTGGTTCCAGGAATATACGACTCGGTGCTTAGCTTGAAACGTGTTGCGATGTACAGATTCCGCGTGCGATAGCAACGGCCATGTCGCTGGTGGTTCACGATACCGTCTGCATAATTTATATCAGCGTGATTGCTTGTTACATTTGCACTGCTGAACTTAACGACAGTGCTTAGGCCATCGGAAGTCGTCGTCTTGCAGATGAATTCCCTGTCGATTCAGGTGTGAATCTATATGTTAGTACGCTTATTTTGGGGTCGTATAGTTGCATCTCGTCCTAGGTCCTGCGTTCCTGAAGCATCTGCCGAGGCTCCACACTTTTCTATTGATTTCCTGGGACCATTGACTTCTGGTCGACTAACACATCTATATCTCTCCTCATCGTGACACCCTGTCCATTGTGTCCTCCTCCACGACCTCTGTCACCTCCATGTCTCTCCTCACCACGACACCATGTCCATTGCATCCTCCACAACCTCTGTCACCTCCATGTCTCTCCTCACCATGACACCCTGTCCATTGCATCCTCCACAACCTCTGTCACCTCCATGTCTCTCCTCACCATGATACCCTGTCCATTGCATCCTCCACAACCTCTGTCACCTCCATGTCTCTCCTCACCATGACACCCTGTCCATTGCATCCTCCACAACCTCTGTCACCTCCATGTCTCCTCACCATGACACCATGTCCATTGCATCCTCCACAACCTCTGTCACCTCCATGTCTCTCCTCACCATGACACCCTGTCCATTGCATCCTCCACAACCTCTGTCACCTCCATGTCTCTCATCACCTTGACACCATGTCCATGGCATCCTCCACAACCTCTGTCAAATCCATGTCTCTCCTCACCATATACTCTTTCAATACCATTTGGCTTCCTCTGCTGTGCTTACCCTCCACATATAACATATGCGCCTTCTTGATCACATCATTGTTCTTTCTGTGTGATCAACGCAATGCAACGCAACGCAACGCAACGCAACGCAACGCAACGCAACGCAACGCAACGCAACGCAACGCAACGCAACGCAACGCAACGCAACGCAACGCAACGCAACGCAACGCAACGCAACGCAACGCAACGCAACGCAACGCAACGCAACGCAACGCAACGCAACGCAACGCAACGCAACGCAACGCAACGCAACGCAACGCAACGCAACGCAACGCAACAACACAACACAGTGCCTTCACTGTACCGCCGTTTCATTTGGTCATTTCCGGTTGTTGGCGTAATGCTTCCGTACAGACGAGACTGTTGGACTTATTTATTTGCCAACGGAGCTGCGATTATGTGTTGATACCTGCACGGGAGTGTCCAACACATGTGTCCAACAAGCCAACATCACCGACTCGCCAGTAATGATGTATTCTGAAACCAGTCGATACACCAAATGCAGCTTTTCAATTCATAGCTTGTCTTGTGTTAGAGATGAGTGAATGCACAGTCAGATAGATGGACAGACGGATGTGCACACATGTCGATGAAACTATTGATTTAACGAAAGACCAATGATTGATTAATCGGTTCTTTCTTGCCTGCTCATTTATTTACTTGAGTAATTATGTGAGTGTTTGATCTGCCTCCTTTGATTGATATAACCCCAGATAAAGACGCAGTCATTCATGCTATCACACCGACCGACCGACCGACCGACCGACCGACCGACCGACCGACCGACCGACCGACCGACCGACCGACCGACCGACCGACCGACCGACCGACCGACCGACCGACCGACCGACCGACCGACCGACCGACCGACCGACCGACCGACCGACCGACCGACCGACCGACCGACCGACCGACCGACCGACCGACCGACCGACCGACCGACCGACCGACCGACCGACCGACCGACCGACCGACCGACCGACCGACCGACCGACCGACCGACCGACCGACCGACCGACCGACCGACCGACCGACCGACCGACCGACCGACCGACCGACCGCCCGCCCGCCCGCCCGCCCGCCCGCCCGTCCGTCCGTCCGTCCGCCCGAGAAAAAATATACAAAAGTTGCATACAAACACCACCACTAATTCAGTATGACTTCCAAACTGACCAATATCCAACGCATAACGTGGTTTCACTCAACTGTCCCGCACTACGCCGGCTGGATCTTCAAGCTGGATCTTCAAGCCGATCGAGTGGTCACGCATATCCGCTCTGTGTACAATTCAATTCCCGCCTTTAGCCCATCTCGTCTGATCACTAAACTGCGTCTGGCGAAGCCCGGCTGCGGGACCTCTCGTAGAGTCAATCAAGCAGAAGTCACCCCGTGGGCAAACCCGTTTCCCGCGGGGAACCCTCTCCCATACCTGCATGTCCACTCAATTATCCCGTCGTCTCTCCTTCCAAAGTTAGATTACCCGACTCATGTAAGTGTTATGTTCTATGGTCAGTGCGATGTCCCTGTAGCCCACCCATCCCTATTCCCCCGAGGATCGGTATGGCAGAATATATAGTGGCCATTCCCTGCCCAAAGCTTGACCATACGTTTGTTCCCATCATCGGACCACCTACGTACCGCCCTGGACAAGTCCGTTTAATCTAATCAGTAGCCGAGAGGAGAGCCCGGGTGGACAGTGTGGACGGTATGCGCGCGCACGCTTTCCCAGCGCCGTTGCCGAAATAACGTGATGGACCATAATCACCGAAGTTTTTAGCGAAACGTTTTCCAGTTACCATAATTAATTTCGCCGTCGGCGCAACGCCGATTTAAGTAATCCGCTGCTCCGTGTTTTTATAGAATGACGGCATGTCTAGGCTTAGAGGTGGTGCATTTATTTCACAACGGACACGACGCAGAATCGTGATCGTATCGAACGTAAAAGTAAAAAAGGGCAAGTTCTTAAATTTTATAGCGCTGTATCCAGTCCTCAGGACCATTCAAAGCGCTTTACACTTTACTTCCCTGACAGACCTGTTCACTCAGACACCATCTTGGCTTCTCTGGGAAGCATCCATCCATATGCTAGAATTAATGCGCGAAGGCTGCTCGTACACATATACACCACTGTCTATAGTCAGGTACTCATTTAAACAACTGAGTGAACTGGAGCAATGTAGAGTGAAAAATCTTGCCCACGGTTTTAACACTGCAGCACAGGATTCGAACCCGGGTTCTCGTAGTCAAGAGTCCGAAGCCCTACCCCTGAGACATTGCGCTCTACAAACGTAACATTTAAGACGTTACCTTTATGATACAACACAAATATTTCGAAATGTTTACACAGTAAGGTATTCGGCGCTAGGCCAGTTCTGAATGTTTTACTGCATAGTCATTGTCTTTTTTCCGAAGGACAATATGGCGTTGTGTTAGTGGGACGGCATAACTAACTAATTGTTCACTTTGGTATGAAAGCACCAAACTCGGCCAATGTATGACAGTTATTTTCGGATAATGGGTTACCCAATATTTTGCCTACGTCCGCGTGTGCAAGGTGTTGTAAACAAAAGCCACTTATGCTCAAAAAGAGTAGGCACGTGGCAGTTTATGACGAAAAATAAAGTATGTAAATGTGAAATACAATGCTGTCATCGTGCAGTTTATTATAGGTCATTGTTATCAGCTCGAATACGCGTCTGGTAGAGTGTAATCCGTTTCACAAACGTAAATCAACAAAACTATGACACATTAGAAATTTGTGGAAAGGTATTTGAATGTTGTGTTTTCACAACCTTTACGTATAAGAGCGTATACTTTGTACGTAAGAATACCCCTACAACCCAGAGTGTATTACTTAAACTAAACAATGCATTTTGTTCAACCAATGTTGTATCGGTTTTACTGAACAATACAGCAAACATATCACTGTCAGTCTACGGATACATACTCTGCCAGCTGAATACTACATACTATAGAGCTTTACTTATTTAGTTACTTATGCTCATGAATGATGTATAACGTAAGTACGTTCAAAAGCATTTCATAATGCATATTATAGAAACCGCGCGGCGATCTCAGTTTTCAGCCGTCACCGGCGAGGGAAAGTAGTTCGGAATGACACGGTGGTTTTACGACCCTGAGATGGACGTCACACTCGTGCCATCGCTGCCACCATGTTCAATCCCACCGCTGCCAATCCTGTTCAATCCACAAGTGCACCGGCTTCATCCAAACCAACTCAACGCTAAAACTCCACTAGTCGTCCGCTCTACCCAAACGAAAGAAATGCAGCTAATCGAAAGCTAATCTTCTGGCAATCTTGCAGGTGTAGCACAACGGGATTGCCAACTATGCTAGGGTCTTGTTTCAGACACAATTAGACGCACACGTGTGAACATTCTGGAGGTGGCGTACAACTGCGTGAACACGGGAATAGAAATCCAGGAAGTGGACAGGAGTGTTGGAAAACACTGCCATGCACCTAGCACGTATTCACGGGACAGTTTCCGGTCGACAATTGTCGTGGTGTGTTCGTGAACAGGCATAGAGAGAACTACGTCCGTAAACACGTTGGCAGCAGTGGGATATTAAAGTGATTCTAAAGTGGAACGCACTTTAAATTTATATAGTTGTCCACAGTATTCTAAAAATAGTAAACAGGTGTTTGTGTTGATATTATATGATGACAACGAACTGATCATTTCATGTCAGCGTAGCGATTATTATTTTAAATAAATATGTTTTACACTCACTGACTCACTCACTGACTCACTGACTCACTGACTCACTGACTCACTGACTCACTGACTCACTGACTCACTGACTCACTGACTCACTGACTCACTGACTCACTGACTCACTGACTCACTGACTCACTGACTCACTCACTCACTCACTCACTCACTCACTCACTCACTCACTCACTCACTCACTCACTCACTCACTCACTCACTCACTCACTCACTCACTCACTCACTCACTCACACACACACACACACACACACACACACACACACACCCGACATCAATATCAACAAAGTATTGCACCCACTAACACACAAATTACTAACACTATCAACGCCGCACTAACACACAACACGACCACTGTAGCAACCGTACACGTGTTTAAGTGCCCGTAAAACACAACTTAACTTAGTTTTTCCTATTTTGTTAACCGGATCAATACGGTTAAATACATGCTCGCTCGACGCACCTCGACTTCGTCTACGGCAGGAAACAAAGCCAAAATACTTTAGGTGATGTGGTCAATCGCGTTGCTTTTTAGCTTTTTTGAGTGAGTGAATACCTTAGCGACATGCACCAAATACACTGACGGGATATTGGGGTGGATCCTGGGACACAGATGGGATGAACTGTTAAATGCATTTCCGGCCGCCCACTTTCTAATTCGGGGAACCGTTCAAGTCACGTGTCACCTGTGAAACGTCCTGACGTCAGCGTACTGTGTAACACGTGGAAGAATGTCCCGAATACACGCCGTGCCGAAATAGCGGGCCATTACGTCGGGCAATGAAAGCAACGGTTAGGCATGTTTTGTTTAATAGTCTTAATACTAGACAAGAAAAGATACGATAAAAGTGCACTGCTTCTAAAAACGCATTTATTACGGATATAACATTGTTCCCAAGCAATAGTGTAATTCTTGCCGTGAACGTGTAAACGAACTGTAACATTTATATTCAAGTTGTAAACAGTCATTATTGTTATTTTTCAGTATTGGTTTGAAATTGTTTTGCTTCCACGCTTCTGATGAAGGTTTTACATTCACATCAAGTTATTCTCATCCGCATAACACGTAATCGTGATATTCTGACAGAAACATCAAGACAAAACACACAACCAAACTCAATTTGCCTCGTCCACTTCGATATCGCACGTGTAAAACGGACGCGAACAATTGTTTTCCTGATCACTGGTGTTTCAACTAGCCCCGCTCTCCCCTATCTATCGTAGTCAGTCCCGCTCTCCTCTACCTATCGTAGTCAGCCCCGCTCTCGCCTACCTATCGTAGTCAGCCCCGCTCTCCCCTACCTATTGTAGTCAGCCCCGCTCTCCCCTACCTATCGTAGTCAACCCCGCTCTCCCCTACCTATTGTAGTCAGCCCCGCTCTCCCCTACCTATCGTAGTCAACCCCGCTCTCCCCTACCTATTGTAGTCAGCCCCGCTCTCCCCTACCTATCGTAGTCAGCCCCGCTCTCCCCTACCTATTGTAGTCAGCCCCGCTCTCCCCTACCTATTGTAGTCAGCCCCGCTCTCCCCTACCTATCGTAGTCAGCCCCGCTCTCCCCTACCTATTGTAGTCAGCCCCGCTCTCCCCTACCTATTGTAGTCAGCCCCGCTCTCCCCTACCTATCGTAGTCAGCCCCGCTCTCCCCTACCTATCGTAGTCAGCCCCGCTCTCCCCTACCTATTGTAGTCAGCCCCGCTCTCCCCTACCTATTGTAGTCAGCCCCGCTCTCCCCTACCTATTGTAGTCAGCCCGCTCTCCCCTACCTATCATAGTCAGCCCCGCTCTCCCCTACCTATCGTAGTCAGCCCAGCTCTCCCCTACCTATCGTAGTCAGCCCCGCTCTCCCCTACCTATTGTAGTCAGCCCCGCTCTCCCCTACCTATTGTAGTCAGCCCGCTCTCCCCTACCTATCATAGTCAGCCCCGCTCTCCCCTACCTATCGTAGTCAGCCCAGCTCTCACCTACCTATCTCTCACACTATATCCTTATAAATTATATTTGCGAAAAATGTGACCAGTCAAAACGCAAGAATTATCTGACGTTAAACAAGTCACTTCCGGTCTATCAAAGGGTGCATTGTACTCCTAAAATACCCCTTATGCGCATGACGGGCGCGTCAGAAGAACTCTACATCAGCCGCCAGGGCGTTCGTCTTGACATCACGCGCCGGTTCCGGCCGACGTCATTTGCACGCGCGCGCACTTTGCGTAACGAACTCAAAATCGTGAGTAATATTCGTGAAGCGGTGCTGTATCGCGGCCGATAACGAATGGCTCATTGGAATCGAAGAAAGCTCAGCGAGAGCCGACGATTGATATGAATGTCGATTTTTCCCTTTGACATTTTCCTCGACAGTTCGCCACTTCGCCAGGCGCCGCCGATGGCGCGCAAAAGAACAGCGTCGGGCGTCGCAGAATGTGCAAATCATGATTGCAAGATCCGCATTCGGCTGCAATTTGATGCGAGCGGTTTCTCATATAGAATTCGCGATTCGCGCGCGCCGAGGTCCCGAGATCGCTTTGAAGATTACCGCGCGCGATTACGTCACGGAAGGCACCCGCTTGAAAAGTGTAATGTCGTTGAGACCTTTGTCGCCGCCACCGTTGTGGTTGCGGTTGATGGCAATCGCCGCGTGGCGCCTGACGGGACCGCGAGGAGCCGTTGAGGTGACCGCAAACCACCCCACGACAGCTGTCGGAGATAGACGCGGAATATCGCGAGGGTGGCAGTTGTATGTCGAGAAATACGAAAGTCATGTAATACAGGATAAAACAAAACGTATCTTGTATGACGGCGACGGCGACGGCGACGGCGACGGCGACGGCGACGGCGACGGCGACGGCGACGGCGACGGCGACGGCGACGGCGACGGCGACGGCGACGGCGACGGCGACGGCGACGGCGACGGCGACGGCGACGGCGACGGCGACGGCGACGGCGACGGCGACGGCGACGGCGACGGCGACGGCGACGGCGACGGCGACGGCGACGGCGACGGCGACGGCGACGGCGACGGCGACGGCGACGGCGACGGCGACGGCGACGGCGACGGCGACGGCGACGACGACGACGATGATGATGCTGATGACAGTAGTAACAAAAACAACAGTGATAATACATTTCTATAACGCCTTTTCCCTCGGGAATCGTATTGTAAATACACATAATTAAATACTTTATAAGATGTACTTAAATCCGGACATATAATTTAAGATCCAAACTTCATTCAAAGTATATTTGAAAAGTTAAATCTTGTCTAGAACACGTCTGTTGGAAATTAATACGCATGCGTGAGCATAGTATCGTTATTGTTTACGTCAGCTTCCTACAATATCGTAGCTGCTTCGTGTCTATAGGAAGCTAGCTGGTGCCTATTCTTTCGCATGCGCAGGGTCAACAGGAAGCCGCCATTAAGGACTGTATTTATTAAAGGTAGCTGCATTATTGATACGGTGTGTGTTGTATGTGGTCGTATCTCATTTACAAGGCCGACTTCGTTTGGCTGATCGAGCATAACGGGTTAATTCGGCCGATAAATCAACGCCACAAGCGCAACCATAACCCCCACGAACGTTGTATGTCGATAAAAACGGCATAAAGGCGAGCATGCTGGTAATATGATTTGAGCAGGCACTGTTGATCCTTTGTGAGTCTGTAACTCTGGCCCATGCGATGGTTCTAGGGAGCCAGTGTGGCGTTTGGTTTGTGAGTTAATCGCATTTGTCTTTGCGAGGCATCAGTAATGCTGATTCTTTTGAGACGGTAGCGAATGCCTTGTGAGTCAGACGGTTTGTATGTTGTGAGTCAGACGGACCGTCTGTGTCTTGTGAGTCAGACCCACCGTCTGTGTCTTGTGAGTCAGACACACCGTCTGTGTCTTGTGATTCATACACACAGTCTGGGTCTTGTGAATCAGACGCACCGTCTGTGTCTTGTGATTCAGACACACCGTCTGTGTCTTGTGAGTCAGACGCACCGTCTGTGTCTTGTGAGTCAGACACACCGTCTGTGTCTTGTGAGTCATACACACCGTCTGTGTCTTGTGAGTCAGACACACCGTCGGTGTCTTGTGAGTCAGACACACCGTCTGTGTCTTGTGTGTCATACACACCGTCTGTGTCTTGTGAGTCAGACGCACTGTCTGTGTCTTGTGAGTCAGACACACCGTCTGTGTCTTGTGAGTCAGACACACCGTCTGTGTCTTGTGAGTCAGACACACCACCGTCTGTGTCTTGTGAGTCAGACACCACCGTCAGTTACTTGTGAGTCAGACACACCGTCTGTGTCTTGTGAGTCAGACACACCGTCTGTGTCTTGTGAGTCAGACACACCCTATGTGTCTTGTGAGTCAGACACACCGTCTGTGTCTTGTGAGTCAGACACACCGTCTGTGTCTTGTGAGTCAGACACACCGTCTGTGTCTTGTGAGTCAGACACCACCGTCAGTGACTTGTGAGTCAGACACACCGTCTGTGTCTTGTGAGTCAGACACACCGTCTGTGTCTTGTGAGTCAGACACACCGTCTTTGTCTTGTGAGACAGACACACCTTATGTGTCTTGTGAGTCAGACACACCGTCTGTGTCTTATGAGTCAGACACACCGTCGGTGTCTTGTGAGTCAGTAATGTGCGGTCGTGCATGTACACAAATGTAGCTGGTCGTTTTGAGTCAGTAGCGCCGGTTCTTTCTGTGAATCATTCACACTGGTTTTTGTCATCCAGTAACGCATGTTCTTGTGATTGAGTCAATAACGCTGTTTGTTGTGAGCCAATAGCGCCGTTTGTTTTGAGTCAACAACTCCGTATTTTGTTGGCCAATGGTGCTCTTTTCTATGAGTTAGTAGTGTTGCTTTTTGTGAATCAATAGGGTTCTTTGTTATGAGTTAAATGCGCTTTTCTTGTGAGCCAGTAGAGCGTCTTCATATGAGACAAAACGTTGTTTATGTGAGTTACGTTACCTAAGGATGTGACCATTTTATAATGGTGTGTACATTTTGTAGGGCCTTGTGACGACACTTCCCAAAATTTTAGGTCCGTTTTCTGCTTGTTCGGAAAACAATGTTTACAAAATAAACAAGTACACCCGTGACAGGTATAACTGTTGTCAAATGGCATTTCTATATAGACACCATCACTTCATCAAGTTGTTAACCTATCCAAACATGCTAACCAGCAAAACTTCCACTAGTTAGATATAGATATAACTATGCCAACATAACTGTTGCAGCATAATCACGACTCATGTTAAACCCTAGCTTTGAACCACACATTACGCCAAGACGTGTCGTAATTATAGGTAGCTCTAGCGTAGCCATTCCTTCGATGACGTCGCGTCACTAAATCGGTCCGTACGCAATCGACGACAAGCTCCCGGTAAATTGTGACGTTACACCCAGAATCTGCCACCGCGGCGAAATGGCAGCACGTGCGAGGCGTTAAATAATATCTCTAACAGATCGCTCGGTCTTTTGGCTCGTTACTTACTCGATCACATTGATTTCCGTACTCTCGTGTAATTGCATTATATTAAACCGGTGTGGCATAAAATGCGGACTGCGTAATACGCGTTCGCGTTGCGCATTAAAATCACGAGCGATTTGGTTATCTGTGCGACGTCACCATAACAACTGCGGTGACCGCCGGTTCGTCTTACTTACGTCGCTACAGCGTCTGTCGCAAGACAGCGCACAGGAAATAGGTCTGTCCTGACAGAAAGCAGACCGCCCGACGTCCATACCGAGTTAAAATATTGACAGAATTTTTTTTTCTCTGTCAAGGAAGAAAGAATGACTAGAGGACATGGAGTTACATTAGCAAAGAAGCAGTGTAGATTAGATATTAGAAAATTTTCATTTTCACAAGGAACAGTAAATGAATGGAACAGATTATCAGCTGAGTGTGTAGGTGCTAGTAGTGTTAATGTATTTAAAAATTAAATCGACATATACCTAAGACGGGCGGGGTATACTTAGATAGATAGGTTGGACTCTCGATAAGCCAAAGGGCTTCCTAGTCTACCTGCCATCTAGAGTTGAATCTCTAGGTGGCAATCTTGTTAAATCTTGTCTTGTTATATCTCTGTATTCCTGTGTAATGTCGTTGTGTTTGTACAGTATATATTACTACTAGTAGTATTTGTTGCTTTTGACGTCAGAGAGCTTAAATTACGATTTTAAGTTAGCGCACTTTCTGTAGTCATGTACTCTACTTTAGTGTATACACTCTATCAATGTCAATAAAGCGGTGTTGATATTACAAAATGGCGGTTCCAGAGGTTGATTATCAAGCTTATCTGTGGTGGACATATTGACAAAATGGAACTTCTAACAGTATGCGAAGGAAGATAATAGAGTATGTACATATTATACATGTTTATTGCGTGATGACGTTGACACACACATTTGTGTGTGCATGCGTACATGGGTTCGTGCGTATGTGTGCGGGTAGTGTATGCGTGTGTATGTGTGTATGTTTCGGATGGTAGGAGGATGGTTGAGTTAGAACTTTTGTGTGTATTTATTAATGCATCCATTACAGTAGATTTTTGTATAACATTGAACAAAACCTAACTTGGAAGCAGGTATAAACGTATCGCCTCCCATGCACCGAAGATTCTTTCTGTTCGTCAATGCCTTTCTCCTGTAGGAGACAACGCAGTGTTGGTCATCTCATAATGGCGTCAACATAACCGTGACATTTGATACCCTTGCATTGCCGTTCCGTTCGTGGGTGTGAGCTAGTTAAATATATTAGCCATTTGGGTATTTCCTATTGACATCGATTGTTTACCTCGCCTTCCGAACGGACCGAGCAGCTCAATGTCATGACGATATATTTAGCTTGTTGATACATTCAACTGCTTTGGGGAGAGCGGAGTGGACCGCGGAGATTCATTCGCGATCAACAAACACGTGTTCTAATTTACTTGTACCGATCTTGTGTGTAGGCGCGTGTGCTCGACGTGTGCTCGACCACGGGCTGCTGTTAACGATGAGTCTGTGCGGCGCCACTTGGCATTGTCAACACATGCGGGACAATTATCTCGGGCCGAACAACAATTTGCTTTAAATTATTACTGCAGCTGAGTCCACAACTAGAGAGGCGATTATCGTCATGACGTAATGATTGATTCAAAGGGATTCAAATATATCAATGATTCATGGCACGAACACAAGCAAATCATGTTCATCACAACGACAAGATATTGTGCATTTCGAGTATGGATTGTTTAAACAGCTCTGCGTTTATGGTGCGTTACTAATCTAATAATAGTAAAATGTATTATATAAGATAAGATAGCTTTATTGCCATGTGTTCACATTGTAGTTACAATAAAACATTGGTCGTCGTTCACATGCTCCAAACGATGATGATAACATATACTACTACTTTAAAAAACAATAAAAATAAGAACAATCACATAACAAAGGTCCGAATAAAAATGTGTTCTTTATAACATCGATAACTAACTGATACAATCTAGTAGAAATATATTAGCTTAAAATGTAAATTAAATGCACAGCTTCTCTATTCCTGGTTTTTTATATTAAAAACTATGTTATACATATTTTAGAATAAATGTATTGAAAAATACATTTAGTATGTTATGGAAACATAATTTATAAAATGACTTTGTAAATCGCGAACAGAAAAACAATTTAGTAAGGTGCCTTTTAATAGTTACCGCACTCGCTGGCTCCGGGAAACGGAATTGACAATCAACCTTTAAAGTCTTCTTAATGGATAATCGTTGACACACGCGTCCATTTGCAAGTCAACGACGAAGGATTTTATGCTGATAAGATGCAATGCAACATCATATGAGCTAGAACTCACCTCAATACATGGACACGAGAAATAACCTTTATATAAAACATGTCCCCTTTCCACACTGGATCAGCTGTTATCGATAACATCTATAACCAATCGATCTAGAATGACACTGCGCTGCAACTCCCTCTGTAGGACAGCTAATTGTTCTGTAGCATGCGACGATACGTTGACCGTGGGAGGGTCTAAGGTGGCTGGGGAACACGCGCCCCCTAGATCATTGTCTGCGCTAAAGTGGCGTGTCTCTTAGACCATCTGAAGTTTCGGAACTCGACGAGAAAAAATATGTATTTCAATAACACCCCTTTCCCACCTCTACCAATAACATTCCGCTACCTTCCGAGGTCGGATTCTGATTTCAGGAAGATGTTTGGATTCCACAGACTACTCTTTCTGCAACCGCTCCTGGTTAAATACTGGTTGGTCCATTCACTGTTCTAGATGCCTACAAGTGCATCCTACAATTCTTTTCCATTCCAGTTGCACCTGTCTTTGTTACCGAAACATACGGTCTTCACTGGTGAGGTTTGGATACACACGACTTTGGTTCTTCGTTGAGTTTATCCCGCGCATCACGTCGAACACAATCGATGGTCGCGCTCTGGTTCCCACGAACCTCGCAACCAGCGCTCGCCGGAAACCGGTGTGGTATGTAGACACAGCCTTCCATAATTTAACACTGTGGTCTACATAAGTAGGACATAGTACACTTTCTCACTCATCCATTAAATGTCACTAGTACCTCGGATTCAATTTCATCTGTGTGTCACATCCAAATATAGTTTATTCACAAAACTATCTACTATAACTGACACAGAGTATGTATAAGATAAGTATTTTGCATCCAGTAATTCGTGAGGATTTGTGAAGTGAAACGCCAGTAATGCAGTCATGATATCGTGTTTATAATGTTATTTTGTTTACATAATACGACCGACTTTTGTTAAATATTTTGTTTGATTTTTTAAATGAGGTGAGTTTACACATTTTCACCATGAACGCGTCTAAGGATAGCAAACTTGGGAATGTGCAGTATATCGACACAACACATCTAAGACATTATGTAACAGCAGGAAGAAAGGAAAACACGTAGACGGTGTAGTTTACTCCCCATGTAGACCGAACCAGTTCGGTTCAAATTATAATCACGTCGTCTGACTGCATTTATCGATAAGCCTTTCCGCGGCGTTCATCTCGATGAGGTCGTATCGGCGAACACTTTCAACGCGGGACATATCCGTGGAAAATTGGCGCAGATTGTCGCTGATTCCACTGATGACGAGAGCCGGCTCCCGGAAGAGATCGCAGCGATAGAAGCCGCAGCTGAACCGATATAGAATTATGATCACGACCATGACAATTGCCACTCAAACTGGGATCTCACGGCACTCGGTAATAGGTCCATAGTGATGTACGTCCATTGTGGCTTATGCCTCGACCTTCGCCGGGAAGCGTGCGTCCCGAGAATCGAGTCCATATATCAGTTATTTTTTCCTGTCTTTTTATTAATATCACCGACTGCGAGGATTGTTTGTATGCACAAATGCCGCGGTCGGAACACGCCAGAATGTCAATGCACTTCCTATGTAAACATTCGACTGTTCTGATTTATCGCCAACTGTCGGATTGGTCGAGTCCCGACGAGCGTGCGTGCGTGGTGTCCGGTTTTGTAATGTGTGCATGTGTGCGTGTGCGTGTGCGTGTGCGTGTGCGTGTGCGTGTGCGTGTGCGTGTGCGTGTGCGTGTGCGTGTGCGTGTGCGTGTGCGTGTGCGTGTGCGTGTGCGTGTGCGTGTGCGTGTGCGTGTGCGTGTGCGTGTGCGTGTGCGTGTGCGTGTGCGTGTGCGTGTGCGTGTGCGTGTGCGTGTGCGTGTGCGTGTGCGTGTGCGTGTGCGTGTGCGTGTGCGTGTGCGTGTGCGTGTGCGTGTGCGTGTGCGTGTGCGTGTGCGTGTGCGTGTGCGTGTGCGTGTGCGTGTGCGTGTGCGTGTGCGGTGCGGTACGGTACGGTACGTGTACGTGTACGTGTTCGTGTTCGTGTTCGTGTGCGTGAGCATGTGTGCGCGTGAAACATGTAAGAGTAGGTAGATGCTAGAACCTGTTGTATGTTTAGTTGCAAGCATAAACCTCCACAAACATATCCCGGTTCTCTTAGTCGAGAGTCCGAGGCTCTAACCACTGCGCCACTAATATGACTTGTACCATGCTCACAGACCCAACAGAGTTCTCCGTGTAACACATTGGTTGGCCGTCGCACGACCGACACTCGGGGACACTTCAACCGTAGAACGCATTGATTTAATACCGCCCGACATTACTCTAAGACACTTCATACCAGTATAATGCATTGATGATATATTATAGACCCACACAGATGCTTAGACGCTTCATCCGTACAATTACTTTATTGGGCCTTTAGACCTTATTAAGACACTCCATAATATTATGCAGAATTCATCTATTGGATACATCTATACACGTGGGCACTTCACCCGCCCGATACGTTTACTGGACACAAATAAGACAGGTACAACGAATCTTAATATGTACTATATATATGAATTTATATTACGAACGAGACAGATAAGAGACACTTCGTCCGTACAATGAATTGACTGGAGAAACGAGACAGAGACAAAGACACTTCGTCCGTACAATGAGTTGACTGAACAAACGAGACAGAGACAAAGACACTTCGTCCGTACAATGAGTTGACCCGACAAACGAGACAGAAACAGAGACACTTCGTCCGTACAATGAGTTGACTGGACAAACGAGTCAGATAAGAGACACTTCATCCGTACAATGAATTAACTGGACAATGAGACAGAGACACTTTGTTCGTACAATGAATTGACTGGACAATGAGACAGAGACACTTCGTCCGTACAATGAGTTGACTGGATAAACGAGACAGATAAGAGACACTTCGTCCGTACAGTGAATTGACTGGAAAACGAGACAGATAAGAGACACTTCGTCCGTATATTGCATTGCTTGCGCACTCCGAATTTGCGTAAATCGGCTGCACATCGATCGCAGATTCAAATCTGAATTATAAAGCTTCAATTATGCCGCCTTCAAAATGGCCGCCGGCGCCCGACCGGAAATGATCCTCGAGCCTCTCTTTGACGTCAATGCGTTTTGCAGACGGAACGTTTCATCGAATGTCTATAGAATGGTGTCACATCCGACCCTCGTTTCGCTTTGTTTCCTCCCACGAGCGGGCAGGACAGGCTTAACGATAATTCGACACGATACTGTGAGTGGATCGTATGACACACGAAAACAATTATTGTGAATGATGTGGCCAACCAGCTCAACAGTGTGTTCTCTGTTACAGTGTCCTCTTTTCTGCGTACGTTCGTTTGGTGTGTATATATTGTATGTATGTATGTATGTATGTATGTATGTATGTATGTATGTATGTATGTATGTATGTATGTATGTATGTATGTATGTATGTATGTATGTATGTATGTATGTATGTATGTATGTATGTATGTATGTATGTATGTATGTATGTATGTATGTATGTATGTATGTATGTATGTATGTATGTATGTATGTATGTATGTATGTGTGAGTGTGTGTGTGTGTGTGTGTGTGTGTGCGTGTGCGTGTACGCGTGTACGCGTGTACGCGTGTATGCGTATATGGATGTATGTATGTGTGTATGTATGTGTGTCAGACTTGTCATATCTGTGTGAAAACTACAACAATATACGTTTGAAATAGCAACTATTTGTTCATTCATTCGTTGATACGTTCGTCCAAAACCCATCCGTTCACTCATTTATTTAGTCACTAATTCGTTCGATCGTCCTTTCCTTCATTTGTTCATTCATTCATCAACTCATTCAATTCACTCACTCATATTTATTCACTCACTCATATTTACTCACTCATCATTATTTACTCACTCACTCACTCACTCACTCACTCACTCACTCACTCACTCACTCACTCACTCACTCACTCACTCACTCACTCACTCACTCACTCACTCACTCACTCACTCACTCACTCGCGCGCTCGCTCGCTCGCTCGCTCGCTCGCTCGCTCACTCACTCACTCACTCACTCACTCACTCACTCGCTGGCTCACTCACGCACTCACTCACCCACTCACTCACTCACTCGCTCACTCGCTCACTCGCTCACTCGCTCACTCGCTCACTCGCTCACTCGCTCACTCGCTCACTCGCTCACTCGCTCACTCGCTCACTCGCTCACTCGCTCACTCGCTCACTCGCTCACTCGCTCACTCGTTCACTCGGTCACTCCTTCACTCCTTCACTCCTTCACTCCTTCACTCCTTCACTCCTTCACTCCTTCACTCCTTCACTCCTTCACTCCTTCACTCCTTCACTCCTTCACTTATTCATTTGATAACACCAGAACTGCTTAAAAATGTACTGTTTCTCATATGATCTGCTATGCATTGAGACATCCGATGGCATAGATTCAAGAACCCAGCGGAAACGGTCATTTCGGCGGTGCGCATTAGTGTTTTGAGTGCTGGTTACTTCACTGGCGCGCTGAAGCCGACGGGCATGAGGCGTAGAGCCAGACACACTCGTCCATCGCAGCACGTCGATAATATCTGCGTGTGTCTGAATAATAATACAGCGATCGAGAATCGAACTCGACGCGCATATCTCGCTTTCCGAGCGCGCGCGCAGGAAGGACGCACGCGCTGGAATTATGTCAGGCTAATTTAACTGAATTATGTATTTTCTTAGCATTGATTTACACGTCGGGTTTCGTTCGAAGAAAAATGCGGACAGCGACGCACAAGAATCCGATACAATTTCGATATTTATAAGGTCGTACCGTTGACGAGGAGGAGAAAATGACACTATCGAAGTGCGTTACCGCAGAGTGGTCAATTCAAATGGCACTTGTCAGAACCGACACTCCGTGAAATGTGCTCGCTTTACGCACACAGAGATATCATAAAAACCACGAGACACGGACTAAAGTTCGCAGACGGTGTTAGTTTTTTTTATCAGCGAAACATGAGATGCAGAGGTGGCTTGTCAAGCTGAATAAACACAAGTGCCTTTAATATTACAGGTATTCATGTAGTGGCGTTTTTTTGCCGTGTTATTTCTTACCTGGAATATAAACGGCAAACATGTGGATTGCTTGTCGGGTGAATGCCTGGCAAATGTAAGTTCAGTGCCTGGGACAAATGCAACATGTTCTTGGAATATGTGTACAGTAAATATCTTTAAATATGTCAGTAAATACCTAGATCACGTAATACATAGTTGTATACGCCTTTAGCCAGCAGAATATTTGAACACAACTGTCGAACAACTCTTGCATCTTTCGCTGCCCTGGTCAACTGGCCGAAAGTCTAATTACTTGTGATGCGTTTAGAAAACACCAAGCTATTTATTTGACGTTATTTGCCTAAACTTAGTTGCTGCTACTGATGTGCCACTTTCCATAGATTTGTTGTACCAGAAAAATAGGTTTCCGTAATTATTGATTTACACGTTCGCGCTCTCAATTGAGAAAACCCGGTTGAGAATCGTGTCGTGTCAAACTTTTGGTAAAGTTCGTTCAATCTACGTCAGTCCAGTTCACTCAGGTGTACGAATGAGTACCAAACTATTGACAGGGTATGATATACTTGTGTACAGAGAGAGAGAGTCTTCGCGCATTAAATGGAGCGAGGCTGAATTGTTCCCCAAAATGTTGCAAGTGTGTTCGATTGAGCGTGCATGGCAAGGAGTACACTGTAGGGGTGTTTGAGCTGGATTACATACTGGATTCTGGTCAATATAAGAACCTACCTTTACGTTAATTCCACGTTAGTTTGTAACAATTTAACGGCGGGTAGAAACGTAGATGGAAAATAGTAATAAATGCTGTCGATTTGTCGCGCCGTGCCGTGCCGTGCTGAGCCGTGAATGACGGTAGGATGGTATCGCACCAATACAGACGGTCCTAACATCTAATTGGATAACGGTGAAAAACACCCAACAGATCTCGGTTTGATGATATCGCTCACCGAGCCCTGGATGCCGTACTTTGTGATAGCACGCCGTATCTATTGTAGGCGGACTTTGCCAGCTATTGGACGCATTAATGTCGATATTAATAGCGCGGCACTCATCAAATAGCTACAGCGGTATTCGTGCGCCTTCGACAAGTAGATATTCCGAGGCCGCACGCTAGCGGGGGATTCTCCGTGTTTGGTGTAGCCCGTTCCATTACGGCCAATTTCCTTCGCAAATCCTATTAATTTGCCACAGGCGGGGGGCACGTCCTCGTGGGGGTCGCCCGGGTTAGGGGGGATTACCTGGGCGTGAACCTGTTCGTCGGGTCAGACTGATCAATATATGGCGGGGTCGAATTACTGTGAGGCGGCGATTTGTTCTCGCGTTCTGTCGTCGCGTCGGTATTAGATTGAGCTCAGATCGACATGAGACGTCCCCGAGTAATGCGCGGTAGGGAAGACGTTATGGTCACGTTGTGGCAACGTTGTGGACATGTTGGAAACACGTGGGCGAAGTTTGCAGATTGATGATTTGTAGCACCACCATCGCCACCGCTGTAATCACTATATTCAACTAAATCATCACCAGCATAATGTCATAAGGTCGTTTTCATCATTATCATTAACATCATCACAATCATCTCAGTCAACCACCAGGATAGCCACTACCACCTCAATCATCACCACCACTACCCGCACCACAACCATCACCATTATCTCCGCCACCACCATCACCAGTCACCTTTACCATCACCACCATCACCACCATCACCACCATCACCACCATCACCACCATCACCAACATCACCACCATGATCACCACCACCACTATCACCACCATCACCACTATCACCACCATCATCACCATGATCACCATCGCCACCATTACCACCATCACCACCATCACCAACATCACCACCACTATCACCACCATCACCATCACCACCATCACCACCACTATCACCACCATCACCATCACCACCATCACCACCACTATCACCACCATCACCACCATCACCACCACCACCACCATCACCACCACCATCACCACCATCACCACCATCACCAAAACCATCACCATCACCATCACCATCACCATCACCATCACCATCACCATCACCATCACCATCACCATCACCATCACCATCACCACCACCACCACCACCACCACCACCACCACCACCACCATCACCATCACCATCACCATCACCATCACCATCACCATCACCACCACCACCACCACCACCACCACCACCACCACCACCACCACCACCACCACCACCACCACAACCACAACCACCACCACCATCACCACCACCACCACCACCACCATCAACAACAGCAACAACAAAAAGATCTTGCACGAACACCGACCACACATGCACGCAGCGAGCGGCTCAACACTCGGTGTTAACTAACACAAGTCTCGTTTGTGACGAGGCGAAATAAACATCTCAATCAAGCGCCTTCGCTCGACGTAGGCGCCCTGTCCGCGCTGGTTCACGTGGCCTTCGTCACACCAACACAACTCATGCATAGCAACCGTCGCTCGCTCGCTCGATACGGGGCCGCGTGCGCATAAGGCGGCGCGATCAATGCCACTCCCCGTGCTATGAGTTTCCTTACAGGAGCCGACCAAGCGTTGACGTATCCTACGGCGTGTTCGGCGTGTACAGTGCGGGACAACGCGTCCCCTCGTGACTCGTCTGTCGATGTACCGTGAAACATGCGTTATACCTCTCCAAACCGGATACCTTTCTACAGTGGACACCTTTGAAGGTTTCATAGTATGCACGATATGAAATAGCACGTTGCAAGTGTCTCGTCCGTCGATGGCGTATATATGTCTATTCCGGATACTTGTGTATAACGGACACCTTCGTTTGTTTCATAATACAGTTTGCCTTATCCACCACCTGTCTGGTTATAACACGGTTCTGCTCTTCCCCTTTATGGGATTATCCCAGTTCCCCTTAACGCTCTCCCTACCGACATAAGCGAGACGTTCATGAGTGATTGATGTCTTCAAAGAAATGAACGCTATATACGCGGAACTGATACACGAACAAAACAAACACGTAATTTATTATGAGTACAACAGGCGACAAACACAATAATAATGGGATTTTAAAGAACTGATGTCGGGGTTCAGCTATTGTCCAGATTGCTCGCAAAAAGACTGATGACCTTCCGTGAACACGGAGAAATTCATATAAAGAGTAGTGCTTGCTTATGCAAATACATATTGTGTACAATCGACATGTTTTTGTCTAGACACGGCAGAATATTCTAGTAAAAATTAACTTTGCTTATCTAGGAAACATTAAACCATGACACAATTATTCCGCGAAACACAGTTGTTCATAATAATTGAACCTCTCTACCATCAGCAGATTTGTGAACTGGGAAACATCGACTGAATCAAATTACACTCATTCCAATGGGATGCGAATGCGGAGAAGGGGGGGGGGAGAAACCCCTAATTCTAAGAAGGACCTACATCAAAATGGTGTTCCACTGATCTCGGTTAATTACTGGACAGACGCATTGTTAGGCTTTGTGTGCCGCAAAAGGCAAATGCATCAGCACGCACGCGGTCTTTGTAGGAAGCGAGCCAAAGTCGCCCGCGAAACAGATGAACAGGATTTGCAAACCTCTGCACGTGCCAAATTATCGGGGCGACTTCGAAGGATAGTTCCGAGCAAACGGGTTCAAAACGATCGCGTTGCGTACAGTTTGAAGCTGTTGCCAACATTTAATCGATTTTTATTACCTATTTCCGTGGGTCCTGGACATAAACACACCAAATTATAACCCCTACAGGCATAAGAGATTTTCTTGGCGCCCGTAGCATTCTTAGTGTAATCGGCCCCATGTGGTAGGCCATTAGTGTCGATATTAAAAGAAAGCTATACCAACACCGTTAGTTGTTTGTTGCCGCAGTATAATGTGCTCTTAGCGGCTGACGTCAACATGGCGTTAAGTTTTAATACAAAAAACTGTCACACATTTGTAAGCGTGTTTTGGTTTCAAAATATTATATTAGACAAATACATTAGAGCGAAGAAATTAAGGCGGCAACTCCCTTTAAACATGTCATCACACCACAGCCTTCTTACGGTCTCACGAGCCACAAGCGCCGTAATGATTTGCACAGAGTCCCTAACAGACGTTACGGAACCTCTTATATATATTTAAAAACCGGTGATATTGGTACATTATCGGCAATCTTTGATTTGTTCATCATGTTCGCCTTGAAGGCTTTATCGCTATGTGCAAGGGGTCGGCCTGGACCTCCTCCTCGGCTCCGTGTGATCTAGGGCCAAGTCCACTGTTACAGCTACGTCCCTCGTGTCCTTGATTGGCTGTTTCCACTTCTTCCGTAGACGTCCTCTGCAAACCAGCTGCTATTAACAGAACACAAATCTAAAAACTCGAGGGAGCGCGATCGTTCACCGTATCCGCAGCAAAGGCCTGGAATACACTTCCAAACAATATCAGAGCCAGCGCAACAGTCTGTGTCTTCAAGACAGCATTGAAAACACCTTTTCAAAGCTTACTTTGAGTAATACATGTGGACTTTTCCTGGACATGTTCTGGACGAATTGACTGTATACATTTTATGACACTAATTTAAAAACTATTTTCCTATAATACAACAGCTGTTTTTTATTATTATTATTGTATACACATTTATTTTTAAACTTTACGTTACACTGATAATGATCTCACTGTTTTATAACTACCATAATGAATGGTAATTACATTATTTTTTTTATCTAAAATGTCGCTATATTAACATTAATATTATTGTTTTAGCATGACATTTTATATGTTTCTGATGAACGCAATGATGTATAAGCGCCATGAGCGCCACCACGTGGCGGATATCGGCGATATACAAATTGCCATTATTATTATTATCTGACACTTGGTAGGGGCGCTGTTCTCGTTGCACGTGGCCGAACCATCGCAGGGGGCCATTCGTCGTTTGGCGGCGAGTTCAGTATCCGTGCCTGTCTTATTTCTTCGTTTCGGATGCGATCCAGCCTGGGTACAGTGAAGACCCCGTGAAGCGTCCCTAGCCCTAAGGTGGCAGGGTTCCTTTGATTTGACTGAGGAGTATTAGCAGCAACGTCCCCTCACGGCACAGGTGCTCCAAGTGTGCCGGATTAGCTTTAGGGTGAGGTCAGAAATATAAGACAGGGTCACTGACTCGTAGATAGATACAAGCTGGATTATCGATAAGCCTGAGGTTTCCTTGATGAGTTTTCACATGGAAAGTGTCCTCTCATAGTCGCTTTGTTATACCTTGTTAAATAATGAATTATGTACATCATGGTAACGAATGACCCACACTCCTATCTCCCTCTCTTTCTCTCTTTCTCTCTCTCTCTCCTCTCTCTCTTTCGCTTTCTCTTTTTCTCTCTGTCTGTCTGTTTGTCTGTCTGTCTCTGTCTGTCTGTCTGTCTGTCTGTCTGTCTCTCTCTCTCTCTCTCTCTCTCTCTCTCTCTCTCTCTCCCTACCTCTCTCTCTATGTTTCTCTGTCTCTCTCACTCTGTCTCTGTCGGTCTCTCTCTCCTCTGTCTCTCTCCTCTCTGTCTCAGTCTCTGTCTCTGTCCCTGTCCCTGTCCCTGTCCCTGTCCCTGTCCCTGTCCCTGTCCCTGTCCCTGTCCCTGTCCCTGTCCCTGTCCCTGTCCCTGTCCCTGTCCCTGTCCCTGTCCCTGTCCCTGTCCCTGTCCCTGTCCCTGTCCCTGTCCCTGTCCCTGTCCCTGTCCCTGTCCCTGTCCCTGTCCCTGTCCCTGTCCCTGTCCCTGTCCCTGTCCCTGTCCCTGTCCCTGTCCCTGTCCCTGTCCCTGTCCCTGTCCCTGTCCCTGTCCCTGTCCCTGTCCCTGTCCCTGTCCCTGTCCCTGTCCCTGTCCCTGTCCCTGTCCCTGTCCCTGTCCCTGTCCCTGTCCCTGTCCCTGTCCCTGTCCCTGTCCCTGTCCCTGTCCCTGTCCCTGTCCCTGTCCCTGTCCCTGTCCCTGTCCCTGTCCCTGTCCCTGTCCCTGTCCCTGTCCCTGTCCCTGTCCCTGTCCCTGTCCCTGTCCCTGTCCCTGTCCCTGTCCCTGTCCCTGTCCCTGTCCCTGTCCCTGTCCCTGTCCCTGTCCCTGTCCCTGTCCCTGTCCCTGTCCCTGTCCCTGTCCCTGTCCCTGTCCCTGTCCCTGTCCCTGTCCCTGTCCCTGTCCCTGTCCCTGTCCCTGTCCCTGTCCCTGTCCCTGTCCCTGTCCCTGTCCCTGTCCCTGTCCCTGTCCCTGTCCCTGTCCCTGTCCCTGTCCCTGTCCCTGTCCCTGTCCCTGTCCCTGTCCCTGTCCCTGTCCCTGTCCCTGTCCCTGTCCCTGTCCCTGCCCCTCTCCCTCTCCCTCTCCCTCTCCCTCTCCCTCTCCCTCTCCCTCTCCCTCTCCCTCTCCCTCTCCCTCTCCCTCTCCCTCTCCCTGTCCCTCTCCCTCTCCCTCTCCCTCTCCCTCTCCCTCTCCCTCTCCCTGTCCCTCTCCCTGTCCCTCTCCCTGTCCCTCTCCCTCTCCCTGTCCCTGTCCCTGTCCCTCTCCCTGTCCCTCTCCCTGTCCCTGTCCCTGTCCCTGTCCCTGTCCCTGTCCCTCTCCCTGTCCCTCTCCCTGTCCCTCTCCCTGTCCCTCTCCCTGTCCCTCTCCATCTCCCTCTCTCCCTCTGCATCTCCCTTTCCCTCCCCTCTCCCTCTGTCGTCCTCCACTCCTCTGCCAATCCCTACAAATCTTTCCTTATTCAACCTTCCCAAACGCCGTATCTAGCCGCATGTGTTGACATTATTCACCGCCTCGATATTAATATCTCCCTTTCCCCTCGTCCACCCTCTTCCGTTTCCGTGCCTGTGTCATCGTCTCCCCAGTCGTCGTCTACACACGTTACTCTCATCCCGGCCTCGCATCCGCATCACGTAGGTAATTCCGTTCGTGGAATAGTGCCTTGTGAGAGAGCGGTGTAATGAAGGCGCCCGGCGTTGTCCTGCGTAGACCGGGCTGCCACGGCGGTCGTCAATGAATGCTCCTGATTGATACCATCACCAGTGGCGGCATCACTAGCCACAAACTGCTTGTATTGTTGGTATCACGCCTTTGTCTACATACACGCACGTACGCACGTAGCCAACACACGTATATATGCTTACAAAAACTCAGACACACACTGAGACACAGGGACAGGGACAGGGACAGGGACAGGGACAGGGACAGGGACAGGGACAGGGACAGGGACAGGGACAGGGACAGGGACAGGGACAGGGACAGGGACAGGGACAGGGACAGGGACAGGGACAGGGACAGGGACAGGGACAGGGACAGGGACAGGGACAGGGACAGGGACAGGGACAGGGACAGGGACAGGGACAGGGACAGGGACAGGGACAGGGACAGGGACAGGGACAGGGACAGGGACAGGGACAGTCTGTCTGTCTGTCTGTCTGTCTGTCTGTATGTCTGTCTGTCTGTCTGTCTGTCTGTCTGTCTGTCTGTCTGTCTGTCTGTCTGTCTGTCTGTCTGTCTGTCTGTCTGTCTGTCTGTCTGTCTGTCTGTCTGTCTGTCTGTCTGTCTGTCTGTCTGTCTGTCTGTCTGTCTGTCTGTCTGTCTGTCTGTCTGTCTGTCTGTCTGTCTGTCTGTCTGGCCCGCTTCCTTTATCACCCAACAGGCGAATATCCGTTTCACATATAAGCAGTTCTATTATTGATTATTTTTGTGTTTTGTTTGCATATTTTATACATACGAACTAGTCAACCTTTACTAACACAAAACCCTAATAAATATTCAAAATAACCCGTCACCTTAGGTTAGGCTCTGTGTTGACAACCCCGCATTTTTGTTCGAAGGCAACGTTAATAATCCGGAATATCCGGACTCTTATAATCCGAATTTTGATAATGCAACATCATCGACACCTAGGAATCATTTCACAGGACGGAATTACCGACCGCTAACGCATTCCGTTATGTGAACAATTCGTTTATCCGGACCACAGGTTGATACGTTCACATAGTTGGGCTCCGCGCCTGTGGAACGATCTACTGGACAGTCTATAGTCATAGACTCACTTGAACTTTTTAAGTCCAACTTAAACACACATATTTTTAAGGCCGCATTTGTAAACTACTTGTAGGGTATTTTATAATGAATTTATTTTAACTGTAATTATAATTTTGCTATTTTTTTACTTACTCTATTATTAACTTATTGATACATTTTACTATTTATTTATTATTATATTTTATCTATTTATT
>OZ024859.1:10073469-10085969 GCA_964017155.1 Oasisia sp. SBJ-2009
GAACAAACGCGAGCGGAAGGCGACGAAGACATTAGCCATTGTCCTAGGCGAGTATGGAGATGATGAATTTATTTTAACTGTATTTTAGTTTTGCAACTGTTTTACTAAGTTTATTATTAAGTTATTAATATATTTTATTATTTATTATTTTATTTTATCTACTTATTGCTGATAAGTTTAGCTTATGAAATAGGACTTTTAGAAGCTTTATTTAATTATCTATTTATTATCATTTAACATTTCGTCTTTACGTGCAAGTAAGTTTTAAATATGTATATGTTACATTGTATTTTATGCGCATCTGAGCGGAACATTTTCCGGATATATGGGGCTTTACAAACAAAAATTATTATTATTATTATTATTATTATTTTATTTTTTATTTTTATTAGTATTATTATTATTATTATTATTATTATTATTATTATTATTATTATTATTATTATTATTATTATTATTATTATTATTATTATTATTATTATTATTATTATTATTATTATTATTATTATTATTATTATTATTATTAGTATTATTATTATTATATTATAATATTATTATTATTATATGATGTCGATGATGTTGATGATGACGATGTTGATAATGATGATGACGAGGATGGTAATAACAATGATAATATGTTAATTATCTGGCGGGTAAGTCCTCCGATCTCACTCACAAAGGCACTTCACAACAAAAGGGTTAATAATAACAAAAGGGTTAATCAATCACAAAGCTCGATAACCACCATTCAAGCTGTCAGACCCCGTACGTAGGTTCAACACACAGTCGATGTTGATAGTTACCCTGTGCTTTCTCTTAATTAATTAACCATTTTTCCGGGAACATCGGTATTGATCTTCTAGCCGTATACGTCAGCAGCAGAACAGTCATATTCGTCGAACTGTTTTTTTTATGTTCCAACGAGAAGTGATATATTATCCAATATTACAACTTCATACAACCTGATTATTATCCATGTTTATGCTGGGATTAATATATTTAAAAAACAGCAACACACCTAGCAAACTGTCTTGCGACAATATTAAGTTTTTCGTTGGACGGTCGATGATCCTGCATACATATGATTATTATTGTTACTAACAAGAATACCCACCAATGGGAAGCGCTACATATACGTAATAAACCAAAAAGCTTATTCTTAATAATAATAATAATTTATTTATTATATAGCGCCCCATCCAAATAATTGTTCTGGGGCGCTTTACAATGATTCTTCCTAATTGAGTAAAAAAAAAATAATAAAAAAAACCTCTAATACAATACCACTTTGATAAGATTTGCATAAGGTAAAAAAGACAATCATTTTCCCTTAAAATACCAACATAAATTAGTATACAACTATAGCGTATTTAAAAAAAAAAATTATATAATAAATAAATAAATAAAATAGTGTAAATATGTGATACATAAAATACTAAAGACATGTAATAATTAAAATAATAAATAAATTAAAATAAATGGATGAATAGCTGACTATTTAATTACGATCGTCGATTGTCAAAATAATAATCTGTGAAAAGATTGTAGTGCTGACGTTTGTTAGGACGTATGTAAATGTGATAAGTTTTTTGTAGCACATGCATACACAAACTAGCTCGATTATAATTATAATATTATTATTATTATACATTCACGTCAAACGTTTAACAACAATCGCGCTATAGCGTACGAATGTACCTGTTTTGTAACGTTTTACGTATGTTCACGCCAGTCTGACGTGTAGTCCATTGTTAATGACGTCATACGGGGTTTCAGCGATTTATGGGATTATTCTGAGGCATGCGATTAATATGTCGATCAGATGTAAAGGTTCTTCGTCAATCATGGCGAATTATATCATTTCAAATGCTTCGGGAGACCGTGACTGCGTTTATCTGTATCTGTATTGTTAACCTGGAAAATGTCCTAGGGACACATCACGCTAGTTCATGTAGCACCAACACAAGGACGTTTTTTTTGTTAGTACAGACAATTACATTAACGTTGTCTCCATAAAGATAGCACATACCTCTTGCCAAGCGTGAGTGCATTCGGCTAAGTAATAACTACATCTCCAGTCTCCATCGTGGCATTATATTTCAGTTGAAACATTACTAATTTTAACCGTATAATAAGAAGTGATGTGATGATGATGATGAAGTGATGTGATGATGATGATCATGAATAAGAAGTATGTATATCCAGAGTGTTCTTATTAGCATGGTATTTATTATTCTGAAATACCGGAAAGGTTCAATACATTGTGTTCAGCAATACAATATCATCATGGGTAGGAAGGCGCACGGATAAACGTAGTCACATATCAACTTTCCATGCTAAATGTAGCTATGCAAGAGTATAAATTGGCCGTAAAGTCGCCGTGCGGAACATTGACCAACGAACATTGTTTGTTTTATTCGGGGTTTATTTCGTTATAAAATTGGCGATATTTATGAAAAGACGGACGCTAATTTGCTCCCTTAATGAACACGCCATTGGTTGCAATTATTCTAATGTCTCTCTTGTTAAAGACACTCCACTTGCTCAAACGCACCCCGTTCGTGCATTTGAACAACTGCGTGTATAATGTCTGTCTGTCTGTGTGTCGTCATTTCCGTTTGGCTTTTTTATGAATAACATAATTACTTCATGGTATATGGTAAAAACATGGCTGGTATTTATTACATGCGGATACAATTAAACGCGGATATGGGAGTTAACCCATATACGCGGCCAATTGTTTTTATTTTGTGAAAGTTCTTATACAAGGCAACTGATATATCGCATTTTGTCATGAAACCCTTCGAAAACATTATCATGTTGATTCGATTGGATTCGGTGCGATTCGGTGCGATTCGATGCGGTCTGATCCGATCCGATCCGATCCGATCCGATCCGATCCGATCCGATCCGATCCGATCCGATCCGATCCGATCCGATCCGATCCGATCCGATCCGATCCGATCCGATCCGATCCGATCCGATCCGATCCGATCCGATCCGATCCGATCCGATCCGATCCGATCCGATCCGATCCGATCCGATCCGATCCGATCCGATCCGATCCGATCCGATCCGATCCGATCCGATCCGATCCGATCCGATCCGATCCGATCCGATCCGATCCGATCCGATCCGATCCGATCCGATCCGATCCGATCCGATCCGATCCGATCCGATCCGATTCGATTGATATACCTTTAATATCCATAAGAGATGAAATCATCTTTATACCACTCGCCTACTCACACGTCTCTTGTTGCAGGCGTCTTCCTCTTCTGTTGGGTTCCCTTCTTCACAATCAACATCATCAACGCCATCTGCATCCGCTACTCGATGTTCGACCGGCCGGAGTGCAACATCGACGCCATCCTCTTCTCGTTCTTCGTCTGGCTCGGCTACATCAACAGCTTCCTCAATCCCGTCATCTACACCATCTTCAACTTCGACTTCCGTCGCGCCTTCAAGAAGCTGCTCACGGGCAAGTACCGGAGCAGGAGGTAACGATGTGCCGGCGGGTGTATGTCCGGAAGATGCAGATTCGTCATCCAGATTCGTCATCGCACACTTCGCGTGGACGTGTGCCGCGACGGTTGACGACTTAACACTGCATGGAGTCCAAAGAGACACGGGTCCAACCCGGGAACTTCGTGATCCACGCCGCTGGATGACTAAGTGCTTGTCTTGTCTTCGCCAAGAGGAAATGGCTGCTCGATTCGCACACATTATACGCCAGAGAGCCCGACACAAGTGGACGTGTCGAAACTTACGTGTACATCTTGTCTGTAGCGAGCAGTGCGGGACTGTTGAAGAGAGAATTCCGTACAACGTATACACCTCAGAGTTTGATAAATCGCAGCGCACGTACAATATGCTATAAGAGCTCCTCCCCGCCCGATAGACGCAAGTTGCTGAACGAAAGGTAACGCAGTTGCCGTGTTGACTACTAACAGCGGAGAGGAACGTGTTCTGATACACTCGAACTAACGTTGTGGTCAGGCTATCATATGTTAATAGCGCACAGTTCATTGGAGTAACGTTCATGTGCTTTCTGCAGCCACCGCTGTTGTCGCAATGAGTCCTTATCCCGCTGTCAGAGGCCATGCCGTTTAGGCATGTCGTCGGTATAATTTGCGTTTTTAAGCACGGAACGAATAAAATCAATCAATATGTTACCAATCACAACGCATTTTATCAGAGTATAGTACAGTATCGACAGACAGAATCATCTTAAAGAAAACATCCGGTCTCGCACGGAACAACAACAGCTTTGCTTATGGTTGCGTTTACCATTTCACACACAATTATGTATCTAACGCGTTATGCTGAAGACGCAAGAGCCATTGTGAAGCAGAAAGCATATCGCGCAGCAGAATTGTGACGTCACAGAAGGTGCGATGTTTCGATCCACAACGAAGTTGTTTACACCGTTGCGTAGCAACAGCGTTCCGAAGTTTCTACGTAAATCACAGCTGTATAATGACGCGCAGGAAACTCGCTACCCACATATCCACACGAAGAGGCGAACTATACCGAAATGCGTGCAAAGTGTGCAGCCCGCAACGAAGATCAAGCGTTCAAAGGTGACGAGAGATACTTCGTGCCACTGTGACGTCACACGTTATCAATGCTGACGAAATAGAGTACGTATCAAGAAATGCTACATCCCCGGTTTGAACAGTAAGCACGCCACTATTCATTACAACCACAACGAAAGAGACAGATCGCACGGTCCGCCATTACGTATTAGAGTCGCGTTGTACATAAACGAACAACATTGTTGTATTTCAGCGCTTTGCGTCGCGTGCAGTGGAAGCGACGCAGATCAACACTGTGCGGCAATCACTGGGGTTGGGGTGGGTGGGGGGGGGGGGGGGGGGGGGGTTAACTACGTATTTTGATGTCCGGTTTTCGCCACGGTGTTCACTGACGTTCGGACGAATAGGACGGACAGATTCGTAAAAGAGCGTTCTCTGTGCAATAAAGCTAAACTGTGTTTCATCTATGCAATTGTTGTCCATTGCGCTAACTGCTTCTTATTCTATCCACAACATCCTCAATATGCACGTCCTCAGTATCAGTTCCACTCAACACAGCACAGTATCCAGTCGTCAGAACTGTACAAAGAGCTTTCACACTTTACTTCCCTGGCAGACTTGTTCAATCAAACACCGTCTCAACGTTTCTGGGATGAATCCAGCCGTATGCTACAATTAATCCGCGAAGGCTGCTCATACACATATCCACCTATGTCTATAGCCAGGTACTCATTTATACAGCTGAGTGAACTGGAGCAATGTAGAGTGAAAACTCTTGCCCACGATTTTAACATCGCAGCACAGGATTCGACGTCTCTAGCTAAGCATGCCTTGTGAATGTCCTACTGCATCCGACGCACTTTTTACCACAACGGGGAGGGCTTCCGCGCTATCGAACCCGATATAAAGAAATATATATATATATATATATATATATATATATATATATATATATATATAAGACTCTACCCGTCGAACAGGTTTGTTTAGGTGACGGATAACTGACACCAACTGACATATATATATATATATATATATGTATATATATATATATATATATATATATATAATATGTTTGATTAGAAAACAAAATATTATGACGGGATACATGCTTAATCTATTTTATCGCACATACACATATACATACACACGTATACACATACACACATGTACACATATACACAAGTACACGTACACGTACACGTACACGTACACGTACACGTACGCGTACACATACACATACACATACACACACACACACACACACACACACACACACACACACACGCATATATACACATATATACACATACACACATACATATATTATATATATATATATTATATATATATTATATATATATATATATATATATATATATATATATATATATAATATATATATATATATATATATATATATATATATATATATATATGTATATATATATATATATATTATATATAATATATATATATATATATATATATATATATATATATATTATATATAATATATATATATATATATATATATATATATATATATATACATATATATATATTATATATATTATATATATATATATATATATATATATATATATATATATATATATATATATATACATATATATAATATAATATATGTATATATATAAACGTGTGTATGTGTGTATGTGTGTGTATAAATCTGTGTAATACACATGGTGCCACCTAGCGGCTCCACATGTGTGTCTTCCTATGAGCATAGTTACCGTCACGCTCGTTCGTCCTGGTAGTAGACTAATAAACACGTCTTGACGTTGATCTAGAAATGACGTAATTACTTTTCCTTCCTCCGCTCCGCTCCAAATGGTCAACCCGATGTTCGTCTGGAACTACTCATAGCAAGAAAGTATACTAGAGATAGTTGAAAGAATGTTGTCTTCCCGTCGCATTTTCGCTACCTCTGATTAGTATATTAACTAGACCAATGTATTCCTTCCGTGATTGTATTTGCTTCCAAGAGAAGTGGAACTCTAGATGGTGTTCCAAGGAACATGTCTATCAGGCACTAGCATAAATGGGTTTGAATTGCGCAGTGTGAGAATTATAAGAACGTGTCTTTACCTCTATTTCCATTCGCAGGGTGTTGCATACTGCAAAGGGATATCTTGCTTTCAACTTTTGGTGTATATGGGATTTCCAATTCCATATATGTTATTCATTTTGTTAAACATCGGATCCAGTTAGTACGGACTACAACTGTTTGCTTCGTTTGTGCAAATTAGGAATTTGGCTTTGAGGATATAATTTAACAAACAAACGTGTACATTATTATTAAGCGGACACAATAAAATCATTGGCGAAAATTGTGAAGTTGTTAATTATTATTTCCTCTTTTTATATATCCCACTTCTTTCTCCACCCACTCTCTGTCTCTTTCTATCTATCTATCTATATATCTACCTACCTATCTACCTGCCTGCCTGCCTGCCTGCCTGCCTGCCTGCCTGCCTGCCTGCCTGCCTGCCTGCCTGCCTGCCTGCCTGCCTGCCTGCCTGCCTGCCTGCCTGCCTGCCTGCCTGCCTGCCTGCCTGCCTGCCTGCCTGCCTGCCTGCCTGCCTGCCTGCCTGCCTGCCTGCCTGCCTGCCTGCCTGCCTGCCTGCATTTCGGTCGAAATAAGTTATCCGATGGAAATGAAAGCAAACCATTTTATGCATATAATGTATACAACTACATGCGTACCGTTTATATTCAATGTTCACTGCCAGCACTACACGACGGTCCAATGCCAACAGAGCGTACAGTACCCGCCAACACGCCAAACTTCTGAGGCATCACACTATACATACATTGACTGTTTCCGGGCAACAGATCAGAACACGTCCTATAAAACAGCAACATTTGGTCTGTCCCTAAAATCGGCCAGTGGCACGTGAGACATTTGGTGAGTTCTCTGTTTCACTAACGTCCTTCGTCACATCAAAGAATCCGTCTCAGTGCCAAGTCGGATCATTTCCAACACGTCCGATATCAAACTAACCACAACACGTCATCTGTACTAAATCTGGCCACTGCCAAACACATCACATATAGGCGAGCGGCAAATTCTAAAAAGTGCGTTATTTTAGGAGTTTAAATCCCCCCCACCCGCCTACACACACCCACATGTTAAATCCTTGGGAAGTCCTGCATCTACCCGTCACGATTAGGCCTGTCGTAGAGTTGCCAAATGGTCCAGTAAGCGTTAATCCGAGGTCAAACAAGATCACCGTAAAACGATTAATTTTAGAAATTGGACGCTTTTGAAAACATCTCCATATTAAAACGGGTAAGTAGCTATTTTATATTATTATAAAATGGCCATACCAGATATTGTTGGAAAGGGCTATCTTATCTCCAAGAAAATGTACAATATTGTGTTGTATCGTAAAAAGATAAGAATGATGACAAGGTCAAACAAGGTCACCCGTAAAATGACGATTATTGGAAAGTTTGCAATACCGCATAAACCCAACTCGTCCGATATCAAACTAACCATAATACGTCATCTGTATTAATATGGCCACTGCCAAACCCGTCACACACAACAACGTTAGCAGTAACAACACGTCACAGTCATATGTTGACGAATGGATGCGCACTCTGCAAACACGTCACACACAACAATGTTCGCAGTAACAACACGTCACAGTCATATGTTGACGAATTGATGCGCACTCGCATAACCCTAATGATCATCAATGGATCTGAAATGTCAACATACGTATGACACTGGCTACAACATTAGTTCCGCAGTGAATATGGCCATTCTGGACTAGATGATTACGATAACATTTGTGGGATATTTTACATTTGAAGATGCTCCGATTAGTGCTGGTTAATATACATAATTTACTATTCCAACACAACTTGTTGTCTCACGAACAAAAACACAAAGATAACACTTGCCTCTAAACGATGACCGCCACACTGACTGGTCTGCTTAATTTCGCAATGTTTGCACGGAAATAATGGCAATGAAGACGGACGAGCTTTGCCCTAAGGCAAAATACAACATTGATACTCAAACGACGAGTGTCATAGTTATTGGACATCTTGATTTCGCTTATTTGCAATGAACTGTTTCCGAAGAACTGTCAGTGTTTTTAACGACTGTACAAATGCTCCGTGGAAACCCTTTCGTTAACGGATTTGCTTTGTCCTAGGGCAAATAGTTAACAAGGTTGAACAAGATTGCCATCTAAAGCAGTGCTGACTGTTTTATGGCCTACCTTGAGGGACTCACTATTTATCACATCCATGATTGGCGATGAGCATCGCTCGAGTAGCCATATATACTAGCTGGAGGTCGGATCTAAACGGACTCACATTAATTGCTTGCCCAATTAGTAGGCGGCCTAATGATCTAAGAACATCGCTCACTGACACAATGACACTAGTAGAGTTATTAATTGCTCTCATCCACGCTTTTGTGTGTGATCGCACATTCTCGCGACTGCATGTATGTACATGCGTGCACGCGGATATGCACACATGCACGCACACGCACGCACGCACGCACGCACGCACGCACATATGGACACATGCAAGAAATCACAAACACACGCACGCACGCACGCACGCACGCATGCATGCATGCACACACTCACACACTGTTCACACAGACACACACACACACACACACACACACACACACACACACACACACACACACATACAAACACGCACACACTCACACATACACATACACACACACACACACACACACACACACATACACACACACACACACACACATACAAACACGCACACACTCACACATACACATACACACACACACACACACACACACACACACACACACACACACACACACACACACACACAAACACAAAACCAGACAGATTTCGATGTTTTCATGGCTACTAGTTTTCTTAAATATTTAGAATTGATATGCCGAACGAGCTGCTTGGGTGCACGTCTTAGACACTGGGTGTTTACGTGGACCAGAGCCAGCTGCGTTAATCTATTTAAACAAAGTGCCCTTCGCATCACGACACTAATATACGAGATCCGTATTTCTGTCGTCCGCATAGCCGTCGGTCGTATAATCCAGACGCGGCAGCAATAAAGAACACATCCAATGTTGCTTGATCGACTGTGGAACAGCCCATTTTTTGGGCTGATAAATAATTTGTTATTTCTGATAAGTCTTTGTATAGACGAAAACGCCGTTGCTAATACAGGACGTAAATAAAACGAGCGCGCCTTTACGAAGCCGACGACCCGAGCTAATACTTCATCGGCACATTTGATCGAAACTAAGAGTTGATCGTATAAAAACGCCGACACACATAATCGGTTTTAATCCTGTTTACGGTCTGGCGACCTTTGAAATATTGATTACCCCGTTTGTATCAATGAGTTGTATCGGTGGACTATTCAGTGAACGCTGACATTTCCCTGTGGTGCTCATAAACAGCTGACACGGTTTGCACGGAACGATACACATCTCGTCGATGCTGATATTTCCAAATCTATTTACAGCCCTTCATTTAAAGCTGCCTCTTCAGTTTTCTTACACGTGCATCCTCAGTACACTTAACAGTTCTGCCTCAGTTCACGTCACGATGCCTCCTCAATTCACGTAAAGATGCCTCCTCAGTTCACTTAAAGGTGCCTCCTCAGTCCAATTAAAGATGCCTCCTTAGTTCAATTAAACGTTCCTCCTCAGTTCACTTAGAGATACCTCCTCACAACATTTAAAAGCTCCTCCTCAGTCCACTTAAAGATGCCTCCCCAGTTCACTTAAAGATACTCCTCAGTTCACTTATACGTTCCTTCTCCGTTCACTTAAAGGCGCCTCCTCGCCTCCTCAGTTAACTTAAAGGTGCCTCCTCACCCCACTTAAAGGTGCCTCCTCAGCTCACTTAAAGATGCCTCCTCAGTTCTCTTAAAGGTGCCTCCTCGTTTCATTTAAAGGTACCTCGTCAGCTCACTTAAACGTGTCACCTCAGTTCATTTAAAGATGTTCCTCATTTCAACATAAAGGTGCCTCCTCAGTTAACTTAAATGCTCCTCGTCAGTTCACTTAAAGGTTCACCATCAGTTCATTTTAAGGGGCCTCCTCGGTTAACTTAAATCTTCCTCCGCAGTTCACTTAAATCTTCCTCCGCAGTTCACTTAAATCTTCCTCCTCAGTTCACTTAAAGTTTCTTCTTCAGTTCACTGTAAGGGTTTCCTCGGTTCACGTCAAGGAGTTTCCTCAATTTACTTAAAAGTTCATTCTCAGTTCACTTAAAGGTGCCTCCTCGTTTCGTTTTTTACGCTAGTCTTATTTCATTTTATGAATAAGCAATCCTTAAAAACCTACTAAATATTCTATGTTTCTTATGCAATTGTCTGTATCTATTTACGTAAAACAGTCCAAGAAACTATTGCAGATAACTCATCAATCCCCGCTTCTCTCGTTATAACATGTTGACAGTCGAGAATACAGTACCGTTTAATATAATGTGAATACAATTATTTGCATTTAACATTCTGTTAACATTATGTTTGTGTTTGGGGGTTTGTAGTCTACAGGTGGGATATCTAGTACTGAATTTCGGCTGTGGTGTTTCTGAGTAGTGATATATTTCACCGTCATACTATTTGTATAAATATATATCACATCGGGTTCTTGCTAATATGGATGGAATTAGGATAGAGTTGAAATGAACGGTCATACACATGATATATACTATCTCGACACCACTGCATTTGCGCTGTTTACGTCAAATGACCATTTCACGGATATACCTTCATGCATCATCATTGTCTGCGAAAGAATATAGTCCCGCTTTTATGATTACATGGCCTTATAAATGGCAATAGATATGACAAATCTAGTGCTATACGATCATTGAGATAAATCCTTTTCCACAAGCGCGCGCCTGTCCAGTCGGACACGGTTGTCGTGGCGACAAATGATAAAACAGTTTCTGTGCCGAGACAAATATCACCGTTTACACCTACGACACACGATCGTGGCAATTCCGGACAACTGCGGCAGGGCACCCAGACGGGCTGTCCGGTTGCGACTCGGCAATTCTACGTGATTGACACCGCTAAGCGGTCGTTTAACGTGCTCGCTAGGCGCCGAACATAGCAACATTTATACGCAGATTATCTCTCTCCGATGTACGAAGCGAAATGGCCGTCGAGTGAATCGCTCTGTCGTGTTAATCGCATCGTCGTGAAAAAACGCTCGGCGAGACAGCGGGTGTCATCTGCACTCGACGAGGGCACCACAGGAAGCGGAGGTTTATGACTTTATGGAGAACGCGTTTGGGCAATTAATTTCGGCCGCGCATTCCTATGTGGCCGCGTAGCAGAGACGGTCTTGTGTCATAGAGAGGAGGAGATGGGTCGGGTTCGTCTCTCGCCGATTGCCTGTTAGTCGCCGTCTGGGTCCCCGTAGTCACGCCGAGGAATCGTGCGCTGAATTCGGACAGCAGCCGGACCGAGAGATGTGTTTGATTCTTTATTATCGCGTTGAGTCACGCCTTCTGGTCCTTATACGTCGTCTCCTAAGCCCAATTCGGAGCAACGTATACTTTGAGGTGGTGATTCATTTGTGTCTGCACGCTTTCGGCGCGATTGCAATGCACACTAGTTAACAACAGTTGCATTTGAACAATTGAGAAAAAAAGATTACGTGAAATGTTCCTATGCGAATTTGGTTGTCTTCATAACTGAGTGTAAGTAATATGAAAAACCGTTTTAACAAGTGGCTGAATTCTAAATAGCTTTGTAAGGTAAATGGCGGTAGCCTGTCATCGGGTCAAATATCACCCAGTCTTCTCGAGAAAGCCTTAGCTGCGTTGCAATTACTATGCGAAAACTGGCTATACGCAAACATCAATCACTTTCTATGGGAAAGTACTCATGCATATAGATAGGTGAATTGAACGAACTTACCTTACCTATAAC
>OZ024859.1:10090969-10110969 GCA_964017155.1 Oasisia sp. SBJ-2009
GAAAAATAACATTTGAACCAGTGAACTTAGAATTGCAAGTGATACTATGTTTTTTAGCTAAACTTGTTATGAGTAATCCGTTTTATGGGGTTATTTGTGCAATGTGAGGTCAGCAAAAGCTCAAAGGTCATGTTCAATGTAATAAAGACATTACGGACTTCAAAGGTGATAATTGTAATTATTTTTAACTGAGTTCTGCAAATGCATGTATGGTTGGCCACACAACGGTCGTAGAGATGTAATGTTCATTCAGTATTACATAAATATGTAGCTTACATAAACGATTAATTCTTAAAAGCAGGAATACTGTTAATACAGCCGGTCAACTTAAAGAATATCGGGAGGGTACTTCATAAATAAGTCAGATAAGAAAGAGATACGCGTTCACGGCTCTTAAAATGTCAAGCAAACAACGGCTTATGCCAGTATATTAGGTTGTTACTGTAATAGTCGGCATCCCTGTCACTCTTGCCTACTATTAATTGATGACATAGACATCCACACATTTTATTCTGATGCACATTATGACGTAACTATATCAATAACTATGACTCAATGTTTACGTAATGACATATCCAAGAATTATCAAGATAGATAAGTAAAATGTTACCTATGGAGAAAATGGTTATTGTATATTATCACTAACTATTTATAACATAATGATCAATGTAAGCTAGTGAATGAAATAATGCGTGTCGAATAGAAATCGATGTATAATATTTATAATAATTCGACAAACCTCACTCAGACGCCACTCAATTCGGCATAGCAAAAATATACTATTCTGTGTCTATTATAGATCGCCGTACATGTCATCTATTCAAATTACATACACAAATGTCAGTTTATTGATTTTAGTTTTCAGATATACAGAACATGTTGTGAAACGATGTCGATAGTTTACTGTGGTGATGATGCGATTATGAACTAACAATCATATGTAGCGTAGCTAACAATATTTGTGGTGGATTGAGTAGGCAACTGATGTAGCGCATGACAAATGTGGCTTTAAATGCTGCTACAGTTGCTCAAACAATGAAAAGCTCCAGGGAGACAGAGCAGTGATAGACTGCACACTATTGTCAAAGCCAGTGAAATACAAGGTGATGAATGTCAGTCAGATCTTCAGACAAAAATGGAAAATGCTTTTACATATCAAGGGAAGTATGATAAATCTTATTTTACAAAGGCCTCCTTTCGATTGGCTTCGCCCGTGCTTCTGTTGTCGTGGACCGTGCACTGTTGACCAAGATCCAAAGAACCCAAAGCGTTGGATTTCAGCGTATCTCCTGAAGGAAACTGAAGAGAAGCGTAACACAGAAGTTGGAACTGAGAAGACAAGTGCCATAGAGAAGAGAATCAAGGATACATGCAGTGACATGGCAGAATAGTGGGCTGATGATGTAAGTTGAGCATTTAATTTATCTCAGGGTCAAAGCAGTTGATCTTAACGCTACTGACGCGAGTTATCACAACGATTGTTATGCACGGTTCCGATCTACCCCGGGTGACACCGAGACAGAACCATCAAACGACATCGCTCGTAGTCCTCCATGGTCGCTTATGAAAGAGTTGCAACGTCAGCTATTTCAGAGGTTAGATTCTGTCTGGGTGATGGAGCGGTATGTGGAGCTCGGTGACAAGCAGATGAGGTAATCCACATTAAACAACTCGATTTACGAGAAGGTGGAGGATCTGGCTGTGCTATCAGCACGTGGCTTCTGATCGGTAGTCTTCATCCGTGCCAGTATTATTGCCGTCTTGAAAATGCTAAAGGATGACGATGAGGATGACAATCTGGAGGCTGCGCTGGATGTGGCGGCGGCCCACATCAAAGAAACAGTGTTTTGTGTTGGAGTACAATCGTCGGACTCAACGAACACCTCCAATGAGATCGCAGAAGGATCTGCTCCAGATGCCCTCCAGAAGTTACACAGTAAGATTGGTGAGCAATATCTACCCTCTCTCCTCATAGGAAACAGCATCACATCACTCAATATCTACCCTCTCTCTCCTCGCTGGAACCATTATCACATCACCAAGAAACACTCTATCCCTCTCCAAGTCAGGCTCGGGGTGTATTTGAACAAACAGAAAACGGTCAAGCGCATGCATGACTATCTCATCTATTGTTCATATGATGAGTGCAGTGGCGAAATATTGTGTCACCGATGATGACCCGTCATAATGGACAATTCTGATGCTGAGCTGGTGAGCCCAAATAGGTTGGTATTCACTCACGACATGGCGACCATCGAGACACGTTCGAAACTTCCAGCCGAGTCAGTTCCCGACATAATACACCGTATCAGCAAGGCTGACATGGCCAATCCCATTTGTTTCGATGAGGAAGATCAGATCATCTACTGCAGTGGTAGAAAGGAGCCACCCCCTCCATATCTGCCTCACAGTGATCTACTCGATGAGTACATTGAGTCGAGGCTCAACGCATATCCCACGAGAGGGGTGGCGACATGGTCTTCATCATGACCTGCTACAAGATGAGTTTCTGTGAATCACGAAGCACGGGTAAAAGCATGGCAGAACACGATGAGATTGAACGCTCTTGAGGTACTCAAGCTCTTCTTCCTTCTTCCGACTGAGAGAGCATTCGGACTACCCGACGTGGCCATCTCGCTGTGGCCATCAGGCGAGATTGCCTCAAGACAGACCTTCCTGCTCTTGACCCAACGGAGCATGGGTGGTATCATCCTGAGAGCAGCACCGCTCTTTTCCCAACTGCCGTGCCGTCATGCCTTCCTCTAGCTCCTCCTGAACTGCTCCTGCTCTTAAAATGTGTCTGCAGCAGCGACAAGGCATATATTTAAACTGTCAGTGCACTCTTGACTCGAATGAGTGTGCTAACCGTTATTAATTAGTTATTTCGATATATACGTACTTACCCTGATCCTGTAATAATACTCGTCCTGGCACTTGTCCTGACCAATGATTATCACACATTCCATGGCCTTGGTATTGACCGATGCATGATTTATCTAACGTGTGTTTGAACTGTAACATTCAGAACTGATTTAAATTTAATTCCAAAGTTCAATATGTTACCATGATATTACACAACTCCCTTAATTACATGCAACATAGAGTTTTCCTTTGCATTGTTGCTTTATGTGACCTCGAACATGATATTGGCCATTTGTTGACCTCAAATTGCAAAAACAAAACAAAAACGGATTGTTCACAACAAGTTTAGCTTCCAAAATGGTATTATTTGCGGTTATAAGTCCAGTAGGTCAAGCGTTTTTTTCTATTGACGCCGGCAGCCATCTTGGAGGCCCATTTGGATATGTCGAATTGCTCAAGGATATCCTCTTGATATCCGCATGATGTTCGCTACAGAGGCCCTAAACATGTATAACCCAGCGATGAAAAAAACTATATCAGTCGGTTCAGGATATACCTGTCTGGCGACCAGACTATAACCATTATACAATGAAAACAAACCATCTATAATTTATAGACAACCGTTCTTCGCTGCTAAAAAAAACAAAAAAAATTCAATATCACAAAACAAAACAAAACAACCATCTGCGTCAAGAACAAAACATCATCCCATCAGTTCTTATCGGTTTTATTTTTCATGTGCTGCATGTGTGTGTTCTTGTGTTACATCTGTGTGCTCAAGTGCTACATGTTTGTGTACATCTGCTACATCTCTGTATTCATGTGCTACATGTGTGTGCACATCTGGTACATCTCTGTGTTCATGTGCTACATGGTCGTGTACAAGTGCTACATGGTTGTGTACAGCTGCTACATGGTTGTGTACATCTGCTACATCTCTGTGTTCATGTGCTACATGGTTGTGTACACGTGTTTCATGTATGTCTTCATGTGCTGCGTATATGTGTTCTTGTGCTACATGTGTGTGTACACATGCTTCCGGTAAGGGTTCAATTGACTCACTCGTCACACAGGACGTCTCAGTAGTGGCACCTAAGAGTTCGGAAGAGGACAAGGACGTTTGTGCGACTATTTCGGCCACATCGATCGCGACCGAACCGACGGGCGGTTGTAGTATACCTTTGCGAAGGATACCCCGACGCACTCGCTCACGGGAAGGTTGAACGAACATTTTGCGTTCCTCTTCAGATTCTCCGCTTGAATCGGCAGACTCAATAACCTCACTCATGAAGTAGTCCAAATATGGCATTTCAAAGATGCCCCCGCGTTCACCCCACGCCAATGATGGTTGACACAAGTCCACGGCACGCTGCAAGGATCATCGGATGACATTCGTAAATTGACCACTCTAGTTGTGCAATAGTTGATTTATCTAGGTTGCCTAGCAACCTCCGTCAAGCGGTTAGCAAAATTGTGTATGAAAACGCGTTTTCTGGCTGTATATGTTGTTGAAATTCTAGTTTCAGCCGATTATCTTTATGAAATAAACTAAGGGAAAGTTGTTAAAATGTATAATGTTTGCAGTAATGTTTGATATAAGGGATGTCATGTGGCAGTAGTAATGCATTTAACATATTCAACCGTTGGCAAAGGCAAGCTTGACGGAGGTGCCGCGCGTAATTATTTCTTCTATTGTTCTTTGAAGTTGATTTGTTGATTGAAAGTAGACTGTAAGTGTGTGTGTGTGTGTGTGTGTGTGTGTGTGTGTGTGTGTGTGTGTGTGTGTGTGTATATATATATATATATGTGTGTGTGTGTGTGTGTGTGTGTGTGTATGTATGTATGTATGTATGTATGTATGTGTGTGTATGTATGTATGTATGTATGTATGTATTCATATATGTTTATCTGTATGTATATATTTATGTGTGTATGTGTGCATGTTTATATGTAAACATGCAAATATACATACATATACACATATATGTGTGTATGTGGGTTTCTATGTGAGTATATGGGTATGTTTGTATGTGTGTGTACTCGTGCATGCATGCATGTGTGCATATGTGTAAAAGTGAGTGTGCGCTGTGCACGTGTATACATGTGCGTGCGTGCGTGCGTGCGTGCGTTTGTGTACAATGTCACCTGTAAGAATGTACCGTCTTCTTCGGTAGTTAAGATCTTGTACACAGCTACAGCCGGAATGATGCTAAACTCAAGAAAAACGACTGTCCAGCCCAATATGTCGGTCCACACTGGGTACAAGTATGCGCCATAGACATGTCTGTCAAACTCCCAAAACTGGCTTAAGAGTATCACCTGAAACGTAAGTAATGTAAATTTCCAAATCCAATCCAATCCAATCCAGTGCAGTGCAGTGCAGTGCAGTGCAATGCAATGCAGTGCAGTGCAATGCAATGCAATGCAATGCAATGCAATGCAATGCAATGCAATGCAATGCAATGCAATGCAATGCAATGCAATGCAATGCAATGCAATGCAATGCAATGCAATGCAATGCAATGCAATGCAATGCAATGCAATGCAATGCAATGCAATGCAATGCAATGCAATGCAATGCAATGCAATGCAATGCAATGCAATGCAATGCAATGCAATGCAATGCAATGCAATGCAATGCAATGCAATGCAATGCAATGCAATGCAATGCAATGCAATGCAATGCAATGCAATGCAATGCAATGCAATGCAATGCAATGCAATGCAATGCAATGCAATGCAATGCAATGCACTCGTGGACGATAGTGTCATTCTTGTCTAAAATCTATGTACATGTATTTGTGTTTTGTTGCATTCTGACACAAATACGAGGGGAGCAGTACTTATTTATCGTACCTAGATATATTCTAAACGTGTCGTTGTTTCTTAAGAGTGTTTCAGATTGCAGCTAAAATGGCGCTTAAAGGAACTCATCAGGTCTGTTCACGGCAGGAAACAAGTATTCCTGCTAGGAGACTTCAACGCTAGAGTTGGCACCGACCACACGACCTGGGCGGGTGTCCTAGCGAAAACGGTGTCGTAAAATGCAACAGCAATGGGCTACTGCTGCCAAGAACTTGCGCAGAACATGAATTGCTCATCACAAACACTGTATTCCGCCTGCCCCATCGTAACAGACGTCTCGGATGCACCCACGCTCCAGACACTGACACTTTATAGACTTTGTCATCATCAGAAGGAAGGATGGACAAGATCTAAGGGTGACTAGGGCAATGTGAGGCGCAGATTGCTGGACAGACCATAGGCTGCTTGTCTCCAAGCTCACCATCCGCATTCGACCCAAACGACATCCCCAGGGAAGAAACCAACGAAGAGGCTTAACGTCGACACGCTTCAGCATGAACCAACCAGGCAGATATATGTGAAGGACCTAGAAGATACACTAGAAACCCTCAAATTGGCTTCCAGCAAAGCAAACTGGTGTGCGGTCAGAGACGTACTGTATGCAACTTCCATTGAGCATCTTGGCCGTTCAGTGCGCAAACATCAGAACTGGTTTGTCCAGAACAATACTGAAATCCAGGCTCTTCGAGATGAGAAACACCGACTCAACAGAGCCTTCATAAAATGAATCCAAGGCTCCTGGATCTTATGCCAACCCAGCGGAAATCTACAAGGCTGGTGGCACACGGTTAGCCATCAAGATCAATGAACCATTTGAAACAATCAGGAATTTAAGGATGCCTCTATTGTCCACCTCTACAAGAGAAAAGGTAACCAGCAGTGCTGCGACAGCCACCGTGGCATTTCTCTCCTCTCAGTTGCAGGAGAGATACTTACACGAGTGCTCCTGAATCGTCTACTGTTGCACCTTGGACAGGGACTTCTGCCTGAGAGCCAGTGCGGCTTTAGAAAAGGACGAGACACAACCACCATGACATTTGCAGTACGACAACTACAGGAAAAGTGCCATCTTTTCACAGCATATATTTGAGTTCGTAAAATAGGAGATTAAATTCCAGTACTGTGAATTCTTAAGGGATTCGCTTGCATGTGAAGTGTGTCTACAACTCCGAACTAAGTAACACAGGGCGTCTTATTTGTTTTTCGTTGTACATTCGGATTACGGTTAAATATAGTCATTGACATTTTTAACTCTTTGAAATGCACACATAGTTTAAAATAATCCTATTAACATGATTATTATCTATAATTCTATGCCATCGTTTCATTACAAATGTGTTTTATTAATCACTAATAACCTTGATAACAATTTGAAAACATAACCCCGCGTATGCGGGGTTTCTCATTTCGGTTCGTCCTACAATATTATATATATATATATATATATACATGTATATATATATATATATATATATATATATATATATATATATATATATATATATATATATATATATATATATATATATATATATGTATACGTATAAGGTGTATTCATGAATATTCTGTTCACTTCGCGAGTTTCCTATTTTTATCTTACATATTCATTGTGTGTAAGTCAACGGTCATTGCGTAATTCACTGCGCGTGCATGAATATTAATTATATTCGGGCTGCATAAGTAATCACCCACGTGGCAGCAAGCTCAACAGTATTCGCATAAACACATACATCGGCATCTTAACACCCACATTATGCATAATCGTGAAAGTACTTATGGGAAATTATCATATTTTTTTATACAGTACATCTCGAATGTATACACGCTTACAAAGATTCGCTTTAACGTATTACTATAAACACATCACTTACCAAAAGTGATCCTGGCGCTAAATATTTCCACGTGACGACGAGATATGTTCCTGGATCGTAGCCGATCATTTCGTATATATCTTCGAAAAGATCGTCGGTACCTTTGAAACAAACCGTCGAATAGTATTATTGCCCAACATATATTGAACATTTTACAAATGTTATTTATTATTATAGTTGTTTTTGTTATTATTAGTGGTGGTGGTGGTGGTGGTGGTGGTGGTGGTGGTGGTGGTGGTGGTGGTGGTGGTGGTGGTGGTGGTGGTGGTGGTGGCGGCGGTGGTGGTGGTGGTAGTAGTGGTAGTAGTAGTAGTAGTAGTAGTAGTAGTAGTAGTAGTAGTAGTAGTAGTAGTAGTAGTAGTAGTAGTATTAGTCATCATCATCATCATCATCATCTTCTTCACGCTGTCAGTCGCGATGCTACAAAGACTGCTTCCATCACCTGACTATTGCTCTCCACTTATCTCTCTGCAGTAAGAGTGATGTCCATGAGTCGGTCTTTATGTCTCTCAGCTTCAGTTTTCTCTTGATGGTATCCTTGAACCGGAGACGAGGGCGCCCTCTCTTTCTGTGACCAGAAGACAGTTGAGAGTAGAGAATCTGCTTTGGTAGCCTGTCTGGTGACATCCTCATGAGGTGTCAAGTCCACCGGAGATTCTTTCTGATCAGAAGATCTTCCATAGATGGCAGCCCTGTCCGTTCGAGTATCCTTGTTTATCACTTTGTCCATCCAGGTTATACTCATGATCGAACGCAGATGTCGCATCAAGAAGGCATGCAGCTTTTTCACCTGTCGTCTGTACACTGTCCAGGCCTCGGCTCCGTATAGGAGGGTGGACAGCACGATTGTACGGTATATCTTGTCTTTAACCCGCATGGACACATGGTGGTTGTTCCAGAGTCTCTGGCGTAGTCGGCCGAAAGGTGCACTAGTCTTGGCCATCCTCCTGTGTATTTCATCGTCAATGCACCCATTACTTGATATTTTGCTTCCGAGGTAGGTGATTTCCAGAACAGAGTTCAGCTTGTTTCCATCAACCATGATATCCTCCTCTCGGGTTCTTGTAGAGTTGGGTTGGTACAGGACCTCGGTCTTCTTAATGTTAATCTTCAGGCCAAACTTCTTTGACGCATTGGAGAAAGCATCCACTCTTTTCTGCATCTATAAAGATGCACTGAAAAGGAAATCCACACAAATTCTCTATGATCCTGCTCATCCTCTTAATCAAGCCTTTCAGAAACTGCCATCAGGGAGACGCCTAAAAGTGTCATTAGCCAAACAAATCTCTTCAAAAAATCGTGTGTACCCTCTGCTATTTTAATTTTAAATGCTAAATGATAATGCTGTTTTCAACGAGTCATTAATTAATTTTTACATTTTATGTGTCTGATATATTCTTATGGTAACTCTTTATTTAATCTTATTTATTTATTAATGTTAGTATTATGTTATTGCTAATGTTATTGTCTCCAATCAGAGACCCATTTTAAGAAATTATACATGCTTATTTATTTATTTATCTTAGTAGCTATTTTTATTCGTAATTTATTATGATATTTTAGTGATGACTATATTTACTATCATTTTATATTGTACTGACAATTGTAGATATGATTCACCAATGTTTTTATTACTGTCATTTTATGTGTGACTAAAGAATATTTTCCGTTTTTAATATGTTTTTAAACGGATAATAAAGTTTTTTGAATCTTGAATCTTGTTCAGCAGAGTAGGCATCCAGTGCACTGTCATCTGCGAATAGCAGCTCTCTCTTTCTCTCTCGTATTCATTCCCTCTTTCTTTCTCTTTCTCTGTCTTGCTCTTGCCTCCTCCTCCTCCTCCTCCTCCTCCTCCTCCTCCTCCTGCTCCTCCTCCACCCCTCTCTCTCTCTATTATGTTTATCCTAACCCCTTTTCCTCGTAGCCGCTTCATAGCAACTGTCATACGTTCGTGCATTCCATCGTACATGTTGTTGAAATTTCAGCCACGAATGTGACTACAGTTTCGCGTCATACACCTAATAGGGTTTATACAAAGTAACAATTTCCACATATACTCAATTATTTAACGTCAGCGGTTTACTCAGAATGTGACTTTAAAGTCTAAAATTCTAACGAAATCCACGATGGTCTAGACGCCGCCATAAGTGAAGGGTTAACTTGGCTTGGCCATTCAGCGCGCGGCATTCTATGTCTCAGCTGAAGCCGGTCAGCTTCCTGCGACGTTGTTAAGGGTCAACAACTTCGAGTCTTCGACAGTTCGTTCAGTTAGCGTGACATCTAGCAGCTGCTTATAGACGTGTATCTAAATCTGTGGTTAAATCTATGGTAAACTTTAGTAATTATGCCTTCGTGTTCGGCATACGGTTGCAATAATAGTTGAAACAACCGGTCGTATTGAAGCAATGGATTCACATTGGTGATTTGGGTGCGTACTGTTTGGAATCCCTCCTGTCCAAGTACAGTTCACTTTGCTCGGTTAATTTTGAGGAGAAATGCTTTGAAGTAGATATGTATCATCAGTTGATGGGATGATTTCAGCGATAACAATAATAGACAACTTTATATTTACCGTCATCAGCATGTTACGCGCGTTGCCGAGTTCCAGCCATTTCATGACAACAGCCAAACCAGATGCAGTGAATCTACGCGGAGAGCGCCTCACCGTCGTGACGTCATTCTTCGTCTAAGATGGGGTAGCTCATAGTATTGGGATGGCTGGGTGTTAACAAATATTTTTCTGGTAAACCGCTGGCGTTAAAAAATTGAGTATATGTGGAAATTGTTACTTTATATTAACTCTATTAGGTGTATGCCACGCAACAGTTAACTGTTTTTGTCCTTTAAAGTCTTCTAAAGGAAACTGCAGTGTTTTATTGATGTCATGCAGCAAAAGTGGCGTGGGGAAGTCGGGTCAGGACGGGCTAATTCTTGTGTGAAAGTGTGTGGTGCATTGGAAAAATAAAATAATAAATGCTGCATTGGTTCCATCAACCGTAGGCCAATACCTTCTGCTTCCTTTCAAGATGGTTGACGTAGCCTGGTGTGCGTGTAGTTGTCATTTTGTCGACATTAAAATACACGTGCCGTACCATTATCTTTACTATTAGCTTGATCTTTTTCATTATTACAAAAAAACTCACCATAGACCCAACAGAGCACAATGGATTCTACGATTCCGACCACAAGGAGTATGTATGACATGCAGTAAGCGTCCATCAGTTGCAGCCAGTACATTCCTCCCTGAACGCAAGACACAACACTTTTCCAAGTTGCAAACACGCCACTGCGTCTCGGAACAAATAAACCGACCCACATCCAGAAGAGTTCAAGCCAAAGTGAGCCTTGTATAGCAACATATATATATATATATATATATATATATATATATATATATATATATATATATATATATATATATATATATATATATATATATATATATATATGGTTAATAAAAATACATTTCTGTTCTGCTGCTGCAAAAAGTAAGCTATTTACACCATGTTTCTGTAATATGTATATATATATATATATATATATATATATATATATATATATATTACCGAAACATATATAATATATATATATATATATATATATATATATATATATATATATATATATATATATATATATAATTATATATATATATATAATGTGTACGTCATGAGTGAACTGTATGTATGTATGTATGTATATAAATAAATAAATATATATATATATATATATATATATATATATATATATGTGTGTATAAATATATATATATATATATATTATATGTATATATATATATATATATATATATATATATATATATATATATATATATATATATATATATATATATATATATATACGTTATGAGTGAACTTTACAAATTACAAAAGTTAATTTCCAGAGTGTTGTTGTTGTACAAGAATTCTTCCAATATATTGAACAATGTGCCCGTGAGATATGGCGTTTCCTCCGAAAATCAACATATTTTACAAACACTCCCACGCTCGGCTGAGTGACTTTGTCGGGACGAGAGTGATGGGAAAGGACGTGCTGCCACCTAACGGAGGCTGTGTAACCAACTCTAGCACTGGGAGGGAGAGTTGTTCCAACGATTACTGGTGTACACTATTCGTTATTTTGCCAAAAACGCCACATGATAAAGAGTCGTGTTAAATATACGATTGAGAAATGGAACGATTTCAAGAATTTAAACCTGTAATAACATTTTGTTTTTACGCGACCAACAGCAGTGAACGAACCAATAAGTTCAGTTCCTGAACGCTACGTCCTTGACCATGTATCCTACTTGTTACCGATGGTACGTATTACTATCACTCACAACAGTCGGCATTTTAGTGTACTCTTTGGAGAGGTGTAAAACGCATACCGGCACTTATGCATAATTCGGACCCACCTCAATTTTGCCATTATGACTATCTTTGCCAACATTTGGTACTTGATTTTGTTAATTTAGTCATTTATCATCACCTTGCGCATATGTATGTTGTATAAACAACGCGTCTTAGCAGACTTTTGAGGTGGAAAAGACAGCGCGGTCGGCATAAACAAACTGTTTATCGCTCATTCCATGTGCACGGCGCAGTAACACATGCATCGCTGCGCTTAAATTGGGACTGGCACAAATCGGAGCGCTATTTGGGTCTCAAAATGCAATATTTGTGTAACATAAATATACCTGGATATGCTGATTGATCATGTTTAAGATTAGAGTTTGTGTGAGCTATCCAATATAGGCAAATATACAGTTATAATGGCACAATTGAGGTGGGTCCGAATTCTGCATAAGTGCCCGCTTGCCGTTTGTTCCCTTATGAAAATGTTGACAATTACGAATGACCCCTCACTCAGCAAAACAAACTGATTCAACTTGCGGTATTTACTTCTGTTGCACAGAGAAGACCAATCAGCCAGTTGACGGAGCAGATGACGGTTAATATTTGATAGGGGTGCCACGTATTTCTCACCGACTCCGGCAATATGTCCGCCAGGGTTGAGCCTATCGTCGTCATTAGTGTGAACTAGCCAACATACATCGGATTAATTAAACAAGTAGTGCCGTTTTGCACACAACTGGAGCACGCATGGGGAGAACGTGTACTGGTGGAGAACGACAGAGCAATGTATGAGAGGACAAGATATAGCGGTGACGGATGACAGTTTAGATTAGAACGTATCTGAATTTTAAAATAGCCAGCACATACAACGAGGTGTCTGCATGATTGATATCTTTGACTTACCGAGCTTACAATAAACGGAAATTAATTTGATAAATAAAATGGTTTTAGTTGTCGCACACGCATAGGTGGCATCAAGTAAGAACAACAAGTACACAAACAACAAATTCGGCTAGATGAAGATGGTATACAATATAATTAACAGTTTAATATGTGGAAAGGCCGTGGTAGAATTGCTAAGTTAGTGGGATATCAATGTCAATGTCTGATTATTTAAGTACAAAGTCTGGAGTGCATAGGGATCCATTATATGATAGTGACGGAAAGACTCAGTGAACACAAATATAAAGATATAGTTGCCCGTGCACTAGTTCGACTAGCACTAGTTCATAGTTAGGCCTCATTCGTTGAAGTTTGCGGACGACACAAAAGTGTTTAGGAAAATAAAAAGTGATGCAGATAGACAGCATTTACAAGATGATCTAAATAAGTTGATAGAATGGTCTGAGAAATGGCAAATGCTGTTTAACTTTGGAAAGTGTAAGTGCCTCCACACAGGACATGGGAATGAAAATGCACAATATACAATGGGTGGTACTGTACTAAATACTACTGTAAAGGAAAAGGACTTAGGTTTAACCATTAGTGCTGACATGAAGGTATCAGAGCAGTGTGGAATTGCAGCAGCGAAGGCAAACCAAATTCTTGGATTAATTAGGCGAAATATAGTATACAAAGAAAAAGAACTAATAATACCGCTTTATAAAACAATAGTTAGGCCTCATTTAGAATATTGTATACAAGCATGGAGGCCATATCGCAAGAAGGATATTGATATGCTAGAAAGAGTACAAAGGAGAGCAACAAAAATGATACCAAAACTCAGGAATATTAGTTATGAAATGCGTCTAAAAGAATGTGGTCTAACAACACTAGAAACCAGAAGATTGAGAGGAGATCAGATTGAGGTTTTTAAAATATTGAATGGGTATGAAAATATTGACAGAAATATTTTTTTCACGGTCAAGGAAGAGAGAAGGACTAGAGGACATGGAGTTGCATTAGCAAAGAAGCAGTGTAGACTAGATATTAGACAATTTTCATTTTCCCAAAGAATAGTAAACGAATGGAACAAATTATCAGCTGATTGTGTAGGTGCTAGAAGTGTTAATATGTTTAAAAATAAAATTGACATATACCTAAGACGGGCAGGGTATACTTAGATAGATAGGTTGGACTCTCGATAAGCCAAACGGCTTCCTTGTCCACCTGCCATCTAGAGTTGATTCTCTAGGTGGCAATCTTGTTAAATCTTGTTAAAATGATGCTACTTTACTTGGGCGAGTACGCAGCGTTGACGCGTCGATTGCCAACGTTGGCTCGACGTGTTTTTAACTACGTTATCACATATGTTGATTTAGCATATTCCTTCGATCCGAAATTCTACTTGTTACAACTCTTAATACCATTTACAAACTTAGCAAGTGTAGTAGTTGCAACGCCAAAATAATTTCAAATAGGGGTAACATTGATTGACTGACCGACCGACCGACCGACCGACCGACCGACCGACCGACCGACCGACCGACCGACCGACCGACCGACCGACCGACCGACCGACCGACCGACCGACCGACCGACCGACCGACCGACCGACCGACCGACCGACCGACCGACCGACCGACCGACCGACCGACCGACCGACCGACCGACCGACCGACCGACCGACCGACCGACCGACCGACCGACCGACCGACCGACCGACCGACCGACCGACCGACCGACCGACCGACCGACCGACCGACCGACCGACCGACCGACCGACCGACCGACCGACCGACCGACCGACCGACCGACCGACCGACCGACCGACCGACCGACCGACCGACCGACCGACCGACCGACTGACTGATTGAGTTTATTTGGTACAATTTATCCACAAAAAAGTATTAATAATTATTTTAAGAAAATAAACCATAAATAAATAAAAACAGTAATAAAATAATTAAAATAGAGATGTTTTTAAATACAGATAAATAAATGGTATCAGTAAGACAATATGCTAACATACACAAATTTGGTGACTCGCAAACCTGGCAGAATAGGAATTAATGACGTCAGGTATTCTAGCAAAGTGGCGCTGTATATGCAATTTATAAATACTAATATTAACAATCTATACAATAGTATATGTTTTCTAAACGGTTATTCTAATTTACCACTTGCACAATATTATTGACAATATTTCGGTTTTTTATTTACTCTTCGGTGCACTGGGAACAATACAATTAGGATGATGCTCCGTCTTAAATGCAACGCACACGTAAATTCATACGAACCATCGAAGAGAACCCCGTGTCAATTATCATCAACATGAAGATGATGGTCCACAAGGGCGAAAGCGAAAGTTCGCCCAAGGTAGCTGGATATACCACGTAGATCATCCCCACACCTGTATAACGAAATATACAATTGTTTATCACGTGACCCGCATGTCAGTAATTTAAGCAAGTAACATTTCTATGACGCCTATACCTTCACAAACGTCAAGCTCAGAGGGACAATTAACACAATCATTTGGCGAAATCATACACGGGGACAAGCAAGAGTAGTCATTGGAGCATGGAACCGCCGAAATGTTTTGGTGGAAAAACAAAATACTTGTTCAAGTTTTGTTTAAGAAAGGTGGCTATAGTTACAGAATGTTGAACTGTGATAGCGAGTTGATTGCCGGCACAGCTACACAGAAAACGTTTCCAAATATTGAGCTTACTTTTATGAACAAAATGTTGCTTAGAAACGGATGATCTAAGGGTCCTAGGGATATAATGTAATGTAATGTAATGTAATGTAATGTAATGTAATGTAATGTAATGTAATGTAATGTAATGTAATGTAATGTAATGTAATGTAATGTAATGTAATGTAATGTAATGTAATGTAATGTAATGTAATGTAATGTAATGTAATGTAATGTAATGTAATGTAATGTAATGTAATGTAATATATATATATATATATATATATATATATATATATCCATATGTATATATATATATATATATATATATATATATATATATATATATATATATATATATATATATATATTCATATGTATAATATATATATATATATATATAATATATATATACAATGATGTGTATATATATATATATATATATATATATATATATATATATATATATATATATATACTTATATATATATATATATAGATGTGAGCCCAGGATAGTATAAACATACATATATATATATAATTATATATATATATATATATATATATATATATATATATATATTATATATATGTGTTCATATGTGTAATATATATATATATATATATACATACTTATATGCATAGATATATATCTATATATATCGGCAGAGATGTGAGCCCAGGATAGTACAAAACATATATATATATATATATATATATATATATATATATATATATATATATATATATATATATACATATATAATTACATACAAAAGTGTTTGGCTTGGACCAACCAAATTAAACAATAAATTTTATACGTGCTCGCAAATAATGTTTTGTACATCTGTCTGTCTTAGCGCGACGTTGTCCTTCGTTGAGAAGCATTCTTCTTTCAAAAACCTTGTAATTTGTTAGGGTATTATATCATACAAATAATGGTGACAATGTCCAGACGAGTAAATTGAGCGGTAAATGAACTTGCAGCAAAGAAGCATCGAAATCGGACGATCGATGATTGAAGACTAACCTTTGGCGACGACGTTGTCAAGTGGCAAGTTCATGCTGCGAGCATAATATCCGAGAATGCCGAATATAATTGAGCCGCTAAGGAGACTGGTTAACAAACTTGATAACACAACAATTATGGCATCCCTGAAACAGAACATCGTGTTTTCAGAGGTTTATAAAGCAGTCAATGTTATATTATATATATATATATATATATATATATATATATATATATATATATATATATATATATATATATATATATATATATATATATATATATATATATATATATATATATATATCGGGTAGATAGGGCTCGTCAACCAGGGAAGGTAGCCTATCTAGGAGAAGGAAAATTCTGATTTAAAACCTCCGCTGCCTTGCGGCCATACTCGTTCAAAAGAAGGGCTAGTGGAGTTATCCCTGAACGGAAATCCAGCTGATGGTGTCACCAGAGAAAAACACCTCTGCTGCCTTGCAGACCGGTTGAGGAAGACCAAAGGCTAGGCCCACCAATTACAACTGAGGTCGAGGTTGATGTCAGGAAGGGCATCCGATCATAACAAATCTGCCACAAAATAATGCCTTAATTTCAACGATGGACAAATAATGCCAGGGCGTCCCCCGGAGGCGACGCGTGCTAGCAGCCCCCGGCTGACATGAGAAGTGGACGAGGGGTACTGCGGAGACCACGGCCGCAGCTATAGAAGATAGTGGAAATAAATTGTCAAGGTCGGAAGCTGGAATGTGTGATTGATGACTGGGAGAGGGAGAGAGCTGGTAGAGGTTTGCAAAAGGAGGAACATAGGAATCCTATGAGTGCAGGAAACTAAGTGGACCGGCAAGAGCGCAAGAGAGTTGCGAGAAGGATTTAAAACACTATACAGTGGAGAGAAGAGAGCAGTAGGAATGGAGTGGGGGGTCATTCTGAGCCCATAGTTTAAAGAGAAAGTAGTTGAAGTGTGAAGCCCATCAGACAGACTAATTAAGGTAAAACTGGTGATAGCTGCAGAAATATTCAACATAGTGTCAGCATACGCCCCACATAGTGAAAGACGGGGAAGATCTGTTGTCGTGAGTGCCGAGAACAGAGAAGATTGTCGTAGGAGCTGACGTAAATGGACATGTGGGAATAAATCCAGGTGTTTTTCAAAGAATGCATGGAGGAAAAGGCTTTGACCAAAGGAAGAGAGAAGGGGAGAAAGTCTTGGAAAGCATGGAGAGCCTAGACTTGGCACTAGTAAACACTTTCTTTAACAAAAAGGAAGAGAACCTAATCACTCATAAGAGTGGAGGGAACAGCTCACAAATTTATTTCATCATGACACGAAGAGCTGATCTGAAGGAAATGCGAGACTGCAAGGTAATAGGAGAGGAGGTTGTATCTCAGCATCGGCTTCTATGTGCAGGCCTGATGACAAAAGAAGCAAAACATAGGAGAAAGACCAGAGAAAAGAGGATTAAGATATGGACTCTGAAGGGAGAAAAAGTGACGGAATACAGAGACAAAGTGAAAGACGACCACCAGCTGGAGGCAGACATTGATGCAGAAGAAAGTTGGAAATTATTTAAGAAAGTCGTCATGAGGTCAGCAGAAGAGATATGTGGAGCCACCAAAGGAGGGAAACACATGGAGAGGGAGACCTGGTGGCGGAATGAAGAGGTTCAGGAAAGCGTGAGAAGGAAAAGAATGCATTCAAGAAATGGCAGATGCAGGGTGGAAACGAGAGGAGGCATATAAGAACATGAAGAGAGAGGCAAAAGCTGCAGTAGCCAAAGCTAAAAACGAGGCATGCAAAGAGTGGTATGAAAAGATGGGAACAGAGGAAGGTGAGCGGATGATCTACCAGGTGGCAAAACAAAGGGACAAATCAAGAAGAGACATTGGGGAAGTGAATATAATTAAATACCAAATAGGGGAAATGCTAACAGGTGAGATAAAGATCAAATGGAGGTGGAGGTATTTCAGCAACGTACTAAAGGTAGAAAACGCCAGGGAGGAGCTTGGAGAAGTACCAGCAGTAGAAGGACCAGTCCAGGAAGCATCAAGAGCAGAGGTGAAGAAAGCCATAGAGAGCATAAAGAAGGGAAAAGCTGCAGAATCCTCAGGCCTCCCGATAGACCTTATCAAACACCTAGGGGAGAGTGGAGTGGACATGATGCATGCAATACTGAAGAGAGTTTGGAAAGAGGAAGAGATGCCAGAAAAGTGGAAGAAAGGAGAGATTGTCCCCATATACAAGCAAAAGGTGACCCACTATAATTTGGGAACTTTAGAGGCATTAAGCTGTTGGAACATGGGATGAAGAGATTTGAGAAAATCCTAGAGCGCAGACTTAGAAAAATGATCACAGTCAACAATATGCAATTTGGATTTAGTCCAGGGAAAGGTACAACAGATGGAGTGTTTATCATTTAGATTTGGAACAAGCGTGTGACAGGGTGCTCAGGGATCTGGTGGTTTGGTGTCTGAGAAGGAGAGGGGTCGCAGAGAAACTAGTGAGGGTAGTAGAAGCAACATACCATGGAGCATCAACAGTAGTGAGAACCACGCATGGCAGAACTGACGACTTTCCCATCAAAGTTGGCCTACACCAGGGATCAGGGCTAAGCCCATTCCTGTTTATCGTAGTACTAGATGTCATCAGCGAAGGGTTCAGATGCCGGCTGCCATGTGAACTGCTATTTGCTGACGATCTGCCAGTAGTAACATATATAGAGGAGGGGATGCAGAGAAGTTGGCTTGGGTGGCAGATTGAGATGTAGAGCAAGGGACTAAAAGTCAACATCGGGAAAACGGAAGTGATGGTCAGTAGCAGGATAGAGACAAAAAGCAAAATATCAAAGATAGCCAAGCCTCAGAGAGGTGAATCAATGCAAATATTTAGGTGTCACCATCGGTGAAGAAGGAGGATCAGAAGAAGCAGTAAGATCAAGAGTTAATGCAGCGTGGGGCAAGTGGAGAGACGTATCCGGAGTTATCAGTAACAAGAAAATGCCCAGGAAATTAAAGTTAAAGCTCTACTGGACTGTCATTAGACCAGCACTTCTGTATGGAGCAGAATGTTGGACAGTTAGAAAGAATGAGGAACAAATTCTCGAGAAAACAGAGATGAGGATGTTGAGAAGAATTAAACGTATAACACTGAGAGACAAAGTAGAAAGTGTGGACATAAGAAAGGAGCTAGGAGTGAATAGCATACAAGAGAAAGTCAGAGAGATGAGACTACGCTGGCATGAACACATGCAGAGAATTGAAGAAAACAAGGAAGTGAGAGCAAGATAGTGCCAGAAAAAAGACCCAGGGGGGATACCAAGAGGGAGATGGATGGATTGCGTCTCAAGGGATATGCATGCCCTACAGAGGAGGATGCCCAGGACAGAACATTCAGGAAATCAAGAATATATATATATATATATATATATATATATATATATGTATATATATAT
>OZ024859.1:10115969-10128469 GCA_964017155.1 Oasisia sp. SBJ-2009
CCGATAACAACTTTGCAGAGACAAACTCACCTTGCTTGAACCATTCGATAACACCTTTGCAGAGACAAATTCACCTTGTTGGACCATTCGATGACACCTTTGCAGAGACAAACTCACCTTGCTGGACCATTCGACGAGACCTTTGCAGAGACAAACTCACCTTGCTGGACCATTCGACGAGACCTTTGCAGAGACAAACTCACCTTGCTTGACCATTCGAAGACACCTTTGCAGAGACAAAAGAGTATAAAGGCCCAGCAGAAGAGAAGGCAGGCAGCCAGTTCCACCCGAAGGCTTCCTACGTGTGTGATCCCACTACTTATTCCAAGCACCCTGTTTCTGTAATTTAGCAACAAAAGACGCGTACACACACTAAACAACGCGTGTAGTAATAGTAACCAATATAAAACATACAAATTCTTTTCAGTATAAATTATTAATAACGATTTTTTCTGTCAGTAGGTGAACCGTGTTCACGGCTTGATGGATAACAATTATAAATAAATACCGAGTGTTTTACGTTTGACCTTCGCCGACATTCAACCGTGTTTAAAGAATGCACACGGCAAAATATCTTTACGGTTCTATGCGCCGTAGTTGTTAATATCGTATGACAATTATAATGACAACTACTTTCTATAAAAAGGCGAATGTGAATGTTATAGTAGTCTAAACATAATCAATATATTGAAATCCATTGAAATTATTCATCCCTATATAACCCTGGTCCGTGTAGTCGGGAGTCCGGCAGTCTAACCACTCGGCCACCGCGCCCTATAGGCAAATATGGAAGCAGCATGCTGAGGCCTTCGCCCAATCACGGGGTACTATGGCTGCACAACGATGATGATGAATGATGATGATATATACATCCGTCAGTTTTTCATGTACCAAGCTGAAATGGTGCATGTGATCTAGCTAGCTCATCGGGATGGTAGATAATTTTGTTTCAAAAATCAAAGTTGTTTACACTTGGTCATCAAAGTGGATACAACATGCAACTGGAAGAACGTCTCCCATATAGTCGGAAGTTTAGAAAACGACAGAGCAACCAAATAGCACGAGGTGTCCATTTCGACACCCGTGCGCCCCGACTAATACGTCGAAACGACGTGGACACCCAATCTTGTTACAATTTAAAAACACTAGTTTTCGACGCTGTTTCGACATCAGTACCCGACGTCGAAACAATGGCTTCACCCTATGTCGAAATGACGTCGGAACAACATCGAAAACCAGACGTCGATACAACGTTAAAAACAAGTCGGTGATGCAACTTTAAAATCCAACGTGTTTTCGACGTTGTTTCGAAGTGGGTGCGTAACGTCGAAACAACGTCGATACCCCGACGTCGGTAGGATGTCATCATCTCACGTCGGAACAACGTCGAAACCCGACGTTGATGCAACTTACAAATCCAACATGTTTTGACGTTGGTTCGATATCGGTACCTTACGTCTAAACACCGTCGTTACAACGTCAGTGTGTCCGCTGGGATATGGCCTATGAATGGATTGTACCGCACTTTGACATTTAGTTGCGTCGTGACATAACCTCGCGATGACATTCTGGGCACATTGACAACACCATTTTCAAACGTTTTAGCACGGGGGCTGCCTCTCCAGAAGCGAAGTTTAACTCTGCTGGCATAATTACTCAGGATGGTGGTGATGTGACATCGGGATCGCAGTCATAACAACTTTCAGGGGGTAACTGCCTTTTCCCGCTACCATCGCTGGGTTACTCGACTCGTACGAAATATTGCATTTTACGTACTGAAAATACTCTGCGGCTGGAGTGGCGTGGAGATGATCTGAACAGGTCAAGCGGGTTTCGTTGCCTGTAATGCAAATAAACAACTGGATACTAAACAGACACACATCCGATGACAAAAAAGCACATATGTCATATTCACCATATCACTATAACTGTGTATCGCATACCAGTCTACAGTTGAATGCACAATGCAACGTGGCAGAGAGCACAATGCAATGTGACAGAGAGCACAACGCAACGTGCCAGAGAGCACAATGCAACATTACTCCAGAAAGGATCAGTGCAGTTGGTATATGAGAAAGTTGTCTTCTCTCAGAAAACAATAAATGACTGGAAAGAATTACGCGACCTTTCTGTTAATGCTTGTAGAGTGATATAACTGGCAGCTACCTGGCGAGGGCTGATTGATTATAAGTAAATGGAAAATGATCGGACTCACGATAAGTCAAATGCTTCCTTGACCATACACCGTCTGGAGCTTGTAGCTGTAGACGGCAACCTTGTTAGATCTTCTTAAATATTGTTACAGTTGGTTAAATAATGAATGTTGACACACGCAGAAGGGAATATTTAGAGATGGTGAAAACACGTACCTGCAGTATTCCACCAATGTCCGCACGTTTTCCAAGGCAGTTGGTCCGATAAAGAGGCTACTATGTAAAAGACGGCGTAAGCGATCAACATGTTGTAGTATATCGTGCATAACCAACTGCTAACAAACATCGTCCAGCCGATTCCTGCAAAGGTTAAAATATAAATTGTATTTATGACACCACTAACGATGGTGCTTGGCGTCCGTTGATGTTCCTTAGCTACATAATATAACCATGGGCATGCTTGCAATGTTTGTGAGGAAATGGTAGCGTACATATAATTATGTAATCGGCACTTAGATATAATGAGATCATAAAAGGTAAATATAGTGCATTGTTTAGTACACAAGACTGCTCAAACCACCCACACACCCACACACACCACACACCACACACACTGACATATGCACACGCACATTCACGCACGCACACATATACACACGCATGCATATGTACGCACGCACACGGCACGTACCAACACACAAGACACACATCCACATACACCACATCCACACTTGCATATGCACATACACGCATACATGCACACACTCGCATACCACACACACGCGCGCACGCGCACGCGCACGCGCACGCGCACGTGCATGTGCACTGACCATTACCGTTATTCGAAGCGTCACGTACCTTGGAATAATGGAGACACTTTCCAGTTATTGACAACACATTCGCTGCCGAACTGACCAAAACAAAACTCGAGTAAAACGAGCGGAAATCCGGCAATGGCAACAATGACAAAGTAGGATAAAACGAATGTTCCTGGAAGCAAGAAAACAGGCGCTGAAACTTAAAATTGAAACGACGATGACTTACTTCCAAACAGGGGGACCTTAAATTTTAAAGGACAAACAAAGTTAACTTTTACGTGGCATACACCTAATAGAGTTAATATAAAGTAACAATTTCCACATATACTCAATTTTTTAACGCCAGCGGTTTACCAGAAAAATATTTGTTAACACCCATCCAAATTCTGTGCGCTACCCCATCTTAGACGAAGAATGACGTCACGACGGTGATCGAGGCGCTCTCCACGTAGATTCCCTGCATGGGGTTTGGCTGTTGTCATGAAATGGCTGCAACTCGGCAACGCGCGTAATATGCTGATGACGGTAAATATAAAGTTGTCTATTATTGTTATCGCTGAAATCATCCCATCAACTGATGATACATGTCTACATCAAAGCATTTCTCCTCAAAATGGACCGATGAAAGTGCCAAACAGTACGCCCGCAAATCACCAACGTGAGTCCATTGCTTCAATACTACTGGTTTTTTCAACTATTATTGCAACCGTATGCCGAACACGAAGGCATAATTACTAAAGTTTACCATAGATTTAACCACATATTTAGATATACGTATATAAGCAGCTGCTAGATGTCACGCCAACTGAACGAACTGTCGAAGACTCGAAGTTGTTGACCCTTAAAAGCGTCGCCGGAAGCTGACCGAGATATAGAATGCCGCGCGCTGAATGGCCAAGCCAAATTAACCCTTCACCTATGGCGGCGTCCAGACCATCGTGGATTTCATTAGAATTTTAGACTTTAAAGTCACATTCTGAGTAAACCGCTGACGTTAAAAAATTGAGTATATGTGGAAATTGTTACTTTGTATAAACTCTATTAGGTGTATGACACGAAGCCGTAGCCTTTTTTTTGTCCTTTAAAGGTCAACAAAACGATGAGACATTTGAGCACCTTTAGACAGACCTAGTTACAAGAGCAAATGCACGATTGCCGTATATGTTAGATATAATTTTCCCTAATAATATCAATAAGCATTCAATGTGAGAATGAGGATACAAACAGTGGTGCAGTGTGTACAGTGATGCACAAATTCGTGTGCAGATATATTAAAGGCCAAGGTCAATTAAAAGAAATTTGCAAAACACTCTGCTTCGGGCTACTTTCACTGACATATTTCAAGTACATATTTCGGAATAAGACTCCTACCGAAGGGCGATCCCTTACGTGGAAGTAGGTATAGCTATTTCGCCACGCATGTGCTCCAAAAAAACCTTTCGGGACTATGTTACCCACAAGTGAATGTGGTTTGAAGTTGTCTCGGTTACCCAGGCTCCGTGATGTGGCAGCACTTTTAAGCCCCTCAACTCTGCCTGGGGAATTAATGGGCTGCAATTTTAATCGCCAGGGCGGCCTTACCCCAGATTAGGGTAGAGACTGATTGGTCCTCAGGCCGAATTTGAAATAACAAATTAAATAACGATAGTTTTTTCTTCAGAAAATGCTGCATTATAAAAACTACTACAACATTTTACTTACACTAACACAAAAATAAATAGAAATACAAATTTGCAGTTGTAAATTAATAAAATAGGAATTACAGCAGATTTAAACAGTATCCGTGAGATGGCAGCATTGTTTAGCGCCACACGGATAATATTCAAGTGCAAAGACACCCGACAGTCTTCTCGGCGTAGTTACGCAGCCGACCAACAGTGGATTAAGCGAGACTAGGTTTGAAGTAAAAGTCGTTCATTCAACTGACCTCCGCCATTCAGGTAACACATGTAGGGGAAGCGACATAGGTTTCCCATGCCAAGAGCGCAACTTAGAGCCGATATGACGACGTTCACCCCAGAGTTACCAGCATTTCGCTCAAAAACGGTGCTACTCGTAAAACGGACGAGCGAAACCTATACAAGAAAGTAAGTGGACGTATCGAGTTAATGTGTTCGTGGACGATTACTCTGTTGTTCGTTTGCCATTTATAATGCAATGTATACTGTGTTTGGTTCGTGAAATGTAACGAAATCATTATGAGGTTTTTTTTTGTATGTGTATACACGAATGTATTCAATTGTATTGTATTTTAAATAGTAATATGTTGTGAAGCGCCACGAACAATTGTGGATGTGGCGCTATATTAAACAAAATGTATTATTATTAAACATATATGCATATGTGTGTGTGTGTGTGTGTGTGTGTGTGTGTGTGTGTGTGTGTGTGTGTGTGTGTGTGTGTGTGTGTGTGTGTGTGTGTGTGTGTGTGTGTGTGTGTGTGTGTGTGTGTGTGTGTGTGTGTGTGTGTGTGTGTGTGTGTGTGTGTGTGTGTGTGTGTGTGTGTGTGTGTGTGTGTGTGTGTGTGTGTGTGTGTGTGTGTTAGTGTATGACTGTGTGTACATGTACATAGATATACATATAAATATACACACATACGTAAGTATATGCGTGTATGTGTGTGTACGTGTGTGTGTATATCTCGGTATGAGTGTATGCGTGTATATATGTATGTGTTGTGTATATGTGTGTGTATGCCTAATTTATAATATGCATGTGTATGCGTACGTGTTTATGTGTTTTCCTATGTGTCTATGTATGTATGCTTGTTAGCATAATGTCCAAATATAAATTTAAACGTCATTACATTAATATTCTCATAGGCAAATATACCATGTAAACATACTTGATTATTACGACAAATTAACACTTGTTGTGTGCACATATTTATTTGTTGTGTCATTATAATAAAAAAAACTAAGAATTACCACTTATCATTTTTATGAAAAGTGTTCACGGGGTAGACACATATAAGTGTTTCACTTCATGTCTACTCCTTTTCAAAACATATTTCTTAATTGTATTTCATTCGTACCATGTTACTTATTATTTGTATTTGTATTGCTTGCTTTTTAATGTTGTGTGTTTTGAAATAAATTGAATTGAATTGAATTGAATTGAATTGAATTGAATTGAATTGAATTGAATTGAATTGAATTGAATTGAATTGAATTGAATTGAATTGAATTGAATTGAATTGAATTGAATTGAATTGAATTGAATTGAATTGAATTGAATTGAATTGAATTGAATTGAATTGAATTGAATTGAATTGAATTGAATTGAATTGAATTGAATTGAATTGAATTGAATTGAATTGAATTGAATTGAATTGAATTGAATTGAATTGAATTGAATTGAATTGAATGTATGTATGTATGTATGTATGTATGTATGTATGTATGTATGTATGTATGTATGCATGCATGCATGCATGCATGCATGTATGTATGTATGTATGTATGTATGTATGTATGTATGTATGTATGTATGTATGTATGTATGCATGTATGCATGTATGCATGTATGCATGTATGCATGTATGTATGTACGGATGTGTGTATGTATGTATGTATGTATGTATGTATGTATGTATGTATGTATGTATGTATGTATGTATGTATGTATGTGTGTGTATGTGTGTATGTAAGTGTGTATGTGTGTATGTATGTATGTATGTATGTATGTATGTATGTATGTATGTATGTATGTTTATATGTATGTATGTATGTGTGTATGTATGTTTTATACATGTATTCATTCGGAAGTGTAACTGACCTTGTTCCTAATGCTTTGTGAAATCGTCCTGATACTATGCAGCGTCCTGATACTAGGAGGCATGTTGGCGATCAGTGTAGAGACAAATGCTTTCTGTCAACCCGTTATCTTTGTGATACTCCTTATGTTTGCGGGATCCACTAATCCATGAATTGCGATCTGCGGATAGGTTCAGTAATAATATAATGCAATGCAGTGCAGCGCAGCGCAATACAATACAATTGTATTCACTCCTCTATGCAATTGCATTGTCGTTTGGACGGGGATTGTGTATAAAATGTATGAACGCACACACACACACACACACACACACACACACACACACACACACACACACACACACACACACACACACACACACACACACAGACACACACACACACACTCACACACACACACACACACCACACACACACACACACCACACACACACACACACACACACACACACACACACACACACACACACACGCACACACACACACACACACACACTCCGGGAGAACAACACTTTTATTTATTTTAAAACGGCCGAGCTTTTTGATTCCATGATCCGCAGGAATCATCTCCCGAATGTCCCCCAAATCAGCCCCTGAAGTGGTTGAAATTACATTTAACATACATAAATTTTGTTTAAATTGTTTGGATTTTATAAAAACAAAACATACAATGTCGATCGACCATAATTGATATAGAGATACATACAAACATAGTTGAGTATTGTTTCATGTTTCGGGTAACTTATGCAAATAAGGTGTCCGATATGGCCGACATTATTATAGTGACAATTTGGTACTTGTTCACATAATTAACTATGTATGTTGTTAAGAAACTACTAAACATATTAAGATTTATTTTATTCGTGCAATAGATATACTCATTTGGCATCAAACCGCAAATTTTGTTGCACTTATAACCATTATTTATTCTACTACAGCGCGACAACGTTATGTGCTCACAACAAAACCGGAACACTGAGAACACTATGAAATGAAGTTGTCTTACTAACATAATCTTCATAGATCGATCATAATTGGTATGTAGATATATTCGAACATGGTTATCGTTTTTTCATGTTTCGCATAAAATATGGTGTCGAATATGGCCGACTGTAAAGTGACAATTAATTTTGATACTTGTTCACAAAATTAGCAGTTTTGAACGGCTATAGTTCAGAAACCATTAAATGCATTTTGATATTGTTTTTATTCTTGCAGTAGCCATACTCATTAGGCAATATGCCGCAGTATCTGGTGCAATTGTATCAAACATTTCTTCTTCTAGAGCGCGACAACTTTATGTACTCACAGAAAAAACGGAATTATGAGAAAACAACGAAATGAGATTATTTAAAAAACACATCTTACTTTATTTTAGCAAATTTTAATAATGTATTTAGTTATTTATTCTTACAATAAAACACATACCGTAACACTAACAAATACCTAACACTAACAATCTGTTAAAAATACTAACAATATAAAACACAATTGTCTTATATCACCAAAAACACTGTAATGGTGATTCGTTCTGTATAATATATGAACACACCAATAAATGTAGTTTATAAGAAACTACTGGCTGCCAAGTCGTGTTTCGGTGCCCATCGTATATCGATCGCATCCTGTATCGCATCGCGCATCGCATTGTCGTTGAGAATAGACCCCCCTAAAAACACTGATATCTCTTCTCGGCCATCATACGAATCTCTGTTGTAATACCGATAAAATAATACGATCATGATAACTGTGTAATATTGAATATTAATTCGGCGGCTGCCTATCAAGCAAAACAATGGTCTATGCAGAAGGGTTATAAATTATATCATCGTGGCTTGTAGGAAAGATTAACGAATGCATATACATCTGATACAATTTAGATCAGTTTAAAAGCCTTACTGGTTGTGAAACTTACGTACGTGATTGGACTATGATAACAAAACGGTAGCCACCGATGCAGCGCACTGATATCTTCCATTACGCCTTGTTTACCTGGATACATGCGTGTGGCCATTTTGGCCGGACACAATACTTGTCGCGATGCAACGTGGGATTGTTGTGTACTACGTCACGTAATGGGAGACTTATAGTACATGCAGTTATTCGCCAGATGGCAGGACATACCGGGCCTGCTCGCTACTTACGGTTTTCAAAACAAGTCAGTCATGCCTGCTTGTACAAATAATAAATAAAATATCTTATGCCATTTAAAGCGACATGAACAGTTCGTGACTTTTAAATTTTTATTGCAAATCTTGTTAATCAGTATAAGTTATAACTATTGTAGCGTCCTGGCCGCCAATAAATGTTTTAACGAAGCAGAACTGACTTCGTAATGTTAACCGTCGAATGTTTATAAGAATCCCGACGCTGTCACTCAAATCGCCGCGTTGTCACTCAAATTCTGGAAGAGCGAGGTCGTGACCCGACGGGGGCGGAGCTACATATGACGCTCGCAATCCATCATGGCGTTCGTGGTAACATTGTTTATCTTGTAAAAGTAATGTGGCACGACTAGTTATGCAGGAGGTAAAACGCATAAGTTATTAAATAAAAAGGCATAACATTTACTTAGTTATATAGACTAAATAGAAGTAAAATCACAAAGTGGGATACTAAGATAAATTGTTTTCTTTATTATTATGTTATATCCTTACATGTGGAGTGACAACTACATGTTTGGAGTGACACCCACCCTTTGACCTTTACCAACTAGGAGCCGTGCACCTGGCTGGGTGTGGCAGTTAGTTAATTAGTTGTTATTGACTATAAAGGTTTTCTAATAATAGGATGTCTCTTGTCTGGTCTTATGATGTGCATAAAACACATTACTACAAATATATACCATATTTTATAATATCTGTAACGCCCCTGGAAAAAACACACCCACATATTAAAATCGCATACACACATAAAAATTGACTTTATACCATTACGAATGACAACAAATAAACGACACGGCAGCACGTGCAACCCGTCAACTTGTGTTCACGTGATACTGCATCACGTGATCATGCATTTCCTTCCGGGGTTTTAGCCACGCTTTCAACGGTTTCGAAAACGCCTCGTGGTCGATGTATACAGTGAGTAAGCGGCCCTTTACTACGTCTATTTCAAAAACCAAAATGGGACATAAAAACCATCTTTGGGCGGTCAGTATGCTATAATAGATATACTTTATACCGTATAACATGATTTTGCAATAAAAATAAAAAGCCACGAACTGTTCATGTCGCTTAAAATGCCTGTTCTGTTCACGGATTTAGCAGTAACGCAGGCATACATTTACCCAAATATAAAGGGAAATATAAAGTTTGGGTGGTAGCGATTAGTTGATCTGAGGCTGAGCCAGACGGAACATTACAGAAGCCAACACTGATAACAAGAGGGTGGTATAAGGGTCATTTCAAGACAACAGTTTATAAATTATAAACATGAATTGGAACAGATGCAATTTTATGAGAATTTCCCATCAATAAAAGTAATGCTTTTATTTCACGTAATCTGTCAAGTTGTATTTGTGCCTGCGGAGGGAGGAGGCGCGTCGCATCCAGAATATTCAGAACAGGTTATAATTCGTTGTACTTAATTACATAAATCTTACGTTTTAACCTGGCGTATGTTACCTTGTTTCCATAGCATTTACACGTATAATAGAGAGTTAGAATAATACTTCATTACGGATGGATTTATGTGAGGTATTGATTTGTACGCCAGTAAAACATGTGGTATTATTATTACGCGAATACATGTATACCTATATAACATAATACATGCTAGGCAGTAATTACACTGCCGGACAATTTGTTAGTTTTCATCAGTTGGAAACCAGAATTGTCAACAATTGTCTAGCTGTATTTGCTATCAATAAATGTTATTGAAACACTCACACATTTGTAGTTGTATCTAGTTATAGTTATTTCAAATTATACATTCACGATAGGAAGTGGCATTTATTCTGTGGAAAATCTACTAAATTAATTGTTTTGCTTACAAAGAGGCATACAGCCAGTGCAAACACTTGGACGAAAGTCGAAGGGTTGATGTGAGACACATATCATGTAAACTTAAAGGAAAGATGCTTAGCTCGGGTGTTTCCCGGTTATGCATGAATGTACTTGAGACGATGCCACTAGCAGAGAAAAAACAGGAGAAGGTCCAAGTTTGCAAAAATCAACCCGGTAAGAATAATCGTGAGAGTTAAGTGAGCTGATCAGAGAAGAATGGATTAAACGAGAGTGGAGATTGGAGTGAAGGAAAGTGCTCAGAAGAAATTGGAGGAGTACATGGGCTGGTCATGTGGAAGGAATGGCAGATGAGGAACTGGCAAAGATATGCAGATGTTCAGATAGTTGAAGGGAAATGGAGGCCATGATGACCGAAATTGGGATGGGGAACTGCATTAATAGTGACCTAGAAAGAGTTAGAGCAGAATGGAAAAAAAGCAACAGATAGAAGGAATTGGAGTTTGCTGACAGAAGTGAGAGAAAAGTGAGAGGAAGAAAAAAGACAATGGAAAAGGAAATCATAGCCAACTCATCATGACGACAGTGATCCCAAGAAAAACAATACCAAAATGCAACTTGGCCCTAGTCTAGTAACCGGACAACTATTATTTGGAATACTTGACATACACTAACCATCGTGCAAATTGAGAAAGATGCATTTGCATTGCTCATCACCTCTTATGCTGCAGCTACCGACAGAAGTGAAGAATTCCAAACTTAGTCCTATTTAAATTATGACAAATGTTTTTGCGAATGGATGGGACTGGGAAAGAAATATTTAAACAGGTATCCTGATATATTTTGTGACTATATGAATCAGGCAGCCAGTTACTGGTCGTCCGTTCCCCACCAACCCAACGTTTTTTCCGAGATTGGGGGCCATTGCCCCCTGGCCCCCCTCTGGCTGTTTAATCTTGTCGTATTTGGGCGTTCACGTTTCCGGTTTCCTACTGGTTTATGTGATGGCAGGTATATGCATACATGAGAAGGTTGATCTCATCCACCTCCTGAGTATGACTTTGATTGTTCGTGGGCAAATCGTCATGCTGGCATTGGAGAAACAAATGCAGGACAGATTGGATAGGTACGCCGTAAATGTCCAGCTCTCTGGTACATCCGTAGAGCGCAGTGGCTCAGGGGTAGAGCTTCGGACTCTCGACTATGAGAACACGGGTTCGAATCCGGTGCTGCGGGGTTAAAACCTTGTGCAAGTTGTTTCACTCTACATTGTTCTATAAATGAGTACCTGGCTATAGACAGTGGTGGATATGTAAACCAGCAGCCTTCGCGCATTAATTGTACCGTATGGCTGGATGCTTCCCAGAGAAGCCGAGATGGTATTTGAGTGAACAGGTCTGTCAGGGAAGTAAAATGTAAAGTGCTTTGAACGTTCCTGAGGACTGGATACTGCGCTATATAAGAACTTGCCTTTTTATCAGCACGCTAATCTGGTAAATCCCGAGAATTGTCCTTATTCGTCGTAGTTTATTGATTTGGAAATTTATTTATACTAGGTTTTTATTCAATGTATTGTTTAATTTATCTTACTTTTATTAATGTGTAGTTTAATAATAGTTTGTGTTGTATTTGTTACTTATTTGACATAACCTAGTAGTTATATTATATTTAATTTTTTCTCTTAAAACATCCTTTTCAACCGATTTTTCAATCACCCGTGAACGGGGAGTAGTCCCCGAGTTGACGGTGACTAAATAGACTACAAAATAAACTAAACAAGAAATGGTGA
>OZ024859.1:10143469-10145969 GCA_964017155.1 Oasisia sp. SBJ-2009
TCTGTCTCTGTCTCTGTCTCTGTCTCTGTCTCTGTCTCTGTCTCTGTCTCTGTCTCTGTCTCTGTCTCTGTCTCTGTCTCTGTCTCTGTCTCTGTCTCTGTCTCTGTCTCTGTCTCTGTCTCTGTCTCTGTCTCTGTCTCTGTCTCTGTCTCTGTCTCTGTCTCTGTCTCTGTCTCTGTCTCTGTCTCTGTCTCTGTCTCTGTCTCTGTCTCTGTCTCTGTCTCTGTCTCTGTCTCTGTCTCTGTCTCTGTCTCTGTCTCTGTCTCTGTCTCTGTCTCTGTCTCTGTCTCTGTCTCTGTCTCTGTCTCTGTCTCTGTCTCTGTCTCTGTCTCTGTCTCTGTCTCTGTCTCTGTCTCTGTCTCTGTCTCTGTCTCTGTCTCTGTCTCTGTCTCTGTCTCTGTCTCTGTCTCTGTCTCTGTCTCTGTCTCTGTCTCTGTCTCTGTCTCTGTCTCTGTCTCTGTCTCTGTCTCTGTCTCTGTCTCTGTCTCTGTCTCTGTCTCTGTCTCTGTCTCTGTCTCTCTCTCTCTCTCTCTCTCTCTCTCCACATATTCTCTGTCTGTGTTTCGGGCTATGTCTTTACAACGTAATTCGAATATACGAATGAAAACCAGCATTATAATGTGAATGAAGTTTGGCGTGTTTCTGAGCGCGCGCGTGCGCGTGCGCGTGCGCGTGCGCGTGCGTATGCGTGTGCGTGTGCGCGTGCGCGTGTGCATGTGTGCATGTGTGCGTGTGTGCGGTGCGTGCGTGCATGTGTGCATGTGTGTATGTCTGTATGTATTCGTATGTATGTGTGTGTGTATGTATGTGTGTGAGTGTTTAACAAGAGTTAACAAGGTTGCCACCTAGATAATCAACTCCAGATGGCAGGTGGACAAGGAAACCCTTTGGCTTATGCAGAGTCCAACCTACGTATCTAAATGTACCCCGCCCTTATTAAGTATACGTCGATTTTATGTTTAAACATATTAACACTACTAACACCTACACAATCAGCTGCTAATACGTTCCATTCATTTACTGTTCTTTGTGAAAATGTGAAATGTTACATTATCTTTCTAAAATCATCATCCAAATCAATGATACATATTAAGAATAAAATAATATTGATACCTGCCAAAACCGATTTCCAGTTTGAAACCTCCCCATCAAATACCTCTTTGTCTTCTATCAATAAGCCATTTTCTATCCAGTTAGTCATACCATTTCCTATGCCATTGGTCTTTAGTTTAAGAAGTAATCTTTGATGTGGCACTTTGTCAAAGGCTTTTTTTTAATCTAAGTAGATTATGTCTACTGGTGATCCCTTATCTACCCAATTTGTGGCATCTTCCAAAAAACATAACCTATTTGTTAAGCATGACATCGCTTTTAGAAACCCATGTTGAAATGGGTTTATCAATTTATTTTTAAAATAAAAATCCATAAAGTGATCTTTAATTAGTCGTTTCTAATAGTTTGCAAATCACCGATCTTAAACTCACTGGCCAATAGTTCTTTAACTTTAACTAAATATTGATATGATGTTTGCTTTGTTTCCATTTTAACAGCTCCCTACTACTACTACTACTACTACTACTACTACTACTACTACTACTACTACTAACTACTCCCATCTCTAATGACAAATTGAACACTGTTGCAAGCGGTATGTTAATTTGTTCAACAATTTCCAATAGTAATTTTGGGAGGAATCCCATCCACTCCAGGTGATTTATCATTCATATCACTTGTATATTTCCTTAGCTACCATTTTTGGAGTTACAATTAATTGTCCTAAATAGTCTGACTCTCTCCCTTCGAACTTAGTCTGTGGTACTGGTAATGCACTAATATCTTCCCTGGTAAACACCGAACTAAAGTACTCATTTAGGTTTTCTGCCACTAAGAAGCCCACTGTTATTATGTTTCCATCACTACCTTCTAGAGGACCGACCTTATCCTGAACTTTTTGTTTACTTCGAACATACGCGTAAAAACCTTTGCTGTCAGGTCTTATAGTAAAAACGAATTTGTGTTTATAGCTTCTCTTTGTTATATGTGTTTGTGGGTGTGTATGTGTGTGCGTGTGCGTGTGCGTGTGCGTGTGCGTGTGCGTGTGCGTGTGCGTGTGCGTGTGCGTGTGCGTGTGCGTGTGCGTGTGCGTGTGCGTGTGCGTGTGCGTGTACACTCTAGCGTTCCGTGACGTAGCCGCCGTGTTTCGGCTTCAGGTGTGGGGTGACGCAGCAGTTCAAGTCTTCTACTCGATGTCCATCTGTTCTGGCGGTATCATCACCCTCGCCAGTTTCAACCGCCTACAAAACAACTGCTTCCGGTGTGTGTCTTGTAACTCTTGATCGTATTTTCATAGAGATAATTCTGAAACGAATCGTTTTTGTGAAACACGGTTTTATGTTAACCTTTCGGAGAACCAGAACAAGATGGAAGGAGGGTGATGGAGAGAGGGGGAGGGAGGGCGACGGGGAGGGAGGGGGAGGGGGAGGGGGAGGGGGAGGGGGAG
>OZ024859.1:10155969-10168469 GCA_964017155.1 Oasisia sp. SBJ-2009
GAACCCTGACTTGGCTGATATACTTTTTTTCTCGACTGATTCTGCTGCCCAAGATACCCTAGAAACATAAACATGAGCAATTTTCATAATTCAAGGTGGCCGCCAAAATGGCCGCCGATAGTGTATGTCCACCGGAATGACCCTAGAACGCTAACCCTTTGCATGATATTGATGAACTTTTGGTCATTTGGTAGGGTTTCAATAATGCGTAATCCAATGAGCATGGTCCCAATGACCTCAATTGTTAATATCAAGGTCATTGGCAAGTTTGTAGGTGTTTATAACCCAACATTTATGTAACATTTGCATTCGTGATTCTGGCAGTGGCATTTTGGTTCATGCTGTGATTTGGGATGATATGACATATGTTTAGAATGCTAAACAGATGCTACAAGATGATTTTGAGGTAAATCCTCGCATCAGGGCAATATCAAGAGCATTTATAACCTGATAACAATCCCCATATTTCCGCTGTGGCACATTCACGAACAGTCCAAAAGAAAAAGGCTTCATTCAAAACTTGCAAAGACAATGTTATTCATCAAAGAATACAACTGAGAACGGTTAAACATTGTGGTTAAGTTCATGCATGGCAATTCTGCCAGTCAAACTGTTTTGTTTCTGCAGGCGTCCCCTCCCTTACAAACGCAGAAAAGCGTGCATGGGATGGTGTGCGACTTGCATCCACATCTCTGGGTAGAACATGGTGTGTTGCTGTCGCACCCACACTTGATCACCTTGAGTAGGTCATCTGGGGCTAAGGAGGTGGCCAGGGGGACGATTGTAGGAGTGATCCTCGTACTACCCTCGGTATATCACCAGCCATGGTCAGTTGGATCAAGCAATGGTGGGTGGGTTTGCAGAGCATTTCGCCACACAGCCTCGTAGGTTCTGGGGAAATGTTTTCCCTGACAATATCGTCGCTACCCCTGAGGAGGTGGACTCCAGCACCTCTGTCAGCCCACTATCTGCTGCATTCGCACCGACCGTTCCAATGAAACTCATGAGGAAGTGCATTCCCCCAAGACGAGGAATGAAGGCTGTGAACTTCTCAATGTCGTTCCAAATGATCTGGCATGTCACCTTGTAGAGCTGTAGATCAGTAGTATATATGACCCAGTGTTGACCTTTCACATTCGTGAGCCTCTGAGCTTTCATCATCGACGTGAGGATGGTGCTGGGATCCGACGGTTTGGCGTCGATCAGAGGAAGGTAATTTACGTGGGTCTTGTTCTTCTGGGACAAACCCTGTCTGGCACGAGTGTTGAATCCATTGAATTCAGGCGTCTCATTCTCATCTGTGGACATGCTCTGAAATAATAAATAATGATAGTTATTGTATTGTTTTTTATTCTCTAATCGATGTATATTATTTGAGGTAATAGTTGAAGGAATATTGCTATGCAGGTTACCTGCCAAAGATGTCATGAACTCACCTTGAGAAATTCAAAATCTTCTTGTATCGCCGCATTTCGTTGTAGGAACAAGTCACCTTGTAGTCGAACATGTGTTTAATAATCTTCTTTCGATTAATCAATACTCCGAGAGCGATTTGAAGAGGAGTTGCATGATTGCGCAACACACTGGTCACTATGTTTCCTATGAGGAGTGATGTCAAGGATTCAGCTCCAAGTGAAGGCGACAGCTTTTGTAGCAGCAACTGGATGGTTCCGGAAACAGACTCAGCAGCAATAGACATGGAGATATTCCGTGTGTATGTATTCTTTTCATACTCTATAGCAACTACCTCTGTCTTGGTCGCTTTGACGATAACATTTAGGGCAGCGTCGATATTGTCTTCCTCATCGTCGTCTGTGGTCACCTTAAGTGTTGCCTTGGCATTGTCGTGGAACATAGCGACCTTGCGGTACCCGGGAGCGGACAGGCTAACCAGATCATCCGCATGGAGAGATAACATCCTCAACAAATCACTTCTCTTCATGCAGTTACCCACAAGCTCTGTGAAACGTTCCTGCAAGCACACTGAATCCCATATTTTGGTACGATCAGCTCGCATCTCTGTGATGAGTTGCCTCACACTTACTGACTGCGGTGTCTCGTCCGTGTCCTTGTTGCCGTCTTTGCTATCACCTGGAGCACTTCGTTGGCTGAAGAATCTGCTCAAACAGTCCTTGTGACATCTTGCGTCTGATGCATGCAAGTCGCTGGGGGCGCCGGTGACGCGCAGCATCACCACATCTGCCCAATCATCAGCCCTGACCTTGCACTGCTTTAGGATTCTGTCCTTGCTCGTTACATGTTTGCCCCTTTCATCCACTTCCTTTGTGTCCACCTCGGTCACCAGGCACCCGTCGGTTGGGATTCTTTCAAGCTTTATCTATAGCACATTTTTACCACAATAGATGCAGTGTTCCCTAAATTTGAAGAGAGGAATGGCTGAACGTCTCTTACGTTTCACCGGGGAACATCTTTCACCCGTTTCAGATTCTGGTGCATGTGTTAGATACCATGTGATGCAAGACCTGTGATAACTCACTTGCAGGTTTTCGTTGGCGTCCAGTTGCTCCTGCAAGTCAACATGCAAGGAGTCACCATACTGAATGCTGGCATCAATGATGTTGCGCAGTCTCGCTCCATCAGGCTGACTTCGGGAAAGTTTCTGTTTCACCGGACACTTCCCAAGCACACGCTTGAAAACACAATTTTCTGCCATTAGATCTACACTTGAAATGAGAATGTTTAAAATTAGACATTGTGTGAAAAAAAATATTTTTTTGCACTTTTGAGCCAAAATGCCCATGATCTTGCCATATGACCTTGATATGAACCTTTGAGCTCAATTGGACCATGCTCAATGGATCGAGCATCATCGAAAACCTACTAATGGACCCCAAGTTCATCAAAATCGTGCAAAGCGTTCTATGGTGATTCCGGTAAACACATACTATCGGCGACCATCTTGAATTATGAAAATTGCTCAAGGATACAAAAAATGTATCAGGCATTTTCTGTTTATAGAGTATATTGGCTATCAGAATCAATCGAGAAAAAAACTACATCAACCAAGTCAACCTATAATGGTCAGACTGCCTGAATATAATGTAAGAATGTGTTAACGCTACAAAAAAGGTAAATAAAGGTAAATTCTTATACAGCGCAGTATCCAGTCTTCAGGACTGCTCAAAGCGCATTAATTACACTTGTAATCTTGATCGCAATCGATAAACGGACGGAAGAAGTGTAATTTCGGAAGCAAGAACGGCAAACACACCCCAGTGCATTCACGCCTATTCATATGATTAGTCTAAGCAAACAAAAATGTACTTCGAATCCTGTCATGCAATAACATAGCCCAACATTCTAAACAGTTTAAAGGTAAAGTGTCTATAACAGTTTTTTTTTAAAATGTGAACTATGAGAACCCATTGCAAACATAACAACACATCTGACACTGATTGGCATCTGGTAAGCGCACTTTGCTCAATAACAATTTATATACGTAACCGTTTTTTGAATCAAGCCCTATCGGCACCGTTGATAGCCTGTATGTGTACATTTTAAATAAATCGCCAAGTACAATGCTTAGGCTTCTGAATAGTGTCCTAATTGCACACAAAAATCAATATATAAATATATATACACCTATATATAAATATGTATATATATATATATAAATTTATACATTTTCGATATATTTATACATTTTTGATATATATATATATATATATATATATATATATATATATATATATATATATATATATATATATATATATATACATATATATATATATATATATATATATATATATATATATGACAAATAGGACACATTCACATTTCAGCCAGTGGTGTAAATGCTTTGAAACTATATATATTAAATTATAAATTATATATATATATATATATCGAATATTTATTTATAATGTGCAATTAGGAAACTATACAGAAGCCTAAGCATTGTACTTGACGGTTTATATATATATATATATATATATATATATATATATATACATATATATATATACATACATATATACATATATATATATACATACATATATATATATATATATATATATATATATATATATATATATATATATATATATATATATACAAACACACACACACACACATATATATATATATATATATATATATATATATATATATATATGTGTGTGTGTATGTGTGTGTGTATGTGTGCGTATGTGTGTGTATGTGTGCGTGCGCGTGTGTGTGTGTATGTGTGTGTGTGTGTGTGTGTGTGTGTGTGTGTGTGTGTGTGTGTGTGTGTGTGTGTGTGTGTGTGTGTGTGTGTGTGTAGACTTAATAACTATAGTACTGACAAGTAGTTATAATAGGTGCGAATATATACGCATAAGCCTGTGTTATGCATATGCAGCCCAATAAAAACAGACTGTGTAGTTCAGTGTTATTACGTGTCACTGCGTCATTGTGGTTGAAAATCAAGCAAGTCGCAGGTCGTCTAAAAATTCGTCAGACATGCAAACGTGTAATTTATTATATAAGTTTCTTGATATGCTTATGTTCCTAAAATGTGTTACTATTTCTCTGTATAGTCACATTTGAATTTCCTAGACTATTTGTTCTACTAAAAAGGTAGGCGTAAGTACTTATAGAAAATATTTTGTATCGCGATAGCTATGACGTAAAGTTCAATTAAGTTTTGCGTAATGTCCATGCGTATTGCATTAGCTAATGGTGACTATTAACATTTCGTGGGTGCAACGTTAAACTTGCGAATCAGCTTTCAGGCTTATAAACGCATCAATTTCGACAACACATCTTCAACATTATTAACAAATTAGTAGCACAGCACCCGTAGCACTGTTGCGCCTGAAAAACACAACTCAACTATCTGGTAACTAGACTCAACTATTTCGTAGCTAGACTCAACTGTCTGGTGGCAAGACTCAACTGTCTGGTGGCTAGACTCAACTGTATGGTGGCTACACTCAACAATCTGGTAGCTAGACTCAATAGTCTGGTAGGTAGCCTCAACTGTCTGGTAGCTAGACTCAACAGTCTGGTAGCTAGACTCAACTTTCTTATGGGTACACTCAACTGTCTGGTGGCTAGACTCAACAGTATGATGGCTAGACTCAACAGTCTGGTGGCTAGACCCAAATGTCTGGTTACTAGACTCAACAGTCTGGTGGTTAGACGCAACTGTCTGGTAGCTAGACTCAACTGTCTGGTGGCTATACGCAACTGTATGGTAGATAGACTCAAATGTCAGGCGGCTAGAGTCAACTGTCTGCCAGCTAGTCTGAACTGTCGGGTAGCTAGATTCAATTATCTGGTAGCTAGACTCAACAGTCTGTTAACTAGATTCAACTGTCTGGTAGTTAGATTCAACTGTCTGGTGGGTAGACTAAACTGTGTGGTGGCTATACACAACTGTCTAATGGCTAGACGCAACTGTCTGGTAGCTAGACACAACAGTCTGGTGGCCAGAGAGAATCGTCTTTTGAAGACACATCTGTGCAATGGCGGTCAGGAGACTTGTCTGGTGGCATTGTCTGCACACGGGTGTCGTCCGTTTACTTCCTGTGATTCTTGCAGCGCGTCAAGACTTTATGCATACCCACATCGGCGTGGGGTAGACGTGGATTCTACCTGGAGCAGAGTGGCGAGGTGACCACAACGCATCGGTTGGACAACAGAACCGATTCCCTCATGGTCTTGCGACACACGAGCAGGGGCGTAATCGTGTCGGACTCGGATCTCGACATGTTTGAAACCGATCTCGACAAAAAGCCAAAGCGCAAGTTGACAATTAACTCGGAAACAGAGGACAGTTACGGAATGCTGCGAGTGGACCCGCCGCGTCACAAAAGCCCGTCCATGAAGGTGTTGCGGCATATTAGTGTGGAAGAGGAGAATAGACAGCGACAGGAAGAGAATGGTGACGAAACGGACTTGACCGCGGTGTTACGCGCGTGCAGGCAGTAGCGGCGTATGATACGTCCGCATTAGCCATAGCTTACGTCACATCCGCTAGCTGGAGATCCCGACTGAATGAAACTTGTTTAATAATACGTACGTAGTCACTTGCAAGAACTGCCGGCAATATGCCGTTTCGTGTGCATATTGTTGTTTTCCACTTGGCCAGCAAATGGTCAACACTTATCATACGGTGTGTAGACATTGAGCAAAGGTCACAGACGCACACGCTCTCTTCACGTGCAAAGTCGTTGTAAAAGGTCACGTGGTAGGCACACGATCTACATCCGATTGAAATGTCAACAGTTTTGAAGGTGTTGTTACAAATTGATCAAATGCTTAACTGCAATGCAGTGTTCGTTGCAATTACTTGCCACAGTGGACTGCGTTCAGATAAAGCCTGTTTACAGAAGAAATTAGCTATTATTCAGATTAGCATGAACATAACAAATATTAAGTGTTGAAAATATGTTTAATTTGTATAACTTCGAAAGGTAGAGTGGCTGTATATCCATTCGTCATGGATTCCAGTACCTGAACAAATAATAAATAATGTATTGTAATAAAGAGTATTCTCAGCGGTTTATTAATAAATTGGCAATTATGTGACAGCTGAAGAAGCAGGTGTGTTTGTGTGTGTGTGTGTGTGTGTGTGTGTGTGTGTGTGTTGTGCGCGCGCGCGTGTGTAGGCTTACTATATGTAGGGCGGACAAGTAGTTTTAATAGGTGCGAATATACACGCATAAGCCTGTGTTATGCATATGCGCCCAATAAAAACAGACTGTAGTTCAGTGTTATTGCGTGTCACTGCGTCATTGAGGTTGAAAACCAGCAAATCGCAGGTCGCTTAAAACATCGTCAAACATGCAAACGTGTAATTTATTATATAAGTTTATTGATATGCTTCTGTTCCTAAAATGTGTTACTATTACTCTGTATAGATATATTTGAATTTACTAGCCTATGTTTTCTTCTAAAAAGGTAGGCGTAAGTATTTATGGAAAATATTTTGTATCGCAATAGCTATGGCGTAGAGTTCAAGTAAGTTTTGCGTAAGATCCGTGCTTATTGCATTAGCTTAATGGTGACTATTACCATTTCGTGGGAGCAACGTTAAACTTGCGAACCATCTTTCTGGATTAAAAACGCATCACTTTCGATAATACAACTTCAACATTATTACCAAATTAGTACCATAGCACCCGTAGCACTGTAGAGAAATAGTAGCCTAACAAAATTCAACTCAACAGTCTGGTGACAAGACTCAACTATTTGGTAGCTAGACTCAACTGTTTTGTGGCAAGACTCAACTGTCTTGTGGCTAAACTCAACTGACAGGTTGTGAGATTCAACAGTCTTGTAGCTAGACTCAACTGCCTGGTAGCTAGACTCAACTGTCTGGTGGGTAGACTGAAATGTCAGGTGGGAAGACTCAACTGTCTCGTGGCTAAACTCAACACTCTGGTTGCTAGACTCAAATGACTGGTGGCTAGACTCAACTGTCTGGTGGCTAGACTCAACTGTCTGGTAGCTAGACTCAACTGTCTGGTGACTAGACTCAACTGTCTGGTAGCTAGACTCAACTGTCTGGTAGCTAGACTCAACTGTATGGTAGCTAGACTCAACTCTCTGGTGGCTAGACTCAACTGTTTGATGGGTAGACTAAACTGTGTGGTGTCTAGACTAAACAGTCGGGTGTCTAGACTCACCAGTTTGGTGGCTAGACGCAAATGTCTCGTGGCTAGACTCAAACGTTTGGTGGCTAGATTCAAAAGTCTGGTGGCTAGACTCAACTGTCTGGTAGTTAGACTCAACTGCCTAGTGGCTAGACTAAACTGTCGTGTGACTAGATTCAACTGTCTGGTATCTAGACTCAACGGTCGGGTGGCCGAACAGAACTCTCTCTCTTTCCACCAGACACAACAGTCTGGTGGCAAAAGAGAGAATCGTCTTTTGAAGACACATCTGTGCAATGGCGGTCAGGAGACTTGTCTGGTGGCATTGTCTGCACACGGGTGTCGTCCGTTTACTTCCTGTGATTCTTGCAGCGCGTCAAGACTTTATGCATACCCACATCGGCGTGGGGTAGACGTGGATTCTACCTGGACCAGAGTGTGTCAGATAGCGAGGTGACCACAATGCATCGGTTGGACAACAGAACCGATTCCCTCATGGTCTTGCGTCACACGAGCAGGGGCGTCATCAGGACGCCCTCGGATCTCGACGACACGTGTATCACCGATATCGACGACAGGCTATCGCGACAGATGACAATTGGCTCGGCAACAGAGGACAGATTCGCAACGCTGGGAGTGGAGCCGCTGCGTCACAAAAGCGCGTCCATGAGGGTGTTGCGGCATAGTAGTTTCGAAGAGAATAATACACGTCAAGTGGAAGAGAATGGTGACGAAACGGACTTGACTGCGGTGTTACGCGCGTGCAAGCAGTAGCGGCGTATGATACGTCAGCATTAGCCATGGCTTACGTCACATCCGCTAGCTGGAGATCCTGACTGAATGAAACTTGTTTAATAATACGTACGTAGTCACTTGCAAGAATTGCCGGCAATGTGCCGTTTCGTGTGCATATTGTTATGTTTCTCAGTTAGCCCGCAAATGGTCAACACTTGCCATACGGTGTGTAGACATTGAGCTAAGGTCAAAAACGCACACGCTCTCTTCACGTGCAAACTCGTTGTAAAAGGTCACTTGGTAGGCACACGATCTGCATCAGGTTGAAATGTCAACAGTTTTGAAGGTGTTGTTACAAATTGATCAAATGCTTAACTGCAATGCAGTGTTCGGTGCAATTACTTGCCACAGTGGACTGCGTTCAGACAAAGCCGGTTTACAGAAGAAATTAGCTATTATTCAGATTAGCATGAATATAACAAATATTAAGTGTTGAAAATATGTTTAATTTGTATAACTTCGAAAGGTAGAGTGGCTGTGTATGTATTCGTCATGGAGTCCAGTACCTGAACAAATAATAAATAATGTATTGTAATAAAGAGTATTCTCAGCGTGTTTACGTGTGTGTGTGTGTGTGTGTGTGTGTGTGTGTGTGTGTGTGTGTGTGTGTGTGTGTGTGTGTGTGTGTGTGGTTGTGGGTGGAATGTGTACATACGTGTGTGCATGTTTGTGTGTGTACGTTTGTGCGTGTTTGTGGAATGTGTAAGTAAGTACGCATGTATATGTGCGTCTGTGTGTGTGCGTGTGTGTGTGTGTGTGTGTGTGTGTGTGTGTGTATGTGTGTGTGTGTATGTTTGTGTGTGTGTGTATGTGAGTAACTGAGGAAATAAAACATTTACACTACCAAAACTATAAAGTATTTATATACGTATATACATATATATGTTTTTTATTAAGCACCCGATACCGCATACATTTGCATAGCGCATCCATAGCGGGCAATATAAAATAATTCCATAGAAAATAATGCTAAATATGTCCCAACTGTCGACAAATGCGCATGCGTCTAAATCAGTTATATACAATTATAGTGTAGTTGCACTACAGGTAAGCTAAATAAGTAAGTTATAACATTAACGAATCATTATAGATTATTAGTTAATGTTGTGCATCAATCAAATGGAATTCCCTAAAGTGACGTCACGTGGTACATTAGATTCACTGGTCCTCCGGCGCGCATTATATCCGTTGTAGTAGCGCCACTAGCGGCAGTAAATTGCAATATACTCGAAAGAGATTTGACGCTATCATTGTCGTCGTCATCGTTATGTGGAAACGTCGCAACACAGTTTATAAACAGAAGTGGCGATAACATAGCAGCATGCGCAATGGCATGTGCATATAAGTATGCAGGTATACAGATAGGGAAAATGTACAAAACGGTATATACAAAAACTGCGAAATGTATTAAAAGTCTGCTTCCTGTGATACGATACAGCAACCATTGAGACAATGTTGGATTATTACAGGAAATGTCTTGCCATTTTTGTGTATTGTTAGTATGTGGTCTCATCACGAATGCACTAGAACTCACATGGGCGTGCACTGGTTGTGCAGTGTAGTGCCCGTCTGGTCCCCGCAGCGTCGTCATACATAGGACATTTCGAATGTAAGTAGTACTCTCCTACACGCACATACTGCGCAAGAGGAACACCGTATCACTAAAGCAGCATAAACCAATAGGATACTTTAAAGAAGTGCACTTCCGGTTCCGGTCATGCGCATCTATACCTATTTGGGCACATTACCGAAGCGTCGAACACATGAACGGGCACCCAAGGTTCCTCAAGCAGGTGCCCAGGGGATGAGTTGAGGCACTGGTGACGATGCATCCCGGTGGATGGAAAAGAAACACTATATCAACCTAACAACGACCGTTGTTTTATATGCCTTTGCGTTGCTTATTTCACGGGCGAAACCACCGGGAAATGCACAAATATGGCCTATGAAATCCGCTGTGGTGCCCAAATGATTTGCATGATCAACGTAAGCTAAGCCGATAGTCTTAGGCTAGTGGCATTCGTCGGTGAACGCAAACGGTATCCGACAACATCCGTTCATGATCAAAAACCAGCCGGTGAATAAACACTGGTTGCGCCAGTAATACCACGTCTTGGTCCTCTACATAAACGTGGCCAGATCGCAACCTTTGATGAGCAAACGTAATTGTGTACGTCCGATACGTTTAACGCAGACTATGTAGGCGTATTGCACATACTATGTTCCTATGCACTGGTCTACGATGACTACGAGATTCGAGTGGCTCCCTACATTAGCGCCGCTGAATTGCAATACCGGAACCAGCATAACTGCGTCAGTCAAACACTGTCCATGCAGATCCTCATTGCAAATTTCCTACAAACTGCCGAAGACAAATGAGATCCGGCGTTATCGCCTGAAACCACCGTTCCCGTAACCGGGTACCACGCCTACTGCCATCAGTCCCGTATCTGCACGAACTCCTTCACCCTCTCCAGGATGTCTGCCGAGCACATGACGGCGTCACACGCCATCTCCATCGTGTACTCGTCGTGCGGTATGACGACGAAGTCGATCGGGTCCGGATTGTACAGTTTGCCGGAGTCGCCGACGATCGACTGCAACTTCGTCGCGAGTCGCCTCAGCTCCAGGTCCTCAAGGGTGGCGGCGATCGACGTGAGATCGTGACTGAAGCTCGTGACGGCGTCGACAGAGAACTGAGCCGCCTTCAGGGCCTTCTCAGCCGCCTACAAGCACACGACGTCGTTAAAGACACGCCCATAATCACATGACGTCATTAAAGACACGCCCATAAACACATGACATCGTTAAAGACACACCCATAAACACATGAAGTCATTAAAGACACGCCCATAAACACATGACGTCATTAATGACACGCCCATAAACACATGACGTCATCAAAGACACGCCCATAAACACACGAAGTCATTAAAGACACACCCATAAACACATGACGTCATTAAAGACACGCCCATAAACACATGACGTCATTAATGACACGCCCACAAACACATGACGTCGTCAAAGACACGCCCATAAGACAGGACGCCGTTAGAAACACGCCCCCAAACACACTACGTCGTTACAATCACGTATGTAAATAAACGACGTCACGACATACGAGTTTGATTGTATTGAGAGCCCTATTTCTGAACACAACTCAAAAATAATTTGTTATAAAGAACACACTAATTATCGTCTTGTCGTGTTCTGTCAGCTATAAGTTTTTAATGTTCTTAATAAAGATAACTTTTTAAATAACTTGACAAATCTAAATAATGTTATTCATCTCTTAATAATCTCAGGCTGAAAAAGCCACTCTAGAAACTCACAGCATATATCAAACGCAGTTTCATTAAACACATCGCTACCTGATAACACAGAATCCGGCGATCGACGGAAGTGGACGAAAGCGTAGGATCATAGACCAAGGAGAAGATGCACTTACAACACTTCAAGGTGGCGTCTTGGTGTAAATAAACAAATTATAGCTACCTGGTGCGCCTTGAAGCAGACCCACTCGTAGGCGGGCTCGCGGACCTCGTAGTCGTTGTCCGCCGACCTCAGGTCCTCCTGCGCCTGACGCAGGAAGCGCTTCGCCTGCGCCGGCTGCGGGTTGCTGCTACTGAACGAGGGCGGGACGTCGAAGTTGTAGCCGGCGCGCGCGCTGTACTCGCGCGAGAAGTTCTCCTTGTATCGCTCGCGCTGCTCGCGGTGTTCCTTCGCGCGCTGGTTCGTCTGCTCGAAGTAGAACTGGTAGGCGTTGTAGAAGTTCGCCTTGAACGTGTCGCTGGCGGCGAACGGGTTGCGCGGGTCGAGGTCGAAGTCGAAGTTCTCGAACGTCTTCGGTCGCGGCAGACCCTGCGAACACAACACGGAGTTCCGTCGAGGCGTTCTTGTTGTTGAGAGCGTTCGTTAAGCACGCTGTGTTGCGTTTGTGTGTACACGTTATGGTTTCCGAAGTGCAGTTATACGGATATTGCGCGGGGATATCGGGGGATGCAGACACGTGTCCCCCCCCCGTTAGATATTTGTAATTGCCTGCGTTAGAATAGCGTACCTATCTAGGCATTTTATACTGCTCTATATAAA
>OZ024859.1:10173469-10215969 GCA_964017155.1 Oasisia sp. SBJ-2009
GTGCGAAGTAGCGCTGTCTAATAGAACTGGAATTGTGCGAAGTAGTGATGTCATATAGAATTGGAATTGTGCGAAGTAGTGATGTCAAATAGAATTCGAATTGTGCGAAGTAGTGCTGTCCAATAGAACTGGAATATTGTGCGAAGTGGTGCTGTAAAATAGAACTGGAATTGTGCGAAGTAGTGCTGTCCAATAGAACTGGAATATTGTGCGAAGTGGTGCTGTAAAATAGAACTGGAATTGTGCGAAATGGTGCTGTCCAATAGAACTGGAATTGTGCGAAGTGGTGCTGTCCAATAGAACTGGAATTGTGCGAAGTAGTGTTGCCCAATAGAACTGGAATTGTGCGAAGTAGTGCTGCCTAATAGAACTGGAATTGTGCGAATTAGTGCTGTCCAATAGAACTGGAATTGTGCGAAGTAGTGCTATCCAATAGAACTGGAATTGTGCAGTTTGGGTAAATCAAGTGAATAGATAATAAATTATGATATTTTTGTGTGTGCCGCACTAGAACTGTCAAATAGTTACATTTGTCAAGACAGTGACTGGACGCGGATGCGGAGAGGTGTCATTCGGTCATGATATGTGAACATGACGAATCTCGGTCTGAGTGTAGCAGGACTATCAAATTAGATCGGAATATGGGAGAATGATATATGATAATTTCACGAATTTTATACAGCACACAGGTGGGAATGGCGGCTGAATACTTTCTCAAATTTGCAAGAGCACTGTAGGTGAAACTTTGCAGGAAATCAAAGAAACGTTAAAACGGCTGCTTATGGAAAATCAGCTGAGTACACACCTCTGCCACGCTGACCAGCAGTTCCTCGTTCAGAGACGCCATCTTGTTGTCCACATAGATGTGCCAGATTTCCTCTCCCTCCTCGTGGCTACAAAAATTCGTGTCTCAATCAAATATAATGTCTCTTTTTATTAATTTATAGTGTCATTTTGCATTTAGTTTATTCATCGTTTTAACATAACTTACATGTTTTATTTAATTACCTTCTAGCTGTTTTATGACTGTTATTTCTAATGAGTTTTTTACAGCGCTTTGGGCATTTTATGGAAATTGTGCTTTATAAATAATAACAATAATATATTATTAATTAGCGGTTAAATGCATGCAATGCATTGCGGTAGGTGTCGATAATTTGTATTAATAGCAGTTGAAACCATCACGATACATATTTATATTCATAAAAGTGCATATATATATATATATATATATACATATATATATATATATATATATATATATATATATATATATATATATATATACATATATATATATATATATATATATATATATATATATATATATATATATATACATATACATATAACGTCTCCCTCACCTGTACGCCCGCTCGACAAAACACTCGCTCTCCGACTCGCTGTCGTCGATACGAACGCTCCGGAAGCTGAGATACGTGACGAGTTTTTCCACTCCGTACACCCGGATCTTCTTCAGCTGTTCCTGGATCGAGTCGAGCAGGTCCTGTTTCACGCGCGGCTGTCCGGATCGGTGGTGCTCGTGCCGGATGAGTCTCACGACGCCGAGCGAGAAGGCGCGAGAGTTGAGCTGGTGACGTAGCTTCTCCGAGATGCCGTACGCGACGATCGTGGCGCGCGATCGCGACTCCATCTTCTCGCGGACGATGGACGTGAGGAGGGCGGGGCGGAGGTCGGGGGGAAGGAGGGAGATGACGTCCTCGTAGTTCGTCGCCGCCACCTTACACTCGCGCAGGTCGACGAGGAACGGCCGGTCGAAGTTCCGGATCCGGTCCGTGTACGTCGGGTCGTTGTTGTACACGAGGTCGGACGATCGCACCTGCAACGGACGACAGGCACGGTCACGTGGTTGGCAGGGACCGGTCACGTGGTTGGCAGGGACCGAGCTAGGGCAGAGCTGTTAGGTAGGAGCAGGACCAAATACGTTCGGTCTCGCGCATAGATCTCGCACAATCTCGCACGTCTCATCATTTAGTACTGTATCAAAAATTAGTGTTACGTTTTGACTCCATCCGTGTGGGGGCGCTGAGTGTCCGAAGACACCCAGCTCGAATGTATGAAGATATGGATAACGATCCATGTGTCCATCTACGGGCTTGGTGGTAAGGATGGACGAATCTGGAATTTCATTCGAATCGAATATCGAATCGAATATCCACGAAATTTCGAATACGAATCGAATATCGAATCGAATACGACTATTCAGTGGGTTCAAATTCGATTAGAAAATTGAACGGTGTCGAGATGTTTTGCCGGGACGCGGCTTCATCCCGGGGCCACGGGCACAAGTCCGGACCGGAGACGTCGGCATCGTGGCCATACGCATCGATCTTATTGTTTACTTTCTGACCTAACCATGAAAACGACTTTTACAGCCGCTAAATTTATCATCGCATATCTGATGTACATATACATATACTATGTTACAAAATAAAATCGTTTACATTCCAGTAAAGAATAAAATTAAGAATACAAACTCGCGCCACACTCGACAAGATCTACGGGGTAACCATACCATTTAAAAAAAAGATCAAGAAACAAGTCAGAGAACTACAGATCAGTGAGTTTAACATCGGTGATTTGCAAACTATTAGAAAGAGTAATTAAAGATCACTTGGTTGATGTTCTTGTTAAAAATATCTTAATAAACCCATCTAAATATGGGTTTCTAAAAGCGAGGTCATGCTTAACAAATGTGTTATGTTTTTTTTGAAGATGCCTCAAACTGGGTAGATAGAAGTGTTTCAAATATTGAATGGGTATGAAAATGTTGACAGAAATGTTTTTTCTCGGTTAAGGAAGAGAGAAGGACTAGAGGACATGGAGTTACATTAGCAAAGCAGCAGTGTAGATTAGATATTAGAAAATTCTCATTTTCACAAAGAACAGTAAATAAATGGAACATATTATCAGCTAATTGTGTAGGTGCTAGTAGTGTTAATATATTTAAAAATAAAATCCACATATACCTAAGAAGGGCGGGGTACATTTAGATAGATAGGTTGGACTCTCGATAAGCCAAAGGCCATCTAGAGTTGATTCTCTAGGTGGCAATCTTGTTACATTTTGTTAAATATTGTTAAATCTGGTAAAATCTTGTTAAATAACTCACGAGACGACCGGAAGAGCCCGGCAGGAAGAGCTGTGTCGTCATCAACGTCTCTCCGCGCAGGCGCTGCAGCGTCGCGAACAGCTCCCGCACGGCCTTGAAGGCGGTGCGCATCTCGTTCGGGTGCAGCTTGTCTCCGCTCGTCTCCTCGTGCATGCGCTCCAGCACCATGGCATACTGGTCGGCCGACGCCGTCAGCGTCGAGCCGAGGTACATGAAGAGGTTCTTGAACTCGCCCAGCTCCGTCGGTAGCTTGTAGAGGTACGGCACGATCTGGTCGTCCTCGTACAGGTCGATGACCACCTGGTTCGGCGTCACGAACGTGTAGCCCGCGTCGACGATGACGCAGTGCATCGACTCGAGCAGGTCACGTGCACGGGAGTCGTTCATGCATGACGACTGTGAGGTGAGAAGAGGGTTAGAGTAGAGGCGAATTGATTGATTGATTGATTGATTGAACTGAGTGAGTGAGTGAGTGAGTGAGTGAGTGAGTGAGTGAGTGAGTGAGTGAGTGAGTGAGTGAGTGAGTGAGTGAGTGAGTGAGTGAGTGAGTGAGTGAGTGAGTGAGTGAGTGTGTATGCAAGTGTGTTTGTTTGTTTGTTGGTTCGTTCGTTTGGTGTGTGTGTGTGTGTGTGTGTGTGTGTGTGTGTGTGTGTGTGTGTGTGTGTGTGTGTGTGTGTACATGTGTGCGCGTGTGTATGCGTGTCTGTATGTTTATGTTTGTGTATGCGTTCCTGTGTGCAAGTGATTGAGTGCGTGCATGCGTGCGTGCTTTCCTGTGTGTGCGAGTGAATGGGTGAGAGAGTGAGTGAGTGAGTGAGTGAGTGAGTGAGTGAGTGAGTGAGTGAGTGAGTGAGTGAGTGAGTGCGTCACATAAATCAAAAGTATACTGCGTGACAACGATATACCGCCCAAATTAACGCAAGAAATTGTTTGAATACGTGGAAGCAATAGCAGGCATTTGTCCCCAGCGAATTAAGAACATGCTATCACCGCCAGTACATACAGGCAGGTGTACTTCAATGCTTACATAGGTCACACTGAAAATATACCGAATATAAGCCAGTCCCCCTACCAGACACACATATCTGACAGACATGTACCACTAGTCACGGGACCTACCTGCAGGAAGCGATAGACACTCTTCATGACGTCAACCTTGAGGAAAGCCGTCAACTCCTCCATGTGCTTGTAGGGGCGCTCCGACTTGCTGACGATGTTGAGCGTGTGCGCGACGATCTGCTCAACCGTCGGCTCCCGACTCACGCCGAGAATGGCCGCGATCTTCTCGCGATATGTCTCGAGATTCACGCCCAGCTCTGCGCAGACGTCGGCCTTCGTCAGACTGAACGGGTTCGCCCAGTCGGGCAGGAGGTGCGCCGTCGTCCACACGATGTTCTCGTGCGTCTCCGGCACGCCGTCGCGGAAGGCGATGTACTCGGGCGGGCCCTCGCGAGGCTGGCCCCGGGCCGGGTAGATGCGACACAGGGTCGCGCTCACCTGGGGTGAGTGAATGATTGATTGAGTGATTGAGTGATTGATTGATTGATTGATTGATTGATTGATTGATTGATTGAGTGAGTGAGTGAGTGAATGTGGGATATGTAATATATATATATTTATAGAATGATATGTAATATATATATATATATATATATATATATATATATATATATATATATATATATATATATATATATATATAATATATATAAATATATATGTATATATATATATATATATAAATATATATGTATATATATATATATATATATATATAAATATATATATATATATATATATATATATATTGGAGTGCGAGACGCACGAGAATATATATATATATATATATATATATATATATATATATATATATATATATATATTACATATCATATTCTAAATAACATTGTTTATTTTTTTAGAGATTTGTTTCATTACTTACACATATTATGTGTTATATGTAAGGCGCTTTAATCTGCATTTGGCGCTATATAACTATATAATTTATTTTTTCATGCATATTATATATATATATATATATATATATATATATAATATATATATATAATATGCATGAATAAATAAATAAATTATATAGCGCCAAATGCAGATTAAAGCGCCTTACATATAATACATAATATGTGAAGTAATGAATCAATCTCTAAAAAAATTAACAATGTTATCTTAGAATATATCGTGTCGTATAAACACACCCATCAAAAAGAAGCAAATTTTAATAGCCACGTCACGGTACAGAGATAATGTACTGACCGACATGTAGACAGTCTGAGGTAAAGTACTTGAAATATACCTAGTATCAGAGACAAACTATAAACTACTGAACAAGAAGCAGACCGTCTTTTAATGAAACTACTGATTACGATGAAGACAATATTATGTGTTAAACAATTGGTTAAGATGTAGACAGCGCAAAAGTTAAACTATTGGTTAAAATGTTTTTATTATATATATAAAGTACTCGTAGTTTTTTCACATATCGTTACTGCTGCAGTTAAAATATAATATCATTTTGCGTATTATTTTCGGAGTCTTCGCATACAGCTGCTTTTCCCAGGGCTTTACGCAGGACCAGTTTTTTGCCAGTCACACATGATTTAGTGGACACGTGGATGTTAACTGTTAAGCCAGTTTACAAACTTTAAATGTGTCTGCCCTGAAATGGACTACAAACACACATGTGACACCATTTACACTAACTTTTAAGGCATAACTGACAATATCTATGGTTATGGAAGACCTTTTTTGCGCCTTCACTTTTTACCCGTCCACCCACATTTCTACCCGTACACGAAGGATTTTAGATGAGATAGGCCCTAAGATTAATTTATTATGTGCAACTTTACAGTTGGAGTGTACATGTACATTCATACTAAAATCAACAATTCCACACAATATCATATTAATGTACAATGTTAGCATATCTTGTTAACAATTAAAATCATCGTTGGAAACTTATGTAATAAATTTAAGACATACATTAAAATATACTTTACATAACATTGTTATAAAATCAAAACAAATAAAAAGTTAAATCAAATTAAACTGTCTGTTAAAATAATGTACATTACTAGCCAAACTGAAAATGCTCTAAACACCACGGAATTAAGGAATTGTTGTAGCGATTATTTTTTGCCCTTGGGATAGGTAATTTGTTACACAACCTCAAGGCATATGGCACACTTCGACCATTACATTTTGGTACTAAGGCATTCAGTTTGTGATCACTACTCTTCATGTTAGCGAAATACGCTCTACACAATTCATCGCATCTGCGGTGCAACGTCGGCAGGTTTACCATCTGCAGGATATTTTCCTACTGATAACCTGGAAACATAGTTTTGAAACACCTTTTTGAGTTATTTCTATGTTGTCCGATACATATTTAGGTAAATATGCCCTGTGTGGTAATGCCACACAGGGCACGCATATTCGACTACAGGTCTAACTACATATACATAAATTCTAATCAAATCGTTTTGGTTGATACCAGCACGTTTCAAATGATAAATCATGTATACTCTCTTTCTTGCCTTTGAAATAATTTCATCTACACGTGCATTCCAACTTAAGTCAGATGATATAGTTATAGTAGTGGGCGGGTCTCTGCACAACGCTACGGTCTCACCTTGCCACACGGGATAAAGCGCACGTCGGCGATGACCTCCAACAGTCCCTCCTCGAGCAGACGCGGCCGCTGGAAGAGATGCGTGACGAGCACACGCGCCTCGTTGAACGTGTCCTCGCCCGGGTAGCGCTGAGCCTCTTCGGCGACGTCCGTCACAAACTCGACGAACTTGTCGACGTCGACGTCGCGCCTCATGCCCGCCACGTGCATGAAGTCGCGCCACGCGAACCCGTCGAAGGGCGGCGGCGGGAAGGCGGCGGCGACGGTGCTGAGCATGCAGCGGAAGACGGCGTGGTACGGGTCGTAGAAGTCGCACGCGCGCCGCGCCACGCCGGAAGTGTCCTCGAGGAAGTACAGCTCGCGCAGGTTCTCGACGAGCGCGTCGCGCTCGTCGCCGCGCAGGCGCGGCAGCAGGGCGTCGCGCGCGTGCTCGAGGTGCGCGATCCTGGCGGCCGTGCTCAGGTAGTCGAAGTCGCGCAGCACGAACTGTGCGTATAAATCGGCGGCGGACAGCGACGGGCAGTCGAGGGCGTCGTGTAGGGTGCCGAGGAGGGGGTTGCGGCGCAGGAAGACGACGCCCGCGTGGTGCTGCCACGCGTCCGTGCCGATCACCGGCACGTCGGCGGGGAAGACGTAGGCGCGCGCCGCCCCCAGGCGCACGACGGAGCCGTGGACGGTGAGGTAAAGGGGGAGTGACCGCAGACGCTCGACGCAGTCCGGCTTGTCTCGCCACTCGTCGACGGTGTCGTTGAAGTACTTGAGCACGACGTTGCAGTCGTCCTGCTGTAGGGGGCGCGCCGTCGCCAGGTTCTGCACGCTGTGGCACAGCGCCTGTAGGAGTTCATCCGGGCGGTCTAGCCCCGCGACGAGCATGCGCGCGAACGACGAGATCGTCCGGCCTGGTTTCGCCTGCTGCTTCCCGACCGGGCTCAACACCGTCCCGTCCAGCAGGTCGCAGTTCAGTTCCGGTACGCCGAGCATGCGCAGAGCGCGCTTCATGGACGCGTTGACGACGCCGCCGTGACGCAGATCAACGGTCGTGACAGCCATGCCGACCGGAACAAGGTACTGCTCCCCATTATCGTCCAGCATCGAGACGCTACGTGAGCGAGAGTCGTATACATCACCGCCCTGTCTCGCCGGAAGTATGCACCACTCCTTCAGCGGTTGCAGTACGGCCGCTGCCAGGGCGCGCTCGTCCAGGAATTCGTCGCACTGTTCCGCCAGGTGGCGCTCGTACTCGTCGCGCAGGAACTCCCACAGGGTGCGCAGCCATCGTCCGTTGGGACACGCCTCGTCGTCGGTGTCACGCCACAGGACGTAACACGGCCGGCCGGAGCAATATGTGGCCGGCGGAAGTGAGTTTCCGAGCAGACTCGCCAGTGCGCAGATGTCGAACTGCGCGAAGACGCCGGCGTCAGCGACGCGGCCGAACGTGTCGAGCTCGACGAGTCGCCGCTGCACGAACATGGCGCTGCAGCTCGGCAGCAGCGCCTGATAGCGGCTGACGAAGACAGGGTCTCGACGGTCGAACACCCGCAGCTGTTCGTCGGCTGTCAGCAGCACGGGCAGGCCGTCGACGTGGGTGTGGAAGGAGTCTGGGTCGAGCAGGCAGTAGTCGAGCACGGCGGCGAGGTTCGTGTCGCCGGACAGCGGCGTGTTGCCGACGGCGATGGGGAGAGTCGGGATGACGCAAGACGAGTCCTCCCGGCCGTATGTCGCGAAGAACTCGACGACATTCGACGGGCTGACACACTCGACGTGTACGCCCGCCGCCACGAACCCGTCGTACACGGCCGAGGGCAGTTTGACGAGCTTGAAGCCGCACGCCAGTAGCACCGCCCGCAGGCGACCCGCCTTCGACTTGGTCTTCTTCGGCGTCGACGTCGTCAGCAGTCGTCGCGGCGTGAATCCACTCGCGATCCCCGGGAAGGCATCGTCGTCGACCTCGACCAACGCCTCGTCCAGGTTGTCGAAATACGGCTTCGCTTCGTCGCTACCACGCGTCGGCAGCCATTCGATCTCCGCCCTGTCGCTGTCGTCGTATTTATCCGGGAGCCGCACGACCGGAAGCACGGCCGCCTGCTGCTCGTCGATGTGGCGGTAGACGCTGCGCGCCAGCTCGGCCCAGTAGTCGTCGACGCCGGGCGCCGGGCGCGGGAACAGCTGCGTGTAGCGGTCGACGTTCGGCACCTCCGCGTCGACCACCGACATCCACGACACGCTGGCGTCGGCGGTCGAGCAGCTCAGCTGCGGCACGCACCGGCGCAGGGTCGTCGCGTAGGCCGGGGCGACCACCTCGTCCAACAGCAGCCGGTTCCATTCGCTCTTCGCGCTGCCGTCCTCGTCATACCACAAACTGCGGCGCGACTCGTGATCGAGCGCGAAGTGCGCGTTCACGTTCATCGGCAGGTCGAGCTTGACGGGCAGCGGCAGGAAGCAGAACGCCTTGCGCGATCGCGCATGCGCCGCGCCGCCGTCGCTGCTTGTCTCGAGGAGCGCCGCGACGCCACCGCGCGGCAGCAGCGCGAGTTCGCGCCGCCGGAACGCGTCGGTGACGGTCTTCGGGACGGCGGTGCCCGGCTCGAAGCCGGCGCGCTGCGTGATGAGCCACTTCTCCCAGTAGCCCTGGTTGTCGGAGATGTCGAGGACGTACGTCGCCTCTTTCACCGGGACGTCTTCCATCAGCCGCGTCCCGCTCTGTAGCTCTGCGGCGACCGTGCGCAGGAACGCGGAGAAGTCGTCGCGGATTCGTTCGTCCTCCTCCGTCAGTTCCGCGGTGACGGTGAACGTGTTCCTCAGCTCACCCGTGCGTGGATCGACGTCGGTGAGTGACACCGACTTGACGCTGTTCATGAAGAGCAGGCAGTCGAAGATCTCCGGCTTGAACTTGGTGAGCAGCCCGTCCAGCATCTCGGGCGTGAAAGCGCGCTCGCTCAGCTCTGATTCAGCGGCCATCGCGACGTCGCGCAGCGGGAAGCGGAACATCGTCGCCCCGATGACGGGGAACTTGTCCTCGAGGTAGCAGGGGAAGATGTCGGTGAAGATGTCGCGCAGTGCGGCGACGTCCTCGTACCGCCGGCCCGGCTCGTCGACGGACGCTCCCGGCACGTACTTGGCGTGCGGGTCGAATATGCACAGGGTCTCGCCGATCTCCGGGCCGCACGTGAGGAACGACGGCACGTCCGTCAGGTGGTACACGCAGTTGAAGCCGACGCCGTACTGACCCGTCTTGTTCGGGTCGCTGCTCTTGGTGCCCTCGCCCAGGCGCTGGATGCCCAGCAGGTCGGTCTCGCTGATAAGAGTGATAATAGTATTAATAGTGATAATAGTGATAATGGTGATAATAGTGATAATAGTATTAATAGTGATAACAGTGATGATGGTGATGATGATGATAATGGTGATAATACTGACAATACTGATAATAGTGATAATGGTGCTAATGGTGCTAATAGTGACAATAGTGATAATAGTGATAATAGGAACAATAACGATAATAACGATAATGGTGACAATAGTAGCAATAGTGATAATGGTGATAATAGTGATACTAGTAATAATAGCAATAATAGTCATAATAGTGGTAATAGTGGTAATAGCAATAATAATAATGATAATAATCATAATAATAGTAATAATACTATTGATAGTAATGATAGCAATAAGGAAATACTAATAAAATAATAATAGTAATACTAATAATAACACGTTTTACTGGCAACTTAGATGAGTTGGATTCATTATACAAGACAATACAAGTATTATTAACACGGCATAGAATATAAATATATTGACCTGCCATAGATATATTAATATACTGACATGTCACATACACATGTCATACATGTATTAATACTATTTTTTCTTCCCTTTCGTGTTAATTTCCAGTTATATAATTATCCCCAAATAGTTATACTGCGTCAGTTTGTTCTATGACATTTGAATGTATTGGTTGTAACCAATACATTCAAATGTCACAGAGAAGCAACACATTGACATGCCATACAATAGTTGACCTTATTCTGCCCTGTCCGGTTTTTTGGTAGTTGCACAATCGCCAATTGATTTATGGTCGGTAATGTCATATTTGGCATAGGACACGCAAGTCTTTTCTGCCGCCATATCGTTGTTTTGCTGCTCTTTTGCCGTTTAATTTAATTCATGATCCGGTCCCCAAAGACCCACACGACCTATAATAATAAAATTATGTTCTTTTGAATATGGCCGTAATAATAAACTCCGTTGCAAGCGTTATAGACTTCCACCCAAGTTCCATTGTACATTTTAGGTGGTAACTATGCAGACAAGTGATTATTTTCAAATTGCATTAATTCTTATTCTGAATAAGCTTACGGACAACGAGGTGGGGACCAATTGTGTATGGTGTCGTTAAGTATCGCCCAAAATGGGCCGGAAACGAGAACCACTTGCGTGTCCGATTTGAACTATTTTTGCCAAAGGCTGTCCCGTCTTCCTCACAGTGTCGCCAGATGCACCTACCTGAAGGGCCGGTCGTTGTACACGCACAGTGCCGGGCCCTGTAGCGGCCGCCACGACTCGTCGAAGATGCGCTCGGCGCCGTGTCGCCGCCTGTCGGCGATGAAGTGAACCTCCGTCGATCCGGCGTCGTCAGCGTTCTGCAGCAGTTCCTTGAGGATCTCCTTGTCGCACGGGTACCCGCTGAGGATCCGCTTGATCCGCGTTGTCAGTCGCTCCTTCTGCCCGAACCCGATGCCGCGCGAGTGCTTGCGAAGCACCTCCTGGCGGCGCGTGTTGACGCCGAGCTGCTTGGAGATGGTGAAGGGTATGAGCGGGTGTGAGTAGTTGACGCTGTCCTCGGTCGGCACCCACTGACAGTCGGGCTCGCTGAAGCACAGCTCGGCCGACGGCCGCAGCACGCAGCGCGCGTCGGGGATGAAGATGGCGCCGTGGTCGTCGACGACGTCGTGAAGCGTCTGGTCGAGCTCGGCCATCGACTCGTTCAGCAGGTTGACGAGCTGTAGCGCCAGTCGCAGCGTGTCGCGGTCGAGCGTCGCGTCCCCGTACGCGTCGCGCATCTCGTGCAGCGCAGACACGAAATCCGCCGTCTCGAACTTCCGGCGCACGCCGACGGCGTGCAGCAGGTCGGCGAAGTTGCGCTTCAGCGGCTCCGGCAGTCCGTACATGTACGGCGCACAGGCGGACGCGTGCGCGAACTCCAGCGCCACTTTGGACGGCGGCAGGAGGCGGTTGTGGCACAGCAGGAACGTCTTGTAGGAGAGCGAGTCGCCGATCTGCTCCCGCGCCTCGCCCGAGGCGACGCACTTGCCCTGCAGGAAGCCGTAGACGGTGTAGAACATGCGCTGCAGCTGCGGCTGGCGCTGGCGGTCGGTGAGCATCTCCTCCGCCGTCGGGTGCACAAGCTCGTGCAGCTGCGCGAGCACCTGGTCGAGCGATGGGCGCTTGTCTGCGAGCCCGAGCAGCGCCTTGAGGCGCGTGTCGCCCTTCGGGAAGACGGCCTCGTCGACGACGGGCGCGACGCAACAGACGAGCTCCTCCGCGTCGCCCGGGAACAGCTCCGTGGCGGGTAGAAGAACGTCGTCCGTGAAGTCGTCGCCCGCCCAGCGCAGGCCAAACTGCTCCGGGCGGCGCATCATCGGGAGGAAGGCGGCGTTCTTCAGATCGGTGACATCCTGCGCGTCTGGCGTCTCGTTTTCCGGTGTCTGGTCCAGTTTGCGCTGAAGCAGCGACAGTATCACCGTAACGCGCTTGCGCGCCACCTGACTGTCGACATTCGACAACGACTCAGCGCGTTCGATCAAATCCTCCCACGCGACCCTATCTGTCGCCATTCCTAGTCCCCTCAGCGCCGCCAATGCGGCCGGACGCACATAGCTACCGTGCGGGAAACGTCCGTCTTCCGGAGAGTACAGCGACGCCAGTTCCGTCGTCGGGTCGACCAGCTGTGACGGTGATTTGAGAGTCTCGCCATTCGGACTGACCGGCACGGACGGGGTGTCTTTGATGGCGTCGAGCACTTCGGGGTCGCCGGCGGAGAGAGCGTACAGTACAAGGGTGTCGCGGTCCTCGGCGTCCACCTGAAGGATCATGGGGAGCAGGACCGTCTTGAAGAGGCGGACGACGTCGTAGGAGCGCTCGGCAATGACGCCGTCGACTGCGGCCTCGCGAAAGCCGACGCGGACGGCGTCTGGCAGACTGACGACGGTGCCGCCACCGCTACTGGCCAGGCAGTCCTTGAGGACCCGCATGGCGTGAGGTCCGACAGCTGAGGTCTGCAGGCAAATGTACCAATACACGGATCAATAACCGTACACGTATAGGGCTAGTAAATAGCATAAATTAAGCTTGCCACAAACGAACTACATACAGGCTAGCATACAAAGAGTCAGAGAGAAGATACATACATACATACAGACAGACATAGCGGTATATAATGAAATATACCATAGATAGAAAGACAGCAGAGTAGAGACGAGATAACGTAGTCGTACTCAGTATTCATAATTTGTTGATTATTCTGAGTAATTTAATTCTGTACCGTTGAATATGTCACCAAGGCAGCGCAGTCTTCGTCGTATTCCATTGTATTTGCCAGCCAAAGTAATAGTTACCATGGTTACAGTCATAATGAACTGACACTGCTATCACCATCATCCGTCTCCTGTTCCATTTATTTCAACTCCCCCTTCTCTCTCAGAATAAAACTAGACTTTTTTGTCAAGTTTTATTCTGAGAGAGAGAGAAAAAAAGAGAGAGTGAGAGAGAAAGAAAGAGAGTGAGAGAGAGACAGAGACAGACAGACAGACTGACTGACTGACAGACAGAGAGAGAAAGAGGGGGGGGGGAGAGAGGGACATTGTCACAGAGAAACTCACCAACACGACGAGTAATAGGTCAACAACGTTGAACACTAAACTGAGCGATATCTACAATGACACATATATTCCATTAAAACGAACAAACCGCGGTGACGAATGAATAAGCATAACCCACCTGAAGGCCGGCCTCGAGAAAGTGCGCCTCGGAGACGGCGACGAATCTCTCGCCGTCGCTGAAGAGCCGCGGTGCGTCGGGACGAGTCGAGGCGATGGCCGTGTAGAAAGCGACGAGCAGCGGCCTCAGGTTGGCGTCGACGCACGCGGCGCGAGGCCACGCGGCGTGGAACGAGTAGTCGGCCGGCGCGAGCGTGACGACGTCCTCCAGCAAGGAGACGTACGCCCGGCACGCGCAGTCGGCGAACAGGGCCTCGTTCCACGCAGCGCGCGAGTCGCACTTATCGTCCTCGTTGCGGACGCACAGGTAGCGGCGACTCGCGCCGACGGCGAATGCGCCGTTCACGTGCACCGGAAGACCGCTGCGCACCGGAAGCGGCATGTAGGTGAAGACGGCGCCGCCGTGTTGGCTCGCGTCTTCGTCTGTCGGCGTTGTCAGAGCAACGGGTGTGTATGAATCGCCGGTTCCGGTCGGTCTGAGCGGAACAGCGACGCCAGCCGTCGGAAGAAGACCGTCGTCGCTCGCCAACGCCTGCTGCAGCGATGACCCAGTGCCCATGCGCGAGCTGACGAGCCACGCGCGACTCATGTGGTTCCGCTTCCGTCGCAGCAGTCGTTCGCCGTCGGCCGTCGTGCTGCTCTCGACGCGCAGAATCAGCGACGCGTTCGGCATCTCCACTGTCCGTGCGCTGGCGCCTGCGCGGATCTGGTTCAGCGCCGCTGTCGACGACTTCAGCACGCCCGAGTTGCGCACCAGCTGCTGCATGGTGCCCGATAGGTGGCGTGCCGTGCGCGGGAGTTCCGGAAGCGGTCGCAGTTCGCGCAGGATGCGAATCGGTGCCTTCGACACGGAGAAGATCTCCGCCGGACTGGCGGCGTCTCTGGCGTTTGCCGCCAGGTGGTACACTGAGAGTTGGACGACGTTCTGGGTGAAGAGAAGTAACGACTCGGCCCGGGACACGAGCAGGTTGAGGAGAGTCTTCACCTCGCTGCAACAAACATCCGTCAGCTTTACGGTACACCGGGGCATACGCGCGAATCAGGGGGGCAAGGGTGTTCGCTGCCCCTGGAATTTCGCTTGAGTGTGGGGTTTAGTGAGCGTCGGGTGGAGGAGGGTGCAAATGGGGGTGTTTGAGGGTCGTCGTTTAGGAGAGAAGAAGGGGTTGTGACCCTGGATATTTCAGGTGAGCCTCAAAAATACTGAACATCACCGCTAGCCGATGTCATGTTCCGAGAGCGGAGTGGTGCTGAAACTCTGGTTCTCAGCTTCGCCAATAATATTAATAGTTTCGTACCCACGGCTATGCGCCAGATCAATATTGCAAACAAAGCTACTTTTTAAGTGCATCAAAAAACCTCCAAGGTACTTCCAATTGCAAGAACATATATTATGAATTTCGAGTTTATACGGTTGACTTTATGGGTACGCACGATGAAGCGTTTATAGGTCAGGTTTTATTTTCGATTTTTGTAATGGTTAAGTCGAACTGTCGATTCCAGCCATACACCATTTACTGTTTGTACAATTTGCGGTAGATTTCAACAGTATTCCAATGAAACGTTGTCTACGGTCACCCACCTGTCATCGTAGTGTTTCTGACAGATCTCGCTGCGTATGGCCTGCGCCTTGGTGCGCAGCGGGAACCGGAAGAGCGTGCCGTTGTACGACTCCTGGTAAGCATCCGGTCGCAGATTGCACCCGAACACGTCATTATACGGTTTGAACTGGTTTCCGAGTCGCCGCAACTTCCGCTTGTGTTTCTGCACGTCGATCCTAATCCCCGGCTTCGCCTTGTTCTTGATGCTTCGTCCGAGGTGCGTCGTGTGCGGATCGAAAATCACGACGCTGTTCCGACTGACGAAACTCGGCACGTCCGTGAGATTATACACAGCGTTGAATCCCAGACCGAAGCGTCCGATCTTATCCGTTTGCTTCGCTTTCGTCGCGCCGTTCAGCTTGGTGATGTTCTCGAAGTCGGCGTCGGTGAAGACGGCGTTGTTGTACGCCCAGAGCGCCGCGCCCTGACACTCGGCCATGCCGTCGTCGATGAGGCACGAGCGAGCGTCATCGTTACGTCGTTCGTCGTACAGGATCTTGACGATGGTGGCGCCAGCGTCGTCGGCGTTCTGCACGAGTTCTTTCGGGCGAACCCATCTGTGTAATCCTGTAGAAGCGTGTGTAGGCGATGCGTCAGCGAGTCGCTTTGGCCGAAGCTGAAGAGGATTAAAATGGATAAAAGATATATCACAACAGAGTAGATTACAAAATGCCATGGTTTTAGATGACAATTTGGAAACCAGTTATTAATTTTAAAAACCAACGTCTCGTACACAATTACATTTTGTTTTCGTTACATTACGGTTTAAATGTTGCACTATAATATTCTACCCACACAAATCGCTCCAGCAGTAACACCTAGTAATTAACGACACGGTGGAACGATACGCTTACTTCCGGTCCGGGACTACTCTTAGCCCGCTACACCGGAAAAGGCGCGAGGGCCACGGACGCGAGTTACGTACCTGAAGTCGAGTTCCTCGGCGTCCAGCATGCGGCCCATGAGGGACGGCACGCCGAGGGCTTCGGCCGTGCTGCTTGGCAGGTTCGTGTGGACGAACTGAAGCCCGTCGTCGTCACCGTCCAGGTCGTCCATGTTGAAACCTGCATGGAGGGGTGGAAGGCAGACACGTGTGATTGGTGGAAACAATTTACATTGAGTTAAGAAGTAACAGCATGTATATATATATATATATATATATATATATATATATATATATATATATACACACACACATATATAAATATATATATATATACAAATATATATACACACATATATAAATATATATATATATATATATATATATGTTTGTATGTATGTATATATATATATTGTATATATACATACACACATATATAAAAAATATATATATATATATATATATACAAATAATATACACACATATATAAATATATATATATATATGCATATATATATAATATATGCATATATATGTATATATATGTATGGATATATATATATATGTTTGTGTATATATATACAATATATATATATATATATATATATATATATATATATATATATATATGGTGACATGTTAATGTGTCTATATTTTTGTGTGTTTGTTTATGTACGTATGTGAATATTATGTGTATTGTGTATTGTGTGTTTGTGTTTATTTGTATGTGCGAGTGTTCCGTGCGTGCATAGAAACACTAAACATACATGCATACACCTTCTGTTTAGCAGGTGCGTGTGTTTCTACAACGCATGCACACGTACGTTAACACCAAACACACCCACACCACATGCACATACAACACACAAGCACGCACGTACGCACGTACGCACGTACGCACGCACGCACGCACACACACGCACGCACACAGAACACGCACACACGCACACACACACGCACACACGCACGCACGCACACAAACACACACACGCACGCACGCACGCACACACACACACACACACACGCCAAACAACAGGTAGACACCGTAACAACATACACTCACTCCCACTCAATCGCACGTCACATAAAGCCTACAGGCAGGATAATTTACACCCACATTCATATTGACGAGTTGATGCACCGACATGACACGAATACACTATCACATAGACGTTCCCTGCCTGGGGACACATGTGACCCGTCAACGACTGGTTGACGCCTCACGCTGTGCCAGTCTACGTCAACCATCAGTAACCACCATCTGTATGACATTGTACTGACCTACGGTCAACTGAGCAACAACTTGGTGACAAGGCATTGGTTGAACCAGGCTACATATCTACGGACATAGTAATAATAAATTGGAGTATTTGTTTAACCGTATTTTCATCTTGCATTTTCGATTGGCAAATACGGTATCGCGGATCTTGTTTTCGTGGTTGATTTCAAGCCCTGTTTAATGTTTGGTGTATATATATATATATATATATATATATATATATATATATATATATATATATATATATATATATATGCGTATCCGTGGAGTCTACAGGCCAGGTGGCATGTGCCCACATAGACCTTTTACGCGCGTTGTCTGCGCTAACCTCATATGCCTCAGGCCGTTTGAAAGTCCTCTTCTATCTCGTCTCTTGAGCATCACAGTTACTGAAAGTCGCCATAGCAAAATCTTAATAGCCCCCCCCCCTCCATTCGTCTTCCGGCATCAAGGGGTGACAGCTGAAAGCAGAGTAGTGCCGACGTTCTGGCGACACGGAGGTACAATTGGTGGTGTCGTGCTACTTCACTGTCACGCAATCTATACGTTCTGTGGACCCGTAACTGTGTGGCCAAAACAGCACTGAAGCAACCGTCTATTATTGGCAGTTACTAAGAATGGTTCTGCGTGATGTCTAGATAAAACGTTGTCTTAACATCGACAAAATGTACGCGTGTATGTCGGTTTGTTTCTTAAATTGACTGCCGAGCGACTGCGATGCAATAAATAGCAGCCATAAATCGCCTCCCATTCGCATTTGGACATATGTCACTGGAAGTGCGTTCCGGAAGATTAAATACCAACAGAGAGGTAAACACAAAATCACGCAAATCAACAGCAAGGACAATACACATTTTTCACAACAAAGAGATGTTACGATGTAGCCTCTCTTCTTATATTGGAACCGTATGTGGCAACCACATGTGACATATAAACGTATCGCTATGAATTGGATACGAAATGGCTACCAACGACAGCTTTCGTATTGTCTAACCATGGGAAGTTTTCGAGAATACTCGACACCAATCAAAGATACGAATATTAACCAGAGACAAAAAATTACAAAAGCCCAGCTACAGATGATGCAAAATTTCGTACAGAAGCACATGTATTATCTATAGCAAAATGAAAAGGACAACGTAACCAGAAACTGATAGTAACGCTGCAGCAGAGAAAAACGTAAGAACCTACTATACGTCAAAAATGAAAGATAAATAACAAAAATACGACCGTGAAACCAACACAAAAATCATGATCCACTGCCACGAAATACGTTTCATTGCACCAGCAATCATTTTGAGAAATAGCCCAAACTGAAGCCGAGAAACATCATGGTCTGTTTAGAATGGTTAGCTGCTGCTGCTATCAAGAAATTATAATATTCAAGATCTATCTAATCATATATAAGATGATATTAAAACAGACTATACAGGTTATCATGTAAAACCATCAAAAGAAAAGAAAACAAGAAGGCCGAAGTCTGGCCAACTCTCGCCGGTGAGTGAAACGGCTTAAGTCAGACATAAGTGGGCGTGCTGGCAGAAAGTGAAACATACAACAAAACGCGTTAGAGACAACCGTATGCCAGTACATAAATCCATACGAAGAGTAAAGACAAATAAAAACAACAGAATGTTGACAGCAAATCTCACTAAGACGTCGGAGTTCCATTTGCGCCAAACAAATAACTGGCGCATGATATAAATGGTGATACACATAAACTACTCTAGCAAGAACGTCGCAAAGCCGCCGTATCGGCACTGCACGTGTGCGAACTTAAATACTCCCGTGTTTTGCCAGATGAAGAAATGGTACAAATACCGATCGCGACCGACTTAGCTTGCACATATTTGTTCAGTACTTACCTGGTCTGCAGGGCAACTATAATACATTGTTGGCGTCTACTCATAACACTTCTATATGTTGCCATAGATCAAACCTAATGACACAGCGATCTCCGTTACAAATTGTATGCACTGCAGTGATGCGGCAAAGCCGGGGCATTTAATGCCAATGTTGATGGTAAAGTCAACCATGAAATGATGAACTTACCAGGCAAGTCTTATGACTGAATCCTACCCACGACAAATGGTGATAAACATGCAGATAACTCCACAGATAACGGAATACGAAGACAACCAGGACGACACTCAGTACCTATGCATTCTGGTTCACACGAGAACGTCGCCGGGCGAAACTCATCGTCGGAGTCGCACTGCGGCGTCGCCGGCATCGAAAACAGGAGTGGACAATGTCCGGTGGACGGCACAACGTGAACGACTTGGGGAAGACCGCGGAAGAAGGTGACAACGTCCCGCGAGAAACGATGGTAGGGAGCATGGGAGCTCGCGGGCATCGGCTGGACGGCGACCGGTCGGTGAGCGCTCTGTGCAGCTGCACGCGGAGTCTTCGTAACGTCACCACCGATGCGAGATCCCCGGGGCAGTTCTTGCGTCGTGTTGTCCCGGACTTCACGCTACCTCGACGGTCAGTACGAGCACCACTGGACCGGTCGGCCTGGGACTTGACCTGCCGCGACGTTTCTCTTCGGCCGCTCGGTATAATGACACAAAGGCACCACGGTCGTAGAACAACGGTAACGGCGTTAACGACCATCGAACGAAGGCGTCAAACACCGCGGCTAACGGTGTCCGAACAACTGACCGGTGAGCGTTTGACCACTTATTATTAGTAACGTCCAATGCTTGACTCGACCGGTGCGGTGCACACTCGCTGTTAGCTGGCCGCCCGTCGAAGTTGTTATGCCGGCCTTACGCACCTCGCATCGTATCTCGCCTACGGGGATGGTTCTACTCGTCGGCGTTTTGGGTGACACAACGCGTTGATAAACAATGCACGTTGCTCGAAGATACGGCCGAGTCTAGCGAGATCGTGGGCGCGGAATCACCGTTGCTGGCGGTAACGAGGGCAGGGCGGGCGAAATGAGACACCCAACGACAGAGACGCTAGCGAGATTCGTCTGTGACACATCCAACGCGCGAAACGCAAGAGAGACTCGTTTGGCCGTAGTCTCGAGATGACTGGCGCGTCACTGTTACCTCCGCTACGGGTGGGTCAGGGAAACAATTCTGTACTGGTCGGACAGTTCTTGCAATGACTAAACAGAACGTCCGTCAAAGAATACGGTTTCGTTGACGGTTCCAACGCAACAGATATTTTGACATGACGACAGAAATAGCGCGTTAATTAGGAATGGAGCTATATACTTAGAAGTTTCTACTTGTAGGTAGTAAATCTACCTACTCGACCCGGCCGTCGGCTAAAAGTAGACAGTGCAAAAATACCCGTAGAGCACCGAGTTAAACGCGTCCCACCACCAGACTGACGTCATCAATATCCACAACAACACCCTCTAGCGGCTTGGTCCGGAGGTAAACATTGCACAATGTCCTACTCGTCAAATATATAATTGAGTAAAAACACATTATTATCACTTTTCCAGCATCCAGCATTCTCATATGTTTGTGCAATTAACGACATAACAAGTCTTATCCCACGGAAAGGTCTGCCACGGACGAAAATGAACTAGGACACGTTGTTAATCGCTATGTCCGACTCCTGACTTGGACAACGTGCGACTCCTGGCTTGGTCAATGTGCGACTCCTGACTTGGTCAATGTGCAACTCCTGACTTGGTCAATGTCCGACTCCTGACTTGGTCAATGTAAGACTCCTGACTTGGTCAATGTCTGACTCCTGACTTGGTCAATGTGCGACTCCTGACTTGGTCAATGTGCGATTCCTGACTTGGTCAATGTCCGACTCCTGACTTGGTCAATGTCCGACTCCTGACTCGGCCAATGTCCGACTCCTGACTTGGTCAATGTCCGACTCCTGACTTGGTCAATGTCCGACTCCTGACTTGGCTTATTTGTATAAGAATGTTGCTATAATGGAAACGAGCCATCCGATAAGCTGGCACAGTATAGTGACTGTTCACGTAACACAGCGTGACTGGTGACATGTCAAGCGATAGCATCACTATTGTCATTACACTTGATAAAAAAACGTTGCATGAATACAGCTTTGCTATAAATATTACATATTATCACAAATATATTAGTTGCATGTTGATGATATCGCAAATCAGGTAACCACACACTGACACATTATCAATGACATTGACACGTCCTCGTTTACTCTGACACATCCTCAGTGACACTGACACATCTTCAGTGACACTGACACATCTTCAGTGACACTGACATATCCTCAGTGACTCTGACAGACATTCTCAGTGACACCAATTTTTAACAACGACACTGACGCACAAACCCTACCCTCAGTGACATTTACACATATCCTAGGTGATGTTGACACACTCCCTGAGTGACACTGACACACATCCTCAGTTGAGTGACACTGACACACATCCTCAGTGACACTGACACACATCCTCAGTGACACTGACACACACATCCTCAGTGACACTGACACACATCCTCAGTGATACTCAGTGAGTGTATGTGAGAGAGATTGACTGAATGAGTGAGTGATCCTGTGTATGGTCCGGTGTATATGTGAGTGATTGCGTGAGTGAATGAGTGAGTTATTGAGTGATAAGTGTGTATGTGTGTGAGTGGGTCAATGGGTTAGAGGGTGTGCCAATGCGTGCGTGCGTACGTGCGTGCGTGCTTACCCTGTCGCAGCCATTCCTGATCGCAGTAAGTGCACTGGTCGAGTGCAGCCATGCGTATCGTAGCGGCCGAGTTCTGGTGGATGGGCAGCACCAATTGCTCCTGCAGCGCCGGCAGCGTGTCTTCAGTCACGCTCGACTTGATCTCGTTCAGGATGCTCACGCACGTATGCAGGTCACGCTTCACGTCCGCCGGGTGACTTCCAGCGTCGTACTTCGCCTTGATCATCTTCAGCACCGCCGGCAGGTGGCACGTCGAGCGCACGTCCATCTGCTGGAAGAAGTCCGAGAAGGCGAGCATCTCCGTCGGCAGGCTGTACACGAACGGGTGCAGGTCCATGAACGGCTCCGTGAAGACGATGCTCTCGGGCGCCGCGAACCCCTCTCCGTGCCAGACCCAGTCGGCGAGTCGTTGGCCCCGGAGCAGGGCCCGGATGTCGGCGGCGGGGCAGGAGGAGAGGCGCGTGTACACGCTGATCGCCATCTGGATGAACTTGGCCTTCTCCGCGCCGTTATACGCGGCGACGGTGTTGGCGAAGTGGCGCGCGACGACGGCCGGCGTCGGCGAATCGGTCCAGCCGAACGCGTCGCACAGTCGGCCGCGCACGTCGTCGGCGACGATCGGCATCACGCTGCCGACGAGGTTCGCGTGCGACCTCGTCGTCAACTCGGACGGCTTCGCGAAGGCGCCGCCGTCGCCGCCGTACCACCCGAGGCTGTTCGGGTACCACGCCGGCTTCGTCGACATCCGGCGCACCCACTGGATGTCGGCCAGACACCGGGTCAGTGGCTCCCCCTGGCAGTCGGCGTCTAACATGGACGTGTTCTGCTGCAGGAACGCGAGCAGCGCGTCGGACTTCTGCACGACCTTCTCCGGATCAGCGGACTCGTCCGCCGCCAGGTCCTGGATCTGGTACGCCGATTCGAGCAGGTCTTCCGGTTCGACTTCCGTCAGGCCGCGCAGGCCGACCTCGCGCAGCACGGACACCATGGCCGGCTCGCCGTACACGCCCGTCGGGAAGCTGTCCTCTCGCCAGAAGATCCGCTGCAGCGTCTCGTGGACGGGGTCGTAGAAGCGGTTGGCCGTCAGCAGCAGGTCCTTGCGCGGCAGGAAGGGCAGCGCGGCGAGATTGCGCGGGAACTGCGGGTCCTCCTCGCAGAAGAAGTGATAGTGCCGCAGTACGTACACCATCAGCTTCTCGACATCGGCGCTCTCATAGTAGGCGCCCTCCAGGTCGGGGAACACGATCCCCGTCAACAGCTCGACCGTGCTGAGCCTCCTCACGCCGAGACAGGTCGCTAGGGCCGCGGCTCCGGCCCCGCTCACGTCGACCAATTTCCGCGAGACGGGGACCGGCGGCATCTCGTGCGGCGCCGCCACGTCGATCTCGTCTCGCGAGACCCACCGCTCGCCGGTCGCGTCGCCGCCGGCCGCCTCGAACAGTGGCAGCGCCGACAGCAGCTGCCTGTACTCGGGCTGCATCTCGCGCGGCGAGATCTTGGCGAGAGTCTCGCGCAGCTTGCGCTTGTCGTCGTCGTCGGTGCGCCGGAGCAGGCGTTCGCGAAGCGCGCGCCGGCCGTGCAGCGACAGCCGCAAGAGGGCGCGCGTCACGCCGATGTACGTCGGCGCGAACACGTACGTCCGGCACACGACCGGAAGGCTCTTCGCGTACTCCGGAAGCTCGTCGACGACCGTCACGCCGATGTTCGCGAGCACGCGGTCCAGCCCGTCGGCCATGCAGAGGCCGTCGAGACTTCGCACGATCACTGGTGTCGTCGTCGTGAGACGGGTCAGCGACATCGGAGCCGCGTCGGCCGACATCGGCACAATGTGCAGCTCCTCGTACGCGCTCAGGTCGTTCGGTGTGCGCCGGGCGAGGTACTGCCACAGCGACTCGAGCCAGTCGGCCGGCGGGTGGCCGTGCGTCGACGGATCCCACGTCACTTCCGGTTCGTCCCGCCACTCGGGCGGGAGGCAGGACGGGAGCAGCTCGGCGATGAGCGGCGACGTGAGCAGTCTCACCTGCGTGTAGCCTGCAACGGACACGACCGAACATTGTGTAACGCCGTGTAATCAATACCGTGTGTGAGGTCTCCACATCCACACACATTAGCATTCCTATCATATCAACTGCGTGATGTGTTAATGGCTTCCTCCATATACGTGTAACGAGAGTCTATATTCGCGTCAGATAACAACAGGACGTATTGTTTTACCAAGATCATTTTACGCACATTAATAATATTTAGTAGTAGACAAAGTCACAGTTTGAATGATGACTGCATAAACAACACCGCGTGTCTTGGATTATTTAATACAACTATAAGTATTATAAGTATGTTATATAATACTTATACCCCTTAGGCCCTATTGTGCGAGCGCCTATATATCAAGCGATTGGCAAGAAATAAAACCGGTTTTTATATGTGAATATTTCTATAGTCCAGGACAAATACTTCTATGATAATGTATTACTCTATATGTATGTATCAATGGAGTAATTCCTATTAATTCTTTCCAGAAGGATACACTGTGAAGGCGGTATTCCTTTAATTCAAACCGATAACCCTGGCTAAACCGTATATCAGCATTGCAGTGTCAGTTGAGAAACAGTATATAATATTTTATTAAGGTTATAAAGTATATAAAAACAGTACATGATATGTTACTAAGATTACAAAAAATATAAAACAAATGACACAGATTGTAAATATTGCAATAAACATAGCATCACACAACGTTTTATTCAATGTTAACAAAAATGAATACGTAAATGTAATACAACCAATACCTTTCACCGCTGCGTTGCGGAGCATGTCCAGCAAGTCTTGGTCAATGTCGATGTCCAGCAGATCATCATCTAGTCCAGGCAGTAGGGTCTGGGGATGGTCCGATGACCCCATGTAGACCGGGCCCTCAGCACGACGAGGGTTCGAGTGAAGAGTCCGAAAGCCTCCGTTGGCGATTGGCAGTAACTCGAGGCCGTCCAAGAGGTCGTATTTGGCCGGCTTCAGCAAGTACCGAAACAGTCTCATCCGGTCCTCCCACGGGAAGCTCGCGTTGCCCTGGTAATAATAATCATAATAATCATAATAATCATAATAATCATAATAATCATAATAATCATAATAATCATAATAATCATAATAATCATAATAATCATAATAATCATAATAATCATAATAATCATAATAATCATAATAATCATAATAATCATAATAATCATAATAATCATAATAATCATAATAATCATAATAATCATAATAATCATAATAATCATAATAATCATAATAATCATAATAATCATAATAATCATAATAATCATAATAATCATAATAATCATAATAATCATAATAATCATAATAATCATAATAATCATAATAATCATAATAATCATAATAATCATAATAATCATAATAATCATAATAATCATAATAATCATAATAATCATAATAATCATAATAATCATAATAATCATAATAATCATAATAATCATAATAATCATAATAATCATAATAATCATAATAATCATAATAATCATAATAATCATAATAATCATAATAATCATAATAATCATAATAATCATAATAATCATAATAATCATAATAATCATAATAATCATAATAATCATAATAATCATAATAATCATAATAATCATAATAATCATAATAATCATAATAATCATAATAATCATAATAATCATAATAATCATAATAATCATAATAATCATAATAATCATAATAATCATAATAATCATAATAATCATAATAATCAAAATAATCATAATAATCATAATAATCATAATACTAATAATCATAATACTAATACTAATAATCATAATACTAATAATCATAATACTAATAATCATAATAATAATCATCATAATAATAATCTTAATAATAATCATAATAATAATCTTACTAATAATCTTAATAATAATCTTAATAATAATCATAATCGTAAGAGACTTCCATGTCGTATTTATCCTCAGGAGTCTGGGAGCCATTTCACTAAAATAAAGAGCTCTTATATTAAGGAGAATTCATCTTTAAGCATAATTCGTTGATATATTAAAGAGGTTTTACAAAACGCAAATATCCATTGCCATATTACAGTGGACATTATTTCCATGACACACCAGTGACAATGTCCCGCTGGCGAATGATGGCGTTAACAATTTCATGTATTCGAGATCACTGTTAATGATCAAAATGTATTTTAACGTGCAAAACCAGGTTTAGTAGCTCTTAACAACAATGATGAAATGATCCCATGACCTCACAAATGGAACAGTCAATAATCGTCAAGCGTACTCGTGAACGGGCACGCGCAAGGAACAGAGCGGAAGGTTTACTGATAGGAGAGGAATGCGACTTCAGGCAAATACGTCTTGAACCTTCGCCCGACCACGGGATACTATGGTTGCACAATGATGATGATCATCATCATCATTATCATCCTGACGATGATGATGATGATGATGACGTCTTGAACGTTTTGCAAAAGGTCACCATGGCTCTTAAGATAATTTTACAGGGATAGCGAATTGATTCTATGTTTTAGGGAAGCTGCAAAGAACAGATCTGCTAACGATGGGCTTAATTTTGCGAAATGAAAATGGTTTCGAAACGGATGATCTGTGTTTGAGTCGGGGGCCTGCGTGAAAAGAGGTTATAGAATATGGGAGGATAACAAAAGGTGGAGTGAGACGGTTGTTGATAAGAAACAATGGGACGAAGGAGGAAGAACGGACATATTTAACTGACCACGGGTTGACAACGGAACGTTTAGAAAAAATTCACACATTAGAAAACGGGTGTACATTGCTTATAGGAAATGTTATCTATACATATACAGGTATCCAGCAGTAATCAACGATCAAAGTCAAACGACGCACCTGGATGTTCCGTAGCGCGTTCGATACGATCACGGGCGTGATCTTGCCGAGGCTGATGTGACAGCAGCGCCTCACCGCGGAGAGCACGTGCGCCGGCACGTCGGCCACTTTGATGTCGTTGAGCGCCAGCACGCGCTGTATGACGTCATACGCCTCCTCCGCGTGCTCGAGCGTGTTGAAGATGGCGTCCTGCGCGCGCACCCACGAGCTTCCGCCGGCCATCGTGTGGATGACAGCGTGGTTGAACAGTTCGCTATAGACGTTGGCGAGCACGACGTGCCAGCGCCGGTCCACCTTCTCGAAGTCGGGGAACGCCCGGTAGATGGCGCGCGGCGTCAACACGATGGCCTTTCCGGTGTTGCACAGGTCAATGGCGTGCAGCAGCATGCGGGCGTACGCGCGCGGCAGCGCCTCTCCCAGCATGCACTGGTTCCACAGCAGCGACTTGTTCATGAGCTCTTCGCGCGTCTGCGTCGCGCTCGGCCACCGGATGTACTTCCGGTTCTGCTCGAGCGCGAAGAATCCGTTCACGTGCACGGGCAGCCCCGTAGACGCGTCGCGGTCGTGCGGCAGCGGCAGGAAGCAGAACACGTGGCCGTCGGCGTCGCTCAACTCGTAGATGTCATCGCCGGCTCCCGACATGTCCAGCGGCATCGCCGTGCCAACCCATGACGGGAACTTCAGCTCGGGGTCGTTCTGCAGCTTGCGGAAGATGGCCGACACCTGCCCGCCGCAGTAGTAGTTCGTCACGAGCCAGCTGTACGACATGCGCTTCAGTTCCGTCGACCCCTGGCGGACGGTCTCCAGGGTGAGCTGGTACGTGCACACGATGGGCTGGTCATTGCGACGGCCGGCCTTCACCTGATTGAGGAAGGCGACTCGCTTCTGCCGGACGTCGTCGACGCACGACTTGGCGATGCGGACGCTGTAGACGAGCCGCGCGCTGCGGGAGTTGGTGTCGCGAGTGTACAGCTCGACCGACTCCAGGTGGTTGAGGAACAGCAGCACGAGGGGTGCGTCGTCCTGGAAGTGACGTCATCGGTCACGTTACACGGGCTATCATGGTGTGTTATTTACACGTGTTTACAAATGATATATGTAAGCGTGTGCGTATTCGGGTGCAAACGTGCAATCACGCATATAAACCGCTCTCGCTCGCGCGCGCGCACGCACGCACGCACGCACACACGCACTCATCCAATCACCCACCCACCCATGCACCCACTTGCTCATGCGTGCACGCATAGGAAAATCCTAACTCACTCATGTCTATGAACATATAAACATAGTCGAACAAAAGTAATTCATCAAAAACTTATTTTTGCAACCGTTAAACTAAACAAACGCTGTTTCCACAGACCAAAACCAAAGGTATTTGATCTAACATAAACCACCGTAACAGTTGTCAAAAAGACGCTGCAAATGGATATTTATGGGGATGTCCAACCCATAACTTACATTATATATTTTTTTGGGTAACACCTTATACACTTTTATACCTTTATCATTACCAAGTAACACACAATAATATAGAAGAAACACGATATACAATTATGACGTCATACTACCCCCACCTGGAATGACTCGTAGAATGCTGTCATGTTGTCTTTGTCATACGTCGTTTCCGACAGCAGCGAAGGCGTCGTGCGCAGCGGGAACCGGAAGAGCGTCCCGTTGTAGTGTCCCTCTCGGAACGAGGCTCGCGTGCAGTCAAAAACACCGACGTATGGCTCCACCTGGTGGGCATGTTTCTGTAAGAGTTCAGCGCCACCTCGCGCCAGGTTCCACGCGTACGCAGACGCTGGGAAGAAGCTACAGTGTGGGTCGATGACGCCAAGGCGGCCGCCGCTGAGTATGCTGGGAAGATCTGAAACGTCGAAACACAACGTCACATTAAGCGAACATGAAAGTGGGGCCGTCAACTCCGTTACCCGTCCAGGGCCCGGTTTCATAGAGCCTACCTACGAAGTCGTAGCAGGCGATAACTCGTTGAAAGCTAAAACGTTGTAAAGTTACGCTAGTTGCGTTTCACGAGTCTACTCCATAGATGGACTTAGGCTGCGCCATGTATTTAGAAGTCGTAACTTTACGCCAGTCGAAATATTTACGGTATGCTCCCCAAGTTCGTTGATGCTCCCGACACGCCCACTCATAACTTAGTATTTTTTTATGTTTACATTTGGATATCTTTTACATTCATCATTTGCTATACGAACGGCAAAGTTAGCAGCTAAAGTGAAAACGTATGTCTACAGACACCACAAATACAGGGATTCCCCACCGCGACCTAATTAGGTAAATTCTACGTCGATTTGTTGACACGAGTGTTAGATTGGTCTTATGAAACCGGCTGTAAGTTACACTGACTAGTGGCAGTTAGCTGCGACCAGTAGACCGCATACTTGCTTGTATAGTTACGCGGCTTTATGAAACTGGCCCCTGGATAGTAATTATTAGCCGGACGTAAGTTGAATCGGTTGTACTGAAATTGGTAACGTTCCAACTACGCCGACCACAGAAGAGTTTTACTGTTAAATCAAGCGGCGTTCGTTATTTTACCTATATTGGTGTTTATTTAATTTATTGTTTTGTGTAAAATATAGGAAGCAGTCACGCAGACTAGGTATTGTGTTATATAAGAATTTATCTTTACTTGTATAATATGAATATTTTCTTCACATTTTACGAGTGACAAATGAAAATCCTAGATACCGTTTCAGTCTTATTACATGCAATTTATCAGACATTATCTTCGTAATGTTTATTTTCGCCTTTTATAAGGCCGTTGTGTTAATTTACATGCAAAATAACAAGGAACATGCATTCTTCCCACAACAAGACTAAAATCGAATCGAAAGTGTTTATTGACCCCAAAAACAAGTTACACATAATACAATTTTCAAACAAATTACCTACAGCTCAATTATCAAATGATATTGCATTAGTGCCGCGGTGCATTAGAATGTCACGTAATTACCTACACGTGTTATGAAATAAAAACAATAACAGAAAAGTTATTATAAGTAAATATACTACAGTCGAATTGTTGATGTAGTAAACTAAACTGGGAGGAGACTGTCCCTAAGACCATTTTAATTAAAAACTCATAGTCATACCTGTGAGGTGAAAGACGGACTTGAAGCCCATGCCGAAATAGCCGACCTTGGTGGGGTCGTCCTGCTTAATGCTCTCCGACAACATCCGCACGCCCTTCCAGTCCTGCTCCGTGAACAAGGCGTCGTTGTAGGCGTACAGTGCCGGGCCCTGAAACCACCGAACCGTGACTACACCTTGTTCTACACACGACACATTATGTAATCAGTTGTTCTGTACATATTCAGAACATTGCTGTCAATAAGCGTAACGTTTTATCGACTCGGGTATATTCACTGTTTAACCTAAAAAAAGGCTAGTTCTTAAATAGAGCAGTATCCAGTCCTCAAAGCGCTTTTACACTTTACTTCCCCGACAGACTTCTCTGGGAAGCATCCAGCCATGTGCTACAATTAATGTGCGAAAGGCTGCTCGTACACATAAGCACCACTGTATATAGCCAGGTACTCATGTATACAGCTGAGTGAACTGGAGCAATTTAGAGTGAACAAACTTGTCCAAGGTTTTAACACCGCAGCATAGGATACGAACCCGTGTTCTCTTAGTCGAGAGTTCGAAGCTCTACCCCCGAGCCACTGTGCTGTACAAATATGTACATCTGTTCTGTACGTATTCAGAACACTTCTGTCAATACACGTAAAGTTTTAACGACTCGAGTATTTTCATAGTTTAACCTATTTGTTTTTGTTGTTTTATATAAATGGTGTATTTAGCTTACGTATCTGTTTAAATAGTATTAATTTAATTTGCGTGTTGGTGTCTTTTAGACACATCGTATACTAATCGTTAGCTTATTGTACTTAGTTTATTGTTTGTCATTAAAATATGGAATATTATTCCAGGTAACATGGTTTCTTGCTCAATCGTCACGCTTTACTTGGTGATCGACTTGGGCTTAGTGCAATCGACACCTGGCGTAAAACATCGGACAACATACCTGGAATCGAGCAAGACCCGGATGTACGAGTTGTTTCGGGTCTCGGCCGAACGTGTGTTGGTCGTACAGGAACTTGATCTGTCGGGCCCCGGCATCCTCGGCGTTCTGGATCAGCTCCTGCGCAACAAACAAAACAACGTTCCATTCACGCTGGACAATCCCGGGACATGTTGACCATTTGTGGTCAGTCTTGACCGACAGCGCTGTGGAACCGTCCGTGTATCGCACTCATACGCACGATCACACGCACGAGCGCTGGCGTACATAGACATAGCGAATACCTTAACAAGAAACCAGGGGACGGAGAGAAGATCAGCTAGAAGTGTTTAAAATATTTAATGGGTATGAAAATATTGATAGAAATATTTTTTCTCGGTTACGGAAGAGAGAAGGACTAGAGAACATGGAATTACATTAGCAAAGAAGCAGTGTAGACTAGATATTAGAATTGTTTTCACAAAGAACATTAAAGGAATGGAACAGATTATCGGCTGATTGTGTAGGTGCTAGTAGTGTTAATATATTTAAAAAATAAAATCGGCATATACCTAAGAAGGGCGGGGCACATTTAGATAGATGGGTTGGACCCTGGATAAGCCAAAGGGCTTCCTAGTCCACCTGCCATCTAGAGTTGATTCTCTAGGTGGCAATCTTGTTAAATATAATATGCATTGATAGACACGCGCACGATGTGTTAACGTCATCCTTGCAGATCACGCACGGTCACACCTTCGAGCACACGCACGCACACACGCACATACGCACGCACATGCACTCGTACGCCATATAAAAGAATGGCGAATAAAATGTGAATAAAAGCGTCGCTGTTTAATTATCAAACACAGTAACATAAATAATATATGTGGTTATTGCGTGCAGTAAGTCAACAGGCGGGCGACCAGCAGAGACATGGAAAGACGGTGTGAACAAGAACATGGAGCTGAAGGGACTGAAAGAAATAGACGTGAAAGCCTCGAACAAGTGGCGACAATTCACACACTCCAGGCCGATCGAGTGGGTGAACTAGCGACGGAAGAAGACGTAACCTTATGGGATATACTAGAGTAGCGGCCATTAACTAATCCTATTCACACAGGTGACCTAAAGGAAGAATGATGACACAACAAATATATCGCGGTAGATGCCCACAAAATATTATGTGTCTAACTTGGCGTCAGGCTGAATTAATCCGAATCGTTTTGAGCATGATCCGAATGCCATCATTATAAAATAGCAGGTGGGCGTGAGGTACTCTTGTTAAGGTATTCGCTAGATGGCGGCACCAAACATCCACTGCGTTCGCCGGCGGAATGCAAAAGGTGGCGCCCATCCAGAAAACGTTATGGCTTATGCCGATCACCAGTTATATTTAGTGAACAAATTCGTTCCTGTGAACAATAAACAATGCACATGATAAAGGTGATGAAAAACATTCCACATTTCGACTGCTAGTCTTGACTGAATGTCTTGACTGAAGTTCATGGGTGTTGTTCTGATGAACAAGATAGCATACACTCAATAAAATCGCCCCAGGTGCCGGTTCTCTAATCTCTTGGGTGTACTCCGTTGATTGGCATAGATAACTGGTTCAGTGCATTATAAGGTTATCTTTCGGTGTCTGGTTTGTGTTTTCAGCGGTAATTCGGCGGGACAGATCACACGTTATTTCCAAAACAACCAACATGTTAGCATTTTAGTCAAGTACAATATACAATTCGGATGTGTGATATTAGCCTACCACACATTGTTGCCTGTTAGGCCTATATCGCTGACGTGTGTAGAGTTTATGATATATATATATATATATATATATATATATATATATATATATATATATATATCCTATATGTTTCTCGATAACATTTACACGGGTATCTACTCTCAGTCAGAAGTCACCAAAAACGAAAAGAGTGCACCAACACACGGTGACCCGTGGTACTTTATTCAGGATCAGACTATATACCCTAAATCTATCTTCCAATCATCAGAAGTGTAACTTCTCTGTTTATTGCATTATTTCTGAGGATGCATCAATTCGTATATAAAACCAGTCAGACGAAGGTCTCAAAACATCTTGGAATTTGTCTCGAATGGAATTTGTCTCGAATGCCGTAAACGCTGAAGAAAAACACCGACCTCCTAGCCCGGTTGTGTTAACGAGAGTCAACGACACGAGCCGGCCTAGTATGTCATTTGTGTCGTTCAGTTTGTCTGACGCCGACTGACAGCGGGAGAGTGGTGAGTAATCAAGGCGGGGGTGAAGGGGTTGGAAGGGCGTCCACGCCCTAGCTCAACCAGATCCTCGAGGATATTGTCTGCGGTCGCGACATGTCCATCGGCAAACTGCCTCTGTGGTTCGAGAAACCGGAAAATATTCCATCGCAGATGTGGATGTGGTGAACATCGTTACGCAGTTTGACTGATATGCATATTTTCTACGTGGAATAAAGGTTGTCTCTAAGTGGCCGACATAATTCCTACTGTGACTTTGGTGTTGATGTGCTTCGCGGTTAACTTTGCGTAAACCATTCTAAGCAGTGCATCGTTATGATGTCCCTCTTAACTTTCTTCCATCGCCACGGCCAATAGTAGCAGCAGTAGTATCCATCGTGTCGGTATTCACGTACCCTATCCGCGCCACAGACCACCTGCTTCATCTTTCACCGTTTCCTGCTCACATTTACCTGCATTTTACTCCACGACGTTCCCAAACTTGCCTTGACCACGCAATAAGAGCTTGTTTATCTCAATACCTTTTCTTACTGCATCATAATGCAAAACAAAAACAAATCAAACAACAATTACAACAGATACACCATTCTTCAACATAACACGATCTCCGAATTTCACCGGGTGTTTTATTTTGTCAATACCATTTGCAGACAATTCTCACTCTCATATTCTCTTGCCATGCGAAACTGATCACGCTATCTGTAAGGCGGTAAGTATTCAAATGCCCGATGTCGGTTAGCAGACAACGGTAAGCTCAGGCGACCGAACACCGAACACCGTCTATGAATCTCGCCTAATGTGGCGGTTTCGTCACGCGCGGCTGACCACGATCAAGCGGACGCTTGTCTCAATAAAGCTTTCACCGGAATTCAAGTCGTTATTGCGTCTCCGCGCTGCTCTCGGTTGAATTCACGCTCTGTCGTGGTGCTCTTGTCCCTTGTGAAAGCCGTCTACGCTGTCCTTTCAGTCGGCTGTAGGCGGTCGTATAGACCACCAGGCCACGGAATGGGATACATCGCTGTCCCCCGCAGATTCTTGTCTACTTTTCAGCAACAGCATTTCGTTTGCGGTCATTTATATATTAAAACGCCTACTTTGGGGACGTTGTAGCAGTATCCCCACTCAGAAAACGAAGCCCACGTGGTTCTTTCTATGATAGAAATACCCTCTAAGGATGCATGCCACGTAGGACACACTTTCCTAAACAGAAGACCATTTGTCCGAGGATGCATCCTTAGAGGGTATTTCTCCTATATGAGGTAATCGAGACTGATCAACACCCCAGGTGGTGCCACAAGAAAATAGTTTAACATCACAATTCGGCAAAGGAGATAAAATGATAATTTTCGCTGGTATTTTGTTCCACGAATAAGCTAATAAAGTACTTGTGCCAATTAATCTATACAAACTCGCTTGCTTCTTTCTCCCAGTGTCCATCCACGCTCTCTTCCACCTAACCATCTGTTCCCTGCATTCCTCATTCTTTTTCTTCGTTGCTTATGTTCTTTGTATACTTCGTTTTACTACGACTGACAGCCAATGCTTACTTACTTATGCCTTTTTGCTCGCTGAGAGCATAGGCCATCGACCAAGGAACGCCACCGTTTTCTGTCCGTGGCCATCCTGTCCATTTCTCTCCAGGTGTATCCCATCTCCTTTGTTTCTTTTCCGTGTCTCTTTGCCAGGTGTTTCGTGGCCTACCTCTTCTCCTTTTCCCTGGGGGCTTCCATATGATGGCTTGACGGGTGATTGTTTCTTGCATTTGTTGATGACGGTCTGTATTCTTTTAATGTCTTCTGTGTACTGACAGCCAATGCAACGCCACGCAAAGGTATTTTTAATACCAGCAGAGTTGAGCACCACCTAGCCATCGGCGGTGTTTAAGTCGTCGCGGCGCGCACTATTGAAAGCAATTAAACTATTGTGTAAATTGAACAATCGACCATTATCAAACCGACATCCGTCTTCCCCGCGGCTTGTGCTGTCGTGCCGACGGCACAACGACAAACATGACTCATGCATCATCCGGACATGTATAACTGACGTTGCATGACATCGTAACTCCACGAAAATGGCCATCGCTGAAACATGTGCCAACGAAAATGGGGACCTTTGCGGTACTTTTATCAGGGACTGATGCAACATTAGGCCGAAGGGAGAAGTCGTTGTGAAAACGGAGCGTGGGTCTGGTGAACGAAGGAGTTGTCCTCACCCAGAAGGCAAAGAGAATGTTTGAAACACGGACAGAAACTGTAAAGCCTGAACGTGTAAAAGTCGTGGTGCTTTTCTGGTATTCTAAACGATTATGGATATGGATAAAAAGGTAGTCTTACGAACTGGGTACATCAAAATGGGCTCACACACAAAAAACAGAATGTGTTGTAATGCGTTTAAATAAGTTCGATTGTGAGGTTAAACACTGGAAAATGGTAGGCAAGTGTGTGTCGGTTTAACGTGACGTGTATGTCTTGAAAACTATGTTAGAGATTTTCTTTTTAGAAGGGTCTTGTCTTGGTGTACGAAAAAAATCACATAGATTGCAAGCGAACACAATTATATAAAATATACCGTTTAAAACGTCATCAACACGTGTCTTGCACTGCTCACAAACAATATCTGAGCAAGTTCTTCTCTCGCGTATTTTGCGCCTGGGTTGATATTGTGGAATAGTTTCATGTGGTGTACGGTACCTTGAATATTTGTGTGTCATCCGGGTACTGGTCGAGAATCTTCCGGAGATGTGAGATGAGGTTGGGAAGAATGATACCTTCGTTGAACGCGTCCTCTGCAAAGCACAGTAACATTATATGATTTGCATGTTTACAGTATCTGATCTAATTCAAATAGTTGAGAAACATGGATTGGTATATGAAAATGGTCCAAGTCGAAGATGGTCAATCAATAAAACACCAAACAATAAAATAACAAAGGTTCTAAAGATTTGGTGTGTCAACCACATTGTCACCATACCAAAGGGACATATGAGGATATATGGTAGCCTTACAGTGTATATTCTGTATATATATATATATATATATATATATATATATATATATATATATATATATATATATATATTGAGAGACGATAGGCATATGTGCAATAAAATCTCTACAACCATCATGAGTATAATCACCGCTCAGAAACATGTTGCATAAATAATACGGAATGCACTTACACGGTATTAATATAATTATAATAAGAAATGTGTTTTAATAAACTATATATTTCATACGTGTAATTTTCTGAACAAATCAGAAAGAGCTTCTTCAACAACAACAAAACAGAGCTCAGGGTACAACGATTTGCATATCCTCTAGTGACGCAGCAAGGTAATTGTGACAGGAGATGCTGATGGCATGATGTCCACCCGTCCATACGGTACCTATTGGTCTCTTCCTTATTCCCTGAGGTACATGCATTTTTCTATCCTTATCCAGCATCCTCCATAGTTCATCCTGCCCAGATCTTCCTAGGTCTATGTTATAATTTAGGCTATATTTCCTTTCGAGGTAGAGGCATTCAGCGTCACATTTGACAAGGAAAATACTCATCATCCCTGCTTTTGAGTGAGTTTAGACTGGTGAATATGTTACCAGTGGGTCTACGGGTAAAACAACTGGAAATGAACCTTGTCTACAATCGTATCGATAACAGAGCAACGAGGTATTTGTCCGATTATATAAATGTAACATGCAAGCAGCACGGTATAAATACCTGTCTCTACATGTGCCGTATGTTAAATAATTTGGTCAAACATCGTTTTACTACTCAGGAATACAAGCATGGAATTAATTGCCACACACTAGTCACTATACAAAGTGTTCAAAACATGAGTCAATTTAGATGTCTAGTGAAACAGTTTTTGTTCAATCATCTTAATGATCAGGAAGCCAATTCATTTACTTATTTTAAAATGTAACTTATGAGGTACTTTTTATTTTCTGAATGGTTTTCTCGGCATGCTCTTCACTCTTTCTGGCCGTCTGGGCTCCCTACCTGGACCCCCGCCTGCATTCCGCAACTTACAGAACACCCCCTTAACACCTCGCCACCGCATGCATCCACCCCCTCACTGCACCTATCTACTAAGGTACTGTACCTTTGCCCCGTTTCAGTGCACACAATGGATCTTTTACATCTTTGCCCAGGGACGTTGTGCAATATGTCCGCGTTAACTACTTTCGCGCACGAAGCTAGTTTTAATTTATGCTTCGCCTCGCTAATTCCGCCCGTTTCCAAATAACAGATCGACTGGGTGAATGGTTTCCGAGATAAAACGCACGGCAAAGACTAGTTTCGCGCGAAACCTGGGTCAGATGCAAACAGTACCCGCAAATATATCGCCGGTGACATGACAATGATAACTATCAACAAAGCACCGGGATTGAAAAAGCCTTCGTCTCATCTTAGCGCTTTCACGCTTGAATGATAACGCAAACGTCTAACGATTCGCATCTGGCCGATTACTGAGAAAGCAATAAAAACAAGCATGGCCAAAACGTTCTTCTAGACCGCGGCCAGCCAGGTTTGTTGTAGCTTACTGGAACATCGCGTGCTGTCCAATAAATCCACATGAAATACGTCTGTCCGGATTAGTATTGACATGTGCATATAATCCACGTCCATCATTTGCCAAAGAGACTCAGCGCATGCCAAATTCAGAGCCTAACGACCTTCTAATCACCGATAATCCCCATACAGGGTAGGTCAGTCAGTTGTGGTCATGCACACATATCATACAGGTACGTGTCCATTTCACGCGCGATATAATGAATGTGTCGTTAATCTGGCGTACATAACTCGTACTAACTCCGAAAATAGAACGTGTACATTGATACGGCCGCCGTGTTTGCTTGAATTGGTGCCTGGATATATCCCTTACAGCACGACGAAGTTTTGAGCGACTGGAACTTGACAATTAACAATGCAGGGATGTTTTTGCCCATCTGATATGCTTATTTCTCTGCAGGCGTAATCTCCGAAGACGGACCACAAAAGAGATATCGTTACAAGAAATCTACAACGAACGTCAATGTTCATGTATTCAGTGGGCGGTGGTGGTGTCTTCAATAGGCTTCAAGCGCGCGGCCTGAAGTACAGCGTGACATTTAATGGAAGGCCCATGTTCTTCGCCGATTTTTCGATATGAAATTACACCTGTATATAGTCGCCGCCGACTGCAAGAAGTTAGCAGAACATTTGTCACTGCAATTATGTGTAGTTATGTTGTTAGTGTCAGATTGAGCGCCAGAAGAGCTTCGAGTTTCAGCAGAAGACTACGTGTCTATTTTTGCGCGAGTTCCGTGTAATGCGTTTTCGGTTAAGCATTTTATGTTAACAGTATCTCATTGTTGGGTTACAAATACTCCTCTATTCTCGTTCGGATTGCTCGCCCTTTCGTTCGCATATCTCTCTCCCCTCTGTATTTAGTTTCTCTCTCTCTCTTTCATACACACACACACAAGCACACAAGCACACACGCACGCACGCACGCACGCACGCACGCACACACACACTTTCTCTCTTTCTCGCCCTCTATTTAACTCTCTCTCTCTTTCACTCTTTCTCTCTCTTTCTCCTTCTCCCCCCCTCTCTTTCTCCCTTTCACTCTTGTTCTCTTCCCCCTCTCTCTTTCTCTCTTTCTCTCTTTCTCTCTTTCACTCTCTCTCTCTCTCTCCCTCTCTCTCTCTCTCTGTCTCTCTCTTTCTCAGACTCTCTTTCAGTGTACCATTTCTCACATCGATCTTACCCACTCCCATCTATCGTCCATAAAAACCGAAGTATGTTTTCATTTTCTTACCTCTCTGTATCCACCAACATTGCGCGTCTGGCGACAAGTCAGAAGCGACATCAGACGTTTGTCTTTCCAGTCGTTCTGTTTCACTCATATTATTTTGAAACAGTTACGTGCTAAAGTCATAAGGAACGTCTCCGTGCAACAGATGCAGTGGACGAATCATTCCGCTTCGATTTCCATCGGCACACTGAACACGTAGACTCGATATTACGTAGCGCAATTGCTATTGGGAAAAAGACATTGCTCATCTGGCCAACATCAAATAATGACCATACAAACACATGTATTGTCCGATATATTTCTCTTTGTAGTAAATTGGTCTACTTCCAGTCGGTTAAGTACGAAACAATGTTCCGCGTGACAGTCAGTTCATCGTGACGGCGACGTGAAATGTGTTTTCAACATGGCGTCATGACAGTGATATGACGCCAGCGACAGCAGGACGTGATTCTGGCAGCTGGAAGAAGTTGTTGTCAATGTATGGGTCTGCAGTAATAACATAATGCTGTGAAATGTTGCAGCGGCAGCGTGTGGACTTCACATCACTACATTGTTATTCCTCTTGATTTTTTTTCCATAGGAGTGAGGTATAAATTAGTTACTGTGGTACTCGTCTTTCTGTTGTTGTCTTCCTTTGTTTCCTGCCACCAGCCTCTTTTCTCCATCTTATCCCATCATCCTAAAATTCCTCTTTAGCCACTCCATCTAAGACACACATGATGACATATCGTCATCCAACCCGTATTGTTTACTTCCTCATTGTCCTGCTTCATTACCGTTTCTCCTGCTTTCCTCTCTTCAACAGACTTTTCGCCACAGTTCCTGGTCAAGTTGTCTTGTCAAATCAATCTGGCTTCCTACCAGTCTTCCCGTTAAGTTAACTTATCCCCTGCCCCATGTCATTCATTCTTGTTCTCTACCCTCTTTGTCATATTGTAATCACCAGATGTAATTATTCTCCCTAACAACACACTTAAGGCGTTCTCTGACCCAACCTTTATGATCGTCTATTTGGATACATGTAGTTGTTTTGGTCATTTCGTTATTAGCTACGCATGAGTGTCCTTCTATTGTACATATAGAATATGGCTAACTGGCGGATAATTAGGATCATTTTGGTTTACTCATTGTACCCTATAGTTTGTGTTGTGAAAATGACAGTAATTAAAACTCTCTGACCGTCTTTTTATACAGCAACAGTATAGAATATTATTAGGAGGGGCTAAATTGGGCAAACCCCAATGATTTGGGTGGACATCAGCGGGTACTACGGCTTTTGCATGCCATTTCTACAGTAGTGGAACACGAAACATAACAAAATGGTTGAAAGCAAACGTGACAAAATAATCGCAGACACAAATTTTCAAGAACCTAGAAAAAAACATAACAATGGTCGCCATTTCAAAAGCAAAACAGGTGTATAACCAGAGACTAGAAGATAAAACTGTCATATGCCATGCGTAATTCGAGGTTCTGACACCAGTTCGCGTGCCGAGTTCAAGCGGGTGGAGCCGCTCCATGATGGATGACGACAGAACAATACAACGTGCCGAGTTAACCGGGGACGAGGTAATACACGGGACAACAGATCACTCACTGTAGCAGGGGGATTTCTGTTGCACACTGTGAAGCGACCAGAATTGTGCCTCATGTGAAGAAAAGACGCTAAATCTGCTCTTACCATGCTGTTGGTGGAAAGCTTACTGTTTTCTCCTCACATTTTCTTTAGTAATGAGGATGTTAGACCATCTGCATGTAATATTATAAATAAATATCAACAAAGTTATCGTGGTTTACAACAATGTGTTGATGAAATTGTCAGTTTTCGCCACTCTTGTGAAATAGTGTATGACACAAACCTAAGTATGTGATGATTACATTCAACATACAGATATCTTGAATCTTGTTCTACTTGTAATGCAACAAATAGTCGGCTTCTGACAACATAATTCATATTATTAATACACTTAAAACGTAGAAAAGGTATGCAATAGCCAACAGTATGTATAACAAAAGAACCATTACTTATCGCACTGGATCTGAGAATTGTATTATGAACATTTATTAAAGTAGTGCTGTACACTTGGTTGTCATATCAGTTGCAGTTTACGTTCTATCACAATTCAACTAGGCCACATGGTTGCTATGGGAATGTCTGACTTGTCTGTGCAACAATAATGAACTCTCTATATGCGATATGTTTTAAATAGGACGTCGTAACTATAGGAATGTTTATGTGACTATAATGAAGACTATAATATTCTGTGAAACGCTTTAAATATGACGACCATTGGGGGTCCGAATTTACTTATCCATTTCTGATGTTTCGAAGAATTCCAAGGAACTATGACAATATAACTATCTACGTCTATATCGAACACAACAGGTGGTTCCACAAAAGCACTCACACCGGCCAACAAAAGATCGTCTATTGTTAGCGCTTTGAAAATATAAAATGTGCTACTTAGTCAAGATGGCCACTGTTTATTTATGTCAAGACGCCCGACAGCACTGCTTTGTTTGTTGAACTCACACAGGCATGTGTGACTTCTTATCGAACGTGTGACCCGTTTTTTCTTCTGGCTGCGTTTATTTATGTTTACACTTGACGCGGGCGATGTTTCACAAGTCATGTGAATTTCGTTGGCCGCAAACACGAACAATAAGCATGTTTGTGCCTTTGAATTGTGCCGCCATATGCTTCAGGGCGTGTTCTATGTAGCATATCGATCGACCGGGCAATATATACCCCATGGCCATTAGGTGAGGATGTATGAAAGGTAATCTGATATGTCTTGTATAACGCCGTTTAAAAATGATAGACAGGATCTATGATAAACAGGTAATTTACTTGGTACCTGAAGTCCAAAGCACAGTGTGGCTGGACAAATGCCCTGGAGGCACCCGTGTGATTCTACTGCTTCCCTGGATTACATTGCATCTATACTTCTCCACAATCAAGGCAGCTGTCCAGCGAACAGTCAAATACAATCTTTTTGGGGGGAAAGAGGTGAACAAGAAACAATGTCATCGTAATTGGAAGGTTCAATGGCTAACGACGTACGTCAATGAAAAAAGCATGACAAAAACAGCGGTCATACAGTGTATGTTAGGTCCCATATCTAACGTCACTATGTCATAGGGGCAACATCTGATGTCACGGAAAAGCAAAACAACAAAACTACGCACATGTATCATACGTTCAACATCTAACGAAGGACAGGCTGTATCCGTGAGTGTTTAGCACCACGCACAGTGAGCCATTGTACTTGTCGGGCGGCAGGACGATCTGTGCACGGCTCCGTCACCGGAATGAAACCATCGCCGG
>OZ024859.1:10220969-10358469 GCA_964017155.1 Oasisia sp. SBJ-2009
TTAGACATTATAATCGCAGCTACGGGCGCCGGCGGAAAAGAAGACAAGAGGACGCTAAAGGATCTACAATTGTTGCTCAAAGGAACACCTAAACAACCAACTGTGCAAAGAGGTCGCCTAGTGCACGTATGCAAACATAACAGTAGAACCCCGCCGGCTGGTTTGTCGAGTTTAATCTACACTTCATCGCCGATTGACTTCTCAGAAACACCTTCGGGCAATATTGGTGTTCTCGTACAAGTGGGTACAACGGATGCTGTTGCGGCGTGTGTTCACTTCGCGAGCTGTCCCCGACGGTACAGATGCACAGCTGTAGTATTTGGGTTACGTTGTTATCTGGTAGAATACACGTTTACCCGCCTGTTGCATTTTATTCAAATGTAGGACATTAGAAAGTATGGTTACTACTATTGGACAATTGTGAAATAATTAGATGAAAGTTGTGTAGTGAAATTGCGCTGTGTTGATACTTTTAATTGGGGGCATGATTGGTACCATTATTCTTCTCGTAATATGCGTGGATACAGCGTTACGTGACTGGTTTTTATCAATATTGTCGGGCATTAGTGCAAGCGAATTATGCGATTTAAAACAGCTGGATGATTGTTATGTCAACTAAACCAATTCAAGATATCAATGGCATGATGACAGTGATTGTGTTGAAGTTTCAGACGTCTCTGTTCAGTCGTTTTGATAAAGCAACAACATCACCAAAATGTCCACCAATGTCACAGTATTTTATATACTCTATCGCCGTGTTCTTATAATTTGGCAAACCATTAGCATGACCACGAAAGGGATAGACAACATTGTGCTCTACGCCAACTTAAGAGGTATATTATGACCATTCTGTCGACACACGTATGGTGTTTCAGCGGTGACATCGCGTTGTTTACGGTCGGCCGACTCCGAACCTGCTTGTGTGACGGTGAATCATTGACGCCAAGTCACCGGCGACATGGGTCTATTTCTTTCACCCACGTATGACCAAGTCGCTGCACTCTGTGTACAGCGTAGGTCGTTTAAGGTAGAAAGTCACCGACGAGCTAACGTACGCGCGAAATAGAGAAACCCGATTTTGTGTGGCTCGTATTTGTTGTTTGTAGTGGTGCGTGGCTGGATGTAATTCTATACGGGTATTAATGTCTTTACCTCTGCCATGCATGTGTCCATTCGTCCGTAATGTCTCTGTCGTTATCGATATCGATTTATTAGGCCCTATAACGACAAGGTTGGATTTATAGTAGAAGCGTTTGCGTTTCATATACACTGTGTTATGTATGCTTGCATACTTTCGGGGAAAGTTGTATAAATTATATGCTGTGTCACGTGATAGCAGTCAAACACTGGCCATCCAACGAGTAACAAAGCTAGGAGATGTACTTGCTAAAACGTAACCAACGTTTTAAATATATTTGACAAAGATCGAGTTTCTAAACCGAATCACGGTTATTTGTACTGCGTTGCACCACATTCTTTAAGGACAGAAGTCGGCGGTGGTCGGCGGAACTATTTGGTTTTTTTGTTAGCACCGACTACTTTCTACTCCGACTGCCAACTGAAGTCGACTTATAAGTCCGTTGGTGTGTGCCTAAAATAAGAAGTCCAACGAAGTTTAGGCCTTCCGTGGGTGTTTGTGATCTATTAAAATTACAGTACGATTAGCTAAAATGCTTTGCTCTTTTAAACTGACTATGAAGTTAGTCAAACTGCTGTTATGTCCTATAAGCTCTAAAATAATTATCTCTTGTGAAAGGACGGCCGGTCAACCATTGTCCAGCGCTTGCGACGTCCTAATTCTGGTCCCATCGTAATCATCAGCGTGGAGAAGCGTTATTAAGGACACTGGTGTATAATTTATGCTATCTACTACGACAGACGTGCCGTTGTAAACACAAACACAAACACCGTAACGCAGGACGTTGTATCGCCATTCATCGGAGTAGTGTCAGGTGTCCTGCATCGTCTTACAACGTGACCAGGTGGAGGAGAGGTTAGTGCACTTGTCCGCAGGCTACTGTACAGCACGGGCGAGCACGCCAACAATCACACCACTACACGGTGAAGTGGTCTCTGCTGCTGTGTATTGTATATGTCTTGACTGTATTGTTGGAGCTCATGCATATGCCATTTTGAGTTATATATAGAAGCGTGTGAGGGGCGTGTAGGTGTGTGTGTGTGTGTGTGTGTGTGTGTGTGTGCGTGCGTGTGTGCGTGCGTGCGTGCGTGCGTTCGTCTAATGGTGATATCACAATACAGTGGTGTAAGACATGTTGTGTTAGTACGTGTGTCCGTGCCTGTGTTTCCATCAAACGAACGAACGAGCGAGCGAGCGAGCGAACGAACGAACGAACGAACGAACGAACGAACGAACGAACGAACGAACGAACGAACGAACGAACGAACGAACGAACGAACGAACGAACGAACGAACGAACGAACGAACGAACGAACGAACGAAACAATGTCACGCACATGTGCACAATCTACACACACGACGGCGGTATTCTTACAAATCACATCTTAATAAACACGATATTACACAATAAATTTACCCATACGGCCGATGTCGCAAGAGGAACAAACAAAAACGTCCAACAACCACCGATCAAACCTACACACACGTCGACGTCTGTTCATAACTCGTCGCTTGTTCCGCAACCCACGCCTGTCACCAATATACCCGCCTACACATCATTCCGTCGCAGCAAAGAAACCGCCATAAGGAGACCACGAGGGTGACATCATCCGGCGCAGACTTCAGTCATTGAAAGAGTCGATTGTGCAACAAGTCACCCCGGCGGTCACAATAAGCCCCGGGCGGCTGAATGCCTCCGTCGGCGATTGTACACGGCCCTCCATTGTGTACGGAGTATATGCACACAGAGTTCTTTTACCACGACGGAATCTGGAAAGCTCCGTGAAAACACGAAGCTGTATAATTAGTGAAATACTGTGGGCGTGGGTATGTGAATAACCATAATAAAATGCTGAACAGTTTCAAAAATATTGCCAAACAATTGCAGTGTTAGTGGCCTTAAAATGTATGTTAGTGCCAGAAAACAAGAATACGGTTTGTGGACAGTTTCACCTGTTATCATAGAACGCACATCAATTAACTACTTCTGTGATTTGCAATTCACTAACAGTTTGAAAGGTTAAACATTCGCAGTATTGTCCATATTCTATCTTGCCAAATGTACTCCACGGTCCATATATACTAATAATAAGTAGTCCATTTACAGCATCACTACGGGAGTGTTTAGTCTAGACAACGTACACATCCAACACTGTGCCTGCTCAGACAGGCGAGAGCTTTGCCAGGACCGGTTGGTAGATATGTCCGTAGCACCATCATCACACTTCAATCGACTGTCACGCTGAGCGGGGTGGTTGGTTTTTTCCCCAGATGTTTCCTTCTCTGTGGAATCAGTGTGTCGAAAATAGGTTACACATTTACTCCCCGTGTGAACGTGAGTGGTTTCTTTTCTGTTTTCTCGCCTAACTTAGAGTCTTAGACACGATCTAGAAAGGCCTACCGCTGTCCAAAGTGATGATGTCATCCAACTCATCACCCTAACCATTTCCGATACCTTCCCCCGAGTTTATGCATTAGCTGTCACTACTTGGAGGTTACCCAAACAGCACATGTGTTCAGATCCATTACAGAATAAAGCTATCGAATTTTTTGAATTCGTCCTACTTTTCTCGAACGCGTGGTGACATCGATTGACGATATAATATTATAGTATACCGACGCTAAAAATAGGCTACTATGAAAAGTAGACAATGTGAAATTGTGAGTAAGTAAACTAAGTATACATAGTGCGGAATTGTCTTTCTCTTTTCTCCTTTCCCGTGTTCGTAACATCATCCTTCGTCCAACCTACTCCATATGCCGCTGCTATGCTTATTATAGCTATACCTATGAATGTTCGCGTTCATAGTATAAGGTTCTTTGTTGGATTTGTCATCACATGGGGTCACTGATGAAATCCAGTTGGGTTGTCACTCCGACAACCTTGGCGAATTTCTCTGTATACAAATTAGTACGGCCATTATCGAAAAATCTATTTTATTCAATACTGTCAAAAGTATGCATGATAATGTCACAATAACATATATATATCTATGTTTATGCTTTCATGGAGAATCATTACGATAGTTTTTTCGATAATGACCGCACTAATGTGCATATAAAAAAGTACCCAAGGTTGTCGAAATGACAACCCAACTGAATTTCATCAGTGCGATGACAAATCCACCAAAAACCTTATACTATAGAATACTCAAAAGTTAACAAAATGGCAAATGGACTAACCATGTCATCTTCCTTTCCTTCTTACTGCTATAGAGATGCCGGTTCAGCCTGGGGAGCGGAAACCACACCAATTCCATCTTTCTCGGAATCTCTCTACGATCAGATTGCCAAAGCGTCTTCCATCAATTACAGCTTTTTCACGCAATCCGTTTCTGCCTCGTCTCATGAGCACTCGAGCGATCTGGCCGTGTAATTGTGACAGCCGAGGGCTACACTACGAGAACATCCCTCCAGACCCGTGGACTCACTAAGTGGGCACATGGCAGATGGTGTAGTCCCTAGACCTGCAGGTGTCAAGTCTACACACGTTCTACTCCAAGAAGTGACGTAAGAGCAACGAGAAAAAGTGACTACGTATCCGATAGCAAGCGGTTTAAAACACGCGCGGCCAAATGAAATCACGTAACTTCTGTATTAAGAGGCAGAATATAATATTTGAGCAGATGGAAAGCGTTACAATGTTATTTAGTTATTGTCAGTCATCCTTGATAACGTATTCTTTGTTAAATTATGTATGTTTGTATTTGTGTTTTATTGTCATTAACACTGTTCTGAGTACAATACAATGTTCTGAATAAATTGTCATCATCATCATCATCATCATCATCATCATCAAATATATCATCGCATGTTGTATTCATGAATGTTTCAAATGATGTGTGAATGGCTCGGCCATCGAAAATAGTGTAAACTAAGAATGTCAAGATCACCGAACAAATGAAATTATTCATTCATTCATTCACTATAATTATATATATATATATATATATATATATATATATATATATATATATATTATATATTAAGCTATTTATATTGATATGTATATATATATATATATATATATATATATATATATATATATATATATATATATATATATATATATATATATATATATAGGCGATGTTGTCATGTTGTCAAGACGACCGATACCCTTCTCTTTCAAAAAGACCAACATAGCACTATGTCTATTTGAATATTCACACACAATAGCTAATAACTGTTACCGACTCTTCATAAATATGTGATCGTTACACTAGCGAAAACAAACTGAAGACTTGCTTTCCGCAGACAATGTTTTATATTATGACTTCATTCCATTCCATTCCATTCCATTCCATTCCATTCCATTCCATTCCATTCCATTCCATTCCATTCCATCAGTGTAACTATCAGAGCCGTTGGTACACCGCTAGAACCTCTCTGGCCAATCCTATTTCACTAACAACGCTCCAATTCGTAGCGTGTCTCGCCTTTTTCATTCGACACCTGTTGAGGTTTGGTTCTTCTATGAATCTACGTGTTCTGTTCAAACCCATTCTCGCACTCTCTCCTCCATCTCAGCGCCGGCTGCAAACGATCGTCGAACGCAAACACTTATCATCTTCTGCATCTATACTGTGACGCCCGAGGAGGGCTTTATGTGTGACTAAGTTAGTGCCAGTCACATATGTTTTGGTAGACACATGGATGTTAACTTTTAAGCCAGTTTACAAACTTTAAATGTGTCTGGTGACCTGAAATGGACTACAAACACACATGTGACACCATTAATTTTACACTCACTTCTAAGGCATAAGTGACAATCTATGGGTTTGGAAGACCTTTCTTTGCTCCTTCGTTTTTTTACCCGTTCACCCATATTTCTACCCGTCCACAACGGTTTTTATCCGTCCAAATGACGGATGGAAGGGTCTCTGCATAAAGCTATAATCGTTAAACATAAACACTTATCATCTTCCGCATCTATACTGTGACGGTCTTTCGGTCTTTCCATGTCGTTTATCTATTATTACTGTGTATGCGGCAATGCTCTTAAGAATCGTGTCGTGCATGTGACAGTGTATGCCATGTGTGATATAATAAGCCTGGACATATCGGGATATCTCTAACACCAGCCAGCGAAGGCGTGACCAGGATGTGTCATTGGTGCGCGGGGGTGGCGGGGTAAACCATATGCACTCGATCAATGTTAAGGGAGGATCTTGTATGTGCCAGTTCAGCCCTGCCAGATACACAGCTGCCACCACTGTATACACTTTGGTGTTTGGGATGCACTTGCCGCGTGTAAAGAACGTATTCTTGATAACATTAACAGAAAACGGAAATGCACTGTACTGATGGGTTCGTCAAAGTAAGTCACCATGATGTAAGTGCTTCAATAACAATATTTGCAGTTTACATCACTAACCATTGATGAACAATAACTACATTTTCCTTCTAAATAACTAACACGATGATCACCGACTGTGTGACCAGACCAGTTCATTCAACTACGCTATTGTTCGTCTAGTCATTCCGTCTGCGTACGTAACAACAAGTCCTGTGATGACACGATCCCTTGGCACTTAGCTCTGGCAGAATGCCTCTGTCGACAATGTATGTATGTTTCCTTGTGCCAAAACACGGCTAAATGCTGCTTTGATCGGGAGAGTAGCGCATTCGTCAAACGGCAAACAACGCGCCGCTTTCTGGGTACTGTGAATACGGAACGGTCAAACACCGACCTCGGGCGTGTGATGTATTTACATTCACTCACCGTCGGTCAGCCGGTGAACTCGTTCAATGACCTCGCGTAGGTGCACATAATGTCCAGTCTAGCATACGGTGTACTCGTGTGAAGCCGCTTAAACGACCGCTATTATACGCAGAGTAACAATTAAACAGTGTTCGTAGTATCACGTCCGCGATTAACTAGCATAGGCGGCGCGCACAAGTGTTTATGTTAAGAACTTAAGAACACTTTATATGAGTAATTAAAATTAACCTTCCGCTGACAATGCGTTACAATAAGTAATCGAGACAAACCTTTAGCTAACAACAAACATCACCGATGATTCGCTCACACATATTTACTAACATTGTCACACCTGTCCGTATATATACCACCTTTTATACTGCACACTGCCTTTAATTCATTCATCAGCACATCCACCCACTTAGTTGCATTAGTTAGGTTTTGGTATAGTCTTCTTGTGATTCACTCGACCATAGCGAATAATGTGTCACTCCTCCGTATGTAATGTTGTTTTGTCGTTCATACCATAGCGGTTCTTTATACAGACACCTTGTACGCCAACCGCTGTGTGCGGTATATTCTGGACGAAGTGGCTAGTCACGAATCGAAGTAAAAGGTCACGTGGCACAGAAAAGGACAACATTACGAACATTACTATCATATATTAAGCACCACTAACTGACTGTGTAAAGGGACATTTTGAAAGAGCACCCAGGTGAATTTAAATCCATCGCAAAAAGTCGAGAATAACAACAAGAACATTGATTCTGCAATGCTAGGTGTGACACCGTGGAAACAACGAAACGCTAGTTATATGATAGAGAAATTCGTTACAGAACAACATGTGTTTACAACCACAAAGACAAGCGCCACGGAAACCTATTTATATCGCATGCTGCCATATGCCGACACTTTCCCATCTATCAACATCAACGCAGATGCAACCTTACACCAAATAAACCAACTTTGCGTGGGTCGTGAAAAAACTTCTCATCACGTAAGATTAGTCGGAACCGAGTCGGTATCACGATACGACCAGTGAGCGCCTGATATTCGCAAGCAACGACGCCTCCCAGTTCGTGTGTGGTATGTATAATGAGTATAAACGTGAAAATAACTGTAGAATAATAATTGTTATTAAAGTCTTGACCCATGCCACGCAGTACGCGCGCGGATAAAGATCACGGTTGCGCCAGCACAAGTACGCCACTACCCACAACATGTTATCGGGGACACGGGTCAATTGTTCACGCCCGTTGTCACCCACGCATTTGTCAAAGGCAATGCCGATACAATCGGTAAAGACTGGTTTGGGTCAGGCGTCTTTGCTGAAGGGCAATGCCGTACAGTTGCTTTGGCACACTCCGACAACAAACTAGATGGTCGACTTTTAAACCGATCTCCTAGAGTTGGTGGGTCTTCTACAGGTGATCAAAGAAAAGAACTGGACAGAGAAGCCGCCAATGGTGCCTCAGCTATTCTATGAGTTATGGAACTATGTGAAGATGATAGCTCATTGCATGTTACATTAATTCTGCGACGAGTATTATAGGCCTAAGACGATCCTTGTTGTCAGACTTCTGGAGGAGAAAAGTAGCCGGCAAATCATCTTCCAAACGATGAGGCCTTTGTTGTTGCTCATAAGGAACATCATCTGAACAGTTTCACATAAACACAGACACAACGTGTCGAAAGATTTAATTACAATTAACAAGATCGCCATCCAGAATACAAAAGAAAAACAGACAGTAACTACACTGTAGCAAGCTTGGATAAGGAAGCTTTTGGGTTATCGTGGTTGTATATTATGATTCTACGCCGCCTGTGTATAATTGTATGCTATCACGATGAATTATCGATATTATATTACGTTTCAGAGCATCACGGATTTTCATAAATGTCAAATGTTTCATTTGATGAGACCGTACCGTAATACGTTTACAGATTAAATATAAGCGAACGCACCTCTATGTTTATCATGGATATATGGACAATTGCTGAGTGTATTCCGGCGTGGGACAATGCTTGCCTGGAGCCAGTCATAATGCCCATGACGTCATTGCATAATATCACTCGACTCCACACCTGATGCAGCCCGTGAAGTGAGCCCGATATAGAACGCACGCCTATTGATTTCACAATGTTTACATACTCGTCGGTGATGCTACATTGATCATTTGCTAACCGGCGAGATTGCAGTGGTGTCAAATGTGTTTTGGGCATCATTTGGGAATAATCAAGCATATCTTGCACTGGGGTATGTTATTGTTATGGTGCGATTACGAAATGTTGTGATTGAAGCTAGCGTATTACGATTAGGCGCCATAGAATAGGCGGTTTGCAGTGTTGGTGAGAGTGGTGCCTCGATTCGGTGGCATTGTTCTAACCAACCGGCCTGTGATATCCCGTACATTTGTAGTTAGTAGTTTAGTTGTATCGTTAATGGATTCGTTCCAGGTGTGGGGCAATTAGTTGGGGGTGACAGAAATCAGGAGGAGGCAGCGACAATCTCTGCCCGGGTTCCCCTCTCCCCTCCCCATTACCAACACTTGAAATCCACTTGCGTTCGATGTCGGGGGTCATAGGGTTGTGGGATATTGTTGGCATTAGAGTGGGGGTCAATAATGCAAATAGGAGGCTTGGCGTAAGACCGTCGACCTTTGGGTACCTAATAATTGAGGTCAGTCAGCGGCTGTAAACGTGACCCTGTACAACAAACGGTGACCCAAACCTTCAAATACTCTGGCGCTCAAGACATGCCAACTGGCACACGAACACAGACCGGCCGCCACCTGGGGCAGACCTGATACTCGACACAACGTTCACAGCCAACACCGTACGTGTTGAATCGTACACCTAGCTTCACCTACCTGTCTGGTTCTCCATTTGTCTAGACATGTTAACGATGTCTCTCTCCCTCGGTTCGGTATCCGGCGTTCCTTGTGTCCCTCTCATTGTCCACCGCGTGCCCCGGACTGAGGCGGGAGGCGACACAACTGACAGTCCAGCTGATGTCCCCGACTGTCCACTGACATGGAGACAGCCCGGTATATTGAACCCGCTGTCGATCCAACACTCGACAGCTGCCGTGTGTGTATTCCGTGTATTGTATACAATATCCAAGCGCGGGTCAGATTCGAAACGAAATTCAACGCATCCTGCGCTATTTATAGGACTAACCGGCTGACACTGACAGTGGTAAACCCGCTATGTTGTCGGCGCGTCCGATGGTGTCGTTTGGCCGGTTACGGTCGGCTCCGGATGCAACGGACGGCTACACCTACACAAGACGTCCGCGCGATAATGCGAGTGGGTAGAACTAGAAGCGCGACCGGATATCAATCGTGAGTCTGCGTGAACGCAGCAGCCGGTGAGACGCGCGCCCCCGAGCACCAACGGCCGGCAGAAGTGTCTGAGTCGGTGTGAGTCGAGCGCGAGTCATAAATCAGCGGCGCGGCTGCCGCTATGAATGAGGTCAGCGGGCGGGTACAACAGCACAACAGCACAACAGTACAACCACCTCGGCGTAGGCCAGCACGGGCCAGCGACTCGACGCCGCCGTTTCGTAGTCGTCCAACCACGGAGTCCAACAATCCGCGGTGACAAGACGGACCCCCACCGCGCAGTCTGCTCTGCTCGACAAGGGAAGCCGCTGCCGTGACGGAGGCCGACCTGACCTAGTTCTGAGTACGTCAGAAGGCGCGATGTTTGTCTCTCGGCAAATGTTCGAAGGCGCGATGATACTCTCTCGCTAAGCGGACAAAGGCGTGTTGATACTCGATCTCGCTAAACTGCTGAAGTGCGTTGATACGTACTTTCTCGCTAAAAGGCCAAAATGCAATGATACTCTCTCGCTAAATGGTCAGAGATCCGGTGATGCTCTTTCTCACTTAACGGTCAAAAGTATGATGATAATCTCTCGTAACTGTCAAAAGCCATGTTGAATTATATATATATATATATATATATATATATATATATATATATATATCTTCTAAAAAAATAAGTGGGAGATGGGATTTTAAGTCGATCATCATCTTCATCTCATCTTGGTCATCTTTCAGGACGCCCCGCGTTGAACGCACAGCACAGCCTTTCCAGCACCCTCTGTCCATCATGAGTGTCTGCAGTTCACTTGTGTTTCCCAGCCCTGTATCTTGCAGCAGGTTGTCAACATATGTCATTGTTTGCCTTTCCCGGTTTGCATGCCCATCCGTTGGCAGCCATGCACAGGACAAGTTTAATTTGTTGGCGACTTCATCACCGTGAGTGACACAATGCCCAGCGAGCCGCATTCTTCTTTGTTGTACTGAGACTTCAAACATCTGCCACACACTCTTGGTTCTCTTGGTTCTAATAGTTTCCATAACATCATCTCATGGGTTAGTGATACTTAATTGATATGTCAACACTTCATCAATAACACCATGCAGTGGTCTTTACTTTGTTACTAATGAAATAGGGGAGACCGGGGCTAGTTGTAACAAAAACAGCACATTTCAGAATTGCGGGTAGGTTTCTTGACCGATCGAAACTTTTGTCAGGCCCGAGGTTTTCCACATATCTCCCGAAGATATTTAGTGCGTACTTAAATGCCTGGTTTATTACATATTTGTGGCATAATTAGTTATGTGAGGTATCCTAAAGTGTTACAAGTTACCCCGGTACGGTACGTACCTACGTAGTACCTCTTTTCTTTTAAAACGGAGTAACTTTATGGCGTGTCGACGGATTCACACTTGATATTAAACATGACATGCTCAAATCTATTGATGAACTGTCGTCTTGCAGAATAATTTGCATTAGCAGTTTTCTCTGCAAACCCTCTGTTACAACTTACCCGTGTACAATTAGCCCTGCTCTCCCGTATGATTTATCAAAACATCTAAAATGTTCACTTTTGACGACGACTTTTTTTATTTTTAACGGCGACGATCAACGTTTCTGAAACTCAGTGAAAATCACCAATGGCTCCCCTCAAGACTCGCCAAAAAGTAATAATAATAATAATATTTATTCTCTAGCAGCCATAGCGGCTGAAAAATATAACAAAATATTATGACAAATAAAACAATTCGTGAATGTATATTAGTAAAACTGTATATGAAAGCATAACTAAAAATGAAATTGTTACTAATTAAAATATCTAGTAAAATTATAAATGATAAAAATATGATAATAAAACTGTAAATGGCCTATAATATGAACAAACTAACAAATTAAAGTGTCGGAAGAAACAAATTCTAAAACATTTTGTAAAATAGAATATTTAGTAAAATGGATTATTAAAATATAAGTGGAATATATAACCTGAGTAAGTAAAATTACAACTAAAATAGATCAACTGAATAAGTAGCTAAAAAGATTCACAGTCCGTGACAAGTAAGACTTGTTTATAATGATTAGAAAAGACCGGTTACACCAGTTGTAAAGTCTGTACGACACGGAAGAGTTCTTGAATCGATCGGGTCCTACAGAGAGGAACATCTACCTTGAGGCTCTCCCTAATGTATAAATGTATAAATATATAAACCTGTATTTGCACCTTCTTCACGGTCTCACAAAGCCACAATTTGCACCTTGTCGTGTCTCCTTGCACCCCCAATCTGTGTAATCGACAGGTAGGCAACATGCTGGAGCTATATTACGCATGGCGTCGTTTCACCTTGCGTCGTAAGTTTGTTTGTGACATTGAGACAATAATGTATCTTACGTTTGCGGCAGCAATATTTTTTTTAAGTTGGTCAATAAGTTAAACAACACCTACATATTTGCGATATCCACAAATTAGGTATAGTTATGTAGCGCTGTAAAAAAATCCAACCTCCAGTCACAACGTATTCAAAACATCAACACATTACAATGTAACCAAAGGGTTATATTGCAATTTCCAGGTATAGATACACTTAACATACCACGTGACATTGTAAATGACTAACAGCAGCTGTTTTAAATTTTTAGCCAATTTAGTCAGTTTTGAAATGAGAGTAAAACAATTACTTGGGATGTTTCATTTTGTCGATTTTATTACAAGAATATTTATACATGCGTTCGCGGAATGCGCGCCATTTCCGTAAGCCACGGAGTGTCAGTGTCCCCCCCCCCTCCCCGTGGCTTAACGGATTCACTGAAGCGGAACGTTACGCTTTCCATTGTCATTCAAGAGTAGTTATTATTACATAACATGATCGATATTTGAGCGTCCTGTCAAGTCACCGTCCGTTCTTGCGACCGTGAACTGTGCATGACATCAGTGGGCATTGCACCGACTGGCTGCCGGCTAAAGCTGTTCACTGAGCTACTGGACAACGATGCTCAAACATAATACGTATGACAGTTTATCGACGGATTATCGGGATTATAGACATTCTAAAAAAAGTATTAATAAAAATAGTATCCTCACAAATCAATTGACTGTTAATCATCTTAATGTTAGTCATCATTCCCATTAACACAACTTCTTTGAAACGTAACATGCCAAAAATATAATAAGCGTGGCCGATCATCTTTGACCCCGTGCCAGAACGTCGTGACTTAGTCTCGATCGCTTAGTCGTGACTAAGTCAGAGCTAATACATTAGAGCTGGGTCTCTTCGGACACACAACGCCCTCACACGGATGGGACAAACACTTAAAACTGATGTTTGTTTATACCGTACTAAATTGACGAGATGATTGAATGAGATCTGTGTGTAAGATAGAACGCATTTGGTTCCATCGGGGGGAGTGCCCCAACTCCTATCTAATATCTTAAAAAACAAGGGAAAAGGTCAAAGAAGAAACACTTATCGAAGGAAGCCATTAGAAAAATCAAGTACAAGCAAATGATGTGGAAGACATATAGACATACTGGAAGTGAAGAAGACTATGCCATTTATAAAGAAGCACTTAATCAAGCTACAGCTGAAATTAGAAATTCGAAGAGAAGCTATGAACAAAAAATAGCTTTCAACATAAAACATGACAGCAAGAGTTTTTATGCGTATGTTCGAAGTAAACAGAAAGTTCAAGATAAGGTCGGGCCACTAGAAGGTAGTGATGGAAACATAATAACGGAGGGATTCTTAATGGCAGAAAACCTAAATGAATACTTTAGTTCGGTGTTTACCAGGGAAGATATTAGTACATTACCAGTACTAGAGACTAAGTTCGAAGGGAGAGAGTGTGACTATTTAGGACAACTAACTGTAACCCCAAAAATGGTAGCTATGAAAATAAGAGATATGAAGGATAATAAATCACCAGGAGTGGATGGGATTCCTCCCAAATTACTACTGGAAATTGTAGAACAAATTAGCATACCACTTGCAACAGTGTTCAATTTGGCATTAGAGGAAGGAGTGGTTCCGGTAGAATGGAAAGAAGCAAACATCATACCATTATTTAAAAAAGGATCAAGAAGCAAGTCAGAGAACTATAGACCAGTGAGTTTAACATCGGTGATTTGTAAACTATTAGAAAGACTAATTAAAGATCACTTGGTTGATTTTCTTGTTAAAAATAAATTGATAAACACATCTCAACATGGGTTTTTAAAAGCGAGGTCATGCTTAACAAATATGTTATGTTTTTTGGAAGATGTCACAAAGTGGGTAGATGAGGGATCACCAGTAGATATAATCTACTTGGATTTTAAAAAAGCCTTTGACAAAGTGCCACACCAAAGATTACTACTTAAACTAAAGGCCCATGGCATAGGAAATAGTATGATTAACTGGATAGAAAAATGGCTTATTGATAGAAGACAAAGAGTAGTAGTTGATGGGGAGGTTTCAAATTGGAAATCTGTTTTGAGTGGAGTACCGCAAGGATCAGTATTGGGACCTATTTTATTCTTAATATATATCAATGATTTGGATGATGACATAACAAGCAAGGTGTTGAAGTTTGCGGACGACACAAAAGTGTTTAGGAAAATAAAAAGCGATGCAGATAGACAGCATTTACAAGATGATCTAAATAAGTTGATAGAATGGTCTGAGAAATGGCAAATGCTGTTTAACTTTGGAAAGTGTAAGTGCCTCCACACAGGACATGGGAATGAAAATGCACAATATACAATGGGTGGTACTGTACTAAATACTACTGTAAAGGAAAAGGACTTAGGTTTAACCATTAGTGCTGACATGAAGGTATCAGAGCAGTGTGGAATTGCAGCAGCGAAGGCAAACCAAATTCTTGGATTAATTAGGCGAAATATAGTATACAAAGAAAAAGAACTAATAATACCGCTTTATAAAACAATAGTTAGGCCTCATTTAGAATATTGTATACAAGCATGGAGGCCATATCGCAAGAAGGATATTGATATGCTAGAAAGAGTACAAAGGAGAGCAACAAAAATGATACCAAAACTCAGGAATATTAGTTATGAAATGCGTCTAAAAGAATGTGGTCTAACAACACTAGAAACCAGAAGATTGAGAGGAGATCAGATTGAGGTTTTTAAAATATTGAATGGGTATGAAAATATTGACAGAAATATTTTTTTCACGGTCAAGGAAGAGAGAAGGACTAGAGGACATGGAGTTGCATTAGCAAAGAAGCAGTGTAGACTAGATATTAGAAAATTTTCATTTTCCCAAAGAATAGTAAACGAATGGAACAAATTATCAGCTGATTGTGTAGGTGCTAGAAGTGTTAATATGTTTAAAAATAAAATTGACATATACCTAAGACGGGCAGGGTATACTTAGATAGATAGGTTGGACTCTCGATAAGCCAAACGGCTTCCTTGTCCACCTGCCATCTAGAGTTGATTCTCTAGGTGGCAATCTTGTTAAATCTTGTTAATAGCTCTGGTTTAAAACGCTCGGAAAAATGTAAATGCTACAACGTAACCACTGGTAGATTTAACGCTAAGCATCTGTATTAGTGTTTTTCCAATGGCAGGCATTGACAAGTTTTAGCCGTCAAATGCAAAGTTTTGTGGTAACGTACTTACACGTGTCTTACGCAGTATCAGTTAGATATACAGCTGATGCTATATGCTGTGTGTATTATTTCTTCTGTGAGTCGTTACGCGTGAAGTTAAATAAGTCTGTATAATTGAGTATTGAAATCACCATTCTCGACATTAAGCAACTACCGCCGGGCCTATTATCGCCCGCTGTGTGATTCCCCCCCCCCCATATCAGTTAACCGTTTTATATCAATGAGTTACCATACCACCATAACTCCGTTAATTCTAAGCTAAATGGTGATCTTCCAGTTATCTGGCCTAAATTATTAGGGCCTTTTCAAATCGGTTTTAACACGTTTTTGGCCAACTTAGCTAGGTCCAGGCTGAAACCATGACTGATTTCAGCCGCCTGATCTGCGGCTCAAACGCTCAATAACCCCTCCCATCATATATAATGGCTCCTTACAATGTACCCCATGCAGATTCAGAATCATTCAACATCATCTCTTGCCCACATTTGCAATAAGCTGTAGGGGTTTTGTCCATTGGGGTTTGTCAGTTGGGTTTTGTCCTGGATCTGTGGTGCAAACCAGCTTGGAACCTGACTAAAGAACTTGTATTGACCTATGGTCACTGTCGGTTGCTAATTCTATCCTTCGGCTATGAGCAAACAAAAGTTATGGTCTCTGCCAGGGCCCTGGGGCCATCTTGCTGTCAAGTGTCTTCTTCAGTAATTAGCACAGATTGTTGAAAGAGGGTTCACCTGAGATGGTTGTTCTGATGTAGAAAAAGGTTTATGATTAGGATAAAATTTATAGTTAGGTTTAGGTCAGTTGAAGGTACTTTTGACAAGATTTATATAAGATGTTTACACGCATTTGTATATGGAGTGAATAGCAAATAAGACCTGTGATGAAAATAATGTGTACTAATATACATGCAAAAACGAGTGTATTTTGTGTACATTTTGATCGATAAAAGACGGTAATAATTTTTTTGGGATCACATCCCAAGAGTATAATATGTGTAGCAAAGGTATAATATATGTATGATTAGGGCCTATATAAGTGGGTGTTTTCATGTTTATTTTGAGGTGTGGGACTAAACTGCTAAACAACTCACCTCACCCTTTCGTTTCGACATCCCCTCACATCACATCCATTTTGGCGGGGTGGTAGATTATACAAAATACCTCAAATTTCTGAGTTTGTCAGCTATTTTGTAGTTAATAATATGTTGAGTAAACAGTAGTACAATTTGTTGTCTCTGTAGGTAGAATGGCCCGCCATCACTCCGGTGCTGAAGACCCACTCTGTTGCTGCGAGTATTTTGACACAGATGGAGAGAGGAATCATATTGTTATGTGTTGCTGCAACTGTGATGCCTTGGACACGGTGTGTGACAGGTATGGTGCTAGTCATGTGACATGTGGTGTAATGGTCAAGCGATTAGAATGCGATTAGAATGCTGCACTGTCAGCACCTTTGAAGGATCCAGGGTTTGAACACTGGTGCTGGCCAAGTGGAAGTTTCATACTGGTTCAGCAGCTGTGTTGAAACTTGGGCAGTTTTGTTCAGTAATTGTTTATTTTTTCACAAAGGTTTCGGTTATAATCAAAGCAAGTTGTAATTAATTTAGAAAACAAAAATTTATCAGTCAGAACAACACAAAAACAGCCTCCTGTTTATAAATCTAATGTGGCCGAAATTATAACATTAGTAAAACTAATGTTAAAATACAACATTTATGCAGTCCTGTGACATTCGTATTATATGTCAAGAGAAACTATTCAGTTTTCATCTGCCAGAATGTAGTACAGTGTACACCCTTAGTCGAATAACTCAACTGCATCTCTTCAGTATGCATCACAAGTGTCACATTCACACACATACAGACTCACTCTCAATGACATGAAACTCACCTATAATGGGATTTCTACTTTCAGGTGGCTCACGTGCAAGGACGTCTCCCCGGAATCGAGCCAGAAACTGATGGCGACTATTGAAGACCGATGTCGCCTTCCTTGGCTTTACGGCGCCATCCAGATCAAAATGGATGTTGTTCTGCCAATGTTGGCTGTTCCCGGCGGTCTCCTTCTTGCGTCGGTCAGCCTGTTCTGGACAGTTGTAGCGGCCGTCATATTCCCGCTACTCCTCATGTTGTTCTACCGAGTATGGACGCGGCAGCTACGACATCGGCGCTCACAGCTATTCTACATCTGGGGTGTGACGTCCCTCGTCGTTACCTACTACATCTTTCTCGTGGTCGTCAGCTATCGCGAGATCCTAGCGTGGGAAATGTTGCTGGAGAGCTCGCTTTTCATGTTGACACTTTCTGCACTTTACCACGCCCGTAAATCACCCGGCATCATGACGCAGTCTCTCGTCAAGAAACAACAGCGGCAGCCATGGAAGAACCAGTGGCAGTTCCAGCCACTTGACGGAAACACCTCAAGTAATGGTTGTGTTTAATACATTTTCTCTAATGTCCGTAAAGCAAAAACCAAAACTGTGTTTACTGGGATGAAGACAGCAATATCCTGTAGAGAGATGTGGAGCTTTGTAGCTTTTAGTCAATATGTAGATATATTTCATAAATATACTTTGTTATTAGATTTAAGTAGACTTGAAAATATACAGAAGTATCGAATCAAACTAAATTTAAAAACGACACCTACCCACCTCCCCTAGATATAAATTGCGACAATAAGGCCCTTTACTACAAGATAGCAAATTTAATATGAGATGTACTTTACTTCTATAGTTTATATTGTCTTGTTCCAGGTGGATAATGTTCCCACTCATACTCACATTCTGTTTATTTTCGTTTGGTAAATGTTTGTATCTACTGTAATTCAGTAATTCAGACAGTCTGTATTTTTCAACTTCCTAAAATGTACAGAATTCTTGTTTATGCATTGTATGTGTCATGTTGATGTTTTTTGTTTGTTTTGTTGTCGCAGCGCTGATTGGAGAGGAAGACGGGGGAGATGGTGATGCTGCACAGGAGCTTGGGGTAATTTCTAGATGTGTAGCAATAATAAACAACACACTGATAGGTGTTACTTATATAGTACGCTATTGGCAGTAAATTAAAATATAGATTCTTATCGTTGATAGTGTACTGAACAGCCTCCAGTAATGGGAGTTTGTAACACAAATCTGCATAGTTATTTGTGCATATGCAGTATTGTTTAACCATGTGTGTTGCCTATTTAATTGCTGTTCACATGCTGTTTGTTTTCTTTTTATTGTAGAGCAATTCTCAAAAGTCAAGACTACAAACACTACCAGACCCAGGTTTGTACAGAGAGGTATTCATTAAAGTTTGCAGGAAATGTGTTGTTGAAAAAAACATTGTTATTTGAAGGAAACCATTGACATGTTTAGGCTGGCAGCCAGAGGATTTATTTTTAACAATAAATTCTCTTTAAATTTTAGCTAGGGCTACATCTGTAGAGATGGAAGACAGTTTTCTGTGTGAAGTATTTTTAACCCTGGTCTCATTTCAGTGACAACCTTTTCTGTTTTATATTTCTGAAGAGACACATAAACCATTATAAAATAGGTATAACACATGTCACGTGTATGAAACATGGAAGCAACAGGGGTGAAAGGTTCAAGCTTTCTGCACGGAAAATAACAAGAAGGTGAGGGTAACATCATCAAGATTCTTTTGGCACCGAAATATTGACACAAACTGGAGGGCATGCATTTCATGTTGTCATTATTTTATGTCATTGTGTGAAGGGTGGGTATATACGAATACATACACTCCGTAATGAATGCAAATATTTGGACATTTCACATTTTCAGAGAAGTGTTTTTATTGTTATATTTTTGAACAGCTATGTAGTATGTTTATGTGTTAAGATACATAGCCATTTCAGTAATAAGTTTTTAAAAGTAAAGGGCATGTTTTTGTTAAAAGCTAAACAATCTGAAAAAAAGTGATTTATATGAAGTAACTGAATTGAAATGAAGGATCGTTAAAATGTTGTCTTCAGCAGTGACTGTGGGTCGTTTTGTTGGTAGACAGGGATTGGCGAGCGTCTGGCTGGTGCAAAGAATGTCGCCTAAAGAAGCTACCTCGTTCTGGCCACTGTCCGGTGTGTAATATGTGTGTGATGGGCCGGGACCACCATTGTCTGTGGTAAGTGCCCAGCTGGAGTCAGAAAGAATGGGGAAAAGGGTACAGGGAGAGCGCCATGGCTCAGGGGTAGAGCTTCGGTCTCTCAACTACGAGAACCCAAGTTCGAATTCTGTGCTGCAGTGTTAAAACGTTGGGCAAGTTTATTCACTCTACATTGCTCCAGTTCACTCAGCTGTATAAATGAATACCTGGCTATAGACAGTGGTGGATATGTGTACGAGCAGCCTTCGCGCATTAATTGTAGCATATGGCTGGATGCTTCCCAGAGAAGCCGAGATGGTGTCTGAGTTAACAGGTCTGTCAGGGAAGTAAAGTGTAAAGCACTTTGAATGGTCCTGAGGACTGGATACTGCGCTATATAAGAACTTGCCTTTACATACAAAAAGAAAGATAGGATAAACCAATACAAGTGTATGAAGAATTTTTTTTTCAAGAAATGCAAATTTGATTGACTCATTTTAAAGCTACATAGGCACTTTGTGGCTTTTATATTTCCGTGCAAAATCATGCTATACAGTATAAATTATACCAAATGAATGACCAGAAAAAAATACCAATTAGGTGATTACGGTGAGCAGACCAGGCAGTGACTATGATTCACCAATACACATTTCATTCATAATTACCAACTCACTATATACTCCAAAGGACTTTGTGGCCTCTTGGCCCAGTTCTTGTTGTGTGCACTTTTGCATTTTAAACATAAGATGTTTTTGTCATTTTTCTCATTTACATTATAATAATATATACGTGGCATTAATATACGACCTACCACAGCAAACTGAATGTTAAGTCATACAGGACTGTTCTGCAGAAATCTGCACACAAATAAACAAAAAGTTATCCAGGTCATTTGACATCAATTTTGTGATTTTTGCATAAATGTCATCTTTCAATGCCTAGCTAATTTTCCTTGATAGGTAATCCAAAACTAATCAAATGTATGTATCTATGCATCCACATATTAAAAACACAATCGCCCATTTGAGCTGAAATCACATTGATTCACACAATGTTGCTTTTTGAAGATCAATAAATTGAAAACTACAGAATAAATGTCAGTGTACGTGATCGGTGGAATCTAAAATGGTACAAAACCCAATTTTGCAGTTTATATTGACCTCTATCAGAGATGAAATCTCTTGAGTGTTTCACCCATGTCCTTCCTACAATTTTGTATCACATTGTGTTCTGTAATTTATAATACACCCCTAGTTACAGCATTAAATCTACCTTACGTCATTATTCATATATTAGCTTATATTTACCTGTATATTGAAGAAACCACCCATGGGAAGACAAATGCATATTTCTACATGATTTATGAACAGCGTGTATTGTTTGTGCCTCCAGGATTGACAACTGCATCGGCGCGAGCAACCACAGGTCCTTCTTTCTGTGTCTCCTCCTTGTCATAGTAACCGGTAGCTATGGCAGCCACCTCACCTTGACAACCATCTGTACCCCAGACATCTACTTTGACTGGTTCCTGTGGCCGTCAGACTGTCGCTTCATGTACGACGACTCGGTGTAAGTATTGCATGGAAAAGTGTCAAATCATGTCTCTAATTGAGCTTATTGTAGTATAATTTAACTTACTTTGGAGCATAATTGTCGAAGATGAGTACGACGTTTCGTCAGCTACGGGCCTTGTTCTTGTACTGGTGTCATGTGTGTTGCCTCAGATTTCGGCGGGATAATTTCCCGCTAATGGTATCCCTGGTCTCTGTTCATGGTCGGGGCTCTCTGTTTTATGTATATGGCCTCCTTCACTTTTCTCTTGTGCCAGTTGGATTCACGGGTCAGTACTTTAGTGTTCTTCATGGACACTGAGTGTCCTGTGGCCCGACTCCTGTTGGTTTATCCAGGTTTGTATGTTCTTTGAATTAAGCTCCAAAGTAAGTTAGATTATACTTCAATAAACCATTCTAGGACTGCGGCTGGGCAGGGTGGGACAACTTTGTTGATTCACTTATGGTATCTGCTGTTTGCTTACCACGTTGTAGCGGGCGATAACTCGTCGAAAGCCTAAAACATTGTAAAGTTATACTATTTGCGTTTCATGAGTCTGCTCCATAGTTACACTTAGACTGCGCCATGTGTTTAGTAGTTAATTTTATGTTTGTTGAAATATTTACGTGATGCTCCCCAAGGTCGTTGATGCTCCCAACACGCCCACTCTCAACGAATTATTTTTTATGTTTACAGTGGATATCCTTTACAAACATCATAGCTTGTCTTTTGCTATATGAACAGCAAAGGCGGCAACTAAAGTGAAAAAGGGTGTCTATAGACACCACAAATACACGGGTTCCGCACCGCGACCTAATTAGGTCAATTCTACGTCGATTTGTTTACGCGAATGCTCAATTGGTCTCATGAAACTGGCTGAAAAGTGTAAGCTACACCACAAAAGCGACTTTACCTCAAAACAAAGAATTTTTGCATCAAAACTGTTCTATTATACATTTCCATAATTACTGCATGCATGACAAACATTAATGCATCTAGTGTATATCTGGTTTACCGAATAGTGGTATAATTTGTGGAGAGCAGCGACAAAGTGGCCAGAATATTAATAAAAACTTTAGTAATTTTATTCATGATAAGCTTATAAAATGTACATTTTATCTCCCTATGGGTCATTATTGCTAACGCAAGTGTATTGTAAAACATAATATACATGCACTAAACAATTTGATCGACTACCTTATACATTGTGTAATGCGTTAAAATATAGTGAATAAAAAATTGATTAACAATAAAAAATAAATACCAGGTATACTGATTAAATAAAATAAAATTACAATAAAATAATAATAAATAGATAAATTATAAAACAAGATAAATAGCATTAATAAATAAATATAATAAAATGTTTAGTAAAAGTGAACATCAGACTTCTAATCAAGAGAACTCAGGGGATTGATTTCAGGGCTGCCGTGTGAACTCTGGCCAAGTCCTTTTCACTCTACATCGCTCCAGTTCACTCAAAATTATGAATCAATCCCTGGCTGTAGACAATGGTTGATATTTGTGTATATGAATTATCTTTGTGCAGTTTTCCAGCATAGCTTAATACTTTCCAGCACCGTCAAAGCGGTGTTTGATTGGACAGGGAGGGAAATGTAATGTGATTTGTGCAGTCCAAATAACACGGTACTGCGCTGTATTTGAACTTATGTTTGCTGTATTCATTTGTAGGACGGCAATATGTTTTGTCGGCGCATGCTACACAATTGTGTGCACTACAGCGATGACATTTCTGCTTGTGCAACAAATTCTGCTAATCAGTCAGAACGTGACGTCATACGAGCTTCATCTTGCTCGACAGAGGTCACAAACAAAATATCTATATTTCGTACTTGGGCATGAGCGAAATCGTGGCTTCTGTCACAACTGGTTTGATTTTGTTAGCGGTCGAAGAAAGAGACGCACGTTTTCTGTTGTCCATGGCATGGTATAGAAGTGTGACTTGTACGTGTATAAATTACGTGTTTGTATGGATGTTTTAATGTGCCATGTGTGATATGTGTCAGGGTAATAGTATGGATTGTTGTTGTAAAGCCGCAAGTATAGGGTAAATCCACCTGAAAGGGACAGCTGTGAAATCCATTTTCATGCCTAGGTTGTGTTGTGTAATAATATGTAATCATTGATATAAGACGAATGTAAGGAACTCTGGATGCAAGACCGAGTCTGAGCAAGTTCCAACATAGTGAGACACCAATGTATATACGTGAACATAAGGAACTATAGACGTATGGCCCAGTCTGAGCAAGTTCCAACATAGTGAGACACCAATGTATATACGTGAACATAAGGAGCTATAGACGTAAGGCCCAGTCTGAGCAAGTTCCAACATAGTGAGACACCAATGTGTATACATGAACATAAGGAACTCTGGATGCAAGGCCGAGTCTGAGCAAGTTCCAACATAGGTTTACGTTTAACAAGGTTTAACAAGTTGCCGTCCAGAGCCAAGCTCCAGACGGCAAGTGAACAAGGAACCCTATGGCTTATCGAGTGTTAATAAAATTAATAAAATTAATTATAAAAGTGTAAATAAATTAGTATTATACTTAAAATTATAAATATATATATTTGACCTTTACTTCAGAGAGGACCAGAAATTTAAGAAAGTCATTGGTCCCTATTTTACCAAGTTACACTATATGTTAGCCTGAATTAGCCACCAACCATTCATGAACTTTATGTTACAACTGCTTCACCAAGGCATGCAGCGTCCAACTGAGTCTAGTTCCTTGGAATTCTGTCCTCAAGCTGTGCGATTAGGCGTGGTTTACTCTATGTTTCATACCTATCTAATAAACCATTCTCATGAGGCAGTGATAGTATTAGTAGTGGCCATCGTCACGCATCAGTGGTTGTGTATTTTTTGGTGTTCTACTTATGACATCAACCACAATTTGCTCAAAGGTCAAACTGAAGAAAACGTAACGAGACGATAGTTTAACAGACTGGCACATATTGTACATATTTTGGCAAGAGGGTAAACGGTAAACTAGACTGATGTAAATGGCAGCATAGTGTTGCTGGTTTATGAGGATGCAACTGGAGTTTCGCAGTTTTATGTATTACACGTGTGTAGCTGTGTCACAGATGTTTTAGTTAAGTCCCAGGTTTTCATGGGTACATTAATTAAGCATTGGCAGAAACATATGTTGCCATTCGTTATAAAACAACACCTTGTAAGTTAATGTATATGTTAGCATAAGTATATGTATTTTGATTTGTTATTTACTTGTTGAATCTCAATGAAGACTTCATATCTGTGTACAGTTTCCATACTAAGACATTTTGGAGGCTTTCAGGACAATACGCGATAAACAATTTACATTTAATGTCTTTAACTGGGCAAAATACGCATTTAAAATAATTCCTAGGTATCAGTTAGTACGATGCAGAACTCTTAAGCTTGAGAAACTATCTTACACAATGCATTACATATAAAACTTATTAATCAAAATTGTGGATGATGGTTTAACCAACCTTGGAATATTTGAGACCCCGTGGAATTAGGAAAGTTGTAAGCAATGTGCTGGTGTGTCGGCAGGTCGGTTGGCCGTTCTTGAGTACAGTCGTGTTTATTATTGGATTTACGCTGTCAGAGGGCTGCATTCAATGACACATTGCTCATGACCGAAATACTCAATACCGTTCAGGTTCGAGTACAGCATAGGTGTCCGTACTTTCAAACATGTGGCATCTTTGCAACACCTCTTACAACACACACCCGCCGTCATATCCCACTTCTGATACCACTTGTAAATAAGTCGAACGACGGTTCTTGAGCACAATATTATGATTTAATTCAAGATATAATCCCCCGCTCGTTCAATAACTCGCCCCACACCAATTGGCTGACCTGCCATGTCAGTTTCTGATAAAACTCGTTACTGGTAAGCTACGACCAGTACATTGCCTAATTGTGTCATTTGATTAAACTGTCCCCTAGGTTGCAGGTGTACCACGCTCATTAAGGAGATGATCCCAACCCAGACAACGTTGCGGCAAATAAGGGGACGACCCCACTGCATGCAACAGTACAACTGGACATATTTTGTTGCTAGAGTCTTGTAAATACAATTTGTATTGTATATTTCGCATTACAATATCACGATGATGTGTGTTTGCAGTGTGGACAATTCACTATGTTAAGTTTGACAATAAAGTTATGCATATCTACAATATAAGATAGCCAATTCCTGTCGTTTTTATTTGAAGCCAAGGATCATATAATCCTGTATCACTTGCCATCTCATGCGATCGTCGGAAAATAGCTCAGATGAGCTAATGTTACCTAATTATCATGTAACCGACGTTAAATAAAGCTTCTTGTATCTTGTATCTTGATCAGTCCTGTCACACACATGAACATGCACACATAACCATTTGCTTCTTGTAACGTCTTATGTCAACGTAAGAATGACTTTATTCAACGCAAAAGTACATGTGGATTTGCAGTCCCAGCACGGTTCACACTCGCATTTTAAAGTGAGGTAGATTGGTGGGAATTTTACGGTGATAAGGTACGTGGGATTTTTAGGTGGATAGTGTGTGTGCAGTATGATGCTGCTAGCGAGAAACATGCTATCTGCCTTCTTCTACAGCCCACTTGTAGGTCTTACGTCTTATTTGTGTGAGTTGGATATTAATTCCTCTTTGTTTGGCAACCAAGATGCATGACATTTATGAAGACAGAATTCATATTCCTGCTTATGTATGTCATATATATATATATATATATATATATACACACACACACACACACACATTATAATGATGTAAGTAGTTTAATGCATTTCAAAAATATCACAAAACCAGCTAAACGTATGAAATGGAATCAATGTGTGTGCACACAACATGTAGTGTTTGCATAAGGAACACCAGCAGGGTATGAACCTGCCACACACAACACTGAACCGATATTACCCTAAACTGTGCAAGTGAACAAAATGGTTTTAGAGAAACATTTGACAGTGCTTTTGCGATCAAACACAGTATTCTAACTGCAACCATTCACAACTGTATTGTTAGAAAATGAATATACATGGTCTGATAGGAATACATAATTAACAGTACACAATCTGTGAAAGCATGCACAAACTGATTTTTCTGGACAAGACTGCTAATTGTGGTTTTGAGCACTTCATATCGCGGCAGCGACATTTCAAAGAATGTTTTTGCCAGACAAATTACAAAACGAGTATAATTGTGTCCTACAAGCATGAATGTTTAGTGACGGTTATTAAACGAGAAGATGTTGCATCGTCTAACAATATCCAACATATTCTCAAGATCGTTATCTTCAATACATTTTCGTTAGGTGTAGGAGCGTGTGTATGTGCAGTCTATTTGTCTATGTGTGTCTAATAATTATGAATGCATGCACAATCCTACGTTTTATATAATAAAAAGGAAAATGTGTAAGTTCAAGATATGTTCGATACTGTCATAATTTTGTAATAGTTGTTTTATTGATACAGGTACTTTATCACATGTTGTGTACACGTATGAAAGTGTGGTGATGTATGTACGCGATTATACTGATTGGGTAGTAGTATTTCTATTTACTATGTTTCTAAAGGATTAAGAAAAATATTAATTTAACATGAATATCTCATGGAAAAGAGTATAACCAAAGGTTATAGTACATAACATAAATATGTATAAATAAACGCAAACAAATGTTAACAAATATCTTAACATTGAATGATCGCAGTTATTTATACATACATTGAACGTATTATTGTTAACATATCATAGTTGCATTTATTTAGTTATTGACGATTAAAGACATAGCAGTATAGTTAAATAGTAAAAATGATTGCATCTTAGCTATTTATTATAAGTAAAATAGTTATGATTTGCTATTAACTATTTCACAATTTAAAATAGTTCCAGCATTTGTGTAACTTTCAATAATATAGTTTTCCGTACGCGCAAAAAGTTAACTAAAGCTTGTCGTGAAGCTGAGATGTTGTGTACGATTAAAACAAAACAATATGTGTTTGAAGTTAACCATTAAAAGCCTTGAATTTAGTTAAATTACTATTTTTCTTAGTACCTTAAAAATAACAGTCAATGTCACACATTTACTGTTTTAAAGAAAAACTTTGAAAAAGAAAAAAAGAGGGAATGAGGAAGTGGGAGACACTGGGTATATAGCCTGTAGTACAATCTAATGTAACTAGTTCAGCCAGAGGTACCTCATCGGTTGCTCCTCATAACGTTCCCTGGCACGGTTGGTCACAATCCTTACTCCCTCACAACTGACCGACTTCCGCCGGAAGTGTTCCTATGGGAGGGAAATTACCTGGCCCAAACCCAAAAGGATGAGCGTCACTGGTAACCCCTTCCGCCACGTGCGGTCGGAACACTCAGTTGCAATGAAGGTAGCCATTTTGTTTGCTTATAAAGCAATGTCTACCCACAGCTGGCGAAATTGTGGTGTCAACTTGTAAGACACGTAAGCTGTTATATATGACGTTATTTATGGTGTAGCATTACATTACAACTTCGCTTATATGTCATGCTATATCATATGATACATCAAACATGTTAACATGCATAACTATAATTATTAATGTTGACTTATGCAGATTCATAGTTCGGAAGCGGAAGCGGACGTTTGGCAACACTATGGCGTACACATCGCCGTCGTTTTTTCCTTCATAAAATTTAACAAGACATTATTTTTAAACGCAGCTACATAATACAGGACATCCTACAGTGAATAATATAACTCGCATTGATATACGAGAATTCATAATTTAAGATAATAAACCGAGGTGGATTAAAGCATTAGTTATTTGTTATTTTATTGTATAAATAAATACAATGCTTACCTACGATTTATATCGACGCAAATCAACAAGTGGATCCATTCATTACATGTCAAATATGTTGCCAAATAATGTTTTGATTAATGAGAAATGGATTATCTGTGTAATTATATTCACAGTAAACCGACGCTAACAGTTATGTATAATGTTGATGATGTTCGTCTTCCGTAATTGCCTTGCAGGTCAGACGCAACCTCCACCCATGCCCCATAAACATCAAAACAATAGCCTACACAACCCTAGTCAGACCACTCTTAGAATATTCTTCTTCAGTATGGGATCCCCACACCCAAACCCTTATAAACCAAATCGAAATGGTTCAAAGACGCGCAGCCCGTTTCTGTCTCAACGACTATACATCTAGAGAAGCGGGCTGTGTGTCAGAAATGCTAAACCAATTAAAACTACATCAATTAAAAACCAGACGAACAAACAGACGCCTCACCATACTCCACAAAGCCATCTATGGACACCTATCATTGCCTGTCAATAACGTCCTCCAGCCTGTACAACGCCTATCAAGACATTTAAACAATAAAGCTTTCAACACCATCCATGCCAGCAAGAACTGCTATAAATATTCATATTTCCCTAGAACAATAAGAGACTGGAATTCCCTGCCAGATGCAATAGTTAACATTTCTAAACCACAACATTTCAAACAAGCTTTAATACACGACTAAAAACCCAACAGCATGCGCACCCAACCCTGACCGTTTGACTCCACCAGGAGTGTTGGCCAGTACACCTACAAGACAAGACAAGGTTTGACTATGCAAGTTAGCAATACAGAATGTCGACACTGTACCACATGGCAATATATGTAGTGTACTACCAACAGTTGCCGTTCTAAATAGCACAACAACATTACATACATAGCCCACCTTAAAGCAATTGTCTGTAGCAATCGTCGCTCTCCTTTTCGGCGTCTAGTTGTATATCCCAATGTCTGATGACTGCCAAACTGCAACATGTGCAGCTCATTCATAACCAACTGTCAAACCACGTAGAGCGTCACATTGTTTGCCGAATAGCATGCGATACGCTGCACCCGACCGCACACGAAACATCCATAAACACGTCTTGTACTGGAAACCGGGAGAACTGCATTTCGACTACAACTGCATTTCGACAAATCCATGATTTCGATCGAACGCTTAAGTTATTTGTTTGTAGCAGCTGTCATGTTCAACGCGAAAGAGGCTGCTAATTATACGTTGTCAATCAGTGCAATTGCGCGGGACCAAGAGCATACCATTGTCGGAGGCCGCACGTCAGTCTAAGAATGTCCACGGCAGTGAAGCATTGCATTGTCTGTGTTAAACTGACAATGAAACATGACAGGTATTACACACGGACAAAACAAGTTTGCCTTGAATAGCACAAGTAGCTTCGCACTTCTTGTCGAATGTGCAATTACCCATGACCGTACCGAATTGCGGCTTAATTAGAATGACGGGAGGGTTGAAAAGGATTGGTGGATGAAAGTATGGAGGAAGAGGGGTGTAGAGGAACAGTGAGAAGGGAAATAGTAGAGGATAAAGAAAGCGGGGAAGTGGGAGAAGGAGAGGGCGAGAGGCTGCCAATCAGGGAGGAAGGGAGAAAATGTCGAGTATTTTTAAAGGAAGGGATGGGGAGAGGTAAATCAGAAGGGAGACAGATAAAGTGAGACAACCTCACAAACTTGTTCACTCTGACACATTGTGCACCAGAACGAAAAAGGATTGCAGCGCTACTCATTTCTGCATTTCATTCATCTATTTGCTAAAAATGGACACTGGGCGGTTTAAATAACAATAATAAAGGTTTTATATAGCGCTAATTCCCGCATAGCGGATCGATGCGCTGCACAAGAAATATACTGAATGTATATTAATAAATAGACATCTAAATTATATAAATTAGTATAAGTCATTCATTGTTTTGGTTTTAAGATGTACTAGTAAACCCCTTTGTATGTAAATTATATAAATTAATATAAAATAAATTAAGCACTGCTTTTAAGATGTATAGTACTAAAACTTGGTATGTTAATTATATATATAAAATTAAAACCTTTACTAAAACTGTGTACGTAAATATATATTTATATAAATCTATCAATTAATCTAAAACATAAACACTGATTGTAATGTGTATGATACTAAAAAGAAATTATAAAGCAATGTCCGTCATTTCAAAACAAATTGAATTAATTGAAATGTCTATTAAATAGATATGTTTTTAAACACTTTCTAAACATACATAATGTCCCGGATGCAAGAATGTTCACAGGTAATTCAATCGACAGTCGAGGTGCTGCTGCGCCAAATCACCAATGCACCTCTTCTTTATAATGGTATTCTATATACGGGATTAGATAGATGGGTGATATTAGCACTAACAAATATTATTCTGATGATGCAGTGAGTGGGTGGAGGGAGGGAAGGAGAGGGATGAAGGAAGGAGAGGGAGAGAGGGGAGACTGAGGGGAGAGCGTGCTTTTATGTGTAAGAGATTGTGTTGAATGGATATATGTTGTCATCGTCACATTTCTTTTTGTATTAATCGGCACCCTCCTTCCGATGAAGACTTTATATTAGCATAGACATTACCGATAAAATCAAGTTTCTTAATGCTTTTAGAGCAAACATATAGTATATTTAAAGATAACTTGCAACAATCATCAAATGCGTACGCAGCGTTATCTAACATTATCACGTCACATAACCTCTTGCCTATCACCGGTGTGTCCATAAAAGATGGGATCAGTTTGATATAACATATGATGCCGCCCATACGTTACCATTATAAATACTGTTGTCAAAGGTTATGCTTGAAGAAGGTCACGTGCAGCAATTGATTGTCACGTACACAAACCGCAACGTAACGGTTTAGTAAATTAATTTGGGTTTTATCTATTTTAATAAACCATTACTAATTCAAAAACGTAAAAGCAAGATATTTAAAATATTTAAGAATCGCATAATGTTTCAGTCTGCGTCTGATCTAACACTAGATCGAAGGAATCATAGACTTCTATTTCCAAAGAGTAATACAGACACAGAAAAAGCACCTACTCCCATTATGTTTATCTACTATTGGGATAACATGTAACATAGAACCAGATAATCGATGCAGGGTAGGTTTTTTAATAAGAGTAAGCAATGAATGTAAATACGACAAACACACACGCACACACACACGCGCGCGCGCACACACACGCCCACATACACACACACACACCCACATCCCCGGACACCCGTGCACACGCGCGCGCACGCGCGCACGCACGCACGCACGCATACACACACACACACACACACACACACACACACACACACACACACACACACACACAGTGGTGGAAGGTAATGAAAGCTTTATGAAACTTGTCACAGCCTGGCAATTCTTACGGTTTATCATGTAGGCTTATTTTGAAAGATAAACAGGCACTGGTGAAGTGCGAGTAGAGATGCTGGCGGTGGCGGTGGCGGTGGCGGTGGCGGTGGCTGAGCGAGTTGGAAGATGATCGACAAAACAAATTACTGAACACCTGCAAGAGAGACGGGAAGTTCACAGAGGAATAAAGAACGGGGCTTAGTGTCTGAATAAAGAAAAAAGGGAGACGTGCATGATCCGGGAAAACATTGAGGCACTACGTTGCTAAGCCATATGTTGAATTCGCTGGAAAGAATCTGGATTGCAGAATAAGAGCAATAGTGTAAGGGTAAATCGGTGAAGAACAGTTGGAATTTATACAAGGATTGCTCAAAGCGCTTTACACTTTACTTCCCTGGCAGTCCTATTCAATCACACACTGACACATCTCTGGGGTGCAGTCACATGCTGCAAATAATGCGCGAAGGCTACTCGCACACATATCAATCACTTGTTTATTGCCAGGTATTCATTGATACAGCTGAGTGAACGTGAGCAATGTAGAATGAAATAAATAGCCCAAGGTTTTAACACCGCAGCACAGGATTCCAACCCGGGTCCTCTTAGTTGAACCTGATGGTCAAAAATGAACTAGTGATTCCCCCCAAAATACGGCGTTTATACAGGTACAAAAGAAGCCGATAAAAAGACCGGGGAAAGTTATTTCTAATTTCGAAAAATTTGTGAACTATATAGCAGGATGGAAATATCATTTAGGGGGAAAGAATCACCATGCAATCTGTGATGTGCAGCTCCATTTGGCACATAGGGAGTCTTAACTCAGTACCAAAGAAGGTGGTACAAAATTGGCATTTCCATATCTTTGGAACAGTAAACCCGAAGCTTTGAAAAGAAAATCACTATTAAACACATTTGCGGACGGAGGTCTTAATACTGTAGATCTTAGAACAAAAATAGAATCTCTATTTGTCAAACAAGTTCTGCAATTAATTAAGAGCATAACGCAAGGTGGACCTTCTTAGCAGTGAATTGGCTGGGTATACACCTCAGAGAGCATCTAGTTCTATTCCGTCTTTACCCACCTTAAATGTCATGGTGCTGGTTCACGTCCGGGTAATCTATTTGAAGAGACATGCCATCAATCAATGCCATTTTGACGACTTTCAATGTTATTAGTAAGATCATTTCTTTCCAATTAAACCATTACGTGGAACTGTATCAGTTGAGAACATATTCAATGCGATTCTTTTTAGTTTGACTTGCTCGGCGCAACATATTTGCCATATCCCATAATCGTTCGACGGACAGCCACGCGTGCTCGGACAGCCAGTCGCTGCCACGCCCCACGAACGTCGCCCGGTACAAAATTACGCAACAGGTACGGGTGTGGCGGCGACCGGTGTCGCTTCGATCAGCGCAGAAACTTGTCTCTTGTTTCGACCGGCCGCATCTATTCACACCTCGAAATGCTGACCCAGGGAATATCGTCGGGCAACAGGATCGTGTTTACAAACACGCCAAACGCTGATATAACCATGTGTATTATATATATATATATATATATATATATATATATATATATATATATATATATATATATATATATATATATGAATACACAGCGCGATGTATACATATTGAACTTTGCAGTTCCTTTATACACTCTGCAGCTTGACGCATATACAGTAGTCGCCTTCTTATACGGCCCCCTCGCCACCGGCCACCCGGATTATACGGCCACATTTTCATTGCAATAGCATTTTTGATACAAACTCCTCTCACCAGCGGCCACCCGGCTAACGTGGGCAATGATCAGGGTTGGATGACGAATCTTCACCTCTTCAGCCAATCGCAAGTCAACAACTGCAATCTTTAACAAGTCAAAAGCTAATTAAGAAGGCCTAACATACACACTCGTCGTTCTTGGCAAAACATCACATAGACGGTATTGTTGCCATGTTAGATGTCTCGGTTGCTGACAACTTATGTGTGTAGTAGCGGCCCGTTTGCCTTGAAACGGGCAATTATCGATGGTTCCCCTCATCATATGCAATCTGCCTGACAAGGTTACTTTGGGTTTGCTGAAGGGTTGGCCATATAAGAAGTGGACTACATACATACAATTTACAAGTAACTTTCACTTGAAATTGTGTGGACTGAGCCGAAGCGTCTTCACGACGCGAAATCGGAATGGCGAGGAAGGGTAACAATTGCGGGGTATTGTTAAAGAAAATTGCGGCGATGTTTACATTTTCGCTGTCGGCCCTTACTCATATCGGAAGACAAGACGGGTAGTGGGAATTGTTATTTAAATATGATCGCGACGACGTTAAAAACTACAAGAATTGTATGTTGAGCATTCTCGGCAAAGCCAGAGTTGTTGTCTAACGTCTGTTAGGCGAAACTGAACTGACGGATGGCTAAAGTCGAAATCGGGCTGTTACAACCGATAATGTAATAATCGCCCGTTAATGTAATAACTACCCGATAATGTAATAAAATCGCCCGTTAATGTAATAACCGCCTGATAATGTAATAACATCAACCGATAATGTAATAAACTTGCTACCCGATAATGTAATACTTTTCGCCCGTTAATGTAATAAACTCCTCTTGCCTGATAATGTAATAACTTTCGCCTGATAATGTAATAACGTACACATTTCTCGTAGAACTTAGTCGTTTTCGTGGATTTCATGTTGGTTTCTTGGACTTAGTCCATTTCGTCGATTTCGTCTATTTCGCAATACCACAACTTTTGCTAGTGGAATCAATTTAGAGTAAATCCAAAATGCTGGTTCCACATCGGAAGTCCCAGCAGGTTAAGATTTTGAGGTATGCATTCTCACACCATTTATTTATGGCGGGTTGGTGTAATATGCTACTTTACAACTGTGGGATTCATTGATAACGAAATTGTCATACATACATACATACATACATACATACATACATACATACATACATACATACATACATACATACATACATACATACATACATACATACATACATACATACATACATACATACATACATACATACATACATACATACATACATACATACATACATACATACATACATACATACATATATATATATATATATATATATATATATATATATATATATATATATATATATATTTACGCGATGAAAAGCCGAACTAATCGGCGGCAGATTGCGCAAATAGATAAACATGTAATACAGGAATATATTGCAAAATATATGTTTGCATTGTGGTCGAACTGCCTATTTATGATTTCGTCACAGTTATTCTTGGTACTTTATTGGTACAGTTATTCTTGATATTGTTTGGTGGTTAATTTTAATTTCGCGCTATATAGATGAACGCATACTTACCTAGGATACTTTACGCATAGCCTAAATGAACCGATTTCAGGTGAAACGGTGTTTTTGCGTGTGACTGCCTTTTGTTCCCAGGCATGGCGGGGTAACTCGGCTAGTGTGTCCGTGCATATAAATATATATATATATATATATATATATATATATATATATATATATATATATATATATATATATATATATATCGTCCCTGGGATTTCGTTGGTTTTGTCCATTAGTAAATGAGAAGTTAGGACATATGTGAAATATTTAATTTGAATTGTATATTATATAATACTCAATATGAAATATAATGTTAATATGCAAGATATAACATGTAATGTTTATATGAAACATGTAGCACGTAACATGTATCATATATCACGTAACACGCAGCATATAATACTTAACACGTAACATGTAACAGGTAACATGCAATGCGTAACGTGTAATATGTAACACATATCATGTAACAGGTAAATTGTAACATGTAACGTGTAGCACGTAACATAGTATGTAACATATTACATGTAACATGTAACATATAACATGTAACACATATCACATAAAAGGTATAACGTAACGTTTAACACATAACGTATGTAACACGTAACATGTAATATATAAATCATAAGGTTTAAAACTTCACATGTAACATTTACGTGTAACACGTAACACGTAACACGTAACACGTAACACGTAACACGTAACACGTAACACGTAACACGTAACACGTAACACGTAACACGTAACATGTAACATTCACGTGTCTCATGTAACATGTAACATGTAACATGTAACATGTAACATGTAACAGGTAACAGGTAACAGGTAACAGGTAACAGGTAACAGTTAACAGTTAACAGTTAACAGTTAACAGTTAACAGTTAACAGTTAACAGTTAACAGTTAACATGTAACATTTACATGTATAATGTAACATGTAACATGTAACGTTTACGTGTAACATGTGACATGCAACATGTAACATTTACGTGTAGCATGTAACATGTAAAATGTTACATGTTACATGCTACACGTAATTGTTATATGTTACATGTTACACGTAAATGTTACATTTTACATGTTACTTGCTACATGTAAATGTTACACGTCACATGTTATACGTAAATGTTACATGTTACATGTTACATATTACATGCAACATGTAACAGTTAACATGTAGCATTTACATGTATCATGTAACGTTTACGTGTAACATGTAACGTTATGTTGTAAGTGTTAAATATTACATGTTATATGTGAAGTTATAAACGTTATGATGTATATATTACATGTTACGTGTTACATACGTTATGTGTTAAACGTTACGTTATACCTTTTACGTGATATGTGTTACATGTTATATGTTACATGTAATATGTTACATACTATGTTACGTGCTACGTGTGACATGTTACATTTTACTTGTTACATGAATATGTTACATATTACACGTTACGCATTGCATGTTACCTGTTACATGTTACGTGTTAAGTATTATTTGCTACGTGTTATGTGATATGTGTTACATGTTACGTGTTACGTGTTTCATATAAACATTACATGTTATATCTTGCATATTAACATTATATTTCATATTGAATATTATGTATTATATAATATATAATTCAAATTAAATATTTCACATATGTCCTAACTTCTCATTTACTGAGGGACAACACCGACCTTGGAAGAAATTACCCACAAGCTTGCTGAGTCAGTGATCTTCACCAAGCTAGACGCACGTCACGGATACTGGTCCGTGCAGTTAGACGACGAGTCTAAGCGTCTGACCACGTTCAACAGTCCCTTCGGCCGGTATTGTTTCAGAAGACTACCGTTTGGCCTGAACCTCAGCCAAGACGTGTTCCAGGAGAGGATGGACTGCATCCTTGAGAAGTGCCCCGGAACGATAAGTATTGCTGATGACGTGGGAGTGTTCGGGAAGACAGAAGCCGAACACGACAAACATCTGCACAACCTGATGAGAGTAGCACTGCAGCATGGGCTGGTGTTCAACATTGATAAATGCGACATCAAACAGGCGAACATGAAGTTCTTCGGGTTGGAATTCAGCGCAGACGGCGTACGTCCAGACCCAGGCAAAGCCGCGGACACCCAGCGAATGAAAGAACCGCAAAACGTCGCACAACTTCAGGAATTTCTGGGCATAGCCACGTACATGTCGCCATTCATTCCAAACCTGTCGTGATCTAGTGAAGAAGGACGCCGAGTTCATCTGGGCGGAATCTCACAATGCAGCGTTTGAAGCGACGAAGTCTCTCATCTGTCGTGAAGTGACCCTTGCGTACTTCGACCCACAGGCTGAGAGTGTCATCCAGGTCGACGCCTCCAGCCGAGGACTCGGCGCTGTTCTCATTCCACACGGGAAGCCCATCGCGTTTGCCAGCAAGTCCCTTAGTGATTGCGAACAGAGATACGCCAACATTGAACGTGAGATGCTCGCAGTCGTCTTCGGCTGCGAGAGGTTCCACATATATGTCTACGGAAAATCGTTCGTTATCGAGTCGGACCACAAACCTCTCGAGATGATCAACTTGAAGAACCTTGCAGCAGCACCGCAGAGATTACAGAGAATGTTCCTGCGAGTACAACCGTATGACTTTGTATTACGCTACAAGCCAGGAAAGCAAATGATGCTGGCCGACGCCATGTCAAGACAACCGAGTAGCGAGTCGACGCAGATCGACCTTGACATACAAGTGTCATTCGTACAGTTTTCAACGCAGAAACTACAGTCGATCAGAGAGGCGACACAGGCCGACGATGAACTGTGTGCGCTGAGAGCCGTCATCGTGGATGGATGGCCAGATAGCCAACGCCACCTAGCTGCACCGTTGCGACCCTACTGGTCATGCCGAGACGAGTTGGCAGTTGAGGACGGTCTTATCATGAAGGGCGACCGTCTGGTGATTCCCCTAAGTCTACAGGCGGAAGTGTTGAGCAAACTGCACGAGGCTCACCAGGGCATAGAGAAGACCCGGCTGCGAGCGAGGTCCTGTGTCTACTGGAAGTCGATCAACAAGGACATCGACGACATCGTGAGGAAGTGCGACGCGTGTCAACGGTTAATAAACTGAATACAACTGGAACCAGGTTAGCCCGGCACTACAGTCTACAAAGCAACGTCATCGTTATTTGGTTTCACGTCATCCAGATTGTGTATTACGTCATATGGAATGTATTCCCGCCCACGTGCCTCAAGTGCCACACACACACACAAACACACAAACACACACGCACGCACGCACGCACGCACGCACGCACGCACGCACGCACGCACGCACGCACGCACGCACGTACATACATACATACATATATATATATATATATATATATATATATATATATATATATATATATATATATATATATATATATATATATATATATATATATATATATATATATATATATATATATATATATATATATATATATAAATTGGTCCCCCGTCCGCCACTTTTAAAACTGGATCGACACCCCTGTATAATATATATATATATATATATATATATATATATATATATATATATATATATATATATATATATATATATATATATATATATATATATATCAACAGTTCTAGCAAAAGGCAAAGTTTGACGCAGGTCGTGCGCATAATTTTTAATTGCGACATACAGAAACCGCGACGTCATCATGTAGTTATCAGTGGCAAAATGTGTATCTTGTCTGGTCTTGTTGGTGTACTGGCCAACACTCCTGGTGGAGTCAAACGGTCAGGGTTGGGTGCGCATGCTTGTTATTCGTGTATCAAAGGTTAATATCTTATTGTTCGAGGGAAATTTGAGAAATTATAGCATTTCTTACTGGTGTGGATCGAGTTGAATGTTTTATTGTTTAAATACCTTGATAGGCGTTGTACGGGCTGGAGGAGGTTGTTGACAGGCAAGGATAGGTGTCCATGTATCTCCTAGTGATGGTCATTTTTAGTGATCATAAGCTATTTTATACGCGAAACTCATCAAAAGTAGTACGGTGTTCTTCTTCTTCCGGATACCACCTAGCCTCAACATGCTGAGGATACAGGCGGGCGAACAGGAAAAATCAGAATATATCTTTCGTTTTGGGTGCAATGTTAAAATTGGTTTTACGGTGTCGTGATAATGAAGACATAATGAACACAACGTAAGCAAACAAATTGGTCCCATCCATGCGATATGTCAGTATTCAAAATGGCATGGGTCCGAAGAGAACCAAGATCACCGACTTCTGAGGGGCTCAAAAGTGCTGCCACCTCACGGAGCCTGTGGCTACTCGGGCAAATAATAAAGGACGAATAATAAATGATCCACCCTATTTACTAATAGCTAGTCCCTCATTGAAACGTTTTGCGCTTGTAAATATGAATTTGGAGCTGTTGGGTAAGCTTTGATGATAAAAACAATGCCACCGTGTTGTGCATGTTCTCGCATAATTGTATAAAATTGTAATATATGTGTTTTGTTTGTGTTCCAGAATCCTTTGGGCAGAATTTTCCCGAGGTAAGTGTAGCTGACTCTATGTTATATTATCGCCCGGCTTACTCCTCGATCATAAAACAAAAAATGGTGTTTAGTGTAAATATTTATTATAAAAAGGTACACCACAATGGTATATACACACTCATCAGTATTAAAATCCAGACTGATGGACTCTGGTGTTTAATCACGTAGACGTAGACGTCACACTAGCTTACACTTACAGTTACAAAATCAACTTGTCAACTTACCAGTCAACTTGTTGACCATTATTGCCATTTGTTTTCAGAGTCAGAGTGGTCCTTTTCTAGAATTAGTGAGTTAACTACAAGTTACACATGTGTGGGATATTTTACTTCCCCTGGGATAGATACCAGATAGAAGGAACCACCGGATAATTATATTGAAAGAGTAGATGAATTTAAATTTCTAGGATTGACTTTAGACACTATTTATCTAAATTGGAGAAAACAAAATATACACTCACAGCTTGCATAAAAACATGTTTGCTAAACAACTGCAGTGATATATGTTCTCTATCAAATTGTTATATATGTTAACTAAATTAATAAATACAAGGAAACAGAGAGTGTTATATACTATAATTTATCAGTATATGACTTGTTTTCCAGGATATCGATGGAACACTTGACTGCGTTAGCATAGCCATCACATGTGCCTTCAATAGAAGAGGGACTCTACTAGCCGTTGGCTGCAATGATGGTCGAATCGCTATTTGGGACTTCTTGACTCGAGGCATCGCAAGCATCATCAGTGCCCATGTTCACCCAGTGTGCTCCCTGAGGTACGTTTAACAGTTTGGCTTGTTCTTCGATTGAGATATATCCTTAGCCAGTAACGGCAAACTCTCGGTTTTAATATTACTAACAAAGAGAGAACACGGATAATGTAGTGGTTAGCACATTCTCTTGGCATGCCGGTGTCGTATAGAATATTCACCCAGGGGTAAAGTGACCCAACACCAGTACGTGAACAAGGTCCATAGCTGACGGATCGAAACGTCGTATTCATCTTCGACATCAAGCTCCGAAGTAAGTTAATTATACTACAATATCCAACTGGTTGTTTGGTTACAGTTGGAACAGGAATGGCCGTAAACTCCTGAGCACAGCCACAGACAACACAGTGTCCGTATGGGACGTGGAGACGGGCGAGTGTGACAAGACCTTCAGGTTCCCCTCTCCCGTCATCAAGGCACAGTTTCATCCCCGCGATTCGTAAGCGTCGTCATACACAGTACACATTGATCAGGCGTAGAAATAGTGAGAGATATATATTACAAGGAATTCATGTAGTTAACGTACATGTTAATTGATTTATTATCTTAATTATTACACATACTATTTTTATTTATTTGTTACATATTTATACTATTTTTATTTATTTATTTAATACGCTGTATAGTTGTGTGCTTATTTATGTCGGTATTTTAAGGGAACATGATTGTTTGTATTAGCATATGCGTATTTTATCAAAGCATTATTTTAATTATTTTAATTTTAAGTCAATTAGGAACGATCATTATAAAACGCCCCAGAACAATCATTTGGATGGGGTGCTATATAAGAAATTAATTATTATTATTATGTACGTTGGTTTTCAGACGATAATACAACAATGCTATGTCCAGACATGAATTATATAATATCATCATCAAACCTATCTATATCACTGATGTTCTGATTGATGTAGCTGACAATAGTTCTCACCATCCTTGCGTTCCCATCTTTGGTGTCATTCTGCACAGGTGACACGTGACAGTGTTAGCGGCTGTCACATGTCATAATAAATTTACTTGAGGCGGTGGTTTTAATTTTATTTTAAAGAGAGGGTCTGCATCTCAACAAGGAATTAATCAGGCTGGTAATTAGTAACAGGAACTCTACTGTATTGAATGTGGGGAAATGAACATTATTGAACGGCAGTATTGATAATAAACCTTGTTTTGAAACTGCATGTTTTATTTATAAATTGAATGTGTTTTGCAATATTCAACTTTCATATTGTAAATATTGTAAGTAAGCAGATAACTGCGTATGCATGCACGTTCAGATCTGCTCGGGAAGTAACGAATTACAAAATAAAAAAATTACAATTTAGTGGGCAGCATATCTTCAAAATATAATATTAGAGTCTCAAGAACATTATAATACACATTCAATAAAAAACTACCAACATATTTAAAATTCTCGGGTCGACCATGTTTTTATGTGCCTTAGATTTGTTCATACATGTCAGGGGTCGAAATGGTGATGGTCCGGTAGTCCGAGGACTACCAGAAACTTGGTTGGATTACCAAAGATGATGACAGCAGTAGTCCGATGGACTACAAGAAAATTTGGGAATATTTTTCAAATTGTTTTTTGTCATGTTATTTTGGTTACATATGGGCCATTTCCTGACTACCGGTACCAGATATATCTGAGGACTACTATATTTCCCAATTAAGTAGTCCTGCTGACTACCAGACATTTTTGAGTTATTTCTACCCCTGCATGTATTGTACTGTTTACTTACACTGTGAAATTATATTATCTATAACTTGATGTACGTATTACTATGTTTTGGTCAACAAAATTTATTGTTCCTGATTCAGCACCAAGTTCCTGGTGTGTCCCATGAAGCATGCAACGGTTCTGATGACAATAGACGGTCAACACCAACAGGTGCCACTGGACGAGGAGGTCAGTCTCACTGCGGCCGCCTTACATCTTGACCACTCGTTGGCTTGAATGCTTCTTCTATGTCTGTTGTCAAGTTCCCTCCCTGGGTTGGCCTGGAGTGTACGAGTTGTTCCCGTCTTTCCCGTCTTCCGTCTTCGTCCTTCACCCCCTCTACTCCCTGTCTTTCTTTGCACTGTCCTTACATGTTTTTGTTGGTCTTCCTCTTTTTCTGTTCCCAGGGACTGGCAATTCTGCAGCTTTTCTCAAATATATCTTAACATAATTTATTATATATTATTAAAAGCACATAATAATCATTCTAGTGTATAATTACATAACATTAAATAATACTAATAAATAAGTGTATAATTATATATTGATAATACCGGGGCACTTATGTACAAGTCGGACCCACCTCAATTTTGCCATTATAACTGTATTTTTGCCAACATTTGACATTTTATTTTATTAATTCAATCGGTTATAATCATCTTGCGCATATTTATGTTTTATAAACAGCGCGTCTTAGCAGACTTTTGAGGTCGAAAAGACAGCGCGGTCGGCATAAACAAACTGTTTATCGCTCATTCCATGTGCACAGCGCAGTAACATGCACCGCTGCGCTTGCGACTGGCACAAATCGCGCTGTCTTTTCGACCTCCAAAATATGCCAAAACGCGCTGTTTATAAAACATAAATATGCGCAAGATGATTATAATTGACTGAGTTAACAAAATAAAATATCAAATGTTGGCAAAAATACAGTTATAATGGCAAAATTGAGTTGGGTCCGACTTGTACATAAGTGCCAATACCGGGTAGTAACAAATAATTTAGTATAAAAATAATGTTCAGACACTGCCCTGAGAGAATACCTGTAGCTGTACATAAGATACTTTATGACTGTCTGTATTTGATCACAGTTTTTGGACACCCTAAAGATATAAAAGAAAGAAAGGTAAATGAATGATATGATAAAAACAACCAAGAAATTGGATCATCTATCCATTCAAGTAAACTCATCGGTTACATCCATTTAAATTAGCACTCTTTGTTTTTGATCAAACCAGATGTGTCATACTTGATGTACTTGGAGGCTGAGAGGGTTGGACATCAAGGATGTAGTTTCAAGATGGGCTAAACTGGTGATGGGGGCTGGTGTAAATGTGGAGTACTTGTGTTACTTATGTCTCCTAAGTGTTGATACAGTCTCGCTGTTTGTCTTGTAGAACGATGTCAACGTCGTTGCATCGTTTGACAGACGAGGACAGAACATCTACACGGGCAACTCAAAGGGCACAGTGAGTGAAGACAGCAGTTGTGGGTCTGTTGTAAGGAAAAGGAAGCGAAACTGTAAACTATAAGCTTAATAATCTTATAAATATAATTTTTATTTTAAAATATAATTGTTATTATTATTTTTATACACATTCAAAATAAATTCAATATAAATATAATTCAATTTTACATATAATTCAATTGTAAATATAATTTTAAATGAAATTTTAAACCTCTTATAATATTTATTTATTTGTTTATGAACTTAAAAAAATATTTTTAGAAGAATATTTTTAAGGACATTTTATGTATATTTATTTATTTATTAAAGGACAAAAAAGGCTACGGCTTCGTGTCATACACCTAATAGAGTTTATACAAAGTAACAATTTCCACATATACTCAATTTTTTAACGCTAGCGGTTTACTCAGAATGTGACTTTAAAGTCTAAAATTCTAACGAAATCCACGATGGTCTGGACGCCGCCATAGGTTTAAGGGTTAATTTGGCTTGGCCATTCAGCGCGCGGCATTCTATATCTCGGTCAGCTTCCGGCGACGCTTTTAAGGGTCAACAACTTCGAGTCTTTGACAGTTCGTTCAGTTGGCGTGACATCTAGCAGCTGCTTATAGACGTATATCTAAATCTGTGGTTAAATCTATGGTAAACTTGAGTAATTATGCCTTCGTGTTCGGCATATGGTTGCAATAATAGTTGAAAAAAACGGTAGTATTGAAGCAATGGATTCACGTTGGTGATTTGCGAGCATACTGTTTGGCACTTTGCTCGGTCCATTTTGAGGAGAAATGCTTTGAAGTAGACGTGTATCATCAGTTGATGGGATGATTTCAGCGATAACAATAATAGACAACTTTATATTTACCGTCATCAGCATGTTACGCGCGTTGCCGAGTTGCAGCCATTTCATGACAACAGCCAAACCCTATGCAGGGAATCTACGTGGAGAGCGCCTCGATCACCGTCGTGACGTCATTCTTCGTCTAAGATGGGGTAGCGCACATATTTTGGATGGCTGGGTGTTAAAAAATATTTTTCTGGTAAACCGCTGGCGTTAAAAAATTGAGTATATGTGGAAATTGTTACTTTATATTAACTCTATTAGGTGTATGCCACGTAAAAGTTTTAACTTTGTTTGTCCTTTAACAAGCTTAACAAAATTTATTTTAAATAGATAATCTATTATTATAAAAGATATCTGAGATATGTTATTTATTATTAATTTGATCAAAATAATATCTTTTTATCATTTTAAAGAACACATTGTATGTATATATTTATTTGCCATATTTTGTTTTATTGTATATATAGGCACTATGTAAGTCAATGCCAGATTACATTCCAATTTAACATGCAATGCATGTTGAAAATGGCAATACAGCTTTATTCATATGCTATAGTATCAGTGATGAGACGAATTGTAGCAACAGAAAAGTGATGATGATGAACTAAAATGTGGCCTGCGTGATATGTGGAAGTGTTTGTGGGAGTGAGGCTGTTATTGTTGACATCAACCATTCCTGGGCACTTGTCTTCCTAGATGTTGGTGTTTAATACGGAAACGATGAAAGTCGTTGCTTCGTTCAAAGTGACCACGGGAACTTCCAACACGACAGCGATTAAATCGGTCGAGTTTGCACGTCGGGGAGAGTAAGCATGTGTTACTGTTCTGTATTGTCACTTCTCTAATTGCGGTAAATGTGTCCTCTGTTTTTACTGCATTCTGTAGATTACAAATAGAAAAGTGCAAGCTTTTATTTTTATTTAAATATAATAATACACATGACGTTGGCCTGCAGAAAACTAACGATGAGTTTAGACAGACTGTCCAATGAATGTGATGCATTTTAGTGGTTTGGGCCATAAGATCCAAACTTACAGGTGGAAGCATACATTTTTGGGATATACTTCTGATGACATTTGTGGTATTGAATGGACCCTAATTTAATAGTTTTAGATAATTTTAACCCTTGTTTTCTCAAGACTTGATGTCTTCTAACAACTCATGAAGCATGCAATTGACATGTGACGGTGGTGTCATTTGTAAACATGAAATATTGCCAATTACCAAACAATTGCACAGTGTGAATATAAACCACACTGTGTAAACTGACACAACATGTCAGCTACATTCGATGCAAAACAGAAATCCAACTTGCTTTGCTTTTGCAGTTGCTTCCTGGTAAACTCGGCGGATCGTGTGATCCGTGTTTACGAGAGTGGAGAAGTATTGGCTTGTGGCAAGAATGGAGAACCGGAACCGATCCAGAAACTACAAGATCTAGTCAACAAGTATGTCTTTTACCTCAGGTTAACTCGCCATAAAAATCATGAAATTGTCTCTCGACTAAGCAGTTTTAATAGCAGGGGGATGTTTGGAAAAATACCCGTGTTTCTAGTTGCAGTATAGGTTTGATTCAGATGGAAAAAATCATGATAAAATATAATAGATGTTTTCCAAAAAATATAATTGTGAATGTAAAATATATCGTGGTCAAGAGGAAATGACCTTTTGATGTGGGGCAGATTCTCATTAAACCTAGCCGATTTTGTTTGATATAAGTCTCTTGTAGTTTATTTAATCACGATAACCTTATAAAATCTTCCCATGGGTCACATTTAAAAAAGTACATGACAAATTACTCACTATGCTATTTAATAAAAAGTGAAACATTACGATCTTAAACCAGTATTGATCCTTAACCTAGACGAATCTGTGAAATGTTTGTACCCATGATGCAATGCATCTGTGAGGTGTAGTATGATGGAGCTACACTAGATGGACTGTAGTGACATTAAATATGATAGGATAAGATAAGATAAGATAGCTTTATTGCCATGTGTTCACATTGTAGTGACAATAAAACATTGGAATGTGTAATGATATTGGTCGTTGTACTAGTACATTTACATGACAATTCATTCACATGCACCAAACGATGATGATAAAATATACAACTGAAACATGTCGTCTTGGCCTGACATCTGTGTAGTCGGATTGTCCGACTAATCTCGCATTCATACATATCTGATTCGACACCAGAAGTACTGAACAAATCACTTTATTACAATTACAAGCAGAGAGAGGGATAACACTGATCGACCTCGAGTCTCGTCATCTTCCAAGCCTGATCTCTTGGACTGCATATGTCGTTCTATGCATTTACATTGGCATACCATCACAACTACTACTTTAAATAAAATAAATAAATAAATACAAACAATCACAAAAAAGGTTCGAATAATTTTTTTATTTATAACATTGATAAATAATTGATTCGATCTGGTAGAAATATATTAGCTTGAAATGTAAAATATGACATAAAATAATATATAATAAATTATGATAAAATATACGCATATACACATTGAGCGATACATGCGGGTGTGTGCCAGGTCGCTGTGGAAGAAGTGTTGTTTCTCGGGGGATGGGGAGTACGTGGCTGCGGGATCAGCCCGCCAACACTCCCTCTACATCTGGGAGAAGAGCATCGGGAACCTCGTGAAGATCCTGCACGGAACAAAGGGAGAAATGCTCCTGGACCTCGTGGTATGTCACGGCTTGTAAATGTACTACTGTGCTCTAGTTTATTTTTAGAGTGCAATGACTCAGGGGTAGAGCTTGGGACTCTTGACTAAGAGGACCCGGGTTCGAATCCTCTGCTGCGGTGTTAAAACCTTGGGGATGTTTTTTCACTCTACGTTGCTCTAGTTCATTCAGATGTATAAATGAGTACCTGGCTATAAACAGCGGTGGATATGTGTACGAGCAGATATTTGTACGAGCAGCCTTCGCGCATTGATTGTAAAGTAAAGTGCCATATTGGATATATTATATATATATATATATATATATTATATATATATATATATAATATATCCCATTATATATATTTATTTTGGACATTTCTTACGATAAATGTTTCCATTTCCAGTGGCACCCTGTGAGACCTATCATTGCGTCTATATCCAACGGCATCGTGTCAGTGTGGGCCCAGAATCAAGTGGTAAGTTGGCAAATTCTCAGCCATTCTGTGATTGAAATGAAACAAGTCGAGATTGGTTGTTACATGTGAGCCACATGAAACCATTGTGCACTTGCTATGTGGTGCCTATGCAATATGCACTATGCGGTGTCTTGCGTTTGTAATAACCTTTAAATCCCCAGATAGTTTTCATAAATGATTTCCTGTTTGCCACAATGCTTCCACGGATAAGTTTTCAGGAGTCGTACTAAGTCAGAAATTTCCAGTAAACCGATGAGACAGGTGAAGGGATTTGACGTAGAATTGGTAAAGAAATCCACTAAGATGCTTGTAATCGTTACGTTTATTTGGTTAAGTTATTATTTTGTGTGTGAATTTTTTCAAAAGTTGCATAAGTAAGGATGCACTAGTACTGTGAGATGACCCCTTCAACATCACTGTCACATGAACATACATGTCACCACATATGCCGTAGAGCTCAATGGCTCAGGAGTAGAGGTTTGGACTCTCGACTACGAGAATCCGGGTTCAAATCCTGTGCTGTGGTGTTAAAATCTTGGGCAAGGTTTTCACTCTACATTTCTCCAGTTCACTCAGCTGTATGAGTCTGTCACGGAAGTAAAGTGTAAAGTGCTTTGAACGGTCATGAAGATTGGATACTGCGCTATATAACAACTTGCCTTTTGCCGTTTAGCACCGATAAATAAAGCCTTCATTTACTTGCTAAAGTTACATTTATTTAACTGCCTTGTCTAACTGGTGAGTGCTGTGATCATGAGAAGTCAGTGAGAGGTTCACAGTATTAACTTACATGTATGTACTATGATATAGTGGTTGTGCCTAGTAATTGTGCACAAATATCGTTAATAAGCAATTAGTTATAGTTTAATGGTATCAAAAACATGCTATCTTAGATTAAGGGCGCTGCCATCTTGAGACTTATGTGACGTAAGCCAAATCGTTTACGTCACTGGCACATTGTCGAAAAAGCAAGGATTGGCGGAATCTTCACTAATAATTGTGGTAGTGATGTAAGCAATCCGCGATGGATACATCAAATACCATTGGACAGACATAGGATGTTCGAACGTGCATGCGCCAGTGACGTAAGCGGTTTACGTCACTGGCGCGTAAGTCTCAAGATGGCAGCGCCCTGAATCCAACATGGAGTGTTTCTGGTACAGTTATACTATAATTAATTGTTTATTAACGATCTTTGTGCACAATTACTATGCACAACCAATATATAATACAACTGTAAGCAAATGCTGTGAATCTCTCACTGACTGGAGTATCCGTTTAACCTTGCAGGAGAACTGGAGTGCGTTTGCTCCAGACTTCAAGGAGCTGGATGAGAACGTGGAGTACGAGGAGCATGAGTCAGAGTTTGACATTGAGGACGAAGACAAGGAGGTGGAAGAGACCAAATGTGAGGACCAAGACATCACGGCACGTCACACACTCGTGTCACACTTCATTGGTTCCAATCTCAACCCACAGTTAACTGTTGTGTCTCCAGCTTATTTCTGTAATAGTCAAGTGCTGTACAATTTTGCATTTCGTCACAATCATTTGGTGATAGTTTCTCTTAGTTTGATGACATTTCCAGTTGACGATATGTCTCTATGAGTGTGACCACTCTAGCAGTTGCTCATGGTCCTTTTGGTACTGACATTTTCTCGCACTTGTTGACTGCCTCGTCACATCTCTATCTGCAAATGTAAGAAAGACCACAATAAGGTGCTCGTCCGCCATTACCCGACCAAAGAGTACCCTATAAAAACAGCATTATGCAGGTTGTCTGAAATTCTGTGAGCACATATGTAGTGTGGAGTAAGTATAAATGATGTTTTGTGCAGCGGGGCATCAGAGCTGTCAAATTATCACAGCTCTCAATCGGTGCATTTCTGCGTATTAATAATTTAATACAGTTGTCATTTTGCTTGGTGATGTAATCAGGGGCAATCCGTGGGTGAAATGGAGGGGTGTAAGGTTTCAAAAAAGTTTGTGGGAGCCTGAGGTATTAGAAGTTCACGAATTTTTCACTGAACCTCTGTCTATGGAGGGTAAATATGCTGTGAAATTGTCAATAACAGAGCTCATCAAGATTAGTAGGAAATGAAGGAAACGTTATAATGGCCGCCTATGGAACATGCAAATGTGGTGTGACTCCTGCAGGTGCGGAGGAGGAGGACGTGGAAGTTGATGTCACCTCCGTCGACGTCGTCCCAGCCTTTCTCAGCAGGTTCGTATCAGGCACCATTGACCATGTGACCACGTTATAGACAGTCATGTGCCCGCTTTATAGACAGTCATATGTCCGCTTTATAGACAGTCATGTGACCACGTTATAGACAGTCGTGTGACCACGTTGTAGACAGTCATGTGACCACGTTGTAGACAGTCATGTGACTACATTAAAGACAGTCACGTGACCACGTTATAGACAGTCACGTGACCACGTTATAGACAGTCACGTGACAGTCACGTGACCACGTTATAGACAGTCACGTGACCATGTTATAGACAGTCATATGACCACGTTATAGACAGTCACGTGACCATGTTATAGACAGTCACGTGACCATGTTATAGACAGTCACGTGACCATGTTATAGACAGTCACGTGACCATGTTATAGACAGTCACGTGACCATGTTATAGACAGTCATGTGACCACGTTGTTGATCTTTTATTATAATTGTGTTGCTCTGATGTTGCACTTCTGGAGTAGTTAAAAATAAAAACACACGCCTGTTGCACGTAAATCCTGATAAACGTGAACTGCTGTAAGCGTTGTACTGAAGGCAAGAGAAGAAGTCCGTCCAGTGTCACTCTGGAATAATCTCCCACCTGCCATGTATGCCATAGATTGCTAAGCTCAAGCAGCAACAGAAGACTCTTCTTTTTAAGCATGCTGTTTCAGTTGAAATTAATTATGGTTGCAGTTATCTACATTTAACTTTAATTTTTACATTTCGTTTGTAGCATTTTAGTACTAGTAATATTTATTTATTACTGATACATACTTATTGTTATGGTTTATATGTATATATAAGGGGACTGAAGGCCATAACGAACTACAAGCCGTCTCCCAAGAACACTACGGCTACCGACACTAATCTTCCTGACAGATTGAATTACTTTTATAGCCGGTTTGATAAACTGAACACTACTTCTCCTTCCTGTATCACTCCCTCCTCATCCCTCCCTCCTTTCGCAGTGGATGAATATGTTGTTAGAAGCATGTTTCAACGTTTAAATAGCAGAAAAGCTGCCGGTCCGGACAACATCTCTCCATGTCTACTTAAACTGTGTGCCGACCAGCTGTCGAGTGTATTCACAGACATATTCAATGTGTCTCTTTCCCAATGTAAAATCCCTCATTGCTTCAAAAAATCAACTATCATTCCTGTTCCCAAGAAATCTACAGCCTCTTGTTTAAACGATTACAGGCCTGTTGCCTTGACTTCTGTAGTCATGAAGACACTCGAGCGCAGTTTCTGAAATCAATTATCGATCCATTGCTTGACCAATTTCAATTTGCATATTGCAACAATAGATCCGTTGACGACGCTGTCGCCATAGGATTGTTTCACGTTCTTAAACATCTCGACAGCCCAAATACTTACGCTAGGATCCTTTTTGTTGATTTTAGCTCTGCTTTTAACACGATTATCCCATCAAAACTTTTCGATAAGATACAGAGTCTCGGTGTTCCTCAATCCATATGTCTGTGGATCCTCGATTTTCTTTTAAATAGGCCGCAGGTTGTAAAAATAGGCGACAACTTATCATCATCAGTTACGTTATCTACTGGCACGCCTCAGGGCTGTGTTCTGTCACCAATGTTATACTCTCTTTTTACACATGATTTTTTATCTTGTCACGTAGGTACTAAAATTTGCCGATGACACTACAGTGATAGGGCTTATAACAAATTCTGATGAATCTGAATATCGGGACCAAGTAAACAAACTCATCAGTTGGTGCAGCGATAACAATCTGGAACTTAATGTAAATAAAACGAAAGAAATTATTGTGGATTTTAGGAGAAAGAAATCTTCTCCACCCTCGCCTCTAGTGATCGATGGCAGGACAGTTGAAATCGTCCAACATTTCAAATTTCTCGGTTCAACAATCTCCAGTAATCTTAAATGGGAACTAAATGTTGTAAATATTGTCAAAAAGGCCCAGCAGCGGCTGTACTTTTTAAGAAGGTTAAGATCGTTTGGTTTGACCACACAGGTCATGCTCAACTTTTACAGAGCTGTAATCGAGAGTGTTCTGACATTTTCTATCTCAGTATGGTTTTGATCGATTACACAGAAGGAAACGCTCAGATTAAACAGAGTTGTGAAAACTGCTTCCCGAATCATTGGCAGAGACCTTCCCAGTCTTGAAATACTGTATCAGCAGCGTCTGTTAGAAAGAGCGACTCATCTCTCAAGATACATCCCATCCTGCCCGTGACCTATTTGAACCTCTCCCATCTAGTCGCCGATTCAGATCCATAAAAACCAGGACCAACCGCTTTAGTACTAGCTTTTTCCCCTTAGCCGTTCAAGCCCTGTCAAAACAGAAGTGATTTTCTCCCACCCGCAGCAAACACATAGTCCACTTTCCGATGAGTTTTAGTATGTATATTTTATCATAATTTATTATATTTTATATATTTTTTTTTTATTTCATATTTTACATTTTAAGCTACTATATTTCTACTAGATCGTATCAATTATTTATCGATGTTATAATGAGCATTTTTTTATTCGGACCTTTTTATGTGATTGTTCTTATTTATTTTATTTAATGTAGTAGTATATTTTAACATCATTGTTTGGTGCATGTGAATGTATTGTCATGTGAATGTACTATTACGATGACCAATATCATTACACATTCCAATGTTTTATTGTAACTACAATGTGAACACATGGCAATAAAGCTATCTTATCTTATCTTATATATATATATATAATACATATATATATATATTATATATATATATAATACATATATATATATATGTATTATATATATATATAATTATATATATATATATATATACAATACTACACCCGCAGGTAATGTTTTTAATAATCATAACTAAATTTTATATTTTAGTATTGTAACACTCGCCTGAATGGCCCTAACTGCCAGATGCAAGGCCCAACGTAATGAAATCAAATTATCCAGACATCAAACCAGATGAGTGGGCACTCATAAAGTTGTTACAGTTGAATATGCCGCAGAACTGAAGAGGGGAGGTTCAACATTCGGGTGACTGACATTGTGTTTCAGTGACGAGGAAGGTGATGATCCCAAGGTCCTTCTCTATCTCCCCGTCAGCCCCGACATGGATGAGTTAGAAGAGGGCTACAACGCCGACCAGGTACAACTTGAATTATAATAATAATTTTTATTTGTAAATATCCGTAGATCCGGAAATATTTCTGCTCAGAGGCACATAAAATAGATTGTAACACATACATATTTAAAATATTCATAATCAGTTAAACTTGCACGTAAAGAGGAAATGTTAAATGATAATAATAGATCATTAAATAAATAAGTAATAAAGTAATTTACAAATGCGGCCTTAAAAAGATGTTTTTTAAATTGGACTTAAAAAGTTCCAGTGAGTATTAGGCGCAGACCGTAGATCGTTCCATCACTGAAAAGCGTTCCTATTAAAAGTTTCCAAGTTTGTCGGCATGGCATTGAGTCGTGTGGTTCAATCCTCTAGTTAAGATTTTGTTTTTATTCCCTCAGGTAACACAAATACGATCAAGTTGCCATGACAACAGTGCTGATGACAAATAATATATCTGCATGACATCACTTGTATGGCCAGATCAAAAATTCCTGCATACTGCAATTGCATTTAAAATGTCATCTTACATTTTGTCATAAAGACAAATATTTGGGCCCAGAATTTAAGTTACAATGGAATGGCAAAATACGCCACACATCTCAGCACTGACGGCTTGGTGGTGATTTTGCTAGGTGGTGGGGCATATGTTGTTCTAGCTCAGTTGGATGGATATTGACGTGTTGTTGTGTTCGATACAGGAGGAAGCAGCTGCCGAATCCGTGGAGAAGAAACGTAGTTCGTCGTCCAAAGACTCGTCACCTCCGAAGAAGAAGAAGCAGCAAGCTGTGATTGATGTAGAACTTCCCAACGCTCCCACTGATGGCGAGTGGCTGACTGAACTCACTCACTCACCCACTCACTCACTCACCCACTCACTTTCTCACTCACCCACCCAACCACCCACTCACCCAGCCCACTACACTCCACTCCACTCCACTCACTTCACTCTCTCAGTCACTTCACTCACTCCACTCACTCCATTCAGTCCACTCACTTCACTCTGTCCATTCAGTCCACTCACTTCACTCTGTCCATTCAGTCCACTCACTTCACTCAGTCCATTCAGTCCACTCACTTCACTCTGTCCATTCAGTCCACTCACTTCACTCAGTCCATTCAGTCCACTCACTTCACTCAGTCCATTCAGTCCACTCACTTCACTCAGTCCATTCAGTCCACTCACTTCACTCTGTCCATTCAGTCCACTCACTTCACTCAGTCCATTCAGTCCACTCACTTCACTCAGTCCATTCAGTCCACTCACTTCACTCTGTCCATTCAGTCCACTCACTTCACTCAGTCCATTCAGTCCACTCACTTCACTCAGTCCATTCAGTCCACTCACTTCACTCAGTCCATTCAGTCCACTCACTTCACTCTGTCCATTCAGTCCACTCACTTCACTCAGTCCATTCAGTCCACTCACTTCACTCAGTCCATTCAGTCCATTCAGTCCACTCACTCCACTCACTCCATTCAGTCCACTCACTTCACTCTGTCCATTCAGTCCACTCACTTCACTCTGTCCATTCAGTCCACTCACTTCACTCAGTCCATTCAGTCCACTCACTTCACTCAGTCCATTCAGTCCACTCACTTCACTCAGTCCATTCAGTCCACTCACTTCACTCAGTCCATTCAGTCCACTCACTCCACTCACTCCATTCAGTCCACTCACTTCACTCTGTCCATTCAGTCCACTCACTTCACTCTGTCCATTCAGTCCACTCACTTCACTCAGTCCATTCAGTCCACTCACTCCACTCACTCCATTCAGTCCACTCACTCCACTCACTCCATTCAGTCCACTCACTTCACTCAGTCCACTCACTTCACTCTGTCCATTCAGTCCACTCACTCCACTCAGTCCATTCAGTCCACTCACTTCACTCAGTCCATTCAGTCCACTCACTTCACTCTGTCCATTCAGTCCACTCACTTCACTCTGTCCATTCAGTCCACTCACTTCACTCAGTCCATTCAGTCCACTCATTCCACTACCGGTGGTGAAGTGTAAAGCGCCGTAATCAGTCATTCTCACTATGTAAGAACTTTCCTTTTACCTTTAGATAACACATATTTCGTTACATCCACAGAGACCCACCCACTGTTGTGTGTCAAGAAGCCGGCCGACCGCCAGCAGCATCGCCGTAGCAACAGCAGCCGCTCCAAGTCCTCACATCGCACCTCTCACGGACGGTCTGATTCGAAGAGTCGACACCGCGGGGAAAAGGCCAGCAGGGGGCATGACAGTAGCAGGTCGACCGACGCCACCCACAAAGAGAACGCCGCAGGTGAGGGTGGTTGGGGTTGAAATTGGTGCGGAATCAGGTCCGAAATCAGGAATCGTGGAAATTGTTGAATAGCATGAAATGTAAGTACTAGAAAAAATCAAGGCTTTAAAAGCATGGATTTTTTCTGAATGGCTTCGAAAACCCCGGGTTTTTATAAATAAAACGCCAGACGCTAATAAGTTTCATTGAAAGATATGCATGGTGAACCTGTATTTCAATGGTGCTCCGTCATATTGCACTGTGTAAGAACTTACATTCTGTCACTTGTCATGTCCTTTCTATTTACTATACATTATACAATGTACCCCAAATATTTTTCATTTGAAGTATCCCAAATGAAAGTGTTAGGATGATTTTGTGATTTTCATCTCTTATGTGACATCAGTTTCCAAATAAAATCTTGGAAATTGACTGATATGGAGTAACCATTATAATATACCACAGGTTTGTCTCGACCTAACTGTTAGAAATTTGAGGAGTGCTTGTCTTAAAACAAACGTTTTTAGTGAGATATGCTTCCCACCTGCATATCAGCACGAAGTCACAAAACTGCAGGGCCTATGTTCCAATCGTCTCATAAAATCTGTGATCTAACTCCAATATCAATTTGCAAGGTTCAGGTCTCAGGCAGCCTTGTAATGTCTCACAAAGTGTCCAGTGATTTGTGCGAGGTAAGGTATCTGTTGAGTCTGGTGTTTTAGCAGGAGATGATGGACGGTAGCACGCAATGACATCAACATGGTAGGTGTTGTAAGGCATGGCACATTGTAGTTGTTTCAAGCATAGTGTATGTGTAGGCACAGAGGTGTTGTACTTGTAGGCACATTGTAGGTGTTGTATGGAGAGTGTAGGTGTTGTAGGGAAAGTGTACGTGTCATAAGCACAGTATAAGTGTCATAAGCACAATGTAGGTGTTGTAGGCAAAGTGTAGGTGTTGTAGGCAAAGTGTAGGTGTTGTAGGCACAGTGTAGGTGTTGTAGGCACAGTGTAGGTGTTGTAGGCACAGTGTAGGTGTTGTAGGCAAAGTGTAGGTGTTGTAGGCACAGTGTATGTGTTGTAGGCAAAGTGTAGGTGTTGTAGGCACAGTGTAGGTGTTGTAGACACAGTGTAGGCGTTGTAGGAACTGAAAGTGTCATGTGGAGAGTGTAGGTGTTGTAGGGAAAGTGTAGGTGTTGCAGGCACAGTGTAAGTGTTGGAGGCATAGCGTACCTGATAGGTGTTGTAAGCACAATCAAGGTGTCATAGACACAGTGTAGGTGTAGCCGTGTAGGCCTAGTGTAGGTGTTCACAGTTGTATAGGGAGTGCAGGTGTTATAAGCACAGTGATGGTGTTATAGACATGGTGTTGTAGACATGGTGTTATAGACGTGGTGGTGTAGACGTGGTGTTGTAGACATGGTGTTGTAGACGTGGTGTTGTAGACGTGGTGTTGTAGACGTGGTGTTGCAGACGTGGTGTTGTAGACATGGTGTTATAGACGTGGTGTTGTAGACACGGTGTTGTAGACACTGTGTTGTAGACACGGTGTTGTAGACACGGTGTTGTAGACACGGTGTTGTAGACACGGTGTTATAGACACGGTGTTGTAGACACGGTGTTGTAGACACGGTGTTGTAGACACGGTGCTGTAGACACGGTGTTGTAGACACCGTGTTGTAGACACCGTGTTGTAGACACCGTGTTGTACACACCGTGTTGTAGACGCCGTGTTGTAGACGCGGTGTTGTAGACGCGGTGTTGTAGACGCGGTGTTGTAGACGCGGTGTTGTAGACGCGGTGTTGTAGACCCGGTGTTGTAGACCCGGTGTTGTAGACCCGGTGTTGTAGACCCGGTGTTGTAGACCCGGTGTTGTAGACGCGGTGTTGTAGACCCGGTGTTGTAGACGCGGTGATGTAGACGCGGTGTTGTAGACATGGTGTACTGGCAGGTGTTATAGAGACAGTGTAGACTTCTTAGACCAGTGTCACTGTGCACTGGTGCACCGTGTGGGTCCACTGCAGGTTTGCCAGGTGGTCTTGTGTGGTTCGTAGTTGGTGGCGTCTCATGACACACCCAGCACGGAACTGTGGTAGCACGCACAATGCATGCATAGCACCTGCATGCTTTTACTCGTGTTGATGCATGCACATGTAAATGCACACGAACATGCATGTGCACAGACTCACACACACACACACACACACACACACACACACACACACACACACACACACACACACACACACACACACACATTCACCCTCACACACAACCATACATGTATACAGATATCCACATGTATGCACATGAACATGTAAGTAAGTGTTTCATGAATGAATGTGGAGGCTCATTCAAGAGAGTTGCGGGCACATGAGGAAATACACACACACACACACCTGCTCACATGTACATGCACGTGTACATGTACATGCACACACCCACTCTCTCACACACACACACATACCACACACAACACACAGACATACACTCTCTCTCACACACACTCACCATACACACCTCATACACACCACACCACCACACACATACACACATGTTAACATGCATACATCCGTACATGCATACATACACACATCACATACAAGTGCATTTAGACCGACTCGATGGAACACTGACTTTATTGTATCACATCTTGGAAGAACATCGCACCAAATACATGATTGTTGCTTCTCTGGTCTGTAATCCACTTACAATTTGTAAGTTGTTCATGGATTTTTCACTATTAGTAGCTTAACTTAATCAACCATATCCATCGCATCTTAGTCCTGATAAAGCAGTATGATTGTCTGTGGGCATCACATTTTTAGAAGTCACCAAATCCCATAATAAATAAAGCCACATTGGAAATAATATAAATTTACAAAATTCATAAGCCCATGATACACCTGTTGTGATTGAGAAAAAGGTTTTATCTACCACTACTGTTACTACAATAATAATAGCAACTTTCTTAACATTTAATATAAATATAATGTGAGGAGTATAGTATAGAAAATACATGTCCAATGTATCTCATGAGTAGGTTGTTGATTACACTCATTCACAGCACCATCAGCAGTATCAGCCAAAAATTCACGATACTCGAGGGACCAATCATAAGTGTCAACATTTTCTGAATCAGTGTTGACTTGTTTACAGACGCCAGTGGCAGAAGCCAAGTGTCTGCGTTGTCCACCTGTCAGAGTGCCTCCTGGCCAGAACTACCGTGAGACGTCCAGTCCTTGAGACCTTCAGAAGTGAAGACGTCATCAGCACTGGAAGTGAGATGACGCCATCACCCCTTCAGCCAGATGTAGCGTCCACTGTGTGCTTGTCTGGAGCCTTGTAGGAACATTTGGTAAATGAAATATTGAGCCTGGTGTATGTCCGTCTAATGATTGAGGAGTAACAGCAGGACATGGTCGTCGTTCTGGCTTCAGAATCGTGGTTCTTTGACGTGTGCAGGTGCGTGTGTGTGTGCGTGCGTGCGTGCGTGTGTGTGTATGTGTCACTGTGTATGTCTGTATTTCATTGTGTGTGTATGTGTATGTGTGGTTCTGTTGGACTGGCCCCTGCTACACCATACCCATGCTGTATTAGACGACAGAGCCTTTGTATCACTGGATGGTCTGACAGGAGGTAAAGGTCAAGGTCGGCCTGCACAAGGCTGTATTTGTTAGTCAGGCTTGTAATACACAGTGCAGCTACTATGAACATTATCAATGAAGGGTTGATATAAACGAGAATGGATTGTGGTGCACAGAAGTGATGCAATGACGCTTTTCAGGGATGATGTTGTTCAATCTAGCATTGCCTACAGTATAGTCTTGACATTAAAATTCAACACACACCTACACCAGGATCATAGTAGGTATAAGTTATCCATAACCGTGTAATATACCTGTATGGTATTAGTGTCAGTAGAAAATATATTGTCATAGAATAATGTCAGATTTTTTTTGGTAATATGATATTAACGGGATTTGTTCTAGAGGACTTTCTAAAATGAATTCGACTCCAACAGTTCGCGTGAAGGTTTTTGACGATCACGAGCCACTCGCCTGCTACTAATCAGTTTTAGCATTTGTACATATTTTGTAGAAACAACTGTATTTGGCACCTCTTTGTAGTCACTAGAGGGAGCCACCAGTATAAATAAAAATGTGTTTCGCTATTGATTTTGTTGGTTTTATTTGAAATGGAGTTTGTGGTTTTAAACCGGGTATTTCTAATATAAATACTAATTATTTTACATCACGTCAATATTATATATTTTTTTACACTAACAAGTAATGTAATACAGGATCAAGTTGCATTCATCACATAGGAACAAATACCATAATGTGTGTCTTATATACTGGATTCATATACAAAGCCAAACGATTAATTCAAGAATGCAATAATGGACCATTAATTTTGTTGTCAGAAAGTAATTAAGATTTTCCACTTTTACCAGGAAACTCGCCTCATAATTCGCCTCTAAAAAATGTGACAAAATCATCCGAAAAAACCTTGTTCAATGTGATCTATGCCACCTTGCCAACTTAGAATAGCAAGCAGACGCAAATTGTTATTCCCAAGCAGAATGGTATGTGGGCAACTGTTTTTGCGGTGCCCACTGGATGCTGGTCTGAACCCTAACACTGGTCCACGTGCTTAGTTGTGTATTATATGTATATGTATGTATTATATATATATATACAGGGTTAGAATTTAGCCTAAAATTAGTGGGGGCCAAGCCAAAAATGTGTCATGAAGTTAATCTTTGTAATGACTATCGAAATCTGCTATGTTTCATCATGGCTATGCCAGTTTGTAATTTGTCCGCCATCAGCACGCAAATACCCCTGGTGAAAACAGCATTGACTAAGATTAACGTGCCGTAGAACCAGTCAGGCGTCTGTGATTTGTCACATGCTGTCAAACGTGTTTGGATAACACCAGATGTCCGTTGGAATTTATTAAGGTAGGGGTTTGGGAATTTAAATAGAAATGGTTTGGTACTAGTAGTACATTGTGAAACATTGCACCGCATCAAGCATGCAAACTCAGGGGGCCAGTCAGCCTTTAAAGTTGGACATTTTGGGGACCCGACAGTAAATGTGGGGCCAGCGGACTCCTGCTAAATTTGAACCCTGTATATATATATATATATGTAATATATATAAATATAGTTATATAACTATTCAACTCCTACATTACTATTATAACACAAACAAAACACAAATGATTACAATGGCACAACAACAGTTAAAACATGATGTGTATTGTAATCACACAGTAATGTAGTCAACAATGGCAAACAAAAACAAAAGACACACGTTAAAACTGAAACCCGTGAGATTTCCACAGGTATGTCGAAATACTAAGTGGTAAGGCTGAGTTGGACTTAACAGTTGTGCTTATGTATGCCATCTATTGAAAAAGCACATATAACAACACGTGGTAAGCAAACCAGAGAACAGCGGATTTGCCAACTGCGGACAAAACTTTGTAAAAGACAAACCTGGCCACACGCATTAGCATAATACAAAAATATATGGGCTATAGTTTTGTCGCAATCACATAGTCATCATTCCACTATGTAAAAGTGTATAAACAGTAACAGTTCATATTTCTCCGCTTGTTCAGAGATTTGGTATGGCTAACTAATCGGTCAAACACAAGTACACGATACAGGTAACATATGCAGACTGTGCGACACCTGCTTAGCCAGACAGATGTTGGAGTCGAGACCAGAACACACTGCTCCGTTAAGCTACAGTTTTGGATACTCAGAATGGCGTAATACTGAATGATTAATATTCGCATTAAAAGGTTTTCTGAATTCCATGTAATACATCATATGGACCCCACCATGTATCAAACTTGGTGCATACAATTACATGCTAATAAATACAATGGAGACAAATAAAAATACACAGTACAGCCGTCTTCTTGCTGCTAAAATATGACACGGCTCTCTTGCATAGGCAGAACATGCAGCAATGGTGACAGACCAACAGTACGGCCAACAGTAAGCTCAGCAAGTGCGCCCTGCTAGGGTCAGTCCTCGGGTAACCCTAGAAACACAGGTACGCTAGACGGATGCCTCACTGTAACTCTCCGTATGCAGAGTGACAATACTCTATAAAACCGTGTATAAAACTCGAAACCTTGGTGAGAAATGGTGTGCCAATCACATCGCAATAACAGGAATAAATGCTTTATAAAGATCGGCAAACATTGCTTTATACACGACACAATCCTTTTGCATTTCCCACAGCAATATTCGGTTCACTCCATCCCTTTAATATATATCTTGTGGTGTGTGGCTTATATTGTATTCAAGTCCCGTCATCTCCCCAGAAGCAAACACACAACTACACATACATGCTCACGCGCAAACCAATTGTAGAATAATAATACTTTCATAATAAATATAATGTGTAACTGTCATGAACTAAAATAAAATAAATTACGATTCTGCATATTTTCACCGTAGATCACAAGTATGAATTCTTCAGTACAAAATTCAATTGAGCAGGATCAACAACATTCCCGTTAATTGGTTATATATAATTTCTTATAATGTATATGAAACAAGTACTGGAAACAGTCTAATTTGGGTAAACTGAGCGTAACTGTTTAATGTTTGAAGCCTATTTGAATACACTGAATGTATTTCTGTTTTGCAATATGTGTAGATCACATTTTCTTGATAACCAACATAAATATATACATAGCTATTATGAACCTTAATTCAGGTGCATACGTAACAATTAATGTTGTTAAATAGTTAACAATATGACTTGCTCAAAACAGCATTGTTGGCACACCATGCAAACTACTTAAAAATACATACTTACTTGTTTTGTCCAAAAGAAATTGGAATTTTGCCGACTATCAACTTGTAAGAATTTGCACTTTTTAATTTCAGATAAAAATAAGCAATTCTGAAGAGTAACAACTGTTTTCCAATTTTTTTTATATTTTGGTGGTACGCTATGGCAAATGTTTTCCATATAAAATGTAAACTGTACAATTGATAAATCTGATTTCACACTTTGACTCCAGCTTTTTTCAAGTGAGCATCACCTTCGAAAGTTGCACCCATCACAAGAAGCACTCTACATGTGTTCCCTCCTATTTCTTGTTTTCAACACCACATAACTTTGAGATGACCGTGAGACTGCGTAAACTGGGCTAGGCAAATAACATGTGCCGACTGGATAAAATTATGACATACGATTTGGTAAATATGTATAATGGCACGGCATGTAGATCCTGATGGGGGAATCTGTGCTGCCAGTTAGTGCTAATGATATACTGTACGACTGACCCTGGGATAATATCCAACAACGCTCTATCACAGAGAATAAGAACACCAGTTCGAGGCAACTGTGGGTGTACACCACCTTTATCACCTTCCACGTACAAAGGCCTAGTGTCAACAAGATTCGTGTAACTGTCACCGTTATCAGGAAAGTGTCACCTCCGTCAAGTGTTGCATCACCTGGTGGCTATGTCCTGACACTGACAACACTGCGATCGGTAAATAACCTGTGTTCATAGTGACACTGTAGCGTTGTGCGTCAACATGTTATCACAACACTGTTGTTGCCGCTGGCAATAACAGCTCTGACGTGTCGATGGCGAGCTCGCAGTCCACACAATTGTCTTCTATAGTCGCGATGTCGAGTCGGCCAGCTCGTAGAAGAGAACGTAGGCTTCATTCGTTTGGATCGAACTTTCAGACACGGGACTCACTCTGCAAGAAGTCATCCATCATAGTAGTCACCATGGTAACATAGGTCCCCCTCTGCATCGTACAGTTGCACAGTACAGCAATTACTGTTGAATTATCAATAGAAAGCAGATGTTAAATCCACATAAAAATGTTGCAAAGGTATACCATATTATTATATGTGTTAAGACCTGTCCAAGATCCAGGTAAAATGGTGACCTCTTTAAAAAAACTTCCTGAAAATAAAAAGTATTTGAAATACTTTCCAAATATATTTGTGTTTAAATACATATGTATTTAAAAGCATTTGTATTGGAATCCCTCAAGAGTATTGTATTTAAATACATTTCAATGTATTTGACCCCATGTCTGCTGAGTACCGAGGAAACTCTGTAGAAACAATGACCAAAACTCTAGACTCAACAGCACATGGCTTGAATGTGCCAAAATGGGAGAATTATGTAAGATTTATTCATGGTGCAGTCACAGATGATTCCAAAACCGTAATAAAATTTTTGCCACACATGCGAATACTGTCACAGTAAGATTTAGGAGTGCCCTCTGACCTCTGATCATTGAAGTAGTTCCACTTCCCCGTCTCGGGGTGCTTGGCGTAGGCTGTGTAGTGGCCGCCATACGTCGACCCGGAGTGGTTCGAGACAGCGTACAGGTTGTAGATGGTTGATCCTGGGTCTAGACAGCAAGCAGAGCAACATCAGTCTGGCTGTAATACAACTTACAACACAAAACAGGACATAATCTGTCATGTAATATACTAATATATATATTATATATATATATATATATTATACTAATATATATATATATACTTGCATCAATATGTTCCATTCTTAGGCTTTTCTTAAGAATAAATGTTTACCTTTATAATAGGGGTAATAAACAAAACAGCATGTTAGCATGAATTATTAATGTAAAATTTAAAATAACCACCTTACTCATTAACTTAAATGTTTTGTTAATAAAATAACCATATCATACAACGATTACTGTCATGAGTTGGTTAAAAATAGAATTAAAAATATGGACTATAGTGTTGGCCTTACCAATTTTTTTTTATTTATATTATCATATACAAATTTACGTTGATCAGACTTTGCTAAAATGCAAAGTAATAAATATACAGGATGAACGCAATAAACAGCAAGAGAGATAAGTGATGGGTTTGTTAAGAAGCATCCACTTGTTAAGTGAACACCATACATCCATTACAAGACAACAGCAAAAACACTTACTTGGCTCTGCAGCAAACAGTGTCAGATCCAATTTGTGAATGGGGAAGTCAACATGTGTCGAAAGCTTGGATCGGTAGTAGGACCCCTCCTTGAAGCGTTTCAGGTCTGAGCTTTGATTAAGGAACCACCAGATTTCACCGATACCAACAACTGCAGTCACACCATTTTTACCAAAAATGTCACTTGTCTGTCGATCAAGCTACTTGCAATGATTTAAAGAAACCCTTGTCACATCATTGTCATTTGTACAGCCAGTGTTGTAGTTAAGTATACTGTAAAATATCAAATAGCTACTTCGATTAATGGACACTTTCTTATTATTTTCCCACACAAAACTGACCAATGTAGGCAACTTCAACAGTCAACATCAACTGTGAACTGACCCATATAGACAACCCCACCAGTCACCATGAACTGACCCATATAGACAACCCCACCAGTCACCATGAACTGTGAACTGACCCATATAGACAACCCCACCAGTCACCATCAACTGTGAACTGACCCATATAGACAACCCCATCAGTCACCATCAAATGTGAACTGACCCATATAGACAACCCCATCAATCACCATTTCAATTTCACCAGGCCACAGTGGGGGGATTTAAAATGGCAGCCACCCCACAGCGCCTGAATATCTCGATTCCTAAGCCATATAGAAAGTCGATTTTTATGGCTATTTCCACATTTTCGACGTCGAGAAGTTCAACTATAATAGTTTCAGTTACATGCATTAAAAATGCCACTGTTGCCATTTAGCTCTATTATTGTCATACATCAGTTCCATAGTCACATAGAAAGTCACCTTTTGTGGCCAAATGGTGGTCATTACTGTATAATCCAAATACCTTGGGGTAATATATAAAATTAACGTCAAGGATACGAAGTACGAGAATTTTCGGAAACTTCTGTATTGAGAAGCGTTTTGTACATTTCCGTCGCTGTTTGCACTTGGCACATGTCTAGAAAGAAACAACCACATGAACATTGCCTCTTGGACAGTATAGGGTTAATCTGTGTCAATATCGTGTGTTAATTAATAAATCATGGAGGATGTAAGGTGTATATACCTAAGCACACATCATGTGTGTCTGTGTATGTGTTAATAAGTTTATGTTGTGTACTCTTATAACATATTTAAATATGTTTGCAGTATCATCACTGGAAAGAACAACAACCATTTGTTTTTAAGGGGGAGGAGTAAATTTTATGCCAAAGATTCCCAGGACATGGCCTTAAACTGTCACCATTATTGCTCAGGCAATACAACACTTGTTCACATTTAAAAAAAAATCAAACTGTAGGCAAACTTGAATATTGTAGCTAATTAAAGAGGAGGTGCCTTATAAGTAGATCTTGTGCTTGAATCAATGATGTAAACAATTATTTTCAAGTATATACATTTGTCCAAATAATTTAGTTTTATGTTGCTTGAAATGCTTTATTATAATAAAGTCTTTCTTAACAGTACAGTATTGCAGTATTGGGGTACTACTATAAATCGTAGTAGTTTTTCTTTGTAGGTAATAATTTCAAAAAGATTAACAACATCCACTGATAGCACAGACATGTGGAAGTGCTTACAATGCATAACTCTTGACATATGGTCAATTAATAAAAATGTTGAGTTACAAAACATAATTTTGCTCAAATATTGCCCCATATATCATTACAAAGAAAACATGTTATCAAGTTTATGCATCAAACTTATATTCTGTAGATTTTATGTTGTATTAAAGTCAGTGGTCATTTTAAAACGATAGTGAACTGAACCAAACATCGCCACTGTGAGGGTGGCCAGTCAGTAACTACATCCTGTCCCGTAAACACTTACTGGCATCTCATCTCCATCAAGAACCTCTTCTTGAGTGAACAGCTCCAGGCATTCCTTGAGAGTGACAGAGGATGCATACTGCAAGAGGAAAACAAACATTCATTCACCTTGACAACATATCAGTACTGTAAGAGGAAAACAAACATTCATTCACCTTGACAACATATCAGTACTGTAAGAGGAAAACAAACATTCATTCACCTTGACAACATATCAGTACTGTAAGAGGAAACAAACATTCATTCACCTTGACAACATATCAGTACTGTAAGAGGAAAACAAACATTCATTCACCTTGACAACATATCAGTACTGTAAGAGGAAAACAAACATTCATTCACCTTGACAACATATCAGTACTGTAAGAGGAAACAAACATTCATTCACCTTGACAACATATCAGTACTGTAAGAGGAAAACAAACATTCATTCACCTTGACAACATATCAGTACTGTAAGAGGAAAACAAACATTCATTCACCTTGACAACATATCAGTACTGTAAGAGGAAACAAACATTCATTCACCTTGACAACATATCAGTACTGTAAGAGGAAAACAAACATTCATTCACCTTGACAACATATCAGTACTGTAAGAGGAAAACAAACATTCATTCACCTTGACAACATATCAGTACTGTAAGAGGAAACAAACATTCATTCACCTTGACAACATATCAGTACTGTAAGAGGAAAACAAACATTCATTCACCTTGACAACATATCAGTACTGTAAGAGGAAAACAAACATTCATTCACCTTGACAACATATCAGTACTGTAAGAGGAAACAAACATTCATTCACCTTGACAACATATCAGTACTGTAAGAGGAAAACAAACATTCATTCACCTTGACAACATATCAGTACTGTAAGAGGAAAACAAACATTCATTCACCTTGACAACATATCAGTACTGTAAGAGGAAAACAAACATTCATTCACCTTGACAACATATCAGTACTGTAAGAGGAAAACAAACATTCATTCACCTTGACAACATATCAGTACTGTAAGAGGAAAACAAACATTCATTCACCTTGACAACATATCAGTACTGTAAGAGGAAACAAACATTCATTCACCTTGACAACATATCAGTACTGTAAGAGGAAAACAAACATTCATTCACCTTGACAACATATCAGTACTGTAAGAGGAAACAAACATTCATTCACCTTGACAACATATCAGTACTGTAAGAGGAAAACAAACATTCATTCACCTTGACAACATATCAGTACTGTAAGAGGAAACAAACATTCATTCACCTTGACAACATATCAGTACTGTAAGAGGAAAACAAACATTCATTCACCTTGACAACATATCAGTACTGTAAGAGGAAACAAACATTCATTCACCTTGACAACATATCAGTACTGTAAGAGGAAACAAACATTCATTCACCTTGACAACATATCAGTACTGTAAGAGGAAAACAAACATTCATTCACCTTGACAACATATCAGTACTGTAAGAGGAAAACAAACATTCATTCACCTTGACAACATATCAGTACTGTAAGAGGAAAACAAACATTCATTCACCTTGACAACATATCAGTACTGTAAGAGGAAACAAACATTCATTCACCTTGACAACATATCAGTACTGTAAGAGGAAAACAAACATTCATTCACCTTGACAACATATCAGTACTGTAAGAGGAAACAAACATTCATTCACCTTGACAACATATCAGTACTGTAAGAGGAAAACAAACATTCATTCACCTTGACAACATATCAGTACTGTAAGAGGAAACAAACATTCATTCACCTTGACAACATATCAGTACTGTAAGAGGGAAACAAACATTCATTCACCTTGACAACATATCAGTACTGTAAGAGGAAACAAACATTCATTCACCTTGACAACATATCAGTACTGTAAGAGGAAAACAAACATTCATTCACCTTGACAACATATCAGTACTGTAAGAGGAAACAAACATTCATTCACCTTGACAACATATCAGTACTGTAAGAGGAAACAAACATTCATTCACCTTGACAAGAGAAAGACAAGACAAAAAAACATTTGCACTGATGACATGTGAGTACTGCAAGTGAAAGACACAACATAAAACATTCACTCACACTAAGAGAAGAAAGTGAGACTTTCTGAAGAAAAAAACTAAAAAATCACCCATTTTACTTATACTACCTGCCTTGATGAAAATTTAATTTATTTCTATTCTATGACACTGCTTTTTTAAACTGTTCTGTTTGAAATTGTATTTTACACCCTAATTTATTTATTGTTTTATGTTTATTTATCTCAGTTAATTTTTATTTATTATTACTTACTTATACATATTAACTTACTTACTTATTTATCTTAGCTTATTTATTTTATTTTAATTAATCTATATTTTAGATTTAGTCAACACATCATATTAATGTGTACTTATTTTTCCTAGCTTATTTATTTATCTTGGTTTATTTATTTTATCTTACCTTATGTATTTAACTAATTTGTATTTAGATTTAGTCAACACGTTAATGTGAAGCACTCTGATTGGGATTTAATTACTTTAAAATGTGCTATTTTAAGACATAGAATTATTATTATAAAGACGGCTGTTGATACAAAACATGAACCCACAATGACTACAGACATGTATGGCAGGTGACAAACAGAGCGGAACTAAACCCTATTTCAGATTCCTAGTTGGCGGATATATTGTACGTAACTTGTGTGTCACTCACATTTAGATTTAGAGTGCCAGTAAAGGATCGCTGAAAGGGAAACATTGACTAAATTAAATGTGGAGGTTTAATACATACATAATACTAACAGATGAATGCTATAGCAGATGATGCGTATACCAAGTGAGAAATGCAGGGTCCGTACACATCTGGACATTTTAACTTCAAGGCTATTCAAAACTTTTCAAGGCTATTTGAAAAAGAAATTCAAGACTGTTTTAACAACATATGTACTTTTAAGCACAGTAAATTAAGATAACATTAAAAAACAATTCCGACTAAGAAAACAATGGCGCCGACCATAATGAAATGCCTATTGCCCAATGTGCACGAGTTATTTTTGTGCATAGGCTTTACCTTTTTGTCACAACAATTGAGCAAAACAAAATTTTATTGACCACAATTAAATTCAAGACTTTTCAAGACTACTTTGTAAAATTCAAGGATTTCAAGGCTTTGAATTTGGTCCAATCAAATTCAAGGCTTTTCAAGGCCCCTTGAAAATGTGAAAATATGTTATTTTGGCAAATTAGCATATGGCAAAAGATAATCACAACATAAATAATAAATAAATAAATAAAAATAATAAAATGTGGAAGGTAAACCTGATGCATGGATATTAAAAGAACAGTTCTTCCAGCTATGTCAGTTCGTTTGCGATTTATCTGACTTTTGGTTTATTTTCCCTAATTATTTTGACTCAGGTAAAAACATCAAAAACAAAACACAAATTAAATAACGAGTATTCCCATGCTTAGATAAATTTCAAGTATTTAAGCACAATAGAATGGTATGTTTATTACACATGCAATGAAAATATCTATGCAAAATGCACAGCATTACGACTGCCCTAACCACCCTGTGCCACCTGTCGGCGCCCCACCTACCTTCTCCTTGCGGATGGGAAGTGACAGGTCCCAGAAGGGGTCAAAGGTGAAGGACTTGTAGTTACACACTGTGCAGGTCAGGGTACTCCTCAGCTGACCAACGAAGATATCTACGGATGCAAAACAAACACCACGTGAAGAGAATCATCGCCACATTTAAATATCAGTGGAAACACTGTACAAATGTTCTAAGTAAATAAAACGGGGAGCGGTGATCGCGCGGTAGATCGCTGGACTGTCAATCGAGGGGACGGTGGTTCAATCCCACCTACCGCCATTTTTAAATTTAGGTAATTTCGTTCACCCTGGGCCCACATTTATCTCTATCTTTCGGAAGAGACACTAAAAGCTGGTGGTCCCTTCTATCTGGTGCCTATGCCAGGGGAAGTAAAAGATCCCACACCGGGGATAAACGTGTAACCTGTAGTGGACTCGCTAATTCTAAAGAATGACAACTCCTGCATTAGCCCAAGTTTGGGCTGTTTGGAGGAAACTACCTGAGACTACAGTGTTTGTCAAACGTTCATCTTTACCATTTAGATCTGTGTAACTTGATAGGATCATATAAAACACAATTGTGAACAATGGCATCTAACCATGACAACTAGCAAACCCTGGCTTGACTTAAACATCAGGAAACTCACAAAATGGCCTTTTTCAAACTCTGCATACCCGATACTTCTCAGTCTATTTTTTGAATAAAACAATTGCAGATATTTAAAATAAAATACACCAAGTATGTTTCATTATCATAAACATGATCAATTGTTGTTACCCAGAATTTTTTTTAATAACATTTAGCAAAACTGTCATACAAATGGCAAATAAATTCTTCTTTTTTTAATCTACACTGTTCTATCACCAATATTACTTTGGTCCTCCATTCTTAACATTTTAGTCATGTTAAGTCTGAGTATGAGTCTTAATTCTGAGGTTTTAAGTTTTGTTGCAAAAGAATTACTTAGGGAAAGTTTTCTAAATATCGAATATTCATATGGACAGTAAGCAAAGGCCTGATATTCATGTCTATACTTCTACATCACTGAATATATCGTCCCTACATTCACAAATACATGACAGGTAAGGTCGACCAACATGATGACACCTCCATGACACCTGGGTACAGCTCCTTACCTACAATTTTACTATTGTCTACTTCCAGGTACCGCTTCCAAACACGCTTTGATTTCTCTGAAGCACTGCAAATACAATAACGGAGACATTAAAAGTGTGCTTTAGAACGTAGAATAAAAAATGACATCCTTTGCAGTATATAGTGACTTGGTACTTATGAATGTAACGAAATGTATTTTGGTGAATCATAGTCACTGCCTAGTCTCTTCAAAGTGTTTTATTTTCAGTTGTCCAGAACAAAAACATCCCATGTTTATCACTTACAGGTATCAGTAGTTTTGAAGATATAGCTTAAAAATGCAGACAGGCTACTGTCCACTTTAACAGGGATATATTGTGTTGTTGATACAGCCCCTATCGCTGCTGTCACGGCAACTTGTCAAGGGGCTACATCAACAGTTGAATGAGAATCTTCAGCTTCACTCCGGCTGAGGCCTGGCCTCTATTGGAATACAGATATCCACAGGAGGCCCATGTCCTAAGACGAGCCTCATTCAGCAGAAATAGGCAAAATGTTGACATTTTCCCGTTTTTGGAGGCCCTGAGATGCCTTTACAAAAGACAAGTGAACTACAAATTTCTTGCATACAATGAAGACACCCTCAGACATGTCTATGCAAAACTACGGAAGAAAACCTCCAGAACAATTTCTGAAAAAAATAGGAACCTGAAAATGTACTAGTTTTTAGGCCCTAGAGGACCCGGGAGGCTCAAAAATGAGTCAATCAAATTTGTTCTGCATAGTAACAGTACCCCCAGAAACATATATGCAAAATTTGAACAATAGTTAATCTGCAGTGACCCACCTCAGTCTATCCTCCTCTTCTTCTTGCTCCTTTGATATAACGATGGACTTCTTCTTCTTGTCCTTATCGCACCGATTCAGGTCTTCGTGCAGGCCCTCCAGCAGGTAGATGAGAAACTCCTGAGCATCCTGCTGGCTACGGAGACAGATCGAGATGAAACCACAACGTTCAGGAACATTTCAATAACGCTTCGTTTTTAAGGCGAACGATCGCTTGGTCAAATCACCCATCTAAGGAGCTTGTGCTAATTATGATAATCGCTCCCGCCACCAGTCTACAACATGTCTCATGAAGCGACTAAGAACATTCTTAACGCTAATAAGACGACTGACATAGTAAATGATGTGTTTAGATGTATATACGCAACCATATATGTTTACACAAACACAAGACGCTAAGTAACTGCGTAACTTAACAAAATCGCTTTGCGAAACCACCCACATGACATGATTATACAGTGGCGCCGCCACACAGATAACAAAGAATCCCACCTGGTGGATAAAAACAACAGTAAAAATCAATCGCACATATTTAGGCGATGGATTTATCACTCGCCTGGGATTTTTCAAACGTGAAGCTCTGTTTCAATGGTTACTTTTTTGATACTAACAAAACAAGGTCATTATGACATTTGATTTTTCCACATTTGTTACACACTTCTGAATGAAAATTCATATAGGGTGATAATACAACTGATGGTGCATTTGTTGTGATTTAGCGAATCTCAGTCATAAATAACGCTTAAAAATTCTTTCCAAGAGTCAACTTACTTGTATCCAACGAATCTTGGTGCAAATTTGCTGATGCGGCTCTTGAAATCATTCGGTGAAACAGATGATTCATTCGTTGTCCATAACATCGTCATGAGACTTGCATAGGCTGAAAAATGTATACAGTAATGATGTCAATGGCGTTACGAGTCTCCTGTACCAGGACAGAAAGTATGTTTTCTGGTTTAATTATCACTTCATGAATTTATTCAAACATTTTACAAACATTGAGGAGTAGCTTCAATTTTAGGAGGGGCATCTAAATATTATATATTTACGGTAGCTGATTTCACTGTGTAAAATGAATTTATGCAGAATACAGTCAAAGGTAAACTTGAAGGTCCATACTCATGACCAGAATACTCGACGCCAGCGATTATGTGTTTTATTAACTTTTTCATAACAAAGGTGGTCATGCATCTTAACTGTTTCACTACCAGATAGCAGACTACATTGATTATTATCACTATTTTTATTGTGTATTTTATCCTATTCTGCAGCTTCTAGAAGCAATGATTTTACTTTATGAAACCCACTGTCCAAATGGTCAGCTATCATTTCAAGGCCGTCTCAATACATGAGTACACAACAACCCTCGACATATTTACAAAGTTTGCCATGTTTTATTCTTTAATTAAAGTGGAAATCACTGCCAGTCCCCCATTCTAGGCCAACATTTAAATTAGCATTGATCTTACTGCTAGCTGGAGACATCCGGGACATGCAGTCATGCGTGACATTCGCCTGGCCACCACTAACTTTCACTCCATTCGAGAAAAAATGGCATCCCTTACTGATTTATTAATTTCCAAAACAATTTGTATTCTTCCTGTAATAATATAATAATAAAATAATAATAATTTTTATTTGTAAATCAGAAGAAAAAAATCCGCTCAGAGGCGTAACTGAGATGTGGCTTAGATCCCGTCACACAGACGCGTGTATTGCTGACATTTCCTTTCCTGGTTATGCCTTCCACCATCGACCACGTCTAGTTGGTTGAGGTGGTTGTGTTAGTTTTCTCATTTCAAAACTGTTCAAAGTAAACTTACTCATCAGCCCAGACTACAGGGTAGTCCAGTTTTGAGTCTATATCAAATTCGTGCTTCTCTGGGTATTTTATTTGTATTTATCGTCCTCCAGGCCAACCCAGCTAATTTCTTTGAAGAATTCCAGGATCTGTTGGAAAATTGGACAACCATAAGGTGATCTAAATAGCTACAGACCCATTTCCAACCCCAGCTTTATTTCAAAAATCCTTGAAATGGTTGTAGCAAACTGTCTCAGGTCTCACATCCACACAAATAACTTATCCAATGTGTCGTAGTCTGTGTACAAACAATCTCACTCCACATAAACTGCTCATTTAAAAGTAGATAATGACCTTAATCTTAAGTTTAATAACACACTGTAGATAAAGACAAAGTGACTGAAATGACCCTATTTGATCTATCCGAAGAATTTGACACCACTGACCACAAGATTCTGATTAGAGCTTTATCAATGTGGTGCAGCCATAGATATAAATAGAACACACTGGTAGAACCATATTTGCTATTTCACAATGAATGTTGTAACCAGCAAGCCTCTAAATGGTGTGGAGGTTTAAAATATAGTCACGTTGCTCACACCAGTGTCAACCACCGAACTGTCCACAGCTTGGGTGGGATAATCCACCTGAGATATTGACCTCAGGTTATCCTCATTTCCAGGTCACAACCCTTCCCCTAATGCCTAATCTCAAGGCTACTGCCTACCCCATTAATTAATCACCAGTCACTCTGTCAAGGAACCCAGTGACAATATCCATATCACTACCCTCAACCGACTTAAATCACTGACCAGCTGACCACTGCTGGCCTACTCCAGAAATCAATCATGAACTGTCTTATCTAGGCGGCACAGTGACACACTTTCAAGTTAAACAATTTGTATTGCCAGACAGTTTTTACATTTATTGCGTTGTTCAACAGTTATATTCTACATTATCCTGCCAGTGAATACAGCTCTTTGTGCCGTGCAAGTAGATGGTAGTTCACCGTGGCTTCAGTGCAGCGGGCAGCTTGTCATTCTAGTCTATAGAGGAAAGAGATCTAACGCTGTGGGTGCGGCATATCTGGCACTGCACTGAGCTGAAAATTAACATTTTAATGTGTTCTACATTTTTATCGTAACATTATTTTTTACAGTTTTTATAACGCATGTTAAGTCACTTGAGTGTTTTTTTTTATTGTCCAACTTTGAGGATAGAGGATATTGCATTTTATAAATATTAAATATTATTAGATATTTCTAAATACTGTGTGCACTCATTAGCCTTGGACACTCCTACCTCTGCCTGTGAAACCTATCATGCTGCGTATCCATTGTACACCACTTCCATCAGACAAATGAGAACAAACAGAAAGTGGAACTACACCACACAAAACTCCTTCAGTAATCTTTCAATGTGTGCCACTGGCACATTAAAGTAAATATGAATCTATGAGTCAGTTACAAATGTAGCAACCGATCCATAGCTTTGATCTCACACGACAAATACTGCCGATCTGTTCCCTATAGACAAACGCTGTCTAGTGTCTACTAAATGCACATCCCTTTCATAGACTTGAAAACATGCTTAAAAACATATATGTGAACAGATGCTTTACGAAAGCCAAAGCTGGTAATATTGCCACTAGCGGTACCTTGTAGATATTTGCTAGATAAATACATTCTGTGTTCTTGGAGTTTGCTTATTATTTGTGGACATTGCTGGTGGGTCCACTGAATACAGTGTCATGTGACATTCATCAGTCATGTGACAATCAGTCATGTGACACGTCTCACACACTTGCGTAGCTTCCCACCTGCCTATCTTGTTGTCTTTAGCTCGGTGAATGTTTTAGGAAGTGTTGTTCCAATCAATGATTAAAATTTAAAAAATGGAGGGGAGTGGGCTGTGGGCATGGGGAGTGGAAGGGAAAGGAAACGAGAGAGATGGTGATTATTAAAAACAGGTATGTTTTTTTTCTTCGTATTAATCACGATAGCTAAACCATGTGTAAACATATAAGCGTAAAAAACATGTATCACAAATACAAGACCAGGGTTGTGGGTGAACGTGTACATCAGGTTTAATGTTTACCAAATATGGAATCATACACATAATTATACAGTAATCAATATTGGCAAAACCCCTGATCTCTCATGACCTACAAATCATACTAGTTACACTAACTAACTACACAGAATAAAATACGATGTCTGCCAAAGCAGGAATGGAGAGTGGGAAATTAATTAAACCCTGACCCAATACAATTAACCGCCGCTGCTGCTGCCTAATTCAAAAGGGGCAGCTTACTGCCAAAATCTGGCTTAAATAGGCAAGTGCCTGGCACTAACTGGTACACCAGGTGTGTACTTTTCTCTGTTTAAAAAAAAGGGTAATCTTATATTTAACCGGCCTAAATTATTACAGCCTTTTGAAATCGTTTTTTCACCTTATATCGATGTGTATGTGTTCGCAATGTGATTCTACATCACTTCCTGTACAAAGAAGAAGTGAGATGTTAATTTTTTTAATTTGTGTTTTAGAGCAATTTAAACACGCCGAGTTGAAGTAAACAACGCGATGTCACCGTTGCAAATATGGCGCGAGCTGTAGGCACCTCCCAGACTGAGAGGCACCAGAACTGCGGAGGCACAAATAATTTTTTTTAATCTGACTTCTTTGTACCGGAAGTGATGTAGAATCACATTGGGAACACATACACATCAATATAATGTGAAGAAAAAAACGGTTTTAAAAGGCCATAATAATTTAGGCCAGTTAAGTATAAGATTACTGAAAAATGTTGTATGTTTACATCAACAGTCACAGGCATCCCACTCCAATGGTGCTACCTAGCGTTTCGCTCAACGATCACCCAAAACCTGATTATGACAACTGGAATTTAGGACTAGATAGGTGGTGCATACCTGAGATGATGGCGCCTTTAGAGGTGTGTCCTCCAGATGGGATTACGTCATTCATCCTGTTGCCAGGGCTGCAGTAGTTACGTAGCTGGGCTGTGTTGGACAGGCACTGAATGATACTGTTCATGAAGCACTGCAACAACAGCGACAGTTGGACAGGCACTGAATGATACTGTTCATGAAGCACTGCAACAACAGCGACAGTTGGACAGGCACTGAATGATACTGTTCATGAAGCACTGCAACAACAGCAACAGTTGGACAGGCACTGAATGATACTGTTCATGAAGCACTGCAACAACAGCGACAGTTGGACAGGCACTGAATGATACTGTTCATGAAGCACTGCAACAACAGCAACAGTCGGACAGGCACTGAATGATACTGTTCATGAAGCACTGCAACAACAGCAACAGTTGGACAGGCACTGAATGATACTGTTCATGAAGCACTGCAACAACAGCAACAGTTGGACAGGCACTGAATGATACTGTTCATGAAGCACTGCAACAACAGCAACAGTCGGACAGGCACTGAATGATACTGTTCATGAAGCACTGCAACAACAGCAACACTTGGACAGGCACTGAATGATACTGTTCATGAAGCACTGCAACAACAGCAACAGTTGGACAGGCACTGAATGATACTGTTCATGAAGCACTGCAACAACAGCAACAGTTAGACAGGCACTGAATGATACTGTTCATGAAGCACTGCAACAACAGCAACAGTTGTACAGGCACTGAATGATACTGTTCATGAAGCACTGCAACAACAGCAACAGTTGGACAGGCACTGAATGATACTGTTCATGAAGCACTGCAACAACAGCAACAGTCGGACAGGCACTGAATGATACTGTTCATGAAGCACTGCAACAACAGCAACAGTCGGACAGGCACTGAATGATACTGTTCATGAAGCACTGCAACAACAGCAACAGTCGAACAGGCACTGAATGATACTGTTCATGAAGCACTGCAACAACAGCAACAACTGGACAGGCACTGAATGATACTGTTCATGGACAGGCACTGAATGATACTGTTCATGAAGCACTGCAACAACAGCAACAGTTAGACAGGCACTGAATGATACTGTTCATGAAGCACTGCAACAACAGCAACAGTCGGACAGGCACTGAATGATACTGTTCATGAAGCACTGCAACAACAGCAACAGTCGGACAGGCACTGAATGATATTGTTCTTGAGGCACTGCAACAACAGCAACAGTCGGACAGGCACTGAATGATACTGTTCATGAAGCACTGCAACAACAGCAACAGTTGGACAGGCACTGAATGATACTGTTCATGAAGCACTGAAAATTCATAATGGTAGGGTGGTACTACTGCCGACCATTTTTTTTAATTGCACAGTTTTTTAATACAGATCATGTATTCCCGTTTCAATTACAAATTTTTGTTATTTCTGTATTATTTATTTGTTACCTATATGAAAAGTCCAGTACACATTTTTTAGTTTTTAAACAAATGATGTTTTGCCGGACTAATAAACCTTTTGGCAGACTAGTCGAGTTTTTACTTTACTAGTCCAGCTGTCTAGTAAAATAAATTGCGTTCTAAACCTGAATCATAGCATGTAACTTGGAATAGGTATCTACTACTTTAGTACTAGGAATATAATTACACTAGCTGTGACAAGTTAAGTGGTTGAGAGCACAGAGTACATACTGTGTTTCCTAGGTTGCGGAGTCCAACGAGACCCTTTCTGTTGCTTCCATCCAATACAGTGGCTCTACTGTCTCTACCGTTGTAGTTCTGTATGAATCAAATACACAGTGTGAATGTTTGCACAATATCACGTAGTAATATCTACATTTTAACCTTTCACTACCTTGAGTAGAGATGTCAGTTCACAGTAAATAATCCATTCTCCGAGCAGTAAATGTGACAGACGCAACATAAGCAACAAGGTAAATATAAATATCCATTATTTTTAATCTGTCTCGTTACTTAGTTGTACACTTATTTTATATGATATAAATCTTCTTTTTACCAACTATGATAGCAATTACTTTAAAACAGTACGTGTCCACATAGATGGCACGAAAATATTCGTAAGAGCCTATGCATGCACGCCCAGATCTGCTCGACAAATACCGAGTCGTGTTGGCGTTATTTCTCGAGCAGCTGGGTGGATAAAAAACTCGCTATTTCTCATTAGAATGGATAAATATATACAAGAAACGACCTGACAACGTCACATTTACAACAAACAATTAGTACATACATGTAGAAGGCACGAAAATAGTTCTAAGAGCACATGCATGCACGTCCAGGTCTGTTTTACAAATATCGAACCAAGTTGCCGTTATTTCTCAAGCTGCTTAAGAAATACCTAATCAAGTTAGCGTTATATCTCGAGCACCTCGATGGCTAGAAAACTTATTGTTTCTCATAAGAACTGATAAATACAAGCAGGAAATGACCTAACAGCTTCACATTTATTACAAAGAATAAATATATACCACAAACCTGCCACAAAAACATTGCTAAAAAAATATGCATGCACATTCAAATCTGCTCGACATATAATGAGCCGATTCGACGTTATTTCTTGAGCAGCTCGACAAATAAGAAAACTCGATATTTATCATCAGAACGGATAAATCCAGAGAGGAAACGTTCCAGCAGCATTATATTTACTAAAATTAAAAACAGTTAGTTTGTCAACTTAGATGCCATAAAATACTCTTAATTGCACGGGTATGCATATCCAGATCTGATCGAGAAATAACGTGAACTCGGTCCCTTATTTCGCGAGCAACTCGAGATATAATTCAAAGTCGGTCCCTTATCTCTCGAGCACCTCGAGAAATAACGCGAAGTCAGTCCCTTATTTCCCGAGCAGCTTGCTAAATGGCCAGTCCCTTATGGTTTTTTAGTTCTGATTTTGTTATCATATAAGGTAAGTATACTGTAAGATGTATATGAGGGAAAGGTTGATCTGAATGAAACCAACTCACCTCTGTCTGATATGCCAACGAACTAGATCCCGGTTGAATCCTTGCACCACCTTCCAGCGCAGCCTTTGGCGCAGTCCCTCCACTGCCATAGTAACGATCCTTGGACGACGATCGCTGTGACCGGTCCATGGATGATGGTCGCTGTGACCGTGGTGCCTGTATGTCCGGAAGACTGTCATTGGTCTCATCGTAGTTTTGTGAGCTTACGCCGTTTGGAGTAGTCCTAGATCGATCAGCCGAACTACAGCTGCTGGAAGATGAAGCAACATCGTAACTACTGCTATACTTCTTCGACCGACGTAGCGACACATCCGGAGCTTCCGAGAGCTTTGTGTTCTGTAGGTCAGCTGTTATTTGGTTGAGTTCCGAGGACGAAAGAGTGCGGTCCTTTCGACTGAGTCGTGGTGTCGTTCCGTACGTGATAGGTGACGAAGTATTCGGACTGTGGACTTTTGTCATCTGCACCAAATGGTCACATTTCATCGGCTTGCGCGATCCGGATCTCGAATCAGTCTTCGGCACGACCCGACGTGCCGTCGTATAACGGTCAGTCACATAGTTCGGTGTGTGACGGTCAAGGGGGCTTGGTGGCAGGACACGATGATTCGATGACAATTTTGTTGGCCCCACTGATGCATAGTGCTTACTGGTGTTGGAAGGATTTGATATTCGTCTCATGTAGGAGTCTGTGCATGTGTACGGGACAGAGGCGTGGCTGGAACTGTAGTAGCTCACAGCACTGGTTGTGTTACCAGAGTAGCGAGTCAACGAGGGGTTGGTATAGGAAGGGTATCTCCTCGCATATGGCATGTACGATTTTGCCATTTGTGTGGCATGTGTAGGGGGTAGGGTGTGCTTATCCAGGGCACTCACAGTCTGCAGAATGTGCCAACAGAACGGCAAATCTAATTGGGAAATGCATACATGAGCGTCAGCCCAGTGAGTGTTTAATACTATCTGTTTTTAAACCAGCATCCACGTGTTTTGTGTGATGTACAGTCTACATCATCCATGTGGTTTCCTGTGAAGAAAACAAAACAGATGAATCTCAGAGATGCGTTCATGACCCTTGAAGTATAATAAATGCCATTACCAGGTTGTACAGTCAAAATGAACTCATGACGATTAGTCAAGCTGCACGTTATGTATATATATATAATACATCTGTATATATATTAGGGTTGGTGTTAAACCTGGGTTTTACTAGTTAAACCTATTGTATGTAATATTACTGATGCAATTTAATTATAAAAACTGCTATTTAAAAATAAATCTCCCAGTGTGTCTAGCTACCAATTTATGATAATCAGATGATAATCGCACTATTGGTACATTCTGTTACTGAATGAAACATATTTTCTGCATGCCGAACACTGATATATTGCGTTCAAGTTTAAAAGGTTTCCCTTCACATGGGTCCGATGGGAGTATGTTCAACAGGCAGAGACCTCAAGTTAATATTCAACCAACTTTAACTTGAGCATACCAGTTCAGACCATAATTGTTTTATCTATTGACCCATAGTCCCTTCACTAAGACCCTTAGAGGCATGAATGCGTAATAGTAATACAAGCCAGAAAAGGACCTGTAAGAACCTGTCACTTATATAAGATGATTATATCATTATAGACTGCAAGTATAGTAATAGTTGGACCACGCCCAATTTGCTTGCAAGTTTACAGTTACAAGCTACCTTTCTTTACATATTTTACGCTGTATTCGGATTGCGCATTATCGTCTTCCTGGTAAGTGTATGCACTGGTTCGAAACAGTTGGCCGAACGCCAACGCTATCCTAAGGCCACAAGAGGTGTACCGACTAAGACTAAGTCGACTAAGTATAACCGGCGCTATCACCCGTCCTAGTGAACTTGTAAAGTTAATCGCGTATTACTGCGTAGTGTTATCGTGCGTTAGAGTAAATCATGTACTTCCATTAACTAATAGCTCATCAGACGACAGAAAATACAGCAAAACGTACATTTTCAGAAGATGAGACGAGAAGAATCCCATCCGTTTTTGGTAGTCGCAATGCCCATTTCGTGTTTATCATCCGCCATATTTACGTACCACGTGACCTTCTGTTGCGATCATTCCAACGTCATGGTAACCGCGTAAATATAAGAGAGGAACGATCGTTTTCAGGCAATTTTTGACGCAAGAAAGGTTGCATATCATTTAGAAAGTGCGAAGAACATCATGTAAATTTAGGGACAGACTTAATGACATACGATACACACAGCATTCCCAGGCGAAAACTAATCTGAGACCAATTTAATGGGGATCTCCGCGTTAGCTTTGGCGTTGATTTGACATGGAACGTCGGCCAATGGCAATGCCAATGTGGTGGTAATGCCAATGGCAATGCCAATGCCAATGCCAATGCAATGGCACTATGGCTCTATGCATGTCTGTCCCCCAATGAGGGGTTGGCAATTAATGCAAATGTCTTTGATGTAATACTATGTCAAATGTATTGCTATTGGAATGTAAATAATATAAATTGTCCGACTGAAATATATTTTAGAATTAGAGGACAATTTGTAGCTGTTTGAACATAGATTCGATCGAGGGGCCGTTACAAAAATCAACCGGCGCCTAAATGTAGCACCGGGTCTGACACCAGGTGACTACACATTCTAATTAATTATACCAGCAAAGGCTAATGCAAAACAACATGATGTACATGTGCTTTTTAATAGATTGTAACTCAGAAGAGAATCGAACAAATGATAACCATATGCATGTACAATGAATAACATTCCTTCAAAGCGGCTGTTGAGGTCACCTATAGGCACAATGTTCAAACATTTGAAAAATATTTTAAAACACACAATTTTTATCAACGTTTTAAAACTGCGCATGTGTGAAATGTGGATTGGTCTTCTTCACAGGGCCCGGCCCTGTGAAGAGGAACATGTAGAGCGCCGGACGCCGGCCCTACATACAGTAGTGGCCCAGCCGTGGAAACATTAACAATTCCTGTAGACTTTTTTTTATCGGCACTGTTTGTTAATAGTGAGCATCCACGTTAGATCAGTTCCCCATAGGATGAGGAACATGACTTGGGTGGATGCCATGCTCAATTTATAATTTAAAGGTAATTTTGAAAGTCGTGAATTCAACTGAGGTCACAACGTCGGTTTTTGTTTTCTTGATGAATTGAAATCTAGTTCCATAGATCTTTACATGACAGTAAGGCTTTTTACAATTATGACCCGAATTGGCTGAGATGTATGATGTTAAACTTTGCATTTACACAGAGATGTATAGACAATGCAACAGAAAAATGTTATTATCTCGAAATGAGTTTTCCTTGTATATAAAAGTTGTTTGCATATACATTAATTCCAAGTTAGTCTATTTTCAAAACCCTACAGTTTAATACAAACTACGTCACCGGGAGACTACTGGGGCATATTGTCGGGGAAGACGTGCACTGTTACCCCCCGAGACACGCCGCTCCAGGTCGCCCGGTGACATAGACTGTCACATACGTTAATTGTGCCGTACAAGGCATATTGTGCTGCTGAAAGAAACAATGTTCTCCCAATTGAGGAACCACACCTGTGGGTGAGTCATTTGACTGTTTGATCAACTGACTGATCGCGTGTCAAACACGCTGTCAGTGCCGTCACATTTGTTGAACTATTTGTATTGGTTTAGTTAGTGAAGTATTTTAGTGAGTGTCTTAGATTTGTAGGGCATATACTGTTATGATTTGGACGTAATAAACTGTGGAAAACTTATATATATATTGTGTTGTGGTTACACTGTTAGACTGAGTGAGTGAACGTGTGCCCGAGTCCGCCACTAGACGCCTCCGTGCCGACCGCTCGCGCCAAACGATACGATTGGTGGCGGGATTCGTCCCGCAAACGCTACAAATATGACACGGTATCCCCCCTATTGTTCTAAATAGAGGCACAGATAATGCACTTTAGAGTGAAACAACCAAGTGATCAACACAATTAATCTCAAATTAAAAACCGTATTTAGAGAAAAACATATTTTATATGTTTCATTATACAACACGTTTACACTGTAACATATTGTACGTTACAGTAACCTATTGTATACTGTTTCATTATACAATACGTTTACACTGTAATGTATTGTACGTTACAGTAACGTATTGTATAATGTTTCATTAGTTGGACCTATGTTGTCCTTGAAAATGGCCTTAAAATTCAAAATCGAGGGTGGCACCCACACACACCTCTTTCCACATTGATGCTACAATAAAACCTGTCGTGGGCGACCACCCGTCTCGAACGACCGCTTCCCTAGGCTCGGATCGTTTCTGATTAAAACGTACCTGCCGTGAGCGACTACCTGCCTAATGCGACCAACAACCACAACAATTGTTCACGCGACCGTAGTTTTCACCTGCTAAGAACGACCGAAACATTTTTCGTTGTCTGTTTCGAGTTCACTATAAATACCTGTATCGTTTATTTATCTGATTGGTCGATTTATTTTATTAGTTTATCAAAGTGCGCGAGGATGAGGGAGACGACGAGGAGGAGATGCCATCACAGCCGGCACCGGGGCCGCTCACATTTCAGCAGCAGGCAAGCCATGACGTACGAGAGAATGTTGCCCCTAGCGTCGAAACACGGAACCCGTCAATACACAGGTAAGATGGCGGCGGCAGCGACCGAGGGAAAGTGGGAGGGTCGCATTGCCAGCGATGAATCATATCGTCGCCAACTATCTCTGCTCTTCAAAGAACTGCGATCGCAGGCCTTGTGTAATTCTGATTATTTCCAGGCTGATTCCGGTGCGGTACACGAACGTTTTCACCGATCTTTCCGACAATTATACGACCACCTAGACCACGGCCTTGAGTCCAGCGTCAATCAGCTGTTACGGACCGCTCACAACTACGATGTCAGCCCACTGATTCCGGCCAATGGCTACCGCAGTATGATCAAAGTGGTTCACAAGTGTTGCTGCCACCTCGTACAGCTCACCAGATACATCGTTGTAAACAGAGACTCGTTCTTATTTAGAGGCGGACATTACAGCAGAGAACTTGCCGCGTATGTCACAACTTTGGGCCAGTTGAGGGCATGTCTGTATTATTTACAAAGGTTGTCTGCCTACTGCAAAGAAGGATGCCTGTTCCCAGAACCAGAGACACTAACAGAACAGTACAGCACTGCCGAGAGACTGATGCTAGAAGTAGAGACTCTCAGCCAGGAGCCGTTTTATGGGCGGTGTCTTGGCTTTCAGGTACGGGCATTTTGCATAGATTCCTGCATGATGATGAATACAAACTAATGATTTGCAAAGTTCTATATCTATGTGCACAGTTTTCATGAGATTGGTTCAACATATTTTATCTCAATTTATGGGATAACCAGCACTTGCCATTTTGGGTTGCTGTCAGGAGATTTATCTAAATACACTACAGTAACAGAATAGTTGACTGGTCTAGATTTATAAGCTGTGCACCCCAAATCCGACATGATCCCAGAATTTACACAAACCAAGTGAAACTACATTAGTACATTGCAGATTGCTACAAAAACACACGCGTGCACTGAAGTCAGACTGGTGGGAAAGGAAGGCAGTGGAGCTGCAGAGAGCTGCTGACAGTAACAACATGAAGGGCTTCTACAATGGGCTGAAGGAAGTGTGGGGTCCCAAAAAGAAGGGATCTGTTCAACTGAAATCATCAGATGGAATGGAGACCTTCTCTGACAGCAAGAGAGTTGTGGCAAGATGGAGTGAACACTTCCAGAAGCTACTCAACGTCCCTGGCGACATAGATCACGAAGCTCTGGACAACATCCCGCAGCGCATTATCAAGACAAGCCTCGATGAGATTCCAACTATGGATGAGATGGCTAGAGCAATCGCCGGCCTGAAAGATGGCAAAGCACCTGGAGGAGATGGAATTCCTGCAGAAGTATGGAAGCACGGAGGAGAAAATCTGTTCAGCAGACTGCACCAACTAATCACCAATGCCTGGGAGGTGGGTTCTGTACCACAAGCATGGAAGGATGCAAGCATTGTAACCATCTACAAGAAAGGTGATCGAACAGACTGTGGGAACTATAGAGGAATCTCTCTTCTTTCCATAGCAGGCAAGATCTTCGCGAGGATCCTCCTCAACAGACTATCTACTCACATAACACCAGAGGTAGTTCCGGAGACACAATGTGGCTTCAGAGGTAACCGGAGCACCGTGGATATGATATTTTGTCTCCGACAACTACAAGAAAAGTGCATTGAGCAGGACCGACCACTGTACATGGTATTTGTCGACTTCAGCAAGGCGTTTGATACAGTTGGGAGGACCGGGCTATGGCAGCTACTGAGAAAGTATGGCTGCCCAGAGAAGTTCACAACAATGATCGAGGCACTACATACTGGAATGATGGCAAAAGTTAGTGTTGAAGGAGAAGTCTCGGAATCGTTCAGTGTCACAAATGGGGTCAAGCAAGGTTGTGTACTGGCCCCCACGCTCTTCTCCATCTTCCTATCAGCAATGCTCGACGAGGCTTTCCGAGACATGGGGGATGGCATCTACATACAGTCCAGACAGAACGCTGACCTATTCAACGTCGCACACTTCAGAGCAAAGACCAAGACTACTCGGATACTGATGAGAGAGCTGCTATTCGCAGATGACAGTGCACTGGTTGCACACTCTGCTGAAGAGATGCAGAAAATAGTGGATGCTTTCTCCGATGTGTCAAAGAAGTTCGGCCTGAAGATTAACATCAAGAAGACCGAGGTGCTGTACCAATCCAACTCTACAAGAACCCGAGAGGAGGATATCATGGTTGATGGAAACAAGCTGAACTCTGTTCTAGAATTCACCTACCTCGGAAGCACTATATCAAGTGACGGATGCATTGACGACGAAATACAGAGGAGGATGGCCAAGGCTAGTGCATCTTTCGGCCGACTACGCCAGAGACTCTGGAACAACCACCATGTGTCCATGCGGGTTAAAGGCAAGATATACCGTGCAATTGTGCTGTCCACCCTCCTATACGGAGCTGAGGCCTGGACAGTGTACAGACGACAGGTTAAAAAGCTACATGCCTTCATGATGCGACATCTGCGTTCGATCATGAGGATAACCTGGATGGACAAAGTGACAAACAAGGAAATACTAGAACGAACAGGGCTGCCATCTATGGAAGATCTTCTGATCAGAAAGAATCTCCGGTGGACTGGACACCTCATGAGGATGTCACCAGACAGGCTACCGAAGCAGGTTCTCTACTCTCAACTGTCTTCTGGTCAGAGAAAGAGAGGGCGCCCTCGTCTCCGGTTCAAAGATACCATCAAGAGAAACCTAAAGATGAGAGACATAAAGATCGACTCATGGACATCACTCTCACAGCAGAGAGACAAATGGAGAGCAAGAGTCAAGTGATGGAAGCAGTCTTTGTCGCTTCGCGACCGACAGCACGATGACATTTTAAAATGTAAGAATACTTAAATCGTTAGCAGATAACATACATTATAAATTATTATTTGTTTGTGATTTTTAACGGTTTCTGATATTAGCCTGTCATAGATACCTTTCATACTGTCAGAAAAGTAACCCTGCAGAGAACAGTTTTGTTCGAGATGATAAATACGTATTTGAGTAATAAAAATATTATTTAATTATTATTTCCCATTCCTGTTGCTCAGCATCAGGGATATATTTTAAGGAGACTAGTTTGGTAATCCATTAAATTATAGTAAAATGAAAAATAATATCCAAGGTTGAAAAAAATTATATAATAATAATAATAATACACTTTATTTAGACACTAAAATCCAAAGTACAAACTCTGTTCGGTAGTGTTTACAACATTAAAACATCCTAAGAAATAAATAAAATAAAAGTACAAGTAAAACATATGAGAACGTTTGTCTAAATCAGTGTTGTAGAGAACTACAAGAGAAACTAAAATTAAACAGAGATGGCATTGTTGTAGTCTATATCATATGTCAATGTAGTCAAGAAAATATGCATACATATATATGTGTGTATATAAATATAAAATACACATTGGCTCTGTGCTCATCAAAATCAAAATCGTAGTCATGTATCCTCTAAATAGTATGATTTTATGTTATAGTTGCTCAATGGATTTCAGCTGCCCTTTAGAATCTACTACATATATCTGGTATCCGGGTGCTCTGGGGCTGGGTTGGCTTGGTATTATCCTTCAAGAAGGACACCAGGAGTAACAACCTGAGTTGCCATGTCACTAGCGGGTCATGCAGTCACGCCACTCTCAGGCAAACAACGCAGCCTATGCAGGATCTGTTTACTCAGCTTTGTTTATTTATACACACAGTCACCTTAATGGAGACCAGGAGATTGGAAGTTGACACCGAAGCCATAATTCATTAATTGTTAATACAATACAATACAATAACACTTTATTGTCCTGGACTGGGAAATTCATTTTGCAGTGTTCGTCATAAAAATATAAAATACAGGAGTAGCGAAATATAAAAGTACATATAAATTCATTATTATTATTAAAACAGTATGTAAACATTAATCATAATAAAATACAAGACTAATGTATAATATATAATCGTAAATTAGTTATAATTGTAATTGTGGTCATCCAGTTACTTTTCTGGACATTGTACTGACACACATCCTTTTTAGTTAGTTCTATAGTGTAGTTATTTTGTGGATGAATAAACGTAATGCAGTGGCATGAACTCCCAAGCGAGAAAACTTGGGTTTGTGGCCCAAACTGATGAATCGAGATGCCGTTTGATTGAATAAGTCTGCCAGGATTAGATGTGAAGTGCTTTGAGCAATCCTATGGGCAGAGTACCGCTCTCTGTATAAGTCCTTGTATTTTCACATTTATCAGTATTCAAACTTTGCCCATAATCCATTATTCAGAATTACGTTTTGATGAAAAGAAAAGTGAATTTCCATGGATTTCCACAGATTTGATAGGTTTAATTAAACCATTACTAAACACTCCAATATGTGAAACAATTCAGGTGAAGCTAAAATATGAAACTGAACCCAATGATCTGTCAGCAGATGACCAGCCCACATACACAAGCACGCATGCACGCATTCTTTTGTCCAAGAATAGCATCTAGGAAGTAGAGCTGAATGGTGGGATTAGTTTCAAAGTTGAACTAATTGCCTTCCAGGGCTTTATGCAGGACCAAATTATTACCAGTCACATATGTTTTGGTGGACACATGGATGTTAACTGTTAATCCAGTTTACAAATTTTAAATGTGTCTGATGACCTAAAATTAACTACAAACACACATGTGACGCCATTTACACTCACTTTTGAGGCATAAGTGACAATATCTGGTTTTGGAAGACCTTTTTTGCTCCTTCATTTTATACCTGTCCACCCATATTTCTACCTATCTACAATGGTTTTTACCCGTCCAAATGACGGGTGGGTCTCTGCATAAAGCTATGGCCCTTATCAACATGTTGATAGCATACAGATTACACACATGCACACACCACCACTACCTCCCCCACACCCACATGTGGTAAACACACATATGCACCAGTAACCTACATACTCTACATACCCTGTGTACCCTAGATTGAGGTAACATAGAATTTAGGGAGCAAATTAATAAAATACAATACAATAAAACTTTATTGTCCAGGACCGGGAAATTAATTTTGCAGCGTTCGTCATCATAAAAATATAAAATACAGAGTAGAGAAATAAAAATAAAAATAAATTCATTATTAAAACAGTATGTAAACATTAATCATAATAAAATACAAGACAAATATATAATATAATTTAAAAATTGTAATTGTAATTGTGGTCTTCCTTTTACAAATAAAAAAGAAAAGAAATAAAATACAACATACACACATAACGTCAGAGGTGTTTATTGTTTAGAAGTCATACAGACAATGACTTGCACACAAGATAATATGCACAATTTGATTGTTGATGAACAGTTTGCCGAAGCATTGACTTTGACGTTTCAGTATTGTGACTCGATGGTGCGTCTACTGACAACCATTAGTCTGGTGATGGCGTCTTACAGCGAAGGCTACCATGAGAACTCTATCGTTATGAAGCTCGCAAACTCAGTCCTCAGTGGGGGCAAATACCTGCTTGATCCTGAACTTCGGGCAGAGAAGGTTTGTTCTCAGTCACAACATGTCATTCCATTACTTCCATATAATGGTTACCAGGTGTATTGACAGTGTTTCCCCGGATATCTGATGAGCGATGGTATATGCCCTAATTGCCACCTTGTAGCTATTTCTTGCTATAATCATGTTTACTTGCTGCTACCTTGTAGTTATGCATTTGTTTCCTCCCTATATCCCAGGGAATAGGTTAAAACGCCCCTACGAACGCACCATTTTGAAGGTAGTTTAAAAAAAATAGTTCTGCATGGGCAGCATCCATGCCCTCAAATCCACATAATGTCACATCACACTTTCGGTGCTCGCTCAGCTCATCTTACCACCTCCTTGCATATCATTTCTCTCAGGGGAAACACTGTATTGAAACTCCGGCCAGTTTCAGTTGTTGACTAAAGGCTCATTATGATTGGCTAGGAATGTATGAGTCATCACCTCTTTTTTCGTTCTTTCGAATATTGCACGTATGGATATTTAGAAAAAATTACAAGTGAAATCAATGGTGTTTGCTGATAATAACGTATAATAAATTTGTAGTCACTGACTTTTAAAACTGAGTTTCAATGAATATAAATTATTCAACAAATATTTTCTCCTATAATGATATATTTGAGTAGCTTTCAGAAAATTTCCAAAAATTTCAAACTCCATTACTCAATTTTTTTATACTTGCTTATCTTACCATAGGCTTCAAAATAACTGACATATACAAAGCCTAGCGAGATGAGGGCAACACATTTTTGGAATTTTATTTGCTTTCACACAAAATGATCCGATTTACATCTGAGCATTTGTATTTTTCCTCTACATTCATCGAAAATCACCATGATCAGTATCAACTGTATGACATTCACATAGTTGTATGATGAATGAAATATGATGTAAAACATGGTCAGTGTGATAGTAAAACAAGAACTGTTGCGGTATGTTGCTACAACTACTATACCCACACACTGATACTGGTTAATGTGCTTTGAAGAAGTACAGTAGTCCACCTCTTCAGCAGCCCTCCTGATGAGTATGTGCGGACAGTTTGTCAATGTACAGACTGTTTAGCCTTGTTAATGTCCACCTGATGAGGGGACAGTCGTGGATATGTTGGTTATATGTCCCTCCTAAAGCGGACCGTAACCGAAAACAAGGCAATAAATAACGAAATATTTTGATAACAAGATGGCGGCGGACAGGATGCCGTGACCCGTGCTGTGTGATAAAACAAAGGCTAAACTTGAGCAAACAAACACATTCTACCTAATTTACCAAACTGGGTGTGGATAATTAGTTTGATTTCTGGCTGGGTGTTGTTTAGTCTGTACTCTGTTGACATTTATTTGCTGTAGGCTAGAGCAGAAGATGATAGAAAACCATCAAGTCAGTTGCTGCTAGCTGCAGTATCTTCTGATTGTCTAGTCCTGTTATCTCTTTAATCTAATTACTTCAGCTCTGGCGCAATGCATTACCACAGCGTGGCTTCCAGAGTTCCAAGTCGTAGGTGGGGAGTATTTGTGATTTTCAGGTGGAAACTCGTTATAAGGCAAAATTTGTTCCAAAAATGTGATTTTTTATATCTGTTCATAATATGCGTGAATGCATATACATGTAATAGAAATGATATGGAAAAATCCATATATAAGAAATTGTTTCATTATATCCGTCAATTTGTTATTTGCGTGTTCTTTTCGTTATAAGCACGTTGTAATGTATTTGTCTTTTTAATTCCAGATTGTGAGTGTTACTCGGAGCAGCGACATTAAATTCTGCAAAGATTTTTGGTCTATGGCTGAATATAACATTATGCATGTAAGTACTTTTTAAAATAGAAACAAATTATGTTTTTGTCCACTCGTCTTTTCTGTGTAAGATTTCATTATTGTGATCTTTTCTTTTGATGCTCCAAACTTCTCACACTTCTGGGTGTAAAACACTAATGCTTGCCCATTTGTGTGGGACAAATTATGTCAGACATGTACATTGTTTAGGGAGCTTGTCTGTAGGGAAAAGTTGAGCTATAATATTGTAGTTTTGTTATATATTGTTTATGGTAGTAAAACCTGATTGAAATAGCTTTCTTGTTGGCGTAATATTGAATTTTAACGCGACCAGAAATGCATCGGTCAGGCATTCTTTCCATCGTTCATTCAGCATTAAATAATAAATATTTAATATCACTAAAACGATAACATAGTATGCTTTACAATAGTATAAGACTTCAAATAGATCGTAATTTATTTATTGAACTCTTGTCTGTGCTTTAGAGAAAATGCACACCGAAAATTTAGTTTTGATGAAGAAACTATCGGATGATGTTTAAAACTATGACAATGTTGGTGAACTTAGCAACGAAACTGACCGTGACAGCGGGAGTATTTTTTATTGATACTCGGATGCCAGTGATGACGAAAGTTACAGCATGAAACTTCTACTCGCTAATTACCATACGTTCAAAAAATAGGTAACATCCTTATTTAAAAAATGGATTTTGGTCATAAAATCTTGACTTGAAACGAGGTTGTCAATTTTGCTGCACATTCACTTGGACCACCGTACTCAGTGGTCACAGCAGCTCAGGGCCCAGTTTCATGGAGCGTACTTAAGACGTCGTAGCGGGCGATAATCCGTCGAAAGCCTAAAACGTCGTAAAGTTGTGCTAGTTATGTTTTATGAGTCTGCTCCATAGTTGCACTTAGCTCCACCATGTATTTAGTTGGCGTAACTTTACGCTAGTTGAAATATTTACGGTATGCTTCCGAAGTTGAAATATGTACGCCATTGTACGGTATGCTCCCGACACGCCCCCCTCTCAAAATTTTTATTTTAATGGTTACACTGGATATCCTTTACATTTATCATAGCTTCCCATTTGCTATGCAAACGACAAAGGCGGCAACTTGAAAAAAAAAGTTTTTTCACCGCACAAATACAGGGATTCCCCACCGCGACCTAACTAGGTCAATGCTACGGTGATTTAGTAGCACGAATGCTAAATTGGTCTCATGAAACTGGCCATAAGCTGCATTGTCTATTCGCTGTTAGCTGCGACCAGTAGACTGCACAATTCCATGTAAAGTTACACGACTTTATGAAACTGGGCCCAGGGCTAGAGGACTGAAATGGTTAACGGGATTTTTTTTGATGTGACAAGTCGATTTCTGTATCTAGTTAGTGACTCTACATGCTCTTGTCATTGTAACATGTTGATATAATACAAACAGTTACTTGCGCTGTTTACTAATAAAGTGCCCCCTAACTCAACTTGCAGCAACTGCCCCTTATTGTGTGCCCCCCGGTGCAAGTGGACCAAGTCATCGTCATCCCCCCGGTTGCTTTGGAGCTCCCCCTGGTGGACAGTACTGACACTGTGAGGATTGCGCCACCCTGTGTCCACAGCGGCCCTGACAGTGTCAACGCCAGGCTGATATCTTACGAGCTGAGAGAAGGACAGGTGAGATTGATGGTCGGAATGTTTTTTGTCTAATATTCTAGGATGATAATTATGTTATATATGAGCGAAGTCGTGAAAAATGGACCAGTATCATTTTCTAAATGTCTGAGCTTTGCTGTACACAAATTAAATAGGATATTCTATATTTATTTCATTTTATATTCTATATATATTTTAGTGGACAAACCATGGTCTGATCTGTAAGCAAAGACAACTTTGGCAACTTTTATAGAGAGTTGGCTATTCGGAAAATTGTGAAGACCTGAAAATTTGCATAAAAGGTAAACAGTTTTGACAACAATTTTCGAAGCTAAACACAAATTGCAGGAAAATGGTGTCTTCTATTTTGTTTATTGAATATGTACACCAATGTATATTTGGGTGAAAAAGGTAACTGTCTACACACACCCATTGGCAATTTAATTACACCTCTGCACTCTGTAATTTATATTTACTCAAATCATAATTTTGCCAATAGGAAACCTAGTAAGTAGTACATAGTAGTTTAGTTACTGTCATTTTTGTATGCAGTTATTTTCTTTAATTTTTCCTGAAGTTGTGATTCCCACTGTCAGCTGCTCAGATAGGTGAACATGTTGGCGGACATGTCGAGTCCAACACTGACTTGTTTTGTTGACTAAAATTCCACAAGTTCTGGTTTATTTCTAACACTGACTTTGACTAAGAAGTGATGTTGTTTCTGTTGATCAACAGGACACCTGGAAGACAAGAGACAACTGGATGTCTGCCTCTAGTCAGTCTGCCATGAAGATGGAGGAGAAATCTCCTGGTCTGCTCATCCACTGTCATGGCGGAGGCTTTGTTGCTCAGTCCTCCGCATCACACGAAGTGAGTTGTAGAAGGATTTCAAATACGGCTCTGACAGAGAAATTAAATAATGCCACCCACCGGCCTGGGGCACTGTTAGTCTTGAAATAGTTGCCATGACAAATCGCTAGAGTCATTGGTTGTCACTGACATGATAGCTACAAGATACGTGTCTTGCCATTGGTAGCCAGGATTTAATAATTATCTCTAGTCCAACTGAGGCAAGGTCAGCCATCTGACTGAAATAGCTAGTAGTCTATCTGCTCGCCTGCCAGCCATCCTATGCTATGTACAACATAATATAATGTAATAATGGTGATATGTATATATATATATATATATATATATAGAAACAACTTGAACTGATATCTGCCTCTACAGGTGTACCTTCGTCACTGGGCCAAGGATCTACACGCCCCGATCCTCTCCATAGACTATGCCCTTGCCCCTGAGCACCCGTTCCCCAGAGCCCTGGAGGAAGTTTTCTTTGCCTACTGCTGGGCCCTGAGCAACTGTCACCTCCTAGGTAGGCCTGCATCATAGTTGTGTCTCACGGGAAACTATCCAAAAGCAATTTGAAGAACATGTAGATTGCATCGAAAGCATTACACAGTAAAAATGTTGATTTAAAAGAAGTATGTCTTGGGTCATTCCATTGAAGGTGCTGTTCATATGCATAATTCAGTGATGCCACATTGCAGATTAGTTATCTACTCTGTTTAGAAACCAATATACAGCGTCCGTACAGGGCCTTGAAATCCTTGAATTTTACAAAGTACTCTTGACAAGTCTTGAATTTAATTGTGGTCAATAAAATATGATTTTGACTCAATTGTTGTGACGAATAACAGCCAGAAAATGAAAAGCCTATGCACAAAAATAACTCGTGCACATTGGGCAATCGGCATTTCGTTGTGGTCGGCACCACTGTTTTCTTAGTCTAGTAAAAAAATTAATGTTAACTTATTTTATTGCCCTTTTTAATGTTAACTTATTTTACTGCGCTTAAAAGTACGTATGTCATTAAAACAGCCTTGAATTTATTTTTCAAATACCCTTGAAAAGTCTTGAATAGCCTTGAATTTCAAATGTCCAGTACGGACCGTGAATATAGCAGGTGACCACATTGAGACTGTCTGTTGCAGGTTGGACGGGGGAGAAGGTCTGCCTGGTTGGAGACAGTGCTGGGGCCAACCTCGTCATGTCGGCCAGCATGAGGGCAGCCTCCTACGGTGTGCGGTGTCCTGACGGCATCGTGTCTGTGTACGGCTGCATGCTGGTGGAGTACATCCCCTCCCCAGCCCGTATGCTCACACTCATGGACCCCCTTCTACCTCTCGGCATCCTTTCCAAGTGTCTGGCTGGTAAGTACCGTGTGTCCCCCCTTTTGTGGGTACCCACATGTTCACATGTTGATATAAAAAACAAATGTCATTCAAATTTTGACACGCTAGCTGTACAGCTTACTCTTGTTGTATTTGTAATTCATTTTGTTCTCTTTTTTAAACGGTGTTGACCTTTGTTTCGTTTTGGTCATTATTGCTGTTGCTGATAGCTAATAAACATCACAATGCTTTTCACAAATTTGAATCTGTATGTATGAATCTGTATGTATATATATGTATACATACATATATATACATATATATATTATATATTCATACATACAGATTCAAATTTGTATATATTTTATATATATATATATATATATATATATATATATATATATATATATATATATATATTAATATATATATATATATACATATATATATATATACATATTCATATGTCTCTATAGATATAATATATATATATATAAAGTATATAAGTATATAGGGTAAAATGTGCCTAATGTTGACCATTACCATAATATATCCGATATAATTTTTTTTTAATTTCAATAAAACCGTCTAAGAGTAAGAATGAAACGTATCAACCAATGTCAAAACAATGTCAGTTCTTTAATCCTACACATCCATACACCATTCCCCAAATATAAGAACGTACTATTTAGAAAATATGTAACCATGATCTGACGGTCACGGAGCCTGCTTATGTGAGGTGGTCACGTGTCACTGTTGTGTTTCTGTAACAGCATATGCCGGCATGAGTGACGATGATCTACGAGGAGACTGCCCTAGTCAACTCTCTCGGTCATCCAGCCGCGACCACACATCAACCGTACACACTCTTCAGTCTCCCGAGACCTTGTCTAGTTCTACAAGTCCACCACTAGAGGTCGCTGCAACACCCGCAAAGGATACGCAAAGACACCAGTCGTCCGACAGTCGCGACTCGGGGTTCATTGAAACCACGGAAGATCAACGGGTAGAAATAGACACTGTCAATAGGTCGGCTAGCTGTGAAGATGGTCTGACGACAGAAACACCATCAGCATCGTTAAACACTGAGAGACAAAAAGACAATGCTACCCCGAGGACATCCGCGTCGGCAACGTTAGACGGAGCGGAGGGGGCGAATGTGAGGAAAAGGACAGCTGCTGTGAAGCCGTGCAGTTTAAACATCAGCGTTCCTAACAACGATTGTTGCCAAGACTTTCTACGGGCACGTAGTCCATCTTCGCCTAATCTCAATTCGTCAGTCGCAAGAGGCGACTGTTTCGAAGGCATGGGGTCACCAAGGTCGCTCTCACCTCCGGGGTCGTTTAACTTCACCCCAACGTATGCGAAGATACGCCACTTTGCACAGAGTCCAGTGACAAAGTTTCGTCAGACACCGATTGGAATGGATCCATATATGTCACCCATTCTCGCCTCAGATGAACTCCTACGAGGTCTCGGCCCCGTCACCATGGTCGTAAGTCTACTTGTTTACCCTTCTTTTGCCCCACTCGTGCATAGTAAAGTACGGCCACATCTCTTACCACGGTAATTTTTTTGCCATCTCAATGATTTGTCTTCATCTGTTGTGATCCTGTGCAATTCTTTCTGAGGCTCAGCTGGTACAGCAGCCTTATGAAGATACCACTGTAATATCTCCATCTTAATGTTTTTATAATTATTCATTTCTTTTGTAATTTTTAAGATAAACTAAAAACATTCACTTTGCTTAAGACACCAAACAATACCCTGGATGAAAAAGAATAACGTTTTAGGTTGTTTAGTGACATTTTCATGCTTTTACAAACAGTTAAAACATGGGCCAAAGCTTTCATATGTAGTAAAAAATAGCATATATTTAAAAAAAAAATTCTTAGCTGTAGTATTTGGCCAGAGAAAGCTAACTTGATATGCAAAGTTTACTTGTTAACTGTGATAAGTGTTTGGATCCAAGATTGGTGTTCTGCAGTTTTAATATCAGTTTGTAAATCTATGCACGGTCTTCTTTCAGTCTTGTCACCTTGACCCGATGCTTGACGACTCGGTGACCTTCACAAAGAGGCTGCAGTCTCTAGGCAAGGAGGCACATCTTGAGGTCGTTGATGACCTTCCGCATGGATTCCTCAATTTTGTCCTCCTCAGTCGTGAGGCAAAACAAGCATCTGACCTTTGCACCCGATGCATTCAAAACTACCTCACCGTCGATGCTGACGACATGCTCTTTGACATTGATGACGTTGACATTGATGGTGTTGACAATGATGACGCACTCCCTGGAGACACTGAGGGGGACGACTGGGAATTGTTGCAGTAGCGACTAAAGGGTAGAAACATCCACTCTGTCTGGGGGGGGTTTTGTTAGGTGCCATTCGAAAGACTGATGGCTGATGCAACATGAAGCAGGGTGCCGTACATATTGCTAAGGTATACTACGACAAATTTGCTAGGGATCACTATTTAGGGCGGCGTTATATTTTTTGGTGTTACATGTTGTTCAAATTTGGTAAACAGCAATGAAATTCAGGAAATAAACCTGTCCTCGAATACATGCCATTTTCAGTTTTTTTGTGATACCCATGCCGAATAATAACGCCCTGAATAGTGATCCTAGCAAATTTTTAGTAGTATATGATGTTGAGTTTTGTAGGGAATACGTTGCACTGATCAATATATTAATGGATCGTTGCCACTTCATTTTGTGTGTGACCACTTATGGTATGGGATATACAAGTGGAAGTAGGATAAATTGTTATGCATTCGCGACAGGATGGGAACACGAATTTGACTGCATTTAGTACACTTATGAAGTAGGGACACATACTTGGTTCCTGTCAGTTCAGTATTAGCATAAGTTCATTGTGGTTATTTAAATTATCTTATGCTGGCTATGTGATGACAGAAACATATTACTTTCCTCTCATTTGTGACGGGAAGTTAGGAACATTATTCATAACAAGATATAATGTACCAACTAGTCGGTTCTAACACATTTGCTTTGCCCAGCCCGTACGTTTTGATAATTTGAGCAAAACATAATTTTGATTTGAACATCAACAGACCTAATTTGCGACTGGTTAATGGTGAAGGCGGATGTACCAGCACACTGAAATATGTTGTTATGTCACAATGAGATATGTTATGTCATGTCACAGAGATATGTTATGTCATGTCACAGAGATATGTCATGTTACACTGAGATATGCTATGTCATGTCACACTGAGATACGTCATGTCATGTCACATTGAGATACGTCATGTCATGTCACACTGAGATATGTTGTCATGTCACATGAGATATGACATGTCATACTGAGATATGTCATGTCATGTCATGTCACAAGTTTCTTTGTTCGGAGATTATTGTTTAAAAATGCAGTGTTATGTGTTTTGTAAATGTTATCTTTTCATGTGTATATATTTTCTCTATTGCTGTATCAAGTTACAATTTTACTGGGTACAGTTGCTTTTATTTCAACTTGGCTACAGCTGTATCGAAGTGACATTTTGTTTTACAGATCGGTGCAATTTTTTATGCAATTTTAGTTTACTGTTTAGCCTCGGTGTTGTATTGGCCCAGTATTATACTTTGTTTTGTATAATATATCCTGCAGTTTTAACCAGCGTTTACAAATTAACTGAGTCAGTTTGTTTGCTATGTTTCTGGAATATGTAGATTAGTATACAAGTTGGATATACATGTATATAGCTACAACATGGCTAGGTTTTAAATTGTCCTGCAGACATTCCTTGATTTTATTGATATGTTAAATTTAGTTTCACTGACTTGTACTCATACACACACACACACATATATATATTATAGTCATGCATTGTTTATCCAGTCATGCCTTGTTTATGTGCATACTTTGGTTGCCATGGTTTTTGGTTGGCTAAACACCTTATACACTACACTGTACATGGCACGTATCATGACGATTACCACAGAACACATTTACAGTTAAAAATACATATGCATAATGTTTAAAACGTTACTGTCAGTGTAAATAATGAAGTATTGGAAATATCATATATTACCCGTACAGTAGAACCCCTCGTTTAAGATCGACCTCCAAATCGGAGTGGAGCAGTCTTAAAAGAGGGGTGGGTGGTCTCTCGTGAGGGGTTTGGTTATTTTATTGTTTTTGATTAATTCATACATTTATACATATCATAATAAGTAATGTCCATATAGCATGTATGCCTTTGATAAAAAAGCCAAGTAGTTAAATACACAAAATAAAAAGTGGAAAATAAAAAATGAGACGACACATTAACAAAATTATCTATTATGTTTATTTTATGTGTGACATGTTTGAGTATAAGCTTAACTTGGAATCATTTAAAAAAATAATATTATGTAAGTGTATTATGACGTCAAACTGTATCATGATATGACAATTCCAGCTAAACTTTTTTCTAGTACAATTTTTTAACACTGCATAAGATATTCTTTTGCAATATCTTTCAGAGAATGTAACTTTTTAACTGGATATTACCGTAATACATACTATTATTACAATGGATGCTACTTACTGGAATCACTTAGGGGTATAGAACAATTCGATTCGACTCAAGTGGGTTGTTCAGATATCCTAGACATGCATTCAAAATTGTAGATGAATGAGTGCTAGAACAACTTAGTTTTGTCCATGCAGAATTCTAGCTAGCATGTTAGTTACTAATATTATCGACTGATATTTTGTAAATTGCAAAGTTGCAACCAGTTAATGTACATAGTTTGAAATTTTTGCGTTTACAGTGTCATGGGTGTATTAGCAAGAACATGTAATTTGTTGGCAGCGAAACTGGCATCTTATTTACCAGCACAAATGGGCATGCCTTAAATAATGTAATAACAAATGATGAATAAATAAAATATTTATTCCTGTAATTTGCCTTTACAATGTTTGTGCTGTCATTCAATCAATGTCCATTTATCAATACAATACTCATAAAACAGTACCTTGGTGTAACAAGTAAGCAATACACAGTTACATAGCTAAATGATCCCATAATTGTCCCACTGCCAAATGAAAGGGACAATTCAGAGATTGAAGACACTAGATATTTGTAGCATGACAAACTGTCCAAATGTTTGTCAGATGGGTATTACCATTACAGTTGATCATATCAAGGTACAGTCTGTAAATCATTTGGCTAGATTACAACAGCCTAAAATAAACCAGCATACACTAGTTTTATGGCAGCATCCAGACACATAAATACAACATTATACATAATTATATACATATCTGAAAACAATGTGGTAATACATCGCAAAATGACTTGAGCACCCCAACTAGAATGACCACAAAAACATAAAATGACGCTAAGTTATGTAGGACTGACAACTGAAACAAAGTTAGTAATTGAATGCTTTCTATATGGCTTAGTTCAGTGACATTCACTAAACCAGTCGGAAACCAGATATTAACAGAACACGAGTGAACGAGAACTATTATGTATGAACTATTATGTATGATTTGTAAATTTTGAATTGTTCTTCCATAAAAAACAATTTATATAAAATACATAACATTTAGAAACTCAGACAAGATGAAAGCATGTGTTATTTGTTGGACCAAATGTGGCTCATGCAAGAAACATAACAAACACTTGCTAAATAATTGTGCTACGTGTAGTGTTTTCATAACAAACGTTGTTAAATGACTGTTTCAGATATTATAATATTGCTCCAGAATAGCAGACTCTGGCCAACAGTTGCACCAAGTTGTACATGCATACAAGTTTTACTCATACATTCTCTGACCAGTGACACCTCGCTGTCACTCCCCTTCTGGCAATGTCCAAATGCAAAGGCCTCGATCCAAAGCTGGACAGATAAAATACATTATGCCACTAAGTCTAACAACTAGAATTTCCATCCAGCGGTATAAATATGTACACATTCATGTTTGCAACATCATGTCTAAATGACAGTATGGGTCGCACAGGCTGCTCTTTGTGATACACCAATAAATCCACTACTTTTTACTCTGTATGAAACCAATTATATATATTTATCGATTTCTGAAACGACATAGTCAAAGGCAACAGCAACTATCGCTGCAATTCAACAAATTGTTTAACTAACGTGTCTATTAGTTTTAGATTCACCATATAACTACGCAGTTGTTAAATTAATATTTGAGAAACGTTAGACAGAACTTAACTGAAAATAAACAAAGCTGCGCAAAAATGCCACATTTCCTGACAAATACAACTCCTGGCAAATGCAATTTTCTATATTGTTGTTGTAATGCCCAGGTAGTATATTTGATGATTTCTGCTAAATGTGAGTGCCTTGTTTGTCTACACCCATTGCAAATAATGACATACACAAGACTAATATTAAAAACATTATTAACCACATAAATGATTCAGTCGCATAATACACCTTCCAAATGAAACAAGGTGATTTTTGGAACAAAGAATGTGATCTGATTCAAAGGCAGGCACATTACTTTGCGATTAATGACATCTTTTCATATACAAACTATTTTGGCAGTTCATTTTCCTTATTCAGGGTTGGCTACACTAATGTGTATCCATTCTAACGATATCTAGAGCAAGTTATTACTAAATGAGCAACAAGATCAAAGTCACTAACGTCCTGTATTGAATACTCTTGTCGTCTTCTATCCAGCCAAAACTAACTGAAACATTGCCACCAGCTGTGGACATTCCATCATCATTAATTTGATTTCGCCATCAGTAGTATACCAGGTAATTATGCAGTTCTGATGCAATGTTGTAATTCTGCTAGTTTCTGGCACTCAGTGCACTTAAGGTAGTATTACACAACAATGACAAGATTTTAATTACTACCAAAATGTGACTTATTTTATATCTGAAAAACTAGCACAACTTAAATTCTGGCACAACAGGAAAAACAGTAACCATAACACTTAAACTTAAGATCTTAGAATAAACACTTTAAAAATGTCTGTTATTTAATTAACCAAAATGTGTCTGATATAATCCTGTAACTTCCAAATAAGCCACCAGTGATAATGAGACAAGTGTACCACCAGATGATTCCAATCACAAAACAACACAAAATTTGTTTTTAAACTGAAACAAAAGGCATATTCCTGGGCCAGTGCATATGAGAGTTATTCAAAGCTACCCATTAAGAACTACAATCAAGAATATTCCAGCAGTTTACCAGAATACGCTTGTTGAAGAAACTACTTAAACTGCATGAACAGCCACTTTGATGGAAAGCTGATGTCCCCAGTGTATATATGCCCATACAGTCGCCTTTTGTTTCAGTTTAAATTAAACACACTGCGTAATAGCTCAAAGATGGAACAATTTACTATATTGCCAACCACACGGCAGCAAAGAACAAATTTAATAACGTAAATATGTAAAGGAATTAACAAGGTTACTAAAACGACTCTCCGTGGGTTGAACACGACTGTGTCATGTCAATCCCTGTGCTCAGTGGCGGCCTCTGGTGTCTTCGATACCTTGCACAGACTTTTATCCCTTGAGGAGGGCATTGACGACAGCTTTGGCATTCAAGTTGCGCAGGTCAGTGTAAGTTTGACCGGTGCCAACAAAGACAACTGGCTGACCAGTGACGTAGGTCATCGAGATGGCCGCTCCGACCTGGATGTACACAAAAACACTGGTGAGACTGGGTGTGTGTCTACTATAGAATCACTGGTGAGACTGGGTTTGTGTCTACTATAGAATCACTGGTGAGACTGGGTTTGTGTCTACTATAGAATCACTGGTGAGACTGGGTTTGTGTCTACTATAGAATCATTGGTGAGACTGGGTTTGTGTCTACTATAGAATCACTGGTGAGACTGGGTTTGTGTCTACTATAGAATCACTGGTGAGACTGGGTTTGTGTCTACTATAGAATCACTGGTGAGACTGGGTTTGTGTCTACTATAGAATCACTGGTGAGACTGGGTTTGTGTCTACTATAGAATCACTGGTGAGACTGGGTTTGTGTCTACTATAGAATCACTGGTGAGACTGGGAATATATCTAGGCTAGTTAACTACAGATGTCTTATGTACAATAAAAATACCCTAAGGTATGTCTATGCAAAATTAGAGAAAAAGCTACACAACAATTTTTGAAAAAAATAGGAAAACTTAAAATGTACCAGATTTTAGGCCCTAATATTTGAAAATAATATGCAAAAAAAAACAAATTACCAGTTTGGGGGCCCTGGAGGACTCCATGGGTGTTTAGAATGATTCAATCAAATTTAGGTTTCTTGTATAATTTTAGTGGCAGTACCCTAAGATACGTATATGCTCAATTCATCCCTCACTGGTTTCTGAGATATGGGAACTAATATCTCACCATGCATGGCGTATGGCATAAGCAGAGGAATGATGCCATAAAAATGCAGTTCACACCCAAATATGACTGCCACAACCATGGCATTGTCCAACTCACCTTGTCATCAATCGTGTCAAACTTAGTCAGCAGTATGCCGTCAATGAGTCTAGGCTCTCTTCTGTCTGAGTTGTCAGCAAGTGCCTGGTTGAACTTGACGAGCTGATCGACTGCCTCATTGCCCACGAGGGCCTCGCCAACGAACAGAACGAGGTCTGGTTGGTTCACTGTGATCAACTAGAATGTGAGAGAGCCACTAGTTTAGTATATCTTCTTTCCAATGATGTGACTGTCAGTCAGGGCTTTTCGCAGAACCAAATGATTGCCAATCACACATGTTTTGGTGGACACATGGATGTTAACTGTTAAGCCAGTTTACAAACTTTAAAAGTGTCTGATGACCTAAAATGGACTACAAACACACATGTGACACCATTTACACAAATTTTCTAGGCATAACTGACAATATCTATGGTTTTGGAAGACTTTTGCTCCTTCATTTTTTTACCCGTGCATCCATATTTAAACCCGTCCACAACGGTTTTTACCCGTCCAAATGATGGGTGGCCGGGTATCTGCATAAAGCTATGCTGTCAGTGTAGATACTGAAGTATTGGAAATATCATATTTTTATTTATTGACATATGACTCATTTCGTTAGAACACCGTCACATAGAACGTTTGTGAAATGCACCTTGTAACTTTCACACAACCAAAATTATCTCTCTATCTTCCATGCACAGCACATAGTAACTAGCACAATAATTACTGTTTTTAACTGTTTTAGATGCAATATTAACAGAAAATACTGGCTGCATGGTATTCCTGGCAACAGCGTCTTCAAATGCAAAAAAAACATCAGGCTAATTCGTATGAAAAATGCACAGAAATGTGACATGAGGGTTAAAAATTCAAATTGTGTCTTTTTAAATGATTTATGTGCCGACTGACAGCTTAAAGAATCACGTTCAACGGTTTACACTGAGAATTTTCTTTGAATAAAATAACAAAAAACGGTAACAAAAAAGTAGGATGGAAAATAAATACTACAGACTACTACGAAAACGAACCTTAGTACTTGACAGATATATTTAGCGTTGTCTACGATTCAGTGTTTTCATGAATACCTTTGCAAGGGCTCTCATCAGAGGTTCGTTGTCCTGCATGCGTCCGGCGGTGTCGACCAGGACCACATCAATCCTCGTGTCACGCGCTGGAGTCAATCAATCAAATACACGTTCTCAGTTGCATTCACTACAGAGACGTACACCATCCACTTTTGCCAACTTTAGTGCTGGAGAATTTTCTATGTGTGGGTTGAAACCTGCCTCGACAAAGCTCTTCCATTTTTGTTTTCCATTTCCACATCTGATCTATTTACATGACAAAATATTAATAATTTTTTATTCACGATAACCTGATAAAATGTATATTTTATCTCTCTAAGGGTTGTGATTGCTAACACAAGTGTATTGTGAAACATAATATACATGCACTAAACAATGTTATCGACTACCTTATACATTGCGTAATGCGTTAAAATATAGTGAATAAAAAAAATTAATAAAAAATATATATACTGAATAAAAAAAAACATTTATTAGAATAAAAATAAAAATAAATAGATAAATTATAAAACAAGATAACTAGCATTATATATATATATATATATATATAATAAAACGTTTAGTAAGTGTTCATTGAATCGTGCATCACTGTGTTCTAGTTAAAAACATGATGCATATATGTCGTCTGATCTATTTGCTGAACAAAATAATAAAACAAGCCTTGAATGGGCTTACCAAAGTTGATGGCCTCCATGGCAATGCCGGCCGCGTCCTTGCCGTACCCTTTCTCGTAGAGCTGCACCATCTGTACCCCGTTGTGGTCCTGCGGGGGGTGGAGGGCGTTCAACTTGCGCGTGTGTGTGCGCAGCTGCTCAACAGCCCCTGCACGGAATGTGTCGCAAGCAGCAATGAGCACGCGGAAGCCGTTCTCAACTAGCCAGAAGGTCACCTGCAAGGTCAAGGGATCAACTGGGGTCACTTTCTCATGACAATGCAATGGAGACGAGTTCTCGGTGCCAGAAAGTAAGTGAACGAATAACACTAAAAAAGGCCCTGAAGTCATTTGGACTATAAATTATAGCGAGTTTGTAATTGTGAATGAAATGTGTTTTGGTGACTAATAGTCACTGCTTAGTCTCTTCGCCATAATTACCCAACTGACATGACCAGAAACGCAGTGATCAGAATGCAGTTAATATCCATCAAGTGTATGATATTTCATTCTACAATTGTTCAGAATATTAATTTATGTTTGTCACCTACAGGTAACAATATACCATAGTTACACTATTTTAATAAGTATAAAAATAACTCAACTTGCATTCATAGAAAGTCAATAGTTTTGAATATAATTAATTAAAGTGTGTGTGTGTGTGTGTGTGTGTGTGTGTGTGTGTGTGTGTGTGTGTGTGTGTGGTGTGTGTGTGTGTGTGTGTGTGTGTGTGTGTGAAAGAGAGAGAAAGAAAGAGGGGAGAGAGACACACGAATGAAAGGGGGTGTGTGCGTGCGTATGTATGTAACAATGAAGTAACGTGGCCACCGCCCATAAATGATTAAGATTAAACAGCCCACCTTGGCCAGATTGGTTGACTTTCCGACCCCGTTGACGCCGCAGAAGACGACGGTGTAGGGGCGGTGCTGTTGCTTCGCCTCCATCGCGTCACGCAGGATGTTGACACGGCGGTGGGGGGAGAGGATCTGAACGCACGAGTCGTAGAGAGTCTCCTTCACAGTGGACGCAATGGCTGCATGGACAGCACACATGGCGTCATGACTCAGTCACAGACAGGTTTACATTGACACCAATCTACCAATGACAGCTGTCCGATCTCAACACACTACTCTTTTATTAAAAAAATTCTCGTTACACAGGGACAAGTTTTCAATATTATGAATATTTATTTATATAAGAGAGTTGTTTGTAATCAGTAACTCTACTTAACATTTTCCAAATGTCCTTTATATTATCTCTTTACGTCACCAACATGGTGCTGTAATTTGCTTTTGCAGTGAACCGTAATATAAATGTTAATTTATTTTTATAGCGTTTGAAATTAAGTTCTGCTTCGTGTGAGTAGGATATAAACCAGACTTTGTTTCACAAACAGCACACCCCATGTGCAGATGATGGTATAAACGATCTGGGTGGCTCCCACCAAAACCAGCCCTCGGTTATGTTAACGGTTGCCCAGTATTAACCAGGTTTTGATAGCAGAGCACACACGCCTCCGTCCTGACAAATACACAGTACCATAGGAGTGGACAAAATCAGCGTTAGGCTGCTAAAGTCAGCTGCACCTGTCATGACAATAGATGGCACAGCACTCATAAACAACTGCATTGTGAGTGGCAAATGTCCAATTCTTTGGAAGCTAGCAAAGGTTACCTCCCTCCCCCCCCACCAAGAAGGAAGAAGTTCTACAATAGCGAGATTCTACGGCACATGGACCATAGCAGCACACTCTCGGGCAATGTGAATTCACTTGGATACTTGCGGAACATGTTAGATTAGACAATTTAGAAGGTGACACTGAACATATTTGAACAATTTAGTTTAATGATCATTTTCAAAAAGCATTTTATTGTATTTATTTATTTATCTACTATTTCTATATATTTGTCAACATTATTTATGTAATTATAATTTTTTCTATTTAATAAGCATTCAGTCTTAACTGCATTAAGCAATATATTATTTTATATAATTTACTTGTTTAGCATTTATACAATAATTTACCTGTATACTATTTATTTAAAATCTCTTATTAGGAGGTACAATATTAATTCTATAAGGTTATCATGAATAAATAGAGTTGATTATTATTTGTAAAATCAGATAAGTATGAATTGACAGCGAAGACAAAAACAAATAACGATGACTTACTTGTGAATGTGCCCAGCACACGACCTTCCAGCTTTGTACGAATTGACTCACATAGTTTATCTGCGATATCTGCCGCCACATTCTTACCTGTAACCAAAATACAACAAAATGAGTCAAGATGGGGGGGGGGGGTCAGTCTTGTCTCCAGGCTTGTCCAGGCAAATACAGGCACAATTTGTAGACGTAGATGTTTGGGAGGCCCTGAGATGCCTTAGTCAAATTCAATCAATCAAATACAAATTTCTTGTGCACTCCCTATGTACCCTAAGATATGCCTACGCAAAATTAGAGAAAACATTACCTAAGAGTGCTGAAAAAAGTTTTTTTAAGTTTTGGTGCCTTCAGATGATCCAATCAAATACAAATTTCTCATGTTTTGGCCAAAAATTAATATAATAATTATAACATGTGACAAAGTGAACAGGAATTTATCTGAGAAAAAAAACTGCATTTCACACTATCTAAAATTAATCATGGCAGGGCTACAGATGTTATTTAGGAAGTCGGTCATGTGTGTCCTTGCTTATTTTCACTCAATTTGGTCTTAAATGTCTTTCCTCCCAGAAGAATGAGAGATTCTATTCTGAAATTGGAGCTTCTAATCGTAGAACTTGATTGCCTTCATCAAAGATGGACTTGTTTGTTCTTATTGCAAAACAGAAATAAGCACAGTAATAATAATAATACACTTTATTTAGACACTAAAATCCAAAGTACAAACTCTGTTCGGTAGTGTTTACAACATTAAAACATCCTAAGAAATAAATAAAATAAAAGTACAAGTAAAACATATAAGAACGTTTGTCTAAATCAGTGTTGTAGAGAACTACAAGAGAAACTAAAATTAAACAGAGATGGCATTGTTGTAGTCTATATCATATGTCAATGTAGTCAAGAAAATATACATACATATATATATGTATATAAAGTAGCAGAATAAATAAATATATAATAATATACATAGTACTTAATTTTTTAACAAATGACTACAGCAATGTAATAGTTGTGTCAATTGTAATTATTAAAAACTCAAATATATGTTAGTTTGTAAACTATTAATTAATAAATAATTAAAATGACATGCTGGTTGAGCTAATTAAGAGTAAATAACTAATAAATAAAGTAGCAGAATAAATAAATATATAATAATATAAATAGTACTTAATTATTAACAAATGACTACAGCAATATAATAGTTGTGTCAATTGTAATTAAAAAAAAAAACACCTCAAATATATGTTAATTTGTAAACTATTAATTAATAAATAATTAAAATGACATGCTGGTTGAGCTAATTAAGAGTAAATAAATAAAAATATAAAAGGATGAAAGGTGTAGAAAAACTAGACATTAAAAGCAATCTTGAAATAATAAGTCTTAAGGTGTGTTTTAAACTTGTTCATGCACACTGTAGAACGCAAGTCCTCAGGTAGTACGTTCCAAAGAGTTGGTCCTGCACGAGAGAATGAGCAATGAGTAGGAAAGTAATAACGAAAAGAATGAAATGAATCACTCTTAGCAAACACACCAATTAGTTGTTCCTTCATTTTCTCAAGGGCAGGACGGACATCATCAGCAGACAGAGCCTTTGAACCCACCAAATTCCTCAGTCCACTCAGGAGGCCAAACCCTTGTTTTCTGCAACAAAATACACCACAGATGACTACAAACCTTGGGCATCATTTACGTGTAATTGTGTTAGATTAATGTGACATGTTTGCATATCCGTCACAAGTCATACAGGGTGCACCAACAGTACTCGGCAGTAGACAGAGGCCACATGGTAGGTAAATATGCAGGCCCTGGAATATACAAGTCAGAGAATATACATTTGATTCTAGGCAGGACCAGGCAAATAAAAACATGTAGCTTTTGTGGGAAACATCCAAGCGAATAAAAACGTCATGTGTATTAACTCTTTAGGGGTCATCCAAAATTATCATCATTTTCACAAGCGTACAAACCGTACACTTTTTCTGACCCGCCCCCCTCCCCCTTGAAAGTGTACAAATGTAAATGGTGAAAATGATGACAGTGTTTCACAGTTGCCATGTTTCGCAAAAATGCGTCATTCTGATGAATCACTAGCATACAAGCAAATCATTCGAGCACAATTTTCTTTAGTTTTGGCGGTCTTTACCTCTCTCTTGTGTGAGGATGAGCAAGCGAGCGAGCGATAAGTGGGCACATCGTTTTTGTCATTGTTTTTCAACATTAAAAAAAGCGTACGTTCAAGTCATACCCCCTCCCCCCCCCCCAGCGTACGGTTTGTACGCTTGTGAAAATTATGATAATTATGGATGACCCCTTACTCAAACTTGTGTTTATGCAAAATTAGAGAATATGTGAGTTAATCTGAAAAAAAAGGAAGAAAGAAAATGTACACATTTTTAGCCATTTAACCCTTTATGGTGTGAATTTATATTTTGGAGGTGTTTTTTGGTATGCTGTATACATATTCATACAACTAGAAAAAAACCATATATTTGAAGAAAACAAATATTGTGGCTCAAATTACCAAAACAAAGTTTGTGGCTACGAGGTCACTTTGTGTGGATCCAGCAGCTTCAGTTAGTTATATACAGGAACTAATTGGTGTGTGACTTGAGAGTTACACACTGTGCATTGTGTGCAATAAAGGGCTAAAGCCATGGGGTACCTTTAGAATGATCCAATAAAACATAAATTTCTCATGCATTGTAGCAGTGCCCTAATATATGTCTATGTTCAATTAGATCCCGAACAGTTTCTGAGAAATGGGAGCTAATGGCGAACAGCAGATTTGGACCTTCGGTTCAAAGTACTAAAAAGGGATGTGATCTCATTTATTAGGGACACGGTTAATAGAACAAATATGGTACTTTAAATGGTCTCTGGTGTCATACTTTTTGGGTGTGGTTGGTGCCTGTCCTTTCTTTGTCACAATCATCTCTTCCTCCTCCTCTTCCTCGCTGCTACTCTCACTCTCCATGTCTCTCACTGCCCCTTTCATCTGCCCGATCCACTTTTGCTACAACCAGATCAGCAGATTTGTTTCAGCAGATTTAGCAGTGTTTGTAGCCAGGGCTATGGTTTACGTACAAGCCAAAAAAATAATTGGCAATTTATGTGCAATGTAATCCAGCGGCCACATCTGGCATTTATGGTTTCCAGTAGGCATGCAAGACCTGCACTCAGAAGTCAGAACTGGATATAATCCAGAACCTGCCTATTGGGCCTATATATACCCGGTACTTAATTAAGAAAGTTTGAATGTTGATTTGAGTAGTATATACATATACTCATATATGTAGCTTTAATAAAAATTGCTGCCAAATGCAATTTCCTGTATCTTGATAATCAATATGTATTTTTTTAAATGGCTGCCAAATTTAATTTCCTGTATCCTGATAATCAACAAGTATTTTTTTTAAATCACTTTAATTATGGCAAGGATGGTATCATATGAAAGGTAATATTCCCTAGTTTCAGGTATCACGTTATTTTATATTTTGTTTATGTAATAATCAATTATGCATTATGGGGCAGGCGGCCCTGAAGTCCTTTGCACTATAATAGTAAGTTGGCAATTATGAATGAAATGTGTTTTGGTGAATCATAGTCACTGCCTAGTTTCTTCACTGTAATCACCTACCCATGGTAATTGTCATTTTCTCTGGTTATTCATATCACATGACAAGAAACGCAGCCGAATTTTGTGAGGATAGCAGACAATATCAATAAAGTGTATGTTTTTTACTCTGTTGTTGTCTCAAATATAAATTGTCTATGTCTGTCAACTGTCACTGACAGTGAGTCAATGACAGGTGACAATATATCTTTAACCAGCAGACACCAGTCACATAATTTTAAAGATAATTAAAACAAACATAAAAATAAACACAACTTGCATATAAAATGTGTCAATCAACTTTACATTTCTTGTACATATTGACAGTATCCTAAGAAACGCCTATGCAAAATTTAGAAAGTAGATCTTCAATGGTTTCTGAGGCTTAAGAGCTGATGGTGGACGGTGCATCCAGGCAGCATGTCCACTGGACTTTCTGCCCAAAGGACTAAAAACAAAAATTCGAATTTGGACTAATTACAGAAACAGCAACAAAATTTAGTTAATGAACCGAGGAAGTCCATGGTTCCGTGGAAGAATCTCATTCTTGATTATCCTATAGTAATACAATTTTGCCTATACATGTCAATGATATAAGACGTATTGTTTTAATTATATAGTCCATGAACTGTTGACGTGTTTTATACCTATGGCATTGAGAACTTTATTGGATATCACATGGCACTAGTTTATAATGACTATATTGATAATATGGTTTAAAATTGGGCATGATAAGTGGTCCCTGCTATGGAGTTCAAAGTCCCTGATATATCCAAGCTTAACAAATGCCCTGAAAACATAGCTGTGATGACAATACCTCTTCGTCATTGATGTTGATATCAACCTGACTGTCAACACCATTTGCTTCCGATTCGCCACTGAAGTCGAGGTTCTTCATATCCTTCTTCGCCGTCGAATTTCCCATTCCCCAAACCCGTTTCTCCTTTCCCCTTTTCTTTGACGATGTGTTCTCCTCTGACGTTTCCTTCCTGTTCCATCAAGTTAAACAAGAGTCACAATTCAGAGCTCCTTACAATAACACAACATTGCTCTGTTTATCAACATCAAGCAAGGCAGATGTAAATCAATATAAAAAAGGTAAGTTCTCATATAGCACAGTATCCGGTTCTTTTAGTCAAGAGTCCAAAGTTCTACTCCGTGAGCTCCATGAACTTTAACCCCATCTCCATCCACATCAAGAAATGACAACTTTTGAATATTCTGTTTTACTGTACACAATTATGGCGTTTGAAATGTGGTTCAGTGGTTCGGTCAGCAGCCACTGACTCAAAATGCACTTTGCCAATTCAGCGCGCCAAAGTGTTGAAGTTATCAGCCAACAACGCAGATTCAAATTACTCCTCAGAGGCCACGTATACAGTACAATAATTTGTCAAGCTGTTTCATTCCAAGATCATATCTGGCTCATTTATGCCTTATAATGTCAACAAACAATGATTTGTTTGTTTATATATTAGTCTCAGCATAACTTCATTTATTAATGTATGATATGCTGATATAACAAATTTAGATGTTTAAAATGTTGAGAACTCACGGACTCTTGGATGGTGTTTTCTTGCGACCGAACAATTTGGCTCGATTGCGCTTAATTGTCTCCTCATCGAGTTCGTCACCAAGACTGCCATTTGTCTGCGGTGCTGTCACCAACTCCACTGGCGGAGCGGGTTTCTCTTTGTTCTCTGTAATAAGTAAAGGTAAGTCTTTATATAGCGCAGTATCCAGTCCTTAGGACTGCTTAGGACGGCTCCCCGGCAGATCTGTTCAATCAAATACTGTCTCAACTTCTCTGGGAAGCATCCAGTCAGCCACATGTTACAATTAATGTGCGAAAAGCTGCTCGTTCACATAGTCACCACTGTCTATAGCCAGGTACTTATTAACACAGCTGAGCGAACGGGACCAATGTAGAGTGAAAAAACTTGCCCAAGGTTTTAACACTTAAGCACAGGATTTGAACCCGGGTTCTCGTAGTCGAGATTCCGAAGCTCTACCCCTGAGCCATTGCGCTCTACATAATAAGCATACCTTTGTGTGTAATACCTCAAGAAAATACCCAATCACGAACACCTTTATTTCATAGATTGGTCAACCGAAATACTTGCATGGCAATATAAACCATAAAAATAGAAAACATGGGAAAATGTACTGGCATCCATGCGGTGCATTTTAAAGGGAAGCAAAAGGCATTGTTTCGATACTGTGTGACTAAAAGAGTTTAAAATAGAAACCAATCATTTGCAAAAACCCTTTAAGGGAGGACGAAAGTCTGGATTTCATCATTTTTGTGAAAATTTGCGATTTTGAGTTGTTTACATATTCGCGTAGTCAAATTCTTCTACTTGCCTTTAGTACACATTGTTGTTACGAAATAAAACATTTTATGTCATAAAACATCACTTTTGTGCCATGCCCCATCATCCCAAAGTCTTTATTTTACTTTTATGAAGCGTGTAATGCGCTTTGTTTACATTTTTACGAGCGGTATTTATACGTCGTCATGCCGGGGAATTCCAGCATGGCGCATACCGTCAGAAAGCGTCACTTTCGCAGTGTCTCATGGGAGTAATCTTTTCTAAAAATTTCCGACCGTATCCGAATATTCATGACTACAAGCGTGCCCCCCTGCCAACAAACCCAGTAGTAATCGGCTTCTTATTGGACAAGGACTGTCCCGTGCTCCCGTTCAAAGCCGTGATTGGCTCTCCGCGCACTTCCGCCCCGCATACATTAGTGTTTATCTAATTCGCCCCGAAAGTTTTCACGTGTTCGTTGTCAAGTTATCCGTAAAAAGCAGCAGTATGGCAGATAGAAGAAAGAAAGGGAAAGAGTTTTATGGTACTGGAAAGGCCCAGAGACGCTGACAGTTGCAGCTGGCGCGCTCATCGAGGGGACAAGCGTCAGAAAGTGGGAGTTTACCAGCCGATGTTGGTGAAAGTTCTGCGTTGTCGTAAACAATGGCAGCTGCTGCAGAGGTATAGTAGCGTTTTATTATGTGTAAATATAATTAAGTATTGATTTGTAAACACGTTCAACTCAGCAACAATAAATTATATACTGTATTTATCATTACAAATGACACTGGTTGCATAATTAACGTGTTACTATATATTTTTTATTGGTAGCAGCTACAGCCTACGCCGGTTACATTTTAGTTAGTGATTCGGGTCTTATGCTATGCCTCTATCAAAGGTTATCACATGCCATTGTGACTCACTAATAATAGCAATAATAGAACTGGTAATAAATGTGATTTGGGATACACTTATAATTGACTAAACAACAGTGTACATGCTAATGTCAAACCATAGAAATTCATGCATAAATGACCAACCAAAAATTATTTGTGTAATTGTGACACCCGACATAAAATGAATACTGTTGCTTTGAAATCGGTACAAAATCTAATAAATTATTTATACATTTCATAGGTTCCATCAGCGTCGACTTCTGCAACTGCCAAGAAGTTTGACTACCAGTGTCTTCTGCGTGAGACAGCGATGCCCGGTGAAAATGAACCAGAGGAATCTGCCCAAGAGGATGGCAGTCGTCATGAGACTCTCTCCACTGTTGTTGTGTGGTCTCCAAACTGACTGAGCTGGTGAAGACACTGCCGTGTCCAACCTGTCACTGCGCGTGGTACGGTCGGCGGTGTCAGCATCCATGGACATGGGTGTCGGCTACAGTGGCATCGTGAAGCTTTTTTCCAGCCACTGACTTTTGCCGAGTGTTCACATGAATAGTTTTGATATTTTTCAACTACTTTGCTGGAAACTTACATGGTGTCATAACATTCACTATGGACTAACATCAGCAATATTTTATGGCATCCAGCCTCGTATTTACTTATTCATTGATATACATCAACTACACAGTGACGTTTTTCGCGTGTATGTGTAGTAATTGTTAGATTTGCATTTTGTTTTATTCCTGTTGAAAATATGTGGTTTCTATTGCATATTACCTGATAGAGTTCAACTAGTTATTTGTGTGAAGATTTTCAGTTTTATATGTTCTATGCTAAACATGAAATGCCTCAATGAAGTATGTACTGACTTTGAATGTCGTTTTCTCAGTTATCAATTTTACAATAAAGTTTTGTCTTTACTGGATGCTGTCTCAGCTATTTCTCGATGAATACACTTGAAACTTTACACACTACTTGATGATGGTATTCTGTGGGCAGTGACAAGAGCGTTTTTTTGATATTTGCCATAGTATTGTTGTAATATGCTATTGCAATAAGGTACCGTCACAAATTCTGGTGTGAAATACATGGGTGTAGTAAAAAAAAATTCTAAAAAATAAAATAAACAATAAATCCAAAATGTAACGTTGTCACTGCCTATAGTATATGTGTATCTAACTCTGTGTGTTTTTTGGTTGAAATTGAGCAGTTTTTTATGCCTTAAACATTTCTGTAAAAATCGAATATATAAATCCATGAAGGCCACCATATGGGGGGTTTGGGTACCCCTAAAAATCTGAAAAAAAAGGTACAGTGTGTATTTTAGCATAACTCACCATCTGCCACCAGTTACAGTCCTCTAAATTAAGAAGGAAAAAAAACGGGTTTTAGACTTTCCTCCTCCCTTAAGTTACTGGAGTCATGAAATATGGTGGTTATTTGGAAGAGCCTGGTAGTTAGTGATTCTAGCACAACATGCATACGTACGTGCTACAGACTTGTTCTTTTTCTTTCCTCCTGGAATTTCTTTGTTAGTACTTTCTATCATGGATGCAACCGTCTTCTTTGACTTCAGGGACTCCTCAAAGGTTCGCATCTTTCTAGAAACAGAACAAATGCCAAAGAATGAGCCACAGCTACTTAATATTATTATACTCTGCAGCCAAAACCAATCCATGGATGCAATCTGTATTTCAATATAATAGCTAACGAAACTCTGACTTAACTAGGAACAAGTGAACTATCAGATAAACATTTTACACTGAATAAACTATGTTTCACTGGCAGCAATATGCTAGCCGCCAAACATTGTAAAACATCGGTAATAATTAATATTCCGATGTTTTTGTTGACCAGGTTAGGATACCTTAACATTTCGACAATAACTGACCAGTTCTTACAAATTTGGTCTAAACATATCTGCTCTTGACTGTCTCTTAGACATCCGATGTTTGGGGACTACAGAGTAGCATGCCCAATACGCCACTACAGGGTACAGGTTAGTTGCCGATCTCTCCACAAGGTGCAGGGAATTTGCTGATCTTGCAAAAATGTGAATAATGTTATTTATTTTTAAGAAGCTGTCACAAAAAGACAAAGTCTCAAATTTCAAACTCCCATAACTTCAAAACCATTTAAGCTAGACTAGTAACATTTCAGATTATTGCTTATCTTATCAAAAGCTCCATTCATTCATAACATTGGAGAGATTATGTCCGCGTCCATTGGTTGCGTTCACATGGAATGACCCAACTTGCAATTATAGAAGATCAATAGTTTTGAAGATGCAGCTTAGTGTGCACAACTGCACATGGGCAGAAATTGTGAAACCAGCGAGTGCAGCATGGGACACAATACAGGAATGCATGCCAATTTGACTGGTTGGGGTCTAACAGAGTTAACGAAAACACTGACAGCACTCACCTTGGCACCTTTGTCTCTAGCTTATGCTCCTCCTCTGCCAGTTGTAACAGATGTTGAAAAGTGTCACCAAAGTCAAAATTCCGTGATATCTTCCCTTGCTGAAGGTCGTCCTTGTATTTGTTGCGGAACTCGCACTCGATGTCACTTAGAAACTTGTCCATGTACGACAGCTGTAAAATCTTCTGATAGGCAACCTACAAATACAGTGGTAGAGGGTGAGTCACATAATCAAATAGGGTTACTATTATACGATTTTAATAAATATTTATTTAATAGCATGTTATTTATTATATGTGTTAATTTGTATAAATTTCACATTTTAATTTAAAGACTGTTTGCTCTCTTAGTCTAATTTTATTAATTTATATTACAAGCCACAATTATGTTATTACATTTTATTTTATTTTTGTATACATAACTTACTGGTATATTGTTTTATAGAAAACTACCAGGTATGTAAACACTATTGAACATATATGTCATATATGGAGACCAATTTATTGTATGATTTGACTTACTTTGGAGCAAAAGTTTGTCGATGAGTACAAATTAATACATATAATAAATAACAATTTATTCAATATGGAGTCCAATGTTTAACACAAGTTTAATATTATTTTATTATCATAATCCCTTAAATTCAGAAGCTGTGGTACACTCTGTATGCATTAATAACTACCATTATGCCACACATGCACACACATATATATATTATATATATATATATATATATATATATATATATATATACATATATATATACATATATATTAATAAATATATATATATATTAATATGTATATATATATATATATATGTTGTGAGATGTTTATATCCAGTTACATAACTTTATATATATATTATATATATATATATAATAATAATAACTGATGTACAGGAAAGTGGCATAATCAGTGGAGACCACTACAAATGCTAACAAATGGCTGCCCTAAATGTGGCGAGGCAGCTAAGCATGTTAGAGTAGAGTCAGTAGACTACATGTAATATTCCTAATTCAACAACAATCTCAGTGCTGTGTTTGACATGCTTGACCACGACCTTCTTCTTGCTAAATCAGATAAAATCCAGCAAATCAGCATCTGACATGCACTTCTAAGTTGCAAGAGGTTCATATTTCAAAGCTACAGCTATGTATAGAGTTCTGCTTGCAGTATGCTTAAAACAGTCTTAGCACAGCTCTACAATATACTTACCACAAAGACGAGTTCAAACTCATTGTCAAGTCTGTACTTGAGTGTGAGTGCCTCATGACTGAATGAACTGTTGCCTCCACGCTCCTACAACCAAACCCACATGCATCACAACTTCTATTACATACATACGTGTATGTGTGTGAGTGTGTGTGTGTATATATATATATATATATATATATATATATATAGGCTCACTCTCACGAAAACTGTATGATCAATGTTCAGTGGGTGCAGTAAAATGGAAATAAACAAAGATTGTGAAATTATATTTGTATAACTTACACATTTAAAAATGAGAATTGATTATGTACAGAATCCAGAGATGGCGTGATTACAATATAAATGTAATCGAGTACGATTACTTCAGAATGTAGTCATGACTACTTTCATGATTACTTTAGTGAATATCCTAATTCTGTTCCTACCATAAAGGCGATCTTCTTGGAATCTCTATAGGTTATTCTTTTTCTGTTGCTGTATCACTATATATTGTTCTTACTGATCACTGCAATCCTGATTATATCACTAATAATCATACGACTTTCTCAGGTCAAATGTCAAATACATCATAATAACATTTCAAATCCAGGGGGGGGTCATATTCAAAGGGGTATCCAATTCAAATATGTAATATATCAGATGAGAAAAGCACAGAATTGGTCTGTATTTAGACAGACTTACACTTAAACACACTAGACAGGGATTTAGCAGCTAGTGACCAAGGACCAGTCAGACTCAGGAACCTTGACCAGGGCAAACACTGCAGGTTGGACAGTGGCATGACTTCTAAAAGTACAAAGCTATGTATTAGGGGACGTTTATCTACTGGATTGCTTCCCAGAGACTGTCACAATATAACTTTGTACTACCACATACTGGATTGCTTCCCAAAGACTATCACAATATAACTTTGTACTACCACATACTGGATTGCTTCCCAGAGACTGTCACAATATAACTTTGTACTACCACATACTGGATTGCTTCCCAAAGACTATCACAATATAACTTTGTACTACCACATACTGGATTGCTTCCCAGAGACTGTCACAATATAACTTTGTACTACCACATACTGGATTGCTTCCCAAAGACTATCACAATATAACTTTGTACTACCACATACTGGATTGCTTCCCAAAGACTGTCACAATATAACTTTGTACTACCACAGTAAGCACAAGGTGTGGCTTTGCAGGGGAGAGAAAGTTTTAATTAGGGGAATATGACAATGTTTATGCAACTGAAATGCTCAATAGTATTAGAAAATTTATACCTCAGTTAGGGATGGGGGAATTCATTTTTTAATGTTCAGTTCCATTTTCGATATTTGGCCCACAGTTCGACTTATTCACAAGCACACCACCTATCACACACATTTTAATAAACTATTTTAAGTGCAAGAAAAACAACAAACATTATTCGATAAAAATAATGGTAAATAGATTAAAGATGTATTATAAAACCAAAATCTTTAAGACAAAACTGGGTTACTGTCACTTTGCGATCAAATATGAAGAATATTCTGGGTGGTGTCAGTTCAAATGCTGCATCATGTTGGTGGTATAAATTTCCTGCCTTGTATTTCATCACTGCACAAATCCTACAGTTAGTTTTGTCCTTCTGGACCTCCCAGTCTCAAACTTCCTGAGGAGTGTCTGTCATTGGATGCCCAACATTTTTCCAAACAATGCTTTTTGCACTAATGTAATTAAGTATGATTACTCAGAAAGTATGAGTACAATCACTACGAGTATGATTACAAAGTACGAATACTCCACCTTTGACAAAACCGCACAAATTAGTTTGAAGTGCGGATGTAGCTTTTTTTAAAAGATTGTTGTTTTTATCGCCCATTTGTGAGATGCAGTCATGTCAGCATTGAAAGTTGCTACTACAGTGTACTAAAATCACACAAATAATATGATTTAAACTAGCCATTTATGCAAAAAGCATAGTTGCCATAAAGTGTAATTTTTTTTTATTCGCTAAATATTATTATAACAATTGGTAGGGTAGCAAGTTTCTGTTTGGAAGTTACAAAAGTCTGAAGTTGAGGAGTTCAAATAATGCAAGATGTTGCTTACAGACACAGGGAAAAATTTTATTCAGCGTGACATAAGATTTAGGGGTTTTGGGTCAAAATTATGATATGTCTTGTACAACGCATCGATCCGCCATGCGGGAATTAGTGCTATAAAAAAACAGTTTTATTATTATTATTACTAATGCAGTGACATGTTACGATATTATTGGCTTGTGAACTGAATTTGAAGCGAAGGTCCAGGATGACTCTTGTATGTAACAAAGACGCCACAGAGGCACAGATACTTTTCAACAGTTGCAATTCATAACTTATGATTCAGTAAAAACAACAAGCTTGTATGTAATATTGTATTGTGAATAATAATAATGACAGCCAACATTATCAGCTCAATATACTCTTATTAATTTTCCCTCAGAAATAATCACTGTGTCATCATCACTCATGCTAGCTGTGGGCAATTTCAACATTTTATACACTAACATACTTTGACTGAAAATATCCTGATTACATACTATCTAGGCTAGCTATTGATTTCCTTTTTATATTTGAAGCCAGGTGATAAGCTTTCAGTCGGCAAAAAATCGTTTAAAAAGGCACAATTTGAATATTTACCCCTCATGTCATATTACTGCAGTTTTTGGTGTGAGAGTAAGCCATATGTGATTGAGAATATGACCAATGATGGAAGTTTATAATAACTGTTTTCAATCTACAAAATGGTAAGGCACATAAAATACTTGCCTAAGTATGCTCCTTATGTTGATACACCAGTCAACCGACATTGCTAAATATTAAACAAACAATGTGTTTGGTAAAAGTCGTGAAACGCTGGCTACCATATGGCAGAAGTCAAAGGGCAATATGCACACTTTAGCAAACATTGAAACAGTAGGAATATTAAATTATGGTTGAAAACATAGAAACAGACAATTGGGATGATTTACTAAAACAAATATTCATCAGATGTTAGACAAAACAATGGAACACCGACACTGTTATGCTGCCTACACACGCCTACAACTAGTACAGCGACGTTGTCGTGACAATCGCAGTCACGACTGAGTGACTGACACTGGTTAAAACTGTTTTAGAAATGTATGGGTTGTTATATTTTTCTGACAACTATGAAAATAAAATTAAGTACGAGTGTGAGGACTTACACTAATTTTAACAATTTACAGTTAAATCCAGACTGTGATAGTCGTCTTGACAGTTACACTCACCCCGAAAACAGTTGGATCATGTCATTTAAGCCAAAATAGTGAAATACGTATGACAAAAAGGCTGAAAACGTAACCCAAACCACCCACCTGGAGTATGACACTTTTGATCAAGGCATTCACGGAAGCGGTGAAACTCTGGGCAGTACCCTGGAAACACCAGAGTACAATTCCACCTTTACTAAATATCGAGAAGAAGTCCAACATCTTCGCAGTGTTTCGCACACGTCGTTTACGGAAGTTCACCTGTCAGATTCAAATGCGCATGACACATTGATTGTGGCGCCCCCTGTGTGATTCTTATGCCTATGGAAAACGCAAAAGTAGGCCTACGCCTTACCCTATAGAATATGGTAGACACAAACTACTTGGCTCTTGATCAGGCCAACTATAAAATAGAAACTAAAATAAGGATATACTTTTATAGGATAAAATATATTAATATGTTTTAATATTAAACTTATATTCACGCGACAATAAGCATACGTGAAGTGACAGGACTTTTTAGCCCATCTTCTTATTCTATTAAATGACCTTGGTCAATTTGATAACCATTATTGTCATTCGTTTTTAGAGTTGTCCTTCTCTAGCATTAGTGAGTCCACTACAGGTTACACATTTACCCCCTGTGTTGGATCTTTTACTTTAGAAGGGACCACCGGGGTCAAAGTCTCAAAAATGTACAATTGACTAAAATTATTTTCTTTTATTTCTCACATCGTCAATTATTAAGTCAGCCTAATGAAATTGTCATCATACATTGACAACACTAAGTGCTTTTAGGACATATGAAATTTGACAGCCTTGTTAATTTGTAAAATGGCAGAAATTTGGGGTAAAGTGCCAACAATTTCCTAAATTACCCTTCTAATTGAAGTTTCCAAAATTTGACGTAGTACCATACAAAAACGGTGTTGTGTTTATTTTCTGCTTTCACTGGACAAATACAATACGTATTAGGAATAGATGGTAGAAAACTTAGGCTTCAAACATTAAGAATAAAAAAATGTACACGTCAATTTCTACAGTGACCAGTTTTTGCATGTCCAGCGTCATCGGTTTATAACGATCAATTATATAAATGTACTATTATCTCTGTTTGATACCTTTACGTGTATGCTTTTCCCACATCTGAGTCAAATCATAAGCAAAAGAAAATATAGGTATAAACCTAAATTCAACGAAAATACAACACGTTTATATTACAAAATATAGTGTTGCATTTTAATGTAGCTGTGTGTCCAGCATCATATCTAGAAACCGCTATAAGAAACGTACGTCGTTTTAATTTTTACATATTAATCAGCAACTACATTGCTATATCTCCATCAATGGCAATATTCACAATATTTCTTGCTCAAATAAGGATAAAACCCATTATTGGAGCGTGTCCAGCGCCATTGCGTATCCAGCGTCATCTGTCGGATTACCAAAAACTAATGCCGAGGGCGCAATCTGCCTTGATAAATAGGAAAGTTCTACGCTGATCATTGCATCCTTGGCGGCTGTCTCCATGCTGGTGGGTACTTTTTTGTTTACTACAATAACTATTTGATAAGTTGTGACCGTATGTGTACTTTTTCTTATAAAATTATGTAATATGAATTAAGCTAATATTGTAAGTTAAAGGACAAACAAAGTTAACTGTTTCGTGGCATACACCTAATAGAGTTAATATAAAGTAACAATTTCCACATATACTCAATTTTTTAACGCCAGCGGTTTACCAGAAAAGTATTTTTTAACACCCAGCCATCCAAATACTATGCGCTACCCCATCTTAGACGAAGAATGACGTCACGACGGTGATCGAGGCGCTCTCCACGTAGATTCCCTGCATGGGGTTTGGCTGTTGTCATGAAATGGCTGCAACTCGGCAACGCGCGTAACATGCTGATGACGGTAAATATAAAGTTGTCTATTATTGTTATCGCTGAAATCATCCCATCAACTGATGATACATGTCTACATCAAAGCATTTCTCCTCAAAATGGACCGAGCAAAGTGCCAAACAGTACGCCCGCAAATCACCAACGTGAATCCATTGCTTCAATACTACCGGTTGTTTAAACTATTATTGCAACCGTATGCCGAACACGAAGGCATAATTACTAAAGTTTACCATAGATTTAACCACAGATTTAGATATACGTCTATAAGCAGCTGCTAGATGTCACGCCAACTGAACGAACTGTCGAAGACTCGAAGTTGTTGACCCTTAACAACGTCGCAGGAAGCTGACCGAGATATAGAATGCCGCGCGCTGAATGGCCAAGCCAAGTTAACCCTTCACCTATGGCGGCGTCTAGATCATCGTGGATTTCGTTAGAATTTTAGACTTTAAAGTCACATTCTGAGTAAACCGCTGACGTTAAAAAATAGAGTATATGTGGAAATTGTTACTTTGTATAAACTCTATTAGGTGTATGACACGATACCATAGCCTTTTTTGTCCTTTAATAAACGTAGCTCCATTTAACGTTATTATATATCTATATATATATATATATATATATATATATATATATATATATATATATATATATATATATATATATATATATATATATATATATATATATATAAAACAGCTATGTTCTGGCAAACAAATGAACGATAATAATAATATGATAGATTGCTATGTGGGAATGCTGATATAAATGACCATCGTAATATCTAAGCAACATGATGACGCTGGACACGCAAATTTAAAACGTGCATTAGCCAGACATACTGACGTGATACATTTTAGGCTAGATGGTGTATCAAGTACATATTGATCTTCATATAAAAGAAAGCATTCCAATTACAAATACGATGAGCACGTGGTTATACACAAAACGTAATCATTGTCGACATCTGCTGAGCAAAAGTAAAAGGTTGACATAAATAAGAATAATTTCCATTTAAGTAAGACTAATCAATATACCTTTCACATGCCACGCAGATTACAAAACAGTATAATTAATGCATTTTGTAAAATTAACAAGTAATTTGATATGAAGAATAATGGCTAAAGGGCATGCTCTAAACCTATATGTTTGGACATATCCTCTCACTATTAAGAACGCCACCAGTTCTGACCATAGTTCTCACCTCGGAAAACTGCAGGCCGGACCGAGCTCTTGAAGACAAACCCATCGGGTATAACGCCCTCCTAATAATGGGAAATGTTCTGCACGCCATAATAGAGTCGCTTCATCAGCATATATATATATATATATATATATATTACATTTTCCTACAAGAATATGAACATTTGAATTAAAGTTTGCATTAATACTAATACTCAGTCTAGTTATTACTTATACACTTAAAATTAGGTAAAGTATAATTATGAATCCATTATACATAGCAACCTAATGTAAAGACTATAACACTGTTCAGCTGTGTTTATGTAGCATAAGTGGATTATAAACTGTTAACAGGAAACGCAAGCTGTAAGTGGTTAACTTATTCTTCTTCAAACCCTGCAACGTTGTTCATGATTGCGCAGAGATCATGTACTCACAGCCACTAAAATACCGTATATGGGTCAATTTGATGTATTATGAATTAACATTGTTTATGTTTGTTCACTCTACATTGCTCCAGTTCTTTCAAATGCATAAATGAATAACTGGCTATAGACAGTGGTGGATATTTGTATACGAATAGTCTTCGCGCATTAATTGCCGTGTGGCTGGATGCTTCCACAAGAAATAGAGATGGTATTCGTTTGAATATATCTGCCAGGGAATAAAGTGTAAAGCGTCTTGACCAATCATAAGGACTGGATATATTTTACTTTGACCAGGCCTGAGGACGGGATATATGTTATTTTGAGAGAAAAGAAAAACGCATCTCACGTAAAGTTAAAGCTCGTGTATTATCCCGGCATGCATGGATGCAATAAAGACAATGGCACTAACAGTAAAACAACATAAAAAGGTACAGGTTTGTGAATACACCCTTGTGAGAAGAATCGTGGGAGTTAATAGAACGGATCAGAGAAGAATGAATGAACTGAGAGTCGAGGATGGAGCGAAGGAAAGTTGTAAGAAGAAATTGGTCAGGATTAGGTTGGCATGGGATGGTCATATGGAATGAATCGGACATGAAAAACTGGCAAAAAAGAGCAGATGTCCAGACAGTGGAAGGGAAAGGGGACGGCGATAGGGGATTGCATAAAAGAACAACGAGAAAGCGTGGGAGAAGAATGTAGAGAAAAAGAGCAACATATAGAAGGAACTGGAAACTGTTGATAAAAAACGAAGTGAAAAAACGAAAAAGGAAGAAAATAGACAATGGAAACTGAAATCATGGTCAACCCATCCTTGACGAGAGGGCTGCTAAGAAAAAAAATGCAATTTGACCCTAGGATAGTAACCGGGCAACAGCTAGCGACAGAAGTGGAGAATTACTAACTTAATCCTATTTGCACGATGACAAATTTCTTTGGGAAATGGTAGGACTGGGAAGGAAAGTCTTACACAGGCATCCTTATACCCTCTGTACTTGGTGACTCTATGAACCAGGCACCATCTTATTTTTCCGGGATTGGTCGGGGCATGCCCCACCTCTGGATCCGAACATTTGCCAGAGAAAGACATGCCATGAAGAATGTTCCCCGCTTGGTCTATCAATGTCGATATGCCTCACAAGGATTGGCTCACATTGTTTGTCACAATGAAACGCTGTTTATCTGCTTCATCGAGTTGATCTCTATTCATTTCACCCTCCCTGTGGCGACACCACAAACACTTCCACTTACTACGTTGTGGTTAATTAATTCATTAATTAGGAGGAATGCTATTAATCTACTAACTATTGCATTCTATACACACACACCAGAGGGCTATTGAGCATCGCTGTTGATGTTCTTCGCGTACCGTCCATATATAAGGCCGAACGGTAATTCCATGATTCAGTTTGTGCTGAAAACGTGTCACGAAGCTGTGAATTCTAGCTCTCTCTAGCGAATCTGCAGATTTACTTCCCTGTGAAGGTAGGTTGATATATTGTGGCTTTAGTTTGCAGTGCTGTACTTCTCACGGCCTGTTTGTGTGCCAGTTGATTTGTGGACGATGTTGACAAATGGCATTACGCAAAAGGTTATAAATTATGGGAGAAACTCACGAACGAGATTTGCTTGGAACGCCTCAAACTAATTGTAAATTACTAACGTTACAAAGACATATTAAAACCTTAGCAAAACATTCTACAGAAAACTATAGATTTTCTATAGAATTCTGTAGTTTTCTATAGCATTGTATAGATTATTCTGTAAATATTACGCGGCCAATACCTTTCTATGGAATTCTATTGATTTTTCTATAGTTTTCTATTATTACGTAGATTGTTTTCTATACATTTAATGGGTTTTTAGGTTTCTATTGAATATTATATAGACCACTATGGATTTTTCTATAGAATCTTCTGTAGATTTTATGGGGTTTATAGTTTTCCATAGAATGTTCTAAAGAAAATAATACATTTTTCTATGGTTTTTACGAGGTCTAGAAAACAGATTAGTTCACCCGGATTCAATCACGGGGTGTCGAATTAAGACTTCGCGCAATCGCATAAGAACAAATGTAGTCGAATATGACGTGTCCGTATCGAATAATATCTAGCCTTATTTCATGTTTATATCCTGTTGTAGAAATGGCAGCTTTGTGGACAGCAGCGAAGATGCCTATACTGGTACACATGCTACTCGCACTGTCGGGTGTAACTGCATTCACGACCACTGGCCGTTGAACACTGGCACCGAGCGAGATGACACCGGAGAGATCGACGTCCGTCTACACCAAAGACGTGGTCAACGGGGAACGAAACACTGAAATGCTTTTCGGTGAACAAACCGGAGGACCCGAAGTGATGTTGAACGAAAAGAGCGATGGTTTTGTAAAGTTATTCAACGCCCTGGTACGAAAATTGGCACCGTTGACTTCAGACATTGGCAGAAAGACGCCAACGCCCGTCGACACTGACACTAGAAAGAGGTACAACGGTTGGTTGCTGATATCGCGAATCCTTCGCTCGAACCTCGGCAAACGCACCGCTGTACGAAAGTTGACATCGTTGACTTCAGACATTGGCAGACAGACGCCAACGACCGTCGACAGTAATATCAGAAAGAGGTACAACGGTTGGTCGGTGAAATCGCGATTCTTTCGCTCGGACCTCGGCAAACGCAGCATTCGTACATCGAGTAAGCGCGTACACTTTTAACAAAGGAAGTTTTCCGGTAGATATAATATTCGTTGTATGAAATGACAATTTGTTATCAAGATACAAGGTATTATTGTTTCCAATACATACTCCTGTGAACATATGTCAGCACAATAACATCTTACGACCAGCAACTTTGTCAATGTTGCATGAGAATCATTCACCAAAAGGCAAGAGCAGGCTCGACGCTTCAGACGTCATCGATGTTTATCTTGCCGTTATATTGTTCACGACTACCTAACTATGCAAATTCCGAATAAAGTGTTACATTTTTCAATTTGTTCTCACTGTTATTATTTTGCCAAACAATGGTTGATTATTGCGTTATTTACTTTATAATATACCTGTGATATAAGTACGCATGTTGTGTTTTTAGATTACACACACAAACACACAAACACACATATATATATATAATTATATATATATATATACATAAGTGTATATATATATATATACGTGTATATATATATATATATATATATATATATATATATATATATATATATATATATGTGTGTGTATATGTATATACGTGTGTATATATATACATATGTTTGGACATGTATAAGATATATATATATATATATATATATATATATATATATATATATATATATATATATATATATATATATATATATGTGTGTGTGTGGGGGGGGGGACCTGAAGTACATATAAATATTTAGTAAATATAAAACACAATTTATTGTTAGTCTGGTGCTAATTCATAAAATAACTAAACAAAGGCCTGTACGTTATGCTATTTAAAATAGTTATGTTGGCTACATGTATTTAAATAGGGGCCATGGCCCGTCCCAATCACTCACTGACAACATTGGAGGGTAGACTTTGGACCCATAACTGCTTGCCCGATTCATTGAGTGACAAGATGCAGAGGCTATAGAGGTGCTTGTGTCATCATCATCATGCTGTCGGTCGCGAAGCGACAAAGACTGCTTCCATCACTTGACTCTTGCTCTCCATTTATCTCTCTGCTGTGAGAGTGATGTCCAGGAGTCGATCTTTATGTCTCTCAGCTTCAGGTTTCTCTTGATGGTATCCTTGAACCGTAGGCGAGGGCGCCCTCTCTTTCTCTGACCAGAAGACAGTTGGGAGTAGAGAACCTGCTTTGGTAGCCTGTCTGGTGACATCCTCATGAGGTGTCCAGTCCACCGGAGATTCTTTTTGATCAGAAGATCTTCCATAGATGGTAGCCCTGTCCGTTCGAGTATTTCCTTGTTTGTCACTTTGTCCATCCAGGTTATCCTCATGATCGATCGCAGATGTCGCATCATGAAGGCATGCAGCTTTTTCACCTGTCGTCTGTACACTGTCCATGCCTCGGCTCCATATAGGAGGGTGGACAGCACGATTGCACGGTATATCTTGCCTTTAACCTGCATGGACACATGGTGGTTGTTCCAGAGTCTCTGGCGTAGTCGGCCGAAAGATGCACTAGCCTTGGCCATCCTCCTCTGTATTTCATCGTCAATGCATCCATCACTTGATATAGTGCTTCCGAGGTAGGTGAATTCCAGAACAGAGTTCAACTTGTTTCCATCAACCATGATATCCTCCTCTCGGGTTCTTGTAGAGTTGGGTTGGTACAGCACCTCGGTCTTCTTGATGTTAATCTTCAGGCCAAACTTCTTTGACGCATTGGAGAAAGCATCCACTATATTCTGCATCTCTTCAGCAGAGTGTGCAACCAGTGCACTGTCATCTGCGAATAGCAGCTCTCTCATCAGTATCCGAGTAGTCTTGGTCTTCGCTCTGAAGTGTGCGACGTTGAATAGGTCAGCGCTCTGTCTGGACTGTATGTAGACACCATCCCCCATATCTCGGAAAGCATCATCGAGCATTGCTGATAGGAAGATGGAGAACAGCGTGGGGGCCAGTACACATCCTTGCTTGACCCCATTTGTGACACTGAACGATTCCGAGACTTCCCCTCCAACACTAACATTTGCCATCATTCCGGTATGTAGTGCCTCGATCATTGTTGTGAACTTCTCTGGGCATCCATACTTCCTCAGTAGCTGCCATAGCCCGGTTCTCCCAACTGTATCGAACGCCTTACTGAAGTCGACAAATACCATGTACAGTGGTCGGTCCTGCTCAATGCACTTTTCTTGTAGTTGTCGGAGACAAAATATCATATCCACGGTGCTCCGGTTACCTCTGAAGCCACATTGTGTCTCTGGAACTACCTCTGGTGTTATGTGGGTAGATAGTCTGTTGAGTAGGATCCTGGCGAAGATCTTGCCTGCTATGGGAAGAAGAGATATTCCTCTATAGTTCCCACAGTCTGTTCGATCACCTTTCTTGTAGATGGTTACAATGCTGGCATCCTTCCATGCTTGTGGTACAGAACCCACCTCCCAGGCATTGGTGATTAGTTGGTGCAGTCTGCTGAACAGATTGTCTCCTCCGTGCTTCCATACTTCGGCAGGAATTCCATCTCCTCCAGGTGCTTTGCCATCTTTCAGGCCGGCGATTGCTTTAGCCATCTCATCCATAGTTGGAATCTCATCTAGGCTTGTCTTGATAATGCGCTGCGGGATGTTGTCCAAAGCTTCGTGATCTATATCTCCAGGGACGTTGAGTAGCTTCTGGAAGTGTTCACTCCATCTTGCCACAACTCTCTTGCTGTCAGAGAAGGTCTCCATTCCATCTGCTGATTTCAGTTGAACAGGTCCCTTCTTTTTGGGTCCCCACACTTCCTTCAGTCCATTGTAGAAGCCCTTCATGTTGTTACTGTCAGCAGCTCTCTGCAGCTCCACTGCCTTCCTTTCCCACCAGTCTGACTTCAGTGCACGGGTGTGTTTTTGTAGCAGTCTGCAGGCGTCTTTATATGCTGCAGTGGTGGATCTAGTGCTCCTGGTTTGCAACACTCTCTGGTGGGCTTGGTCTCTTCTGCTCATAAGAGTTTGTAGCTCCTGATCGTTGGGGTCGAACCAGTCCTGGTGTTTTCTGTCTGGCTTGCCAAGATATGTTGTACACGACCTGCTGCAGAGCTTCCCATTCCTCGTCTGGTGTTGAGTTTTCCTTCTCGTCCCATTGGGCGAGAGCACTGTCCATCTCCTGCTCAAAACTCTCCCTATGGCTGGTGGTACTTAGTTTTGCTGTGTTGAGCTTGGTCGGCTGACTTGTTCCTTGCCTGCTGTGCTTTTGTCGTATTCTGAAAGCCACTTTTGACCTCAGCATCTGGTGATCGGTCCAACAGTTTGCTCCACGCATGGCTCGGGTACTGTGGATGTCCATCTTATCCCGACACCTCGTGATGATGAAGTCGATCATATGCCAGTGTCTGGAACGAGGATGCATCCAGGTGGTCTTGCGTTCATCCTTCTGCTTGAACATGGTGTTCGTCACTATCAGTTCGAACTCAGAGCACAGAGCCAGTAGAAGCTCGCCATTGGAGTTGCATTTCCCAATCCCATGTTTGCCCATGACCAAGGGCCACTTGTCATTGTCTCTTCCTATCCTCGCATTGAAGTCTCCTATCAGCAGTAGCTTATCTGTACGGGGGATGCCACTGAGCACACTTGCCAGCTGGTTGTAGAAGGCCTCCTTGTTTTCGTCTGGGTTTGTCATTGTCGGAGCATACACGCTGATAATTGTAGCAAAGTTGTCCTTACTCAGAGGTAGTCTCATCGTCATGATTCTGTCACTTACTGGCCGTGGCATTTCTGTCAGCTTTGTGACGATATCCTTTTTGATAGCAAAGCCCACTCCGGCCTCCCTTCTTTCTCCTTCGGGTTTGCCACTCCAGAAGAAAGAGTATTCCAAGTCGTTGAGACTACCAGACTCTGAGAACCTTGTTTCACATAGGGCGGCGATGTCGATGTTGTATTTGGCAAGTTCCATTGCTACTAGTGCCGTGCGTCTTTCTGGTCGGTTAGCTCCTTCTCGGTCGAGGAGAGTCCTCACGTTCCATTGTCCAATTGTCAGTAGTTGTCTTCTTTGTCTTCTTCTTCCTAGCTGATTTTTCACTGTCGATGGAAGATGAGGTCGAGCAGCGCGGTCCTTGGTAACCCGGGCGACGGCCGATCCGGTATCATGTTTCGTGCAGTTGTACATTTCATGGAAGCTGCTAGCAAAAATTTTTGAAGTGCCGCTGGCTTTTGCAAGTTACTAGTGACACTCTCTCGGGGAACAAATAGAGGTCTCACACCGGCAAGAACATGTCAAGACAGGCGCAAACTATTTGTCCCTGCAGTGGCTGGTCGAGAGATGTTGGGAATTCCATACATCAACCGCCCTTGATGCTGCCACAGTGACATGGTTTTCTGGTTAGGGTTTGCTCCCTTAGCCTTCGGTTCTGACAAGAACCTGTACCACAAGGCAGTGGTTTACAACTCTGCATGGCAGGGGCGTCAAACTCCCTGAGGTATTGCAATACCTGCATTGCAATACCTGCATACCAGTGCTTGTGTAGGGCTCTCCAATCCCACCTTTTGGCAAACACAATTGTCATCACTCAAATAGGATACAATTACACAAAGTGAAGGAATCTGCTGGTTCCGCCGTAGGCGATAAGTATCCATCAGGGCGACGAGGCTGCAATCCAAGGGGTGACAGGGCAAACAAACATTAATTATCTATGATCTCCTTGATTGCTAGTGAAACACAAAGGCGCAAAATTATAGAGCCCGGCATGACAAATATTTACTGAACTAAGATCAAGTATATATATATATATATATATATATATATATATATATATATATATATATATATATATATATACATATATATATATATATATATGTATATATATATATATATATATATATATATATATATAAAAGCAATTTTCCTAGACAAATATGAAAGTTTGAATTAAAGTTTGCATTAATACTAATAATCAGTCTAGTTATTATTTATATACTAAGCAACCTTATGTACAGACTGCAGCACCGTTCAGTTGTGTTTATGTAGCATAAGTGGATTATAAATTGTTAATAGGGAACGCAAGGTGTAAGTTGTTAACTTGTTCTTCTTCAAACCCTGTAACGTTGCTCATGATTGGGCAGAGGTCGTGTACTCACAGCCTCTAAAATACTGTATATGGCTCACTTTGATGTGTTATGAATTAACATTGTTTACGTTTGTTCACTCTAGCTGATAAGAGACGAAAGGATGATCTGAGAGTGGAGGTTGGAGTGAAGGAAATATGTAAGAAGAAATTGGTGAGGATTAGGTTGACATGGGATGGTCATATGGAAAGAATCGGACATGTAAAACTGGCAAAAAAAGAGAGCAGATGTCCAGACAGTGGAGGGGAAAGGAAGGCGTTGGGGGATTGCATAAAAGGACACATAAAAAGCGTGAGAGAAGAATGGAGAAAAAGAGCAGCATATAGAAGGAACTGGAAACTGCTGATAAACAACGTAGTGAGAAAAAAGGAAAAGGAAGTAAAAAAAAACAAAGGAAACTGAAATCATAGTCAACCATCCTTAACGACAAGGATGCTAAGAAAATATCAAAAATAAAATGCAATTTGACCCTAGTCTAGTAACTGGGCAACAGCCAGCGACAGAAGTGGAGAATTACTAACTTAATCCTATTTGCACGATGACAAATTTCTTTGGGAAAGGGTAGGACTGGGAAGGAAAGTCTTACACAAGCATCCTTATACCCTTTGTACTTGGTGACTCTATGAACGAGATTGTTGGGGGGCATGCCCTCCGTCTGACTATGCCTCTGGATCCAAACATTTGCCAGAGAAAGACATGCCATGAAGAATGTTCCCCGCTTGGTCCATCAATGTCGTATGCCTCACAAGGCTTAATTGGATCACATTGTTTGTCACAATGAAACGCTGTTGTTCTGCTTCGTCGAGTTGGTCACTATTCATCTCACCCTCCCTGTGGCGACACCACAAACACTTCCAATTACTACGTTGTGGTTGATTAATTCATAAATTAGGAGGAATGCTATTCATCTGCTAACTCTTGCATTCTACAAACACACACCAGAGGGCTATTGATCATCGCTGTTGGTGTTCTTCGCGTACCGTCCATATATAAGGCCGAACGGTAATTCCATGATTCAGTTTGTGCTGAAGACGTGTCACGAAGCTGTGAATTCTAGCTCTCTCTAGCGAATCTGCAGATTTACTTCCCTGTGAAGGTAGGTTGATATATTGTGGCTTTAGTTTGCAGTGCTATGCTTCTCACGGCCTGTTTGTTTGCCTATTGATGTGTGGACGATTTTGACAAATGGCATTACGCAAAAGGTTATAAATTATAGGAGAAACTCACGAACGAGATTTGCTTGGTACGTCTCAAATTAATTGTAAATTACTAACGTCACAAAGACATATTTTAAGCCTTTAGCAAGAAATTCTATAGAAAACTATAGATTTTCTATAGAATTCTGCAGTTTTCTTTAGAGTTATATAGATTTTTCTGTAAATATTACGCGGCCGATAATTTTCTATGTACTTCTATAGATTTTTCTATAGTTTTCTATTATTACGTAGATTGTTTTCTATACATTTAATATGTTTGTAGGTTTCTATTGAATATTCTATAGACCACGATGGATTTTTCTATAGAATCTTCGATAGATGTTATGGGGTTTATAGTTTGCCATATAATTTTCTAAAGAAAATAATAATTTTTTCAATAGTTTTTACGAGGTCTAGAAAACGTAGATTAGTTCACCCGGATTCAATCACGGGATGTCGAATTCAGACTTCGCGCAATCGCATCAGAACAAATGTAGTCGAATATGGCATGTCCGTGTCGAATAATATCTAGCCTTATTTCATGTTTATATTCTGTTGTAGAAATGGCAGCTTTGTGGACAGCAGCGAAGATGCCGATACTGGTACACATGCTACTCGCACTTTCGAGTGTAACTGCATTCACGACCACCGGCCGTGGAACGCTGGCACCGAGCGAGATGACACAGGAGACATCGAAGTCCGTCTACACCAAAGACGTGGTCAACGGGGAACAAAACACTGAAATGCTTTTCGGTGAACAAACCGGAGGACCCGAAGTGATGTTGAACGAAAAGAGCGATGGTTTTGTAAAGTTATTCAACGCCCTGGTACGAAAATTGGCACCGTTGACTTCAGACATTGGCAGAAAGACGCCAACGCCCGTCGACATTGACACTAGAAAGAGGTACAACGGTTGGTTGGTGATATCGCGAATCCTTCGCTCGGACCTCGGCAAACGCACCACTGTACGAAAGTTGGCGCCGTTGACTTCAGACATTGGCAGAAAGAAGCCAACGAACGTCGACAGTGATATCAGGAAGAGGTACAACGGTTGGTCGGTGAAATCGCGATTCTTTCGCTCGGACCTCGGCAAACGCAGCATTCGTACATCGAGTGAGCGCGTACACTTTTAACAAAGGAAGTCTTCCGGTATAGATAATATTCGTTGTATGCAATGACAATTTGTTATCAAGAAACAAGGTATTATTGTTTCCAATACATACTCCTGTGTAAAATGTCAGATGACAATCATTCACCAGAAGGCTAGAGCAGGCTCGACGCCTTCTAACGTGATCGATGTATATCTTGACGTTATATTCCTCCGTGTTTACTTGTACCATGTAAGGAATGTAAACAATACGATTGTATTGCGCTAATACGGGGCCAGTAACGTTTGTGGCTCAGTGTTAGGCTATCGTAGACAATATTTGTTTTCTGTATATAACCTGCCCATGCAAAACATAATAAAATGTATTATATTTTTCACTTTATTCTCACTGTTATCATTTCCCCACCCAATGTCTCATACGTCTGTCTATATGTACGCATGTTGTGTTTATAGATTATATATATATATATATATATATCCTCGTTCCAGACACTGGCATATGATCGACTTCATCATCACGAGGTGTCGGGATAAGATGGACATCCACAGTACCCGAGCCATGCGTGGAGCAAACTGTTGGACCGATCACCAGATGCTGAGGTCAAAAGTGACTTTCAGAATACGACAAAAGCACAGCAGGCAAGGAACAAGTCAGCCGACCAAGCTCAACACAGCAAAACTAAGTACCACCAGCCATAGGGAGAGTTTTGAGCAGGAGATGGACAGTGCTCTCGCCCAATGGGACGAGAAGGAAAACTCAACACCAGACGAGGAATGGGAAGCTCTGCAGCAGGTCGTGTACAACACAGCCAAGACATATCTTGGCAAGCCAGACAGAAAACACCAGGACTGGTTCGACCCCAACGATCAGGAGCTACAAACTCTTATGAGCAGAAGAGACCAAGCCCACCAGAGAGTGTTGCAAACCAGGAGCACTAGATCCACCTCTGCAGCATATAAAGATGCCTGCAGACTGCTACAAAAACACACCCGTGCACTGAAGTCAGACTGGTGGGAAAGGAAGGCAGTGGAGCTGCAGAGAGCTGCTGACAGTAACAACATGAAGGGCTTCTACAATGGACTGAAGGAAGTGTGGGGACCCAAAAAGAAGGGACCTGTTCAACTGAAATCAGCAGATGGAATGGAGACCTTCTCAGACAGCAAGAGAGTTGTGGCAAGATGGAGTGAACACTTCCAGAAGCTACTCAACGTCCCTGGAGATATAGATCACGAAGCTTTGGACAACATCCCGCAGCGCATTACCAAGACAAGCCTAGATGAGATTCCAACTATGGATGAGATGGCTAAAGCAATCGCCGGCCTGAAAGATGGCAAAGCACCTGGAGGAGATGGAATTCCTGCAGAAGTATGGAAGCACGGAGGAGACAATCTGTTCAGCAGACTGCACCAACTAATCACCAATGCCTGGGAGGTGGGTTCTGTACCACAAGCATGGAAGGATGCCAGCATTGTAACCATCTACAAGAAAGGTGATCGAACAGACTGTGGGAACTATAGAGGAATCTCTCTTCTTTCCATAGCAGGCAAGATCTTCGCCAGGATCCTACTCAACAGACTATCTACCCACATAACACCAGAGGTAGTTCCAGAGACTCAATGTGGCTTCAGAGGTAACCGGAGCACCGTGGATATGATATTTTGTCTCCGACAACTACAAGAAAAGTGCATTGAGCAAGACCGACCACTGTACATGGTATTTGTCGACTTCAGTAAGGCGTTCGATACAGTTGGGAGAACCGGGCTATGGCAGCTACTGAGGAAGTATGGATGCCCAGAGAAGTTCACAACAATGATCGAGGCACTACATACCGGAATGATGGCAAATGTTAGTGTTGGAGGGGAAGTCTCGGAATCGTTCAGTGTCACAAATGGGGTCAAGCAAGGATGTGTACTGGCCCCCACGCTGTTCTCCATCTTCCTATCAGCAATGCTCGATGATGCTTTCCGAGACATGGGGATGGTGTCTACATACAGTCCAGACAGAGCGCTGACCTATTCAACGTCGCACACTTCAGAGCGAAGACCAAGACTATTCGGATACTGATGAGAGAGCTGCTATTCGCAGATGACAGTGCACTGGTTGCACACTCTGCTGAAGAGATGCAGAATATAGTGGATGCTTTCTCCAATGCGTCAAAGAAGTTTGGCCTGAAGATTAACATCAAGAAGATCGAGGTGCTGTACCAACCCAACTCTACAAGAACCCGAGAGGAGGATATCATGGTTGATGGAAACAAGTTGAACTCTGTTCTGGAATTCACCTACCTCGGAAGCACTATATCAAGTGATGGATGCATTGACGATGAAATACAGAGGAGGATGGCCAAGGCTAGTGCATCTTTCGGCCGACTACGCCAGAGACTCTGGAACAACCACCATGTGTCCATGCGGGTTAAAGGCAAGATATACCGTGCAATCGTGCTGTCCACCCTCCTATACGGAGCCGAGGCATGGACAGTGTACAGACGACAGGTGAAAAAGCTGCATGCCTTCATGATGCGACATCTGCGATCGATCATGAGGATAACCTGGATGGACAAAGTGACAAACAAGGAAATACTCGAACGGACAGGGCTACCATCTATGGAAGATCTTCTGATCAGAAAGAATCTCCGGTGGACTGGACACCTCATGAGGATGTCACCAGACAGGCTACCAAAGCAGGTTCTCTACTCCCAACTGTCTTCAGGTCAGAGAAAGAGAGGGCGCCCTCGTCTCCGGTTCAAGGATACCATCAAGAGAAACCTGAAGCTGAGAGACATAAAGATCGACTCCTGGACATCACTCTCACAGCAGAGAGACAAATGGAGAGCAAGAGTCAAGTGATGGAAGCAGTCTTTGTCGCTTCGCGACCGACCGCATGATGATGATGATATATATATATATATATATATATATATATATATATATATATATATATATATAT